>CM055123.1:96603433-97310693 GCA_029206835.1 Rana muscosa | reverse complement strand
ACCCACCAGAAAGCATTCACTCAGATTCAGTGAGCAGACTCCATGAACGCCAATTTCCTGATAAACCCCCCCCCATGAAACAGGCCGAAAACGTCAGAAGAGATGCCGGGTGTGCTCCAAAGAAGGAACTAGAAGAGACACTGTGTATTATTGTCCCGATTGTCCTTCCCAACCAGGCCTTTGTTTTGGTCGATGTTTCCGTCGTTACCATACTTTTCTACATTATTAGGAAAGTATGGTAAACGTAATTGTCATTTACCGCCACACCCCTTATGCCACTGTACATACCACTGCCTTCTCCGGAACTGACCCTGACCTGCTAAACGACCACGCCTCTGCCTAACGCTAAACTGTACCTACCTCTGCCTGCTCTGGAACTGACCCTGGCCTGTTATACGACCACGCTTCTGCCTAACCCTAAACTGTACCTACCTCTGCCTGCTCTGGAACTGACCCTGGCTTGTTATACGACCACGCTTCTGCCTAACCCTAAACTGTACCTACCTCTGCCTGCTCTGGAACTGACCCTGGACTGTTTGACCACGTTTTTTGCCTGCCTCTTGGATTGATCTTTTACCCTGATTACTCATTCCCGGATTAGGGTCTGGAGACTCGGAGGCTTCAAAGAGATTTGGGTGGGAGAAGCCTCTACCCCTGTCCCCATTCTTTCCTGGCCTGCTACTTGGACCATGTTCCTGCTTACTACCAGGACCAATATTTTGGCACTGCTGGCAATGTCTCTACTTGCACTGACCTTGGACTGTATATGGACAGTATCTCTGCCTGTACTGACTATGGACAATATTCCTGCCTGCTGCCTGGACAATTACATTCACTGACGCTGACCACGTCCCTGCCTGCTGCCTGGATCAGGGCTCTCCTTCTGTGGACAATTGCACTACTAAAACCACAGGTAATCTTTTGTTTACCATTTACTCAGCAGAATGTAGTTCAGGGTGTGATTCTTGGTATGTACATGCTATATGCTAGAAATATGAAGGGCCTTCAAAAATGTGATAGATTGTAAGGAAATTAGATGCGTAATTTATGTCCCTAGGTCACCTGATGGTGCTTCCTGGATATTGGGCCTCTGTGTGGCCAGGCTGTGTAAAAGTCTCACACATGTGGTATCGCCATACTCAGGAGGAGTAAGAGAATATATTATGGGGTGTAATTTTTGCTATGTACATGCTATGTGTTGAAAATATCTTATAAAAGGACAACTTTGTGTAAAAAAAATGTGTTTTAATTTTTTTCCACATTTTCCAAAAACTTCTGGAAAAAAATGAACAGTTCAAAAGACTCATAATGCCTCATAGATTATACGTTGGGGTGTTTGCTTTCCAAAATGGGGTCACTTTGTTGGCGTTTCCATTGTTCTGGTGCTCCAGGGCCTTCAAAAGTGTAATAGGTGTTTGAGAGATTAGATGTGTAATTTATGCTCCTAGAACGCCTGAAGTTGCTACTTCAATGTTGGGCCTCTGTATGTGGCCAGGCTGTGTAAAAGTCTCACATATGTGGTACCGCCATACTCAGGAGGAGTAGGAGAATATATTTTGGGGTATAATTTTTGCTATGTACATGCTATGTGTTGGAAATATCTTATAAATGGACAACTTTGTGTAAAAAAAATGCGTTTTCATTTTTTTTCCACATTTTCCAAAAACTTCTGGAGAAAAATGAACAGTTCAAAAGACTCATAATGCCTCATAGATTATACGTTGGGCGGTTTGCTTTCCAAAATGGGGTCACTTTGTTGGCGTTTCCATTGTCCTGGTGCTCCAGGGCCTTCAAAAGTGTAATAGGTGTTTGAGAGATTAGATGTGTAATTTATGCTCCTAGAACGCCTGAAGTTGCTACTTCAATGTTGGGCCTCTGTATGTGGCCAGGCTGTGTAAAAGTCTCACATATGTGATACCGCCATACTCAGGAGGAGTAGGAGAATATATTTTGGGGTGTAATTTTTGCTATGTACATGCTATGTGTTGGAAATATCTTATAAATGGACAACTTTGTGTAAAAAAAAATGCGTTTTCATTTTTTTTCCACATTTTCCAAAAACTTCTGGAAAAGAATGAACAGTTCAAAAGACTCATAATGCCTCATAGATTATATGTTGGGGTGTTTGCTTTCCAAAATGGGGTCACTTTGTTGGCGTTTCCATTGTCCTGGTGCTCCAGGACCTTCAAAATTGTAATAGGTGGTTGAGAGATTAGATGTGTAATTTATGCTCCTAGAACGCCTGAAGTTGCTACTTCAATGTTGGGCCTCTGTATGTGGCCAGGCTGTGTAAAAGTCTCACATATGTGGTACCGCCATACTCAGGAGGAGTAGGAGAATATATTTTGGGGTATAATTTTTGCTATGTACATGCTATGTGTTGGAAATATCTTATAAATGGACAACTTTGTGTAAAAAAAATGCGTTTTAATTTTTTTCCACATTTTCCAAAAACTTCTGGAAAAAAATTAACAGTTCAAAAGACTCATAATGCCTCATAGATTATACGTTGGGGTGTTTGCTTTCCAAAATGGGGTCACTTTGTTGGCGTTTCCATTGTCCTGGTGCTCCAGGGCCTTCAAAAGTGTAATAGGTGTTTGAGAGATTAGATGTGTAATTTATGCTCCTAGAACGCCTGAAGTTGCTACTTCAATGTTGGGCCTCTGTATGTGGCCAGGCTGTGTAAAAGTCTCACATATGTGGTACCGCCATACTCAGGAGGAGTAGGAGAATATATTTTGGGGTGTAATTTTTGCTATGTACATGCTATGTGTTGGAAATATCTTATAAATGGACAACTTTGTGTAAAAAAAAAAATGCGTTTTCATTTTTTTTCCACATTTTCCAAAAACTTCTGGAAAAAAATGAACAGTTCAAAAGACTCATAATGCCTCATAGATTATACGTTGGGGTGTTTGCTTTCCAAAATGGGGTCACTTTGTTGGCGTTTCCATTGTCCTGGTGCTCCAGGGCCTTCAAAAGTGTAATGCCCCATACACACGATCATTTTTAATGTCATTTTTAAAACTGACGTTTTTCTCGTCATTTTTTTTCTTGTTTCCTCTCAAGCCTGTCTTGCGTACACACCATCATTTTAAAAAATGTTCAAGAAAAGCGCAGTGACGTACACCACGTACGACGGCACTATAAAGGGGAAGTTCCGTTCGAATGGCGCCACCCTTCATGTTAGTAAAGTTTGTTGAGTGACGATTCGCTCTTTTCAGTCTAGTGCTTTTCAGTCCGTTACAGCATGACGAATGTGCTATCTCCATTACGAACGCTAGTTTTACCAGAACGAGCGCTCCCGTCTCATACTTGATTCTGAGCATGCGCATTTTTTTTCACGTCGTTAAAGCATACACACTATCGTTTTTCACGTCGTTAAAAAAAACGACATGAAAAACGACGTGAAAAAAGAGAGCATGTTCGAAATTTTTAATGCCCGTTTTTCACGTCGTTAAAAATGCTCTGGAGCATACACATGATCATTTTTAATGGCCATTTTTTTTAATGGCATTTTTAACGGCATGAAAAATGATCGTGTTATAGGTGGTTGAGAGATTAGATGTGTAATTTATGCTCCTAGAACGCCTGAAGTTGCTACTTCAATGTTGGGCCTCTGTATGTGGCCAGGCTGTATAAAAGTCTCACACATGTGGTACCGCCATACTCAGGAGGAGTAGCAGAATATATTTTGTGGTGTTATTTGTGGAATGTACATGCCATGTGAGAGACATAACCTGTTATAATGACAATTTGGTGTGAACAAAAATAAAAATAAAAAAAATCTTCATTTTGCAAAGAATTGTGAGAAAAAATGACAACCTCAAAAAACTAACTATGCCTCTTACTAACTACCTTGGAATGTCTACTTTCCAAAAAGGGGTCATTTGGGGGGTAATTGTTCTTTTCTGGCTTGTTAGGGTCTCAAGAAATGAGATAGGCTGTCAGTACATCAGGTGTAATTAAATTGATACATTTTCAGTGATTGGCACCATAGCTTGTAGACTCTATAACTTTCACACAGACTAAATAATATCCACTAATTTTGGTTATTTTTACCAAAGATATGTAGCAGTATACATTTTTGCCCAAATTTATGAAGAAAAATTACTTATTTGCAAAATTTTATAATAGAAATTAAGAAAAATTCATTTTTTGACAAAATTTTCGGTCTTTTTTCATTTATAGCACAAAAAAAAAAAAAAAACCCAGAGGCAATCAAATACCACCAAAAGAAATCTCTATTTGTGTGAAAAAAAGGACGAAAATTTCATATGGGTACAGTGTTGCATGACTGAGTAATTGTCATTCAAAATGTGAGAGCACCGAAAGCTGAAAATTCGTCTGGTTAGGAAGGGGGTTTAAGTGCCCAGTTGTCAAGTGGTTAAATGAACATAAGTCCAAGTAATAGAGTATATTCAGGCAACATAGGAATAGGGCAATATTGTCTGTATTCAGTGAAAACAGCATGTGGGGCTTGTCTGCCAGGGATGAACGAGTGAAGGGATGAACAAGTGAAGGGAGAAGTGGTATGAGTCTACGGCAATGACCTTAGCAAAGATTTTTATATCTGTGTTTAACCACTTCCATATCGGGCATATCGGGTTCATGCGGCCGTCATTTGACTATACGTCGGGCGGGAAGTGGTTAACAGAGATATACAGTAGTTGGTTGTGGACAGTTTTGGGATTTAGTGATAACAGATTATAACATATCAGAAGTAAAGGAGCAAGAGTATGAGGCACAATTGAAGGGGGTGGCAAAACGGGGTGGTGAAAAGTCTGAAAATTGTCTGTAGTACTCATTAACCAGTTCTTCCTCACCTGTTTTTTTTTGGGCAAGCAAGGTCTTAATGGCTTCTGCAATTTCTGATATTTTAAAAGGCTGTGATAGAGTTATCTGTTGGGTATATGTGAGGGAGGGGAACAGAATAGATTTAAAAAAGGCTTCTATAACAGGGTCAGAGGGTTGGGGCATTGAGGGATCTGTGGCAAGATTGTATAGATATGAGTAGTATGCACAAAAGGCATTGGCTATGTCCTGTGGATTAGTAAGGAGAGATTTAGATGTACCCGTATATACTCGAGTATAAGCCGACCCGAGTATAAGCCGAGGACCTAATTTTACCCCCAAAAACTGGGAAAACGTATTGACTTAAGTATAAGCCAAGGTTGAGAATGCAGAGGGTCAACAATGCCCATTTGCAACCTCACTGTGCTCGTCGTCACTGTGCCCGTCGTCACTGTGCCCATACTCACTGTGCCCGTCGTCACTGTACCTTGAAGTTGAGAGGCTGCGGTCCGCTGTTCCCCATGCCATTTCGGTGCTATATGACTTGCTGCAATCCATGCATACTGAAGGGAAACCGGGATTCATTGGTGAGTGGGAGAGAGACCTCCGGCGCACCTTTACTGAACCTCAACTAGAGCACTTATATAGCTTAACACACTCGAGCACAGTGGATACTAAGATGCAGGAGAATAGTTACAAGGTACTGTCCAGGTGGTACAGGGTACCATCCAAACTTGCTAAGATTTACCCCTCTCTCTCAGATGATTGTTGGAGAGGCTGTGGCCTCAGAGGCTCGTTCCTTCACATCTGGTGGGAGTGCCCTAAGCTGAGGCCCTTTTGGTTAGATATCCATGCACAGATCAAACTGATCTTGGGTCTGGAGCTACCCGATTCCCCGCTGGAATCCTTGCTGCACTTTCCCACCATTCCCCTCGGCCAATATAGCAAATCCATCCTGCCCCATCTGCTTAATGAGGCTCGGAGGCTGATACCGATTCACTGGAAGACACCTCGGGTGCCTTCCCGTGCAGATTGGGTAAATTTAGTGAATAATATCATGGCTGCTGAGGAATGGATGGCTAAGTGTAAAGATCGGTACGAGAAATTCTATTCCGTATGGGCCACTTGGATAAACTATGCAAGCCCGCCTGCTTTGTGTGCCCCGGGTCCCTCTCCGGCTGCGCCCCCGCCCCCGTAAGGGGCTGGGTAGGAGGGGAGACGTGAGGGTTGCAAGGCGGTTTCTGAAAAGAGTGAGGAACTTCCACAAACCTACAGAAGCTTAAAGTTATGTACTACTTTGGTTGGTGTCACTTTTTCCCCTGGTTTTATGGTTTTTTTTGTTTTTCTTTCTTGCCCCACCCTTCACCCCCCTTTTTAGTTTTTGTTTTTATTTAACTTTTCACTGAGGTTACTGCCCCTAGGCTTTAGGCCTGCTAACTGTGGACCCAGTCTACTCCTAATTTTTGGGAGTGGGATGGCATCCTCGATAGGGGTATGCCAGACGGGGTCGAATGGGGTGATCCATGTCTGTTTGAACTCATATCACGCTGCTCATATGTTGATTATTATTCCCCCAGATATGGTTGTTACACCGTATGCTTCCACGATTGGCTTTACCACTAACTGTTTTTCCATGGTGGAGGGCTCCTCCTATAATGCTGTATTTTGCAAATCTTTCTACTTTGTCTATTGTCTCTCTGTTTGTCCTTTGAATATATCTTTTTAAATAAAGATTACATAAAAAAAAATTGAGAGGCTGCGGGTGTCCATTCATTGTTTAAAACTCGCGGTCTCCTCCTGGTCCCTTCCGTGATAGGCGTTTCCCAGCTGACACAGTTCAGCCTATCACGGATGTTCTCATAACCTCGGACTCATTTTCCCAGCAGACAGTGTGATCAGTATTCTGCCAATCACGGATGTCCTCTTGTCCAAGGATGAAAAGGCATCCGTGATTGGCGGAACACTGAACACAGTGTCTGCTGGGATGGGTGAGGTGAGAAAACGTTTGTGATAGGCGATTCTCAGCAGACAGAGTTCCGTCTATCACGGAAGAGACAGGAGGAGACCGCGAGTTTTAAATGATGGACGCCCGCAGCCTCTCAATATTTCCAGGTACACTGACTCAAGTATATGCCGAGGGGGGCACTTTCAGCCCAAAAAAAAGGGCTGAAAATCTCGGCTTATACTCAAGTATATACGGTAAGATGGAGCAGTGAGAACATTTTGGTTTTGTCCTGCTGCATTTTGTCAGGCAGTAGCGGAGTAGTAGTGGAGTGCACTTGAATGGAGTAGAAATGGATATCTGGATTTTGGACCTGCAGAAAGGAGTTTGGAAAGCGTTGCAGGTGTAGAGGGACTAGCTTGAGTGAAGTATCACTCAGGTTTACATAGGTCTTTGGGATTAGTGAATACATGAACTCCAATTTCTCTTAACTTAGTGTGTGAGGTGATGCTCTGCTGACTTTCATCATCTAAATAAATGCAAGAAAAAAAAAAACTTTTTTGTTATTGCCCTTTTAACATGATTGGGCATTTTTTACAAAATGTATTTTAAGTTAAAGTGGTTGTAAACCCTTTATCTTTTTTTTTTTTTTTTTTACTAACCTGCAAGACAAAGCTATAATGAGCTAGTATGACTAGCATACTAGCTCATTATGTACCACTTACCTTCGATCGGGGCCCCCGAAGTCGTCCGTGTCCCTCCTCTAGCCGCATCCATCGCTGCGGCGATAGCCGGAATGTTACTTCCGGGTATCGCCGCTGCAGCCAATCACAGCGCCGCTCCGGCGCTGTGATTGGCCGGAGCGGCGAAGACGTGACTCCGCGCATGTGCGCGTGAGCTGTCGAATTCGGCTACATCGTCGAATGTTGCGACCTAGCCGAATTTGTGAATGGGGTGACGTCAGCGTCGCCGCATTTACATACAAATATCTCCATAAGTGTGTTGGTTAAGGAGATATTTCATGCACCTACAGGTAAGCCTTAATCTAGGCTTACCTGTAGGTCTTTGTTTAAAAAGTGGGTTTACAACCACTTTAAGGAAAATCTTCTTACTATGTGAAAATTCCCATGAAAAGTGACCAGCCTTAAAGCGGAGTTCCACCCAAAAATAGAACTTCCGCTTTAAGTGACGGTGACCCCCTGACATGCCACATTTGGCATGACATTTTTGTGGGGGGAGCGGATACCCTCTTTTTAGAGGTATCCAGCTCTCATTTCCTCCCCGCGCTGGAAGGAAGTTTACTTCTCCCCCCCTCCCTCCTTGCAATCTTCTGGGGACTCGTTACAGGTCCCAGAAAATTGCCCGGCCAAAAACAGCGAGCAGTGCGAGCCCGGCTGTGAAGCCACAGCTGGGCGCCCACAGTAGTGATGCCGGCACCGCGGAGAGAAGCGGGGCTTTGTTCGCCGGCACCGATGGACCGTAGGACAGATGAGTGTCTGATTATTAAATGTCAGCTGCTACACCTTTTGTAGCTTCTGAATTTTATATGGGTGGAACTCTGCTTAAAGTAAATGACCCCCTCTTGTATGTACCTGAATTTGGCTTGGTGTTAGACTCTTGCATTCTCTTGAACAACAGCACTCAGACTAGAAGAGGGAGAAGCAGCACAAGGAGCAAGTCAGGTGTGCTGCAGTGCTCATGAGCAAGAACAATGCTGAGAGGACAAGAGAGCAGAGGGACATAGAGATTAGCTCATCAATCCTTCTCCTTCACTTTTCACTTACAATTTTGTATGTAGTTCAACTATATATTTATTAGTTTGCCTTTTTCAATAATTTCTAAAATATTTTTTTTTTTTTAAGTTGATCTTTGAAACATCAGTCACAAATGTAAATATTTGTTCCAGTTAAGATAAAAAATACTATATCTAGATGTATTACCATCACTTTTATGTTTAGAGATATTTACTTTATTTCTTTTTCTCTTTTCATGGATTTTTTTAACAAACACCAGGAAAATACACTTAGGATTGAGACATTAATTGCGCTGTCTCTTTGAATTGATTGCAGTGAAAGTAAAATCTATCACTGTCTACAAAAATAGTGACTGGGGGATGACAGAAAGAAAAAAATCCTAAACTGTCCATTTTGGAGATGAAATGTCAAGTTGTGTGCATCCATTGGCAGATTAGAGAGGGACAGAGAAAAAAAAGACACACTCTTCAACACACTGGAGACCTCTGTACAGGAAATCAATGAAGGCTTATCAGTCTGGAGCAGAAATTTACCAATTAAACACTTCCCTGAATTCTGCAGCCATTGGATTTTTATTTTAACCTCAAGATCTTTTCTACATGTCTGCTTTGTATATCTGCTTAAATGAGCTTTGTCATGTATATAAGTCACTTAAAAGTGCACTGATTTTACTGTGCATGAAGGATGTGCATTATAAAGCTAGGAGAAAGACTTCAGAAACTGCAATTTAAAAAGAGATTTGAATGTATCCTAGTTATAAGTACATTTTATTTTCACTTAAAGTGACACTAAACTTAAAAAGAAAATGACATTCATGTAAGTACTCTAAACTTAAAAAAGTATCATCCAAAGCTCAACGCATCCTCCAAATCGACAAATTCCTTTTTTTTTCTTGCTGCTGAGATCAAAGTTCCTGTTAAGCCTCGTACACACGACCGAGTTTCTCAGCAAGAACCAGCAAGAAACTTGCTGGCAGAGCTTTCTTGCCGAGTAAATCGGTCGTGTGTACGCGGCTATCATGTTTCTCGTCAAGAAATCCGACAAGAATCTCGACGAGAAAAATAGAGAACCTGCTCTCTATTTTCTCGTCGAGATTCTTGTCAGCATGTTTCTCGACGAGAAAAGTGAGTGTGTGTACACTTACCTGTCCTCCGGGAAGCCCGCGCATGCTCAAAATGACTTTGACACATGCGCGGTAGCTTCCTAGGCATAGGTAGGGTGAACCAAGATGGCGGTGACGGCATCGAATGTGACGAGCGCACGCTCGTTGTAGTCGATTACGTCACCGCATTCGCTCCATTCAAAGAACCGCGGGTTCTTTGAAAGGAGCGTGTGTACACTCGGCCGGGACAAGTTTTTTGTGACGTGTTTTTTCTTGACGAGATTCTCGGCCGTGTGTACGAGGCTTAGAGTTGTATGATCATTCTTCATGGTCCCACTGGGGTTGGTTTACTAAAGGCAAAACCACTCTGCACTACTAGTGCACTGCAAGTGCACTTGGAAGTGTAGTCACTTTAGATCTGAGTGGAAGATCTGAAATGAGGGGAAGCTCTGCTGCTTTTATCATCCAATCATGTGCAAGCAAGAATGCTGTTTTTTATTTTCCTTGCATGTCAAATCTACAGCAACTGCACCTCCAAGTGCACTTCCAAGTAAACTTGCAGTGCACTTGTAGTGCAAAGTTGATTTGCCTTTAGTAAATAACCCCCTCTGTGTGTAGGATTGTAACTATCCTCTCTTACTTGTTACTGAGATGGACTAATGACAATGGGATTTTTAGTGCATAGAATGCATTAAGGTAACAACAAAAAAAAAAAACCTTCTACCTTTACAACAACTTTAATATACAATCATAGGCATTTTGGTATATCTGTTCCATAGATGCAAAACAATAACTATTGATCCTTTCTGTTGTAAGTCAATGTTGCACTAAAACCTCAAGCAATATTAGCACTCCTGTCTGCATTCTTTTCTGTTTACTACAGAGAAGATAAGAAGAGGGGGAAGGCGTTCAGTAGTTACAACAAACTTCTTGTTATAGTGTGACAATGCTGCTTCTTGATATAAAAAGGGGGAAAGGCTGAGGCCAAGGGTTCTTTTCTTGGTCAGATCTGATCTTCCTAGCTGACTTGGTTCTGTCTGTATGTGGAATCGGGACTAAAGACACTGGAACTTTTTGGAGACATCCAAGGCATGGACAATGCCATATTGGAATCTTGCCTCACAGAGGTACGCCTGGGCAACCACACTACTATAATTAGAGTCTGAAGTTATTTAAAGAGGTGCATATTGGTTCTGGTGTATCTAAAGAACCAGGGTCTGTAAAGAACAGGGTATGAAGTAACACCACAACAAATGGTTAACTCGGCAAGACAAAAAGAGGAGTGTAGTTGCTAAGAGTAACCAAGTACAAGTTCAGGACACAAGCAATCAGTCGTCAGGCATGGTACCTAGTAAGGTGATGGTAGTGAGGGGGTTGATGTCTAGCTCTCTCCCTAGCAGTCAGTATCCAATAGAAGCTAGATCTGAACCTGCATTACGCAGATCTATGGCCTTGTCATGAGGTACGGGAAGTGAAGGCGTTAACCACTTCCCTACCGCACGCCGTTATATGACGTTGCTGATTTTCAGGGTGGATATCTGAATGATGCCTGCAGCTACAGGCATCATTCAGATATCATTCTTTGCAGCCGGCGATTCTGTGCACAATAAGGCGACGGGAGGGGACATCCCCCCTCCCGTCGCCATCCGGGCTCTCTTGTGCCATCTGGGGCCCGGAGAAAGAATCGGCCGGCGCCAGATGACAACGATAGAGATTTCCAGTGACCAGGTGGTCACCAGTCATCTCTATGATCGTCGAAGGCCTGGGCGCGACGTTATGACGTAAACAAAGCCACGATTGCGGCTGTCAGCATGAGATCGGTGATTTTTTTTCACGATCTCATGCTTTCCAGCCTGGAGGAGAGATGTGGGGTCTTATTGACCCCGCATCTCTCCACAAAGAGGACCTGTCACTAACAATTTCTATTACAAGGGATGTTTACATTCCTTGTAATAGGAATAAAAGTGATCAAAAAAATTAAAATTTAAAAAAAGTGTAAAAATAAAAAAAAATTAAGTAAAAAAATAAATAAAACATTTTTTAAAATGCCCCTGTCCCCGGTAGCTCGCGCTCAGAAGCGAACACACACGTAAGTCCCGCCCACATATGTAAACGCCGTTCAAACCACACATATATCGCCGCGTGCCTTAGAGCGTGTAACAATTCTAGCACTAGACCTCCTCTGTAACGCTAAACTGGTAACCTGTAAAAAAAATTAAAGCGTCGTTTATGGAGATTTTTAATTCTCAAAGTTTGGCGCCATTCCATGAGTGTGCGCAATTTTAAAGTGTGACATGTTAGGTATCGATTTACTCTGCGTAATATCATCTTTCACATTATACAAAACAATTGGGTTAAATTTACTGTTTTGTTATTTTTTAATTCATGAAACCGCTTATTCATGAAACCAAAAAAAAGGCGTTTGAAAAATTATTGCACAAATACTGTGCAAGATAAAAATTTGCAATGACCGCCATTTTATTCCCTAGGGTATCTGCTAAAAAAACATATATATTGTTTGGGGGTTCTGTGTAATTTTCTAGCAAAAAAATTATGATTTTTACATGAAGGAGAGAAGTGCCAGAATAGGCCCGGTATGGAAGTGGTTAATAAGTGCATGCATAAGGTCCATGCTAGGTGTACAATGGGACCCCATTCTATTACTGGGAGAGAGGTAACAGAGTTACGCTGGACTGGTGGAGTGGGCACAGACTCAGTACATCCCTCCTAATGCAACATATACCAATTTAAAGTGTGTAGTGACATGGAACAATCTGTATTTTAATTGCTGCACACAGTGAAGGCTCCTCTCTGAGTTGGGGACCTGCCTTAAAATGCCTTAAAGCGGTTGTATACTGTTTTTTTTTTACTTTTACCTACAGGTAAGCCTATACTAAGGCTTACCTGTAGGTAAAAAAGATATCTCCTAAACCTTTACGGTTTAGGAGATATTCCCCTTGCACTGTGCCGCTGACTGCAGCGGCGCATGCGCACAGGGGATTCTTGGCTGAAGGCCCAGCGGACGCCGGACCTTGCCGGAAAAGAAGTCTCCCACGCGCATGCGCGGGAGTCACGACATCGCGGCTCCAGCCACTCACAGCGCTGGGGCCACGATACTCGGAAGACACGCCGAAGCAGAATGTCACCGGGAGGGACACCGACGCCTCGTTCTAAGGTAAGTATTTCATAATGAGCTAGTATGCGGTGCATACTAGCTCATTATGCCTTTTCCTTTACAGGTTTAAGAAAAAAAAATCAGCGGGTATACAACCGCTTTAATGTTAATTCTGACACATGACTGCGGTCTCCGCCTGGTCCTGGGCATTGATGGGCATGGTCCGGGCAAAAGGCACCCCTGCGTGCAGGGCACAAAATTATCAAGAAATCTATAGAAATGTAGTAATATTGCTATGTGCAGACATATAATTATTTTACTTTTGTAGTTATTATATGAGTCCAGACAAGGTTTTTAGGTGCAGGATATTTACTTGCAGGAACTTGTGGACCAGTGTCTAGGGCAGCAGATAAAGAGGGGAGACTACCAAACTATACGATTTCCAAACTGATTTTGTTTCCCTCTTTTTTTTTTTAACCCCTGGACTTTTGTGGATTAATTCAGTAAGGAAACTGTAGAGAGAAAGTGAGAGAAGAGGAGAGAAGAAAAAAATGGTGTGGGGTCCTCCCCAAAATCCATATCAGACCCTTATCCAAGCATGGTCAGGAAAAAGGGGGGATGAGCGAGCGCCCCCCTCCTGAACCATATCAGACCACATGTCCTCAACATGCCCCCCATACCCCAAAGCACCGCCCCCGTGTTGAGGGCATGTGGCCTGGTATGGTTCAGGAGGGTGGGGTGCTCACTCACACCCCCTTTCCTGTCCTGCCAGGCTGCATGCTCAGATAAGGGTCTGGTACGGATTTTGAGGGGCCAGCTGTTTTTTTTTTTCATTTTGGCATGGGGTTCCTCCCAAACTCCATACCAGACCCGAAGGGCCTGGTATGAATTGGGAGGGACCACCGCGCCGTTTCTTTTTCACTTTTTTCTATTGTCATTAATGTTTTTTTTTCATTCAGCTGTCAGCAGGGAAGCCTGTTGACAGCTGATAACTCATCCATTGTTTAGGACGCAGCAGCTGGCTTCCCGGCCTGCTCCTTAACAACAAGCTATTCACTCTGCACTGACTGGGCAAAGCTTTGCCCAATTAGGGTTTAGAATGCCCTGTGCAGCGCGCAGTGGATTGTGGGGTGCTCAGTGGGTGAATATCCTGCCAAGCCCCCTGCAAATTTGGGTGTTTGCCGAATGGGCGATGTTGGGGCCGAAACTTTTGCTTGGCTCGAACTGTTCGCCCAAATCTATATATGGCTATATAAAGGAGCATGATGACCAAACCAAAATCAACCCAGGGACACTAGCATGTAGATTTTACTTCTGTTGTCAACCCTTTTCCCTTAATAAGCACTTTTGCCTCTAGTTCTTACTTCCTCTGTTTAGCACTCAGGTTTACCAATTCAAGTTGACCGCATTCTATAACAATGTACACTAAACAGGGCCAGCGCAACCATATGGTGGCTCAGGCAGCTGCCTTAGGGCACCAGGATGGGGGGAGGGGATCTATATATCTGAGACACTTTCTTGGGATTTGGTTTTTTAACGTGCTGCAGACATGTGCTTTTAACGCACTGTGTACTTTTGTAAAGCCAACTGTTGGCTTTCAATGTGGAAGTGATACAAGTGAGTATGAAACCACTGATCACTTCCCCAACCACTGCAATGTGCCAAGTTCCCCTGTGTGGTCATGGCCAGTGTCGCCAGGAAGGGCAGCAGGAGCTCAACGTGAACTGTCTGTCGAGTTTCTCTCCTGTGCACAGACCAGGAAATTAAGTACAGTATATGATGTCACTTCCTGGTCCCGGGCTATCAATCACCAGAATCAGTGCCCAGTGAAGCATCTAATAGAACACAGGTTGTGTTGTATCAGCTGCAGTGGAATACAGGTCCAATAGACCCTGGATATCTCATAAAGAAAACCTGTCACCGATATGCCATTACATAGGGAGCTATTGGTCCACTATGCGATAGCAATAAAGTAATGTAAAAAATTTAACAAATACATTAAAATAAAAGTTTTAATAATTTAGACCCCTTTTTTGTGCTAAAATAGAATAGTGCTTTCACACTGGGGCGGTGCGCTTGCAGGACGGGAATTTTTTTTATTGCAAGCAGCATATTTGGGGTGGTGGGGGGGCGGTGTATACACCGCTCCTCCACCGCCCCTTGAAATAAATGGGCACCGCTGCCGAAGCGCATGCAAAGCGCTTCTGCAGCGGCGCTTTTCAGGCGCTATTAACCCTTTCCTCGGCCGCTAGTGGGGGTTAAAAGTGCCCCACTAGCGACTGAATAGCACCTCTATAACAGCGGTAAAGTGCCGCTAACACTAGGGGTGCTTTACTGCTAATGCCAGCCCAGTGTGAAAGGGGTCTTAAATAGACACATAAAAAATAAAAATAAAACACACACACATACAAAAACAGATGCGTTAGATCACCTATGTAGGAAAACGATGATTGCCCTTTATGCACACACTGGAGCAATAATTTTAGCACCAGAACTCCTGCGTATATCTAAATTGATGACTTGTAGGGGCTTTTAAAGCATCGCCTATGAAAAAATATAGGGTACTGAAGTTTTTCACTATTTCATGGGCACACACAATTTTAAGATTTGACTTGTTGGGTATTTATTTACTTGGTACAACCTTATCTCTTATTTTTTACCAGAAAATTGGGTAATGCATTACAATTATGTCCTAAAAAACTAACTTTAGTAAATTTTTTACTGAAATTTAGCATTTCATAAACCATTGTGCTAATATCGGGTAACAACAAAAAAGGAAACTACCAACATTTTATTCTCCAGGGTGTTTGCTTTCAGAAAATATAAAATGTTTTGGGGGTTTTATGTAGACTTCAGGCCTAAAATGATCACTTCCCCAACCACTGCAATGTGCCAAGTTCCCCTGTGTGGTCATGGCCAGTGTCGCCAGGAAGGGCAGCAGGAGCTCAACGTGAACTGTCTGTCGAGTTTCTCTCCTGTGCACAGACCAGGAAATTAAGTACAGTATATGATGTCACTTCCTGGTCCCGGGCTATCAATCACCAGAATCAGTGCCCAGTGAAGCATCTAATAGAACACAGGTTGTGTTGTATCAGCTGCAGTGGAATACAGGTCCAATAGACCCTGGATATCTCATAAAGAAAACCTGTCACCGATATGCCATTACATAGGGAGCTATTGGTCCACTATGCGATAGCAATAAAGTAATGTAAAAAAATTAACAAATACATTAAAATAAAAGTTTTAATAATTTAGACCCCTTTTTTGTGCTAAAATAGAATAGTGCTTTCACACTGGGGCGGTGCGCTTGCAGGACGGGATTTTTTTTTATTGCAAGCAGCATATTTGGGGTGGTGGGGGGGCGGTGTATACACCGCTCCTCCACCGCCCCTTGAAATAAATGGGCACCGCTGCCGAAGCGCATGCAAAGCGCTTCTGCAGCGGTGCTTTTCAGGCGCTATTAACCCTTTCCTCGGCCGCTAGTGGGGGTTAAAAGTGCCCCACTAGCGACTGAATAGCACCTCTATAACAGCGGTAAAGTGCCGCTAACACTAGGGGTGCTTTACTGCTAATGCCAGCCCAGTGTGAAAGGGGTCTTAAATAGACACATAAAAAATAAAAATAAAACACACACACATACAAAAACAGATGCGTTAGATCACCTATGTAGGAAAACGATGATTGCCCTTTATGCACACACTGGAGCAATAATTTTAGCACCAGAACTCCTGCGTATATCTAAATTGATGACTTGTAGGGGCTTTTAAAGCATCGCCTATGAAAAAATATAGGGTACTGAAGTTTTTCACTATTTCATGGGCACACACAATTTTAAGATTTGACTTGTTGGGTATTTATTTACTTGGTACAACCTTATCTTTTATTTTTTACCAGAAAATTGGGTAATGCATTACAATTATGTCCTAAAAAACTAACTTTAGTAAATTTTTTACTGAAATTTAGCATTTCATAAACCATTGTGCTAATATCGGGTAACAACAAAAAAGGAAACTACCAACATTTTATTCTCCAGGGTGTTTGCTTTCAGAAAATATAAAATGTTTTGGGGGTTTTATGTAGACTTCAGGCCTAAAATGATTTTTAACCACTTCAGCCCCAGATGGATTTACCACCTTAATAATCAGGCCATTTTTTGTGATACGGCACTGCACGGGCATGCAAACAAAATTGAAAAATGTATGTCCTTGTTTTCCCACAAATAGAGCTTTCTTATGGTGGTATTTGATCACCTCTGCGATTTTTTTTTTGCGATATAAAAAAAAAAATACCTTTCTGCTATAATACACATCCAAAAAAAAAACAAACTAATTTCTTCATCAGTTTAAGCCAATATGTATTCTGCTACATATTTTTTGGTAAAATAAATCCTAATAAGCCTATATTGATTGGTTTGCACAAAAGTTATAGTGTCTACAAAATAGGGGATAGATTTTGTTTTTTTTTATTGTTTTTACTGGCAATTTTTAGCAGGACTGCGACATTGTGACAGACAAATCTGACCCTGCCTCTCTGTCCCGCAATTGTAGGTGGCCGGCGGACATCAAGTCCGCCGGACCTGCACGGGCGCTCCCCCGATGTGCAGTGGGCACGCGCCCACCCACACTATCACATGCACAGACTGACATACAGGTACGACTGTTTGCGCAGCCAAGCCAGCTTGCCACAGTATATATGCAGAAGGCGGTTGGCAAGTGGTTAAAACATG
Source organism: Rana muscosa (assembly GCA_029206835.1). Lineage (NCBI taxonomy): Eukaryota > Metazoa > Chordata > Amphibia > Anura > Ranidae > Rana > Rana muscosa. The sequence continues at coordinate 97,293,260 of CM055123.1, read as the reverse complement.
TAAGCAAAAAAAAAGTCTTTGGGACTCCAGTGGTTAAAATACCTTATTACCGGTCACTAACAATGCGCCCTCTCTCCTACCGAGCACTGCAAGGAAGTTTTAGTTTGCTTCACCTGCAAGCTGCCCGTAACTAGTGAAGGAAAACATGGAATGCATAACCAGTAGGGGGTCTCATTACCCACTGCCATTGCGAAGGGGAGGGGGGTGGTGGGAAGATTGTGGGGGGGTGGCAAAATACACCTTTGCCTAGACAAAAATCCTTGCACCAGCCCTGACTCTAAAAAAGGAAAGTACACATGGCTGTTTTAATAAATTTATGAAAATGGAAATTACATTGGGGCCGTCTTTATATTTAACAGTAAGGACCTATTTACATCTCTGAATTTTAAGGAATTAGTGTTTTTCATTGAAATCAGCATATTCTCTAATGGATCATGGTAACATTTGTACATTGCAATCCCTGTGACAATAGAAAAGCAAGCCGTGCTGTAAATCTAAAATACAGACGATTTTTTTCTAAACTTTGTTATTTTTTTATGTTGTGTATTATGTTACCATACAACCTAAACAGTTTAATGCTTTTCTCTAAATGCTAGAAAAAGATAAGAAAAACTTTATGATCCCTAAATTGAACATGACCTGTCCTTGCTAGATTACAAAAGATTAAAAAAAAAAAAACTTTTACAAAGTTAAAATATGTTGTCTGCTCTTGTTAAAAAATATATCATACACATTTTTTCTAAAGATAAATACGCCCTTTTCATTTCTAAATTAGGCACTCTTGTTTGATGAATTGGCTGAACCATCTTGCACTTTAAAACAGAACTTGGAAATGAATTGTTTTAAAATGGAAAAATGAATACTAATTCGCACAAAAATTATGAAAAAAAAAATCCTTGGTATTGTTCAGTGAAGGGTAAGGATCATCTGGAATATATGAAGCAAGTATTACAAGTATTACTGAGCAATATTTAGCCTGCTATGTTGAAGTCTGGCAGATGCTTTCTAAGGATATTTTTGTAGTTTGCTTGTTATTATTGTTGTTAAAGTGATACACATTTTTTTTTTACTTAGTGTCTTAATTGACCCTGTGGCCCCTGTTGCTCCAGCTTGTCAGGAGTCACAATCTGGGTTCACAGTACATGCAAGTGGCATGCTGGACTGCACTAAGCACCACTTTCAGAATGCAAGTAGGCCCTAAACCATGGTGAGGAGGATAGAATTGTCAGACAGACATTCCCAGACTGCATACATCATGATGGCCATTAAGTACCGTTTATAAGGCAGGATGGAAGTTGGGGAGTGGCTTAGACTTGATTAATAGAAGTTCAGATACAATAAGGACCAAGAGGGGGTCAGGGCAGGTAGTTGTCGCAGAGAGAGTTTGCCCAGGTAAAAGAACAAGTCTAGTTACTATCACTTTTTGGCTCTGAGGAAGGGGGCTCGCCCTCTCAACGCGTCAGCCATAGCTGTAAACATTTGTCGTCTTGACTCTCTGGTCATCTGCTTATTTGGTTCCAGGAAGAGGCTATCTCCTTGGATGGAATGTTATGTGCCTATTATTTTACTTGCTTTGTGAGTATCCATGATCTTTTAACTTACTTTTATTAAAACCAGCCATTGGTAATGCACTAGGTCGGTGTGCCCTCTTTTTTCTTTTACCTAAAAAAACAAGTCTGGCAATAGGGAACCAAATTAAAGGTAAAATACAGCCAAAGCTTGTCTGGCTGTACTTCTCATGTGGATCACATGAGTGCAGTTTGTTCTGCACTCCTGTGACCTGTTTTCAGCAGACAGTGGGCTTCAGCCCACTGTCGGCTGACATCTTAGAGCCGGTCCAGGCTTGGACAAGATCACGACAATGAAGTTGGGATCCGCCCACATGCCTGGACCGGCACCTGGCTTAGCCTCACAGCAAGCCGCTGAGAGCCTGAGCTGGCATCTCATACCTCCTCCACAGCCCAGCGCTCCAGTGAGCGAGGAGGGGGCAGAGCAGAGAACGGTGACTGACAGTTTGCAGCTCTCTGCTCAGGGAGCTCTGAGAACAAATCTACCTGCAGTGTTTGATCACTAGGATCTCAGTTTTAGAGCCAGCAGGGGACCGATGCAGCATCCACCTGGGCAACTATGAATCTGCAAAAAAAGTCCATAATTCGAAGTATAGGACTGCAGTACCAAAGTAAATAAGCAAAGCCCAGTAATAACTCTTAATTCCTATCAGCAGGACCCCTTTTAAAGGACCCCACTGAACATAAACATGCACACCCACACAGATACACTTGGGGCTGTAGTTCCATCAAATGTTGGGTGACTCACACATCTTATGACCCCAGTTGCCTTCTGGACATCTGCTTTGAAACGTAAAGTAGAACCAAATGACCTCATTGTCACCAAGGTCCCATCTAAAGATTTCCCTCATTCCTGTTTTGGTAACCCAAAATTTGGAATTACCTTTCTTTTTTATTCTGGGTGATAATGGTAAACAGATTGAGGGGGTCCATCTCCATAAACGGGAAACAGACAGCATTACAAACCTGGCAGGCATTCTAATCCCTCTCCACTCTATCCAAAAAAAACAAACAAGTGTTGCCTTCAGTTATACTTTAATCATTGTTATAAAAGTAAGCTGGACTCCCTGCCCAGCCTTCAGGATTTTTATATTGCACTCTGCACTTAGGCTCTTGCTTTTTGTACTTTGTTTTTCTTTTCATAAGGTTTTCACTCATGCTTTATGTTCCCCTGCTACTGTATATTGTGTCTTAATTTTGAGGAAGTAACTGTTTTCTCAAGTTGTGCCTAGATAACTAATTAAACAAACAAATACCTATTTACCTCTACTGTTGGACCTCACAGCCATCATTTAGCTTTTATTATTGTACCTGTACCTTTGCATGTGAGGATACCGCCTTGGGTTTTCACTTGGAAGGTATAACTAGGCATAAGCAAAATTTGTCTGGCTTCTGTTCATGGACAGTTTTGCAAATCTTGCTTGAAGTCCACTGCTGCAGTAATTCTGGATCCAAGAGCTGTCACTGGCACTGTTGGTCGTTGTTTGATATCCTGGGAGACCTGTTTCCTCCCTTATGGCTGCCAGGTCTCCTTGGATACTAAACAACAGCCAATAGCAAAGGTAGTGACTCACTCAACAGTAAGTGGATTTAAATGCTTGGGACAAACATAGATCTATACAAAAAAAGTTAACAAAAAAAAAAACATGAATTAAAAAATTGGGGCAGACTCAATGGAGTCACACTTCTCAGTGCAGCAAAGCAGGCCATGTACAACCTTTCTTGTTCCAAGTCATGTATTTGAACCTCATTGTGTTGGTTGATTTACTAAAACTGGAGAGTGCAAGATCTGATCCAGCTGTGCATGGTAGCCAAATAGGCTTTGATGAAAAAACTGGAAGCTGATTGGTTTCTATGCACCAGATTGTGCAGTCGCCAGTTTTAGTAAATCAGCCCCTGTCTCTGAATATAAAGCCTACATTTGACAGCAATGGTCGTGTATATAAGTCCTTATGAGTAGGATAATACCTGAAAATACATGTCAGTATTTAAAAACGATTTTAAGCTTGTTAATTTTATTTTACAAATTAATTTTGAATATGCCATTTGTAGAATGTAGGAGATAAAATGCAGACAAAATATATTTGATATGTCATGCACATCTGTGTGTTATTGCAAACATAAGATTAACGCCCTGCTAATCGAAACTGCACTATAAAACATCTACTTTAAATCTTAGAGCTTGAACGACAATTAATATTTGTTGTAAATTGCAAAAATGTCATTATTTATGAACACTATAAACTAGTTATTCTCTACAAATACTAATTATAATGCATTAGATAATCAGTAGTTTGTAAGATCTATGATAAATGGATTCTGTATGCCATTATTCTAAACAGCTCAGAGGTATCATAGCAACATGATTAGTAATTAATGACTGAATATTACAATATTAATAAGCCATGTCCAAGTAACTTGTCAATTCGTATTCAAGATTGATGCTACATCTCTAAAAGAAAGCTATTACTTTTATTGTTAACTGGCTCCATGTACATGGATTCATGAGGGTTATCATGCAGCTATATAGGGAATTATTTAATGAGAAAGTGTATATATATAAATGCACTGTGTGTCACACAATGGATGACTTGCTACATGGATTAAATTAACATAGACTTAGTTAGCGCTTATAAAGTATATGGGTATATCGTTAAGGACATCTGCAATTTGTGTGCCTTTTTATTAGGTATGAATATAAGACAATTGCAAGTGTTGGTGTTACATATAGCTGTCAGGAGCCAGTGGTATGTTTTCTAGTGCATTTAAAAAAAAAATGGAGCTCATACAGTGTATCACAAAAACCACATCAGTCTATTCAAACTCAACAAAGAAGCCCTAATCCATTAAATGCTGCCTGTTTTCCGTACAAGCCTTACCCGTTTAAGGGACTGAGGCTAGTAAACCTTTGCTGTCATATTAGCTATATGCACAAACAGGTTTTTCAGAATGAGTTCAAAATGAAGCACCAGGTAAAACAGAAGTTGAAAGGAAATAATATCCCAGTGGGGTCAACAGTTGCAGTGACAAATATCAAACTTGGTATTATTCTCGGAATCCTCCACTTTGGATAATTTTTCTTGCACTTCCTGTGGTGCCTACAGGTAAGAAAATGAGTGTTAATTTCTATACTCTGGACAGACAGAACAGTAAAACATGACAGAACTTCTAAGCTTTCCCTAGTCTATGCGAAGCTATAATAATTGTTTGCCTAGAGCCCCAGCATAAAAAGAGGGGCAGTAAATTGATTAACTTATTTAGTTCACTATCTTCCATGGGAGAAATGAGAGCTACAGTATGTGAAACCTTATTCCTCATCAAATCAGTTGTGCTGAGAAGCCTTCTAAGGGGGTGTAATAGATAAATCTCCAGTATTGTGAGTAACTATATCCACAGCACTTCCCCAAATAATCAACTCATAGGCAGGGGATCAGTTGGTGGCCTCTGCTCATCCCAGGAGGTGATGTTGGGCTGGTCTGTTGGGAAGTGATCGCTGAGTCACTTTCCCTTTTGTTTTTCTTTGATGCTGACGCTAGGGGGAACCCTGCATAGGATGATTGTGTCCTCTGCTATGTTATTTGGGTGCAATCTTAGGGAAGTCTGTTTTAAAAATTGTCACAGAATTCCTATGAGATTTCAGCAACCATTTTTGGGTGCAGATATGCTATAAATAGCACAATCTGTGTTACTAAGGGGCCCCAGATTGGGAAGTCTAAACAAGGACAGGAACCTGTATTGGCAGGGACCGATGGATGCTAAAATCAGTTTTGCTCCTTCAGTTGGGATTGGGTAGAACACAGGAGATTTTGGGAAACAAACATGCCATGTAGCACCCTCCTAGGTAAATGTGTCTGTAATTATTCATTAATAATGGTCACAGTGTGGCGGTAATTAGTCAGTGTGCTCACTGTAACCAGTGTAGCTGGTTAATTAGGTTAGTTCAATGTTCTCAGCTGCTGCTAGTCTGATAGCTCCCTCTGCCAGAGAGCTGTAGAATTCTCTGGAACATAGGTGTGGAGCTATGCAGATGGCAGTATGAATATTTATGCATCCCTGGGCAATCCCAGGAAGCAGGGCCCCGAAAGCTGCAGTGAGCCTGTAATAATACTTTGAACCACTGAGTTTCTAGGTCTTTTCCTGCAGAGGATCAGTCCAGTCTGAAAGGCTACTGCCCTCCAGGGCAATGCTGCCATGTGCTTGCTGTTTGTGAGGCCTCAGGTGGGCAACCTGAAGGCCTGGATGCCAAAGCTAGAGAGATGACTGAGGGACTGCCTGCTGAAGATATAGTCTGGTATCACTGGAGAAAGGTGTTGCCTGGAAGTTGGAAGGAGACATAAAATATTCAAGGACAGTTTGTTGAGTACAGACTGCTGTGAGAAATATTAGAGACTTATGGACTGCTGGCATCCCCCTCTTGTATTAGAAAGTCAACTGTGTGTATGTCTAAAGGGGCCATCAGCTGGTGTACTGAAGAGTTTAGTCTATCTAAATCTATGAGAAGAAACTCTGCTCTTGTGGCTCTAAAGAAAGGAGTTTGAATTCAACTGTTCCCACTACAAAAGCCAAGTTCACAGTTTACTATATGTGAGGAATTCTAATTCAGTTGTTCAGAAAGGAGTCTATTGTCCTCAGATCTGTGCATACAGTATCTCACAAAAGTAAGTACACCCTTCACGTTTTTGTAAATATTTCATAATATCTTTTCATGTGACAACACTGAAGAAATTGCACTTTGTTACAACGTAAAGAAGTGAGTGTACAGCTTGTGTAACAGTGTACATTTGCTGTCCCCTCAAAATAATTCAACACACAGCCATTAATGTCTAAACCGCTGGCAACATAAGTGAGTACATTCCTAAGTTAAAGTGTCCAAATTGGGCCCAAAGTGTCGATATTTTGTGTGGCCACCATTATGTTCCAGCACTGCCTTAACCCTCTTGGGCATGGAGTTCACCAGAGCTTCACAGGTTACCACTGGAGTCCTCTTCCACTCCTCCATGACAAAATTACAGAGCTGGTGGATGTTAGAGACCTTGTGCTCCGCCACCTTCCATTTAAGGATGCCCCACAGATGCTCAATAGGGTTTAGGTCTGGAGACATGCTTGGCAAGTCCATCACCTTTACACTCAGCTTCTTTAGCAAGGCAGTGGTCGCCTTGGAGGTGTGTTTGGGGTCGTTCTGTTGGAGTACTGACCTGCAGCCCAGTCTTCAAGCTCTGCTTCAGTGTGTCACAATACATGTTGGCATTCATGGTCCCCTCAATGAACTGTAGCTCCCCAGTGCCGGCAGCACTCATGCAGCCCCAAGCCATGACACTCCCACTACCTTGCTTGACTGTAGACAAGACACACTTGTCTTTGTACTCCTCACCTGGTTGCCGGTGTCCTGCCGAGAAATGTCCCCCGGCGGATAATGCCCACTCTGTACTGCGCAGGTGCAGCGCTTGCGCAGTACAGTGCACAACGGACCTCCGAAAATCCCCGAACATGAACACAGATGTGTCTCATCTGTACACGGCGCATGCGCAATGAGCAACGCACGCTACACGCTCCCGATGCTCGCTTCACTCTGCAAGGGGCGGATGTATATTACTATTATATCGTGTAAGGGGCGGATCCCTACAGCAAGGGGTCGATGTATTACTATTATATCGTGTAAGGGGCAGATGGCTACAGCAAGGGGCGGATGTATTATTAGGGTGGTTTTATGAAGACACTACACGTCTTTGCGAAGCATGTTTAAACAAATAAAGGGCGGGTTTTGCAGTGTCTATGTCAATCAATTCAAAATACAGGCCTCTTCGCCCTTCATTTGTTTAACCACCTCAATACAGGGCACTTTCACCCCCTTCCTGCCCAAGCCATTTTTCAGCTTTCAGCGCTGTCACATTTTGAATGACATTTGCGCGGTCATGCTACACTGTACCGGAATGACATTTTTATAATTTTTTCCCCACAAATAGAGCTTTCTTTTGGTGGTATTTGATTACCTCAGCGGTTTTTATTTATTGCACAATAAACAAAAGAAGAGGGACAGGTTTGAAAAAAACACAATATTTTTTTACTTTTTGCTATAATAAATATCCATTTATTTTTTTTAAAACAAATTTTTTCCTCAGTTTAGGCCGATATGTATTCTTCTACATATTTTTGGTAAATAACATCGCAATAAGCGTATATTGATTGGTTTGTGCAAAAGTTGTAGCAGCTACAAAAAAAGGGATAGATTTATAGCATTTTTATTATTTATTTTTTTACTAGTAACGGCGGCGATCAGCGATTTTTATCGTGACTGCGATATTGCGGCGGACACATTGGACATGTTTGACACATTTTTGGGACCATTCACATTTATACAGTGATCCCTGCTATAAAAATGCATTGATTACTGTATAAATATGACTGGCAGGGAAGGGGTTAACACTAGGGGGCGATCAAGGGGTTAAATGTGTTCCCTAGGGAGTGATTCTTACTGTGGGTGGAGGGGACTGATTGGGGGAGGTTACCGATGGTTGTCCCTATGTACAAGGGACACACTATCGGTCTCCTCTCCCTGACAGGACGTGGATCTGTGTGTTTACACACACAGATCCACGGTCCTGCTCAGGTACTGGGCACACGCATCGGGTCCCCAGTGACGCGGCATGCACGCGCCCCCTAGTGGCTTGGGAAGGCGCAACGTCATATGACGTCTGCCCAGAACAATAGGGTCTTCCTCCCGCCGCCATTTGACGGCATTCGGTGGACAAGTGGTTAAACATGCCCCGCAAAAACGTCTACTTTCTTGATAAAACCATCCTAATAATACATCCGCTGCTTGCTGTAGCCATCCGCCCCTTACACGATATAATATTAATACACCCGCCCCTTGCAGAGGGAGCAAGCATCGGGAGCGTGCGGAAACGTCTGTCACAATGTCCTGTTCATTGCGCAGGCGCAAGCTACAGCTGATTCCCAGCTCTTCATGTTCGGCAATTTTCGCCATCTCCGTTTGCTAGGGCGCTGCACCTGCGCAGTCCAGGGCAGGCATTATCCGCCAGGGGGACACATCTCGGCAGAACACTGCCCCACACGCTTGACACCATTTGAACCAAATAAGTTTATCTTGGTCTTATCAGACCACAGGACATGTTTCCAGTAATCCATGTGCTTCGTCTGCTTGTCTTCAGCAAACTGTTTGCGGGCTTTCTTGTGCAAAGATGTGAGGGGTGTACTCACTTTTGTGAGATACTGTAGTTCTGTTTTTGGATTATCCCACTCAATTCCCTCAGCCCAATCCAAGTTCTCCAAAAATAAGCAAAACACCCCAGACTTGTTACTGCGGAAAAGTGTGGCTGAGATCATGTGCCTGGCTGCGGGGCAATCCACTGAGAAAGAACCTGATCAAATTTTCAGTGGCTCCTTCAGTAGTAAGCACTACAGCCATATACGCTTAAAGTCCAGTTAGCAGAGCAGAAGCCCTAAAAACTGTCCGTTGTACTGTATAAGTTCCCCTGTTAGAGAAAACAAAATTTGCTTAAGGTAATCTTTGATTGGTCTCCTTTTTGTAAGAAGGGAGGAATATGAACTTGTATCTGCTGTTAAATTACCTTACTGTTTCAGACATGGAATTGAATAGTCTTGCTTATGTAGCGGGGTCCCCTTTAAGACTCTCGGGACTACCTTGTCCAGAATCCCTTTCGGCATGTTTCCACCCCAGAGACTCATGGGAGGGGTTATAAAAGGAGGAGGCGAGGCTGGGCTCTGCCTCTTTGGGACACGAGACTTCAGTGACTGATCCTCCTGTGCGGATGTGCCGGAGTGCAAGGCCTAAAGCCTGAGGCCTTGCACAGCACCAAAGAGCCTTCCACCCCACTGCGAGCCTGGGTGGCATCTGACTTCGCTTGTCTACAGCCTTGGTTGGATCGGGGACCCGATCACTGGAGACCCTGTGTGTGTGAGGACACAGTCGGTGGAAGTTCCCGGACTGGGATCGCGTCCGGAGGGGTGAGCGAGCGTATGCTCAGACCATATACTGTTGTTGCTAATGTGCCTATAGACTGCCGTGGCCCACAAGTTATTTCTGATTCTCTCACTGGAGAACCTTATCAGAGCTGAACTCAGAGTTCATACAGTAAAGTGTTTATTTCATCACAACCTTCCCACTGGATTACAAATGGTATTCTGTTATGTGCACCACCTTTAAAGAATTGCCGGTGAAGAAACCATCATCCACTATAGACTGAGTTGTAGATATCTGAGCCAGGCCTGGCCAGCTAGTTAGTTCATTTAGTTACTGCGTCACAGGACGCCTAGTTAACGGACGCCCACGCGGTGCACCTTTACTGTTCATTTTAATGCGTAGTATGTTTATTGCTGCAGGGCTCTGCAACTTATTACCTGTGAACTGTTACCACTGTTAACCTTTCTTACCAAAAGTTTAAAGTAAATTTGATAACCCTTTCATTATTGCCTTGGTGGCTGGGTTTACTCACACAGTATAAGAATTATATATATTGCTGCCATAACTAACTGTGCCAGTAGGGGTCGAGTACATTGCCGGGGGTTGGCGGAGCTGTTTTCAGGGCCCAAACGAAATCTGCGGCCTTCTTAGTTGAAGGTATCGCTACACGTGATGGTTCTCGTCCGGGATCCTGATACAGTAATTAAACGCCAGAGGTGCCGTCATGGACCCGCAAGGAATAAGAGCGTGGTGCGAAGTGGCTAAGACAGACCCAAGCCAGTCAGTGGTCATCAACCTACCAGGGGAGGAATGGTCAATTGAAACGATAGAGGAGTTAATGAAGTCAGTGACCCCAGATCACACACCGTGGGTGATGGGAATAAAGTCAGACCCAGACATCTCATATCAGTATGCACTAGTGGAATACTTGGACGGGATGCCAGAGGCTTGTAAGCGCAACTGTGTACAGACGCCAGATAATAGATCCTATAGGTTGGCGCAAGCAATTAAGAAGGAGCCATCACCGACGGGATCACCGCAGGCTGCGGCCCGTACCCCACCTGAAAGAGGAGACAGGGTGACGCCTCCGGTAGCGCCTGCACCTGTCACTGCTATATCATCAGAACTGATAAATGCAATAGGGGATCTGCTAACCAAGTGTCAGAAGACAAGCAAGGTGCATGTAGAGACTAGCTAATGGAGACTAAAGACATTCTCAGGGAAGCTCCCTGTCCCTGCAGGGGAAGAAGATTTTGACACCTGGGTGGGGCAGGCATTACAAGCAGTGGAGGCTTGGGAGGTGCCTGAAGCGCAGAAGAGGCAACGAGTGATAGAAAGCCTTAAAGGAGCAGCAGAAGCAGTGAAAAGTTTTCGGTTTGGGTATGCAGATTGCACAGCTCAAGACTGTCTAGCCATGCTACAGGAAGAGTTTGGTCAACTGGAAAAGGTGACAGAGATGGTCTACCAATTTTAACATACTTTCCAACAACTGAAGGAGAAACTTTCAGAGTATGTTAGAAGACTGAACAGGTTGCTGTGCAAGATTGTGTTGAAGAAGGGAATGAAGCCCCAAGATACAGATGGGGCAAGAATGAAACAAGTTTTAAAGGGAGCGTTACGTTCGGATCCGGTCTGGCTGCACCTGAAAACCTCGGGAGGAGGAACGTTACTGACTTATGCTGACTTGATAAAAATCATCAGAGATGAGGAGGCGCTACAACAGGACCAGCAAATGAGTAAGACAAATGTTGTACCTGCACAGGTGCTAGTCAATCCAGTGATGACCCCTGAAAGAGACTCAGAGGTAGACACTCTAAAAGCTCAAATGTCCAAGGTGTTAGAGATGTTGACCTCTCTGATGGCAAAAGACCCAGAGGGTCCCAAGAGAGAAGTACCAAGGAAGGAATTATTCCCAATTGCCTCAGCACCCACATCTTTACAAGAATGGGGAGATATAGTCTGCTTTAACTGTGGAGGAATTGGCCATATTGCAGCTACATGTTCCAGTCCCAAGAAGAAGAAACCAGACAACCGCAAGCCGGCGGGAAGCTCCAGAGGGCCCCGGTGAAGGAGTCAACCGGGTGCCCATCACTTTCAGTGAGCTCCAAGCTGAATGCGAAGCAGAAGAAAAGAGGAGATAAAACACCTCAGAGGAAACGCAACACTCCTCAACAGAGATACACCCCAGAAAAAGGGGGCAAGACCCCTCAGAAGGGGCACAGCACTCCCCAGAGGGGGTGCACACCTAAGAAGAATAATAGTATCCCTCAGCGGGTCCGTACACCCATTGAAAGGAGGGAAATCACTGCATACCAGGCTCAAGAAAGATTAAAGTCCAAAGGGAATTGGACGAGAGAGAGTCCAAAAGGAAAAGGTCTGAAGAAGGCGACCCCTGCCAGGCCATATCCGGAGAAGCTGGTAGGCCCATCTCCTATAGTGCCCATTCAAGTGGAGGAAGTCTACACCAGAGCCATCTTGGATACTGGGGCACAAGTGACTCTGTTATACCAAGATTTCTACGATAAGCACTTGAGTCACCTGCCCATCCAGAAGATAGAGGGACTAGAAATATGTGGGATTGGAACCCAGAATTTCCCCTACAATGGCTATCTGCCCGTCAAGATGATCTTTGACCCATCTGTGGCTGGAAAAGCCGGAGTGTTTGACACCCTGGCGGTTGTGTGCCCTCGGCCGCCAGGAGCCAACAAGAGTTCCCTTAAAATAGGGACAAACACGGATCTGGTCCGAAGACTTCTGACCCCTCTAGTGAAAGAGAAGGGCCAGCGGCCACCAAGATCCACCCCATGCTGAAGACGGCCTACCAACGGCTGGTCCTAGAGCAGAAGACCCCTGGAGAGGGGATAGGGAAGGTGTGGAGACTTGGAAGAGAAGGGGTTGTGTTGCAGCCCGGCGAAGTAACCTGTCTCAGAGCCACTGTGAAGCTTACTTGGGAGCAGCCTGGACCCTTTGTCATGTTGGAGTCCGACCCAAGGGAAGAGTCCCCCGGTCTGGAAGTGATACCAGAAGTGATTCCGCCGAAGGCCCTGAAGAAGGCCCATTGTAGAGTTCCAGTGAGTTTTAGGAACAATACAGATGGCCCCATGGAAATCCAAGCCAGGATGCTGCTGGGCCAGGTGAGCCCTGCTGCCCCTGTCAACTTGTCAGAAGTACAGGGGATGGGTGAAGGAGGAGATGCTTGGGGGAAGCTATCCATGGAAAACCCGAATCTGCCCAGGGCTTGGAAGGAGAGAGCCAAGGCCCAGTTGACCAGATGGGAGAAGATCTTCTCCAAAGATGAGTTCGATGTGGGGTGTGCAAGGAGTGCCACCTCCAAGAAGATAAGCCCTTCAGAGAGAGAGTCAGGCGGGTCCCACTGGCGGATCTGGAGGATCTAAGGGAACAACTTGCAGAGTTTAAAAGGACTGGTGTGATACGGGAGTCTAGAAGCCCCTATGCCTCCCCGATAGTGGTGGTCAGGAAGAAGAATGGATCGTTGAGGCTCTGTATCGACTACAGGACTCTTAACAGGAGAACCATACCCGACCAGTACACCACTCTGAGGATAGAGGATGCCCTACAGAGCTTGTCTGGAGCCAAGTGGTTCAGCCTTATGGATCTCAAGAGTGGGTACTATCAGATCCCTATGCACCCAGAAGATAAGGAGAAGACAGCTTTCATAACCCCAGTGGGGTTCTTTGAATTCGACCGGATGCCCCAAGGTCTGTCTGGAGCCCCAGCTACTTTCCAATGTCTCATGGAGAAGACTGTAGGAGACATGAACCTTATTGATGTCCTTGTATACCTGGACGATCTCATTGTCTTTGGAAGAACCCTGGAGGAACACGAGGAGAGGCTGGAAAAAGTCTTGAGAAGACTCAGTGAGGAGGGACTCAAACTTTCGCCTGAGAAGTGTCGGTTCTACCAGTCTTCTGTGAACTACCTGGGGCACATAGTGTCTGAAGAAGGGGTGGCCACAGACCCTGAGAAATTGGAGGCAGTTACCTCCTGGCCACGACCCACCACAATAACAGAACTCAGATCCTTCTTAGGGTTCTGCTCCTATTACAGGAGGTTTGTGGAGGGATTCGCCCGAATTGCTAGACCATTGAATGAACTGCTCAAGACTGAGGGAGAAGAGGATGACTCAGGGCCCAGGAAGCCGGGAGAGTCCATCAGAGATCAGTGGAATCAGAAGTGTGAAGAGGCCTTCCAGGCATTGAAGAAGAGCCTAACCACTGCTCCAGTCTTGGCCTACGCAGACCCAACCAAACCCTATGAACTACACGTAGATGCTAGTCATGACGGTCTGGGAGGAGTACTTTATCAAGAACACGAAGGGCAACTACGGCCTGTTGCCTACGTGAGCAGGAGCCTGACCCCCTCTGAGAAAAACTATCCCACTCACAAGCTGGAGTTCCTGGCCCTTAAGTGGGCGGTAGTAGACAAGCTCAAAGACTACCTGTATGGGGCGGAGTTCACTGTGAAGACCGACAACAACCCCCTGACCTATCTATTCACTACAGCAAAGCTGGACGCCACTGGACCATCTGCCAAAACTGTCCAAAAAGGAGCTAAGATGTGACCAATTAGAAGACCCCATGGGGAAATTGGTTCTGGAAGCCCTGGAGAATCAGGATCCAAACAGACTTCTGAGTCACTCCTCAAAGGAAGCTCGCCTGTTGAGGAAAGAGTGGGACAGGTTACAGGTGCATCAGGGAGTGGTCTACCGAAGGGGCCCCTCTGATGACCTGGAAGATAAATGGCAATTGTTTCTTCCGGAAAAACACAGAGAGACTGTTCTGATGGCCCTACATGACAATCATGGCCACTTGGGGCAGAAAGGACCTTTCAACTTGTCAGAAGTCGGTTCTATTGGCCCTGCATGAGGGCAGAAGTAGAAGAGTATTGCCATTCGTGTGCACGCTGCATCCAGAGGAAGACTTTACCCCATCAAGCTGCCCCAATGGGCCATCTACAGAGTCAAGGCCCAATGGATCTGGTATGCATTGATTTCCTCTGCCTCGAACCCGATCTGAGTGGACTAGGAAATGTTCTGGTGATAACCGATCATTTCACCCGGTATGCCCAAGCTTTCCCAACCAAAGACCAGAAGGCTTCCACAGTGGCCAAGGTACTTATGGAGAAGTATTTTGTCCATTATGGGCTACCACAGCGACTCCATTCAGATCAAGTAGGGACTTTGAGAGTCGACTGATCCGGAAACTCCTGGATTCGTTGGGAATCAAGAAGACTCGAACTACACCTTACCACCCACAGGGGGATGCTCAGCCGGAGAGGTTTAACCGAACCTTGCTCAACATGTTGGGGACTCTGGAAAGTGAGAAGAAAAAACATTGGAGCAAACACATAGCAGCTATAGTCCATGCTTACAACTGCACCACCAGTGATGCTACAGGCTACTCCCCATATCGACTTATGTTTGGGAGAGAAGCGAGACTACCTGTAGACTTGGCCTTTGGCACCTCTTTAGACCTTTCCTCAGCCACATCCCACAAAGGATATGTGGACAGGCTCAGACACAGCCTGAAGGTAGCCTATGAACAAGCTCAAGCGGCCTCAGATCAAAGGGGAGCTCGAAACAAAAGAAACTTCGACTTGAAGGTCCGGGTACAAGACCTACAGCCCGGGGACCGAGTACTGTTACGCAATCTGGGGGTCCCTGGAAAACACAAACTTGCAGACAGATGGAGATCTGAACCCTATGTCATCTGTAGGAAGTTGCCGGGGCTACCTGTCTACAAGTTGAAGCCAGAAGGAAAGGTAGGCCCACTGAAGACGTGGCATCGAAACCACCTGCTCCCACTTGCTGAAGCAGTCAGGATACCTCCAGTGAGAGACTCCCCTGAACCAGTTTCTATTCTGGATACCCCCAGGCCAAACACTCTGTCCCAGACCTCTCGGACTGAAGATATGGAAGCTTCTGAACTCAGTGGAGATGAAGTAGGAGAGCTTGAGTGGCTGTGGCCTTCCCCAACTCAGGGGACTTCTGCTATAGATCTTCCAACTACTGAAGACACTACAGATACACAACTGAATGCAGAAGCCGTTGAATTCATCCCATATAGTCCTTCATTTGATTACTGGGAAGATGCCTGTGATGTTTACCCTGAACAGGACCCTAGAGACTCTATGTATCCCTCGGCTCCTAAAGCAGATGTTATAGAGCCTGCCGTGTTGCCTGAGCCTGTTACAGAAGAAGAGCATGTGGCGCCCGAGTCAGAAACCCCAAGGGAACAAAGGGCCCGCAGAGTCATAAGGCCTCCCAGAAAGTTGACCTACCCACAAATGGGGAAGAGCTCAGAAGATTCTGTGATCACTGCTAGAAGGAGTGTAGAGAATCCGGACCCCTGCACTGTACATTTGGTAGAGGGCAACCCCCGCTCACTCTCTGGCACAGTTAGACAGGTCACTCAGGATAGTATGACCTGTGGCAAAGGGAATCCAACCCCTCGGTTTTGGTGGGAATTCCCTATGCCAACCTCTTATGCAATGTTGTCTGGGGTTGTACGTAGTGTATGCTAAGGTTTATTTGGGGACCAAAGAATTTAAGTGGGGGGAGTGTGTAGCGGGGTCCCCTTTAAGACTCTCGGGACTACCTTGTCCAGAATCCCTTTCGGCATGTTTCCTCCCCAGAGACTCATGGGAGGGGTTATAAAAGGAGGAGGCAAGGCTGGGCTCGGCCTCTTTGGGACTCGAGACTTCAGTGACTGATCCTCCCGTGCGGATATGCCAGAGTGCAAGCCCTGAAGCCTGAGGCCTTGCGCAGCACCAAAGAGCCTTCCACCCCACTGCGAGCCTGGGTGGCATCTGACTTCGCTTGTCTACAGCCTTGGTTGGATCGGGGACCCGATCGCTGGAGACCCTGTGTGTGTGAGGACGCAGTCGGTGGAAGTTCCTGGACTGGGATCGCGTCCGGAGGGGTGAGCGAGCGTATGCTCAGACCATATACTGTTGTTGCTAATGTGCCTATAGACTGCCGTGGCTCACAAGTTATTTCTGATACTCTCACTGGAGAACCTTATCAGAGCTGAACTCAGAGTTCATGCAGTAAAGTGTTTATTTCATCACAACCTTCCCACTGGATTACAAATGGCATTCTGTTATGTGCACCACCTTTAAAGAATTGCCGGTGAAGAAACCATCATCCCCTATAGACTGAGTTGTAGATATCTGAGCCAGGCCTGGCCAGCTAGTTAGTTCATTTAGTTACTGCGTCACAGGACGCCTAGTTAACGGTCGCCCACGCGGTGCACCTTTACTGTTCATTTTAATGCGTAGTATGTTTATTGCTGCAGGGCTCTGCAACTTATTACCTGTGAACTGTTACCACTGTTAACCTTTCTTACCAAAAGCTTAAAATAAATTTGATACCCCTTTCATTATTGCCTTGGTGTCTGGGTTTACTCATACAGTATAAGAATTATATATATTGCTGCCATAACTAACTGTGCCAGTAGGGGGTCGAGTACATTGCCGGGGGTTCGCGGAGCTGTTTTCAGGGCCCAAACTAAATCTGAGGCCTTCTTAGTTGAAGGTATCGCTACACTTACATTTGCTTTGCTGCTTGAAAGGTGATCTATATTTAGATTGCTCTTCAGACAGCAATTGACAGGTGACAGGGGAGGCATTGTATCACCTCCTCATCACCTGTTTCAACCCCCTGACAACCACACTACAACAGTGTGCATTGTGTGTAGCTGTGGAGCAGTTGCAGGGAGGCCCCATTCACTTAGGTCAGGGGTGTCAAACTCAATCTTTATGCGGGTCACATCAGCATTATGGTTGTCCTCAAAAGGCCAATTGTAGCTGTAATGCCGCGTACACACGATCATTATTCACGGCGGTTAAAAAACCGCCGTGAATAAGACATCAAAAACGAGGGAACGGCTTGTTCCCCACACACGGTCGTTTTTCACGTCATTTTTTCTCTTGTCGAGAAAAACGACCGTCTGTGGGCTCCGCGGCAGTGTTTCCCTATGGGAAAACTGCAGCGGAAAAAATGTCGGAAAAAACGACAAGAAAAATTAGAACATGTTCTAATTTTTCTCGTCGTTTTTAATGCCGTTTTTCTCGTCGAGAAAAACGACAAAATGCCCACAGACGATCATTTTTCTCGTCAAAAGGAAAAAATTTCGTTTTTCTCGACGAGAAAAACGGTCGTGTGTACACGGCATTAGACTATATAAATTTGTCTAGGGCTTTTTTCTAAGAGAATATGAGCAGGAACTTAACCATGCTCTCCTGCCAAACCACATCAAATGATGGGTGTGGCCAAAGTTCTCTAACAGTGGGAGGATCTTAAAGGGGCAATAAATACCAGGAGTGCATTCTATGCAGAGTTCAGAGATGCTCTATGTATAGAGTGTAGTTTCAGGGATGCCCTATGCACAAAGTGCAGAGTTCAGGTGTGAGCTGTGTACAGAGTGCAGGTTTGAGGAGTGTGCTACATACAGAGTGCTTCCACCTCTCCTCAGCTCTGACCTCTGCACCATTCTCCATCATCTGCCATGTCTGCACACATCTGAACAGCCCTCTGTAAGTGAAAGTAGTTTTGCCTGAGAACAATGAACTAAATTGTTTTTTTGTTTCACAAATCATTTTGTTCATGCTTTAGTTTATGAAAAGAGCTGTATGGAGTATGAAGCATGCTCAAGACTACTTCCACTACTGCCTGTGTTATTTAATTAGATCATGAAATCATGTTCAGGCACCAGAGCTGGTCCACTACTTGCCTCACCCCTGCATAAAAGAAAATATGGTGTTTCGTTGAAAGTAAGGAAAAGACAGTTAATGCACCTTCCAGCAAAGCTTTAATTTGAGCTAAAAATGCTTTAGATCAAACATGTCAAACTCAGATGAAACAGTGGGCCAAATACAATGGAATTAATCTTTAAGGGGCCCATTATATCTATTGAGGGACACACCTACTTAATTCCAGATAAAGAGGATTAAAGCTGTTTTAACATATTAGCAACTGCAATGTAAAACATTTTTTTATAGAGAAAGGAGCCTTAATCCCCTGAAATGCTACGCTGTAAAATTAAATTTTTTTTGTTTTATTTTTCACTTGGAAGACAGCAGGACCTTGATCAATATACATTTTTACACCACTAATGGCCACAAAGGAGAGATGAGAGCATGTGTACCTATTCCTAATGTAAGAAACTCTGATGGCACATTCATAGTAATTTTCTTTACTTGCTCAGAAACAGTTTACATGAAAATAAGTACATTTGGGGTATTCTGTAAACATTGTGGACAGTAAATACTGTGGAATCAGAATCTGAGAAAATGCAGTTTCAGCTATTGTATTATGTAAATTGCTTTTGCATTTTTTAAAGAATTTTCCATAAAGGTCAAAGAAAGGTATCCAAATGAAAGATCACAAGCAAGCTTTCCTGTTAAAATGTACCTAAACCCAAGAAGTAAGCTCTGATATATTGCATCTTACTAGTAACTACTGTAGATGTGGTGGATGCATTTGTTTTATTTTTTCAGGATTATTTACCTTATTTTCACCTTATTTTCACTTGGTGATCCTGCTAGTAACACACATCATTTGCTGGGGTGCAGTGCTCGCTCACTGTGTAATATCTATAGAGAAGCAGTGTTGTCACCCTAGGAAACAGGTGTGCTAGGACTACAGAATATCTCCTCCTCTCCTCATTTTCATAACAAAGGGGTAGGTTTTTTGTAGTTCAGGTGAACTGTATGTAGCGTGGTGCTATATTTAGGGGAGTATCTGAGTGGTAATATGGCTCAGATACACTAATTGTTAGGTTTCTTGGACCATTTCTGTCCTTGGCAGATAGTGTTGGTGTGCTGTTCCCTGTGGCCTACAGATGGCGCTGTTGCCGTGGGCCGGGGTTGAACCACTGATACAAGGTTGTGCCTTTTCTTGTCCCCTCTCGGCAGCAGTACGGCGGGGCGGGGGAACCTGCTGTGCCTGTCGGGAGAGGGTATAAAAAGGCGTTGCCATCTTCCATAGGGGTCACGCCCAGGCACCTTCAGCCTGGGTGGTGCGTGTGTCACCTCCGGGTGCCCTAGGCCCGGAGGCCGAGTTCCTGTTCCATCCTAGACACCTTTAGTCTGGGGTGATGTACTATTTTTGAGGCCCAGGGCCCAGCGGCTTCGGCTGGGTTCCGCCCAGGATTGAGGGCTCCCAGAGTGGCGCCTTGCGAGGGGACCCGTATCCAGGATCGAGGAGGCCAGGGAGGTGACCGCTTCTGAAGACCCAGCGCAGAGTCCTGGTGACAGTGGGGGCCTCTGGTAACTATCCGGAGGGAGGTTCTTCTCCTTAACAAGGGCCAAGTTTCTTGAAGAAGGAAGTGCATGTCCTGTAGGTCATAGTGGCAGTGATTCTACGTACACCAGGTCAGTGGCAGTGACCAAATAGGGCAAGGCCCTATTCACCAGGTCAGTGGCAGTGACCAACTTCAACAAGTCAGTGGCAGTGACTTTTCATATTCACCCGGTCTGTGACAGAGACCGTGCGCCCAAGCCTGTTCATGAAAGCAGAACAGTAAGAGAAGCCTAAATTGAGTTTGTGCCTGGACCTCCTCCCACCTTATCTGACCTGTGTCTCGTGTCATCCTGTATGCTCTCATAGAGACTATTTGTTATCCGTTGTGAAATAAATACTAAGGTTGGACTTTCAGTTGGTGTGGAGAGTTTCTTTACTGGGGAAAATTAAGTACTTGTCTCTGGCTAATGCAGAGACGAGATCAGCTCGAGAGGATTCTAACACTACCCGCAGGCAGGCCCGAAAAAAAACTAACACCGCTCAACCTCCCCATCCAGGAGGGTACGGGCTGCTAGTGCGGTGTGCCTCATTCTTTCCTGCGGAGAAGCCAAGTAAAAGAAAAAGCAGGTAAAGTCTGGGGTGAGTGCGCTAGATGTACAAGGCTGATAACACTGCTTAAAATAAGGTTTAGAGTACACAGGACAGGGCTAGATTTCTGAAAGGATCGAACAGATGTAACAAAACACTTTTAATTGTATATTTAAAATTACAAAAAGGACCTTTGTCCATAAAGTTATTTGTTCAGGTTTACATACACTGAAAACATATTAACTGTACAGCAAATGCACCAAAATATTTCCCCAAAATTCCCTACCATTTAGAGAAACGGACATCTAATTTGTCTCTACTTTTAAAACAGTGTTTGCAGTTCCATACTTTTTAAAATATATAAAAGTATATTTAAAATGTATATATGTGTAGCGGCTGCTCCTCACACTCCCCTCTTGGTCTCGTCTTTCTCTTGTCTAGGGGTATCTTAGAGGGGAGGGAGCGGGAACACTACGCCTAGCTTCCACCACAGATGTTAGTGCGGTATAAGCAACAGTTCTGTATTACCTTCGGGTCAGTGTTGTGCACCTGGATCCTCCCTCCAAGAGTCACCGCGAACCATGTCTGCCAGAAATTGAGCTCCACACCATTAAAGTTCAACACTCCTTTATTCTCCTTGTCTGAACACAAACAGTTGAACTCCCTTGATAGAACAGAACAGAAAAGGAGGTGTGGATGCGAACAGGCCCAGACACAATGTAGCTGCCACTTCCCTTCCTAGAAGTGTATCCTGGTCTCCGCATGAGGGTAGATTTCCTTCCAGGCCGTCTCCGACGAGAGACTCACTTGTCACCGGCAATATGCTGCACCGGGTCTTCAAATGAGGAGCTCCCCCCAGTCCATTCCGGATTCAGGTACCCAATCCCTGGGCACCCTAGGATCTCCTTCCGGATTCGGGTACCCAATCCCTGGGCACCCTAGGATCTCCTTCCCTCGCGGAACTCAGTGTTGGGCACTGAGCTCCGGACCTCCATCCAAGTATCTCACCCCAGGCCAAAGGTGCCTGGGATGGAACTCGACCCCCGCTGTCCTCTAGGCCTAAGCCACCCAGAGGAGCAACAC
Organism: Rana muscosa; assembly: GCA_029206835.1. Classification (NCBI taxonomy): domain Eukaryota; kingdom Metazoa; phylum Chordata; class Amphibia; order Anura; family Ranidae; genus Rana; species Rana muscosa. Next base: position 97,271,815 of record CM055123.1, on the reverse strand, counting down.
GACCCACCGTCCGCAAGCTGAAGGTGCCTGGGACGTCCACCCCGTGACAAAGATGGCCGGCCCCCTTTATACCCTCTCCCAGCAAGCACGGCGGGTTCCCCGCCCCACCATACCGCTGCCGAGGGAGGACAAAAAGGAGGAGGGCACACAGCAATGATTCAACCCCAGCCCAGGGCGACAGCGCCACCCACTGGACTGCAGGGAATCACTAATGTCTCTGTCAAATTCAAAATTACACCCGGGATTGTACATACCCGCTACACTCTCCCCTCGGTCCTTTGACACTGGTCCCCAGTGTCTAGAGTAAACCATGCCCTAAACAGCTGACATGATTCAGTCCAGAAACTAACAATTAGATATACAGATACAGATATACAGAAATATAAAAACTTTATATATGTATTGATCCATAACTTTGAATCACATATTCACATTTGACTTTCCCACCCATCCTGACTAAGACCCACCCCATCCTCAGTAAACTTGATGGGATGTTCTCCTGCAGAGGGAAAAGAAAGGATTAACACACATAACCCTGACACCTGTATTCGTGTAATGGAAAAGAAACTTCTCCGAGAAGAAATCCCTTTTCTCCAAAGTGAGTGTGTGATAAGTGTTTAAACGTTGCGCAACACTGCCACCTAGTGACAGCATCGCCGTAACTGCACCCGTGGAACTTTCCTCTTTTCTTTCGGCCCTATCTACCCCAGAGTCAGTATTCTCTTTGAATAACTAAAAACAAACAAAAACTCCTGCGCACAAGTACAAAACCGGACAGTCTGAACAGATTGATGACACTTGGCTTTGCTGCCTTCACGGATAGGGGTATCCTAGCAGTAAAAAACAAGAAGAAAAAAGAAAGGTGCACCAGCCTCGTGCATTACCGTTGCATAAATCTATTAAAATGAAATAAAAGAATCCTACTTACAAACAAACGTTAAAAACATGCGTTTCAAAAAGCCACAAGGTCACAGCAATGCGTCCAGAAACTAACCCACTCAGATCGGTCACGGAGGGATTGACAAAGATCACTGCCGACTGACGCGTTTCGAGGACAAGTCCTCTTCCTCAGAGCTCAGCAGTGTTCCTCTCTCTGGCTACCCAATATATACACAATATTCTCTTTGCTGGAAAAGTGAAGAACAACAGGAACAGTTCTTCATTTCTCTGGGCACAAAAGAAACGGGCCGCAGAAAGTTCAGCAACATGATAAGAACGGAGTCTCTTTTCTCCTACAGGTAAAAGCGGGGATGCGGCAGAACAAGTGGTTTCAAGTGCTGATCCATGGTCTCCAGATGATACTCCACATCCTCTCCTTCCTTTAATCAGATCAACACTTTATCTGCATGGTTGTGTCGTCCTAACATCCATTCTGCCTTGCAGTCTTTGAATCGCTGGGAGGCCTTCGGAGAGCATGCCAGGTACCTGCAGGTGTGGGGAACCTGAAGGTGGGTCCACACGAAGTCATTGTACCAGCGCTCCCGGCACACTTCCACCTCATAGAGTGAGTCCTTCGATAATTATGGATACTCCCATCCGTACTCCGCAGCAACCTTCTGCCCAAATAGGCGTTGTAGTCTTGCCAGAGGAGGCATGGTAGCTTTGTCCCCTTCGCCAGGCAACACTATCGAGTCCGGGTGGCGAGGGACCTTGATCACATCTGATCGGGGCATAGGGACCCGCAGCAATAGTCTCTTTTCCCCAGCCTTCGGTACAGATGGCACCGGGGATGTAGCAGCAGACTGGGGACGGGACCTCTCTTCAGGCGCTGATGCCTCCACCCGGGGTGTACTTTCCCCTGTTGACATGGGTGGATCTCTGATCCTCCGAGATGAAGCAAGCGGTACTTTGTCCCAGCCCTTCTCAGCAAACAAATCGTCTATTGCCACGTCGTCTCCCATGTCCGAGAGCGACTCCAGGTCGGAGGTGTCACACTCCTCCGCGGGTATGTAGCCGGTTGTAGAAACGGAGCCACCACCTCCCGCGGATTCGCTAGGCCATGACTTCCCGACACCTCCGCCCACACACCAAGTCTCTCCGCCTGGCTTACCTCGGCCTTTACTTGAAGCGGGACGTCCGAAACTCTGGTCGACGGATTCATCCGGGCCGGGCATAAGTGGGCGAGATGGTCCACCACAACCGCTGGTCTGGGCTACCATGCCGGTCTTCCTCTTCGGTGGTGGAAGCTGCGAGACAGTGGTGACCGAGTCAGCATCCTCGGATTTCTCCCGTTGGGGTTTTACAACCTCCTCCGCGGTCGTTGCAGTGTGCGCAGGGGTGACTCTCACAGCAGTGATTCCTCCTCTCTGAGTGGTGGTGCCTGAAGCCCGGCCGGGGTAAATGGTTCTCGGCCTCTCCACCGCCGGATCCACTTCGAACAGGAACTCCCCACAGGCCTCACAACGTCCGAACGGCTTTAACTGGCACACCAGTCCCGAACACCCGGGACAAATCACACATCATTTTTTCAATATATATAACATTTATTTTATCTATTAGGATAAGGGGATGCAGTGAATGTGAGTGATATTATGAGATGGATTATGTGCATACTGTTCTTGCCCTTAGTTCTCTTTTGTTTTGTTTTTTCAAACAATGCAGCAAATGCAAGCTGGCACCAAGAACAGATGATCTGCACCAGGCGAATTCTCTACTTTTTTTTTTTTTCATTGTTATTTTTTCAGCAAGACAATAATGGTGGGAAAACTAATAAATGTTTTTCTTATGAATGTATGCTTACACACAATTATCAAAAATGCAATGAAAAAAAAAAAGTGATGGCATCCAACCACAAAACAAAACTTTTTCATAGGATAAAATCCTTACAATGGACTGTTAACACCACTCATATCGCAATTTTTGTAAGCATTTTTCTATTTAAGACTTATGTCAGTTAGTGGCAAATGCATGTCACAGCACATACGGAAGACTACAATAATAAACTGATTAATGCACTCTATACTATATTATTTGGATACTGACTACTATAGCTGTCAGTAATATACTTATCGTTGACCCTTTCTGACCTTCCCTGTCAGATTATAAACCTATTGTCAAATGTGAGTAAATGTACCATCCCATGTAATATGACAATTTTATTTTTAAGAATAATCATAGCAAAATTCTAACACTAATGAATGGTGATTTATTTCTCTTAACAGTGTTTCAATCTACCCTTATCACATTGTAATCATTCTGTAACACCCATGTCTCTACATCACCTAATGCATGAAGCCAATAGGTTACACTGTGAGATTGCTGATTGAGAAGAGTAGACAGCAGATAAGCTGCAATGAGTCATCTTGTCTAAAAATATAGAGGCCAATTATGGCGAAAAAACTGATAGAGACAGATATTACTCAGGGCAGGTGCAAGCTTATCTCTAAGCAACAGCAGTGCAGGGGTTACAATCAATTCTTCCTCTTACTATATTAAAAAATCTTGAGATTAACATAGGAATTACATTGTTCTACTGCCACCCTAACAAGACCCTTCTGACCAGTTCTATTCTTTAAATCACCAAGTGTACCCATTTCTAATACTAATTACCACCATTAAAAGCATTTTCTTTTCTATTACCAAAAAAACTGACAAAAGCAAAATCCATTTTCTAAAATATGGTATATTCTATAAGTACTGTTTCAATTTTTACAGACAGTGCAGAGTTTTTTTACGGTTGAAAACATACCTTAAACCTGTCAAAACATATTTCATACATTCTAACAGAAACATAAACCTTAAAGTGATTGTAAAGGATTCTTTTTTCTTTTTAACCACTTAAGCCCTGGACCATTTTGGCTAGTTAAAACGGAGGTTCACCCAAAATGGAACCTCCGCTTTTCGGAACCCTCCCCCCCTCCGGTGTCACATTTGATACCTTTCAGGGGGGAGGGGGTGCAGATACCTGTATAAAACAGGTATTTGCACCACTTCCGGGAGCAGGCTCCCACGGGAGTCCCGCCCCTTCGCGTCACCCCCCGCTGTGTGCTGGGAAACACTTGGCTCCCAGAACACAGCGGGGACCTGTTAGGACGTGCAGCGCGACTCGCGCATGCGCAGTAGGGAACCGGGCAGTGAAGCCGCAGCACTTCACTTCCTGATTCCCTCACCGAGGATGGCGGCGGGGGAAGCCGAGAGCCGAGCACTAGCTCGGCTTTGGCTGCCGACGTCGCGGGCGACCTGGACAGGTAAGTGTCCATTTTTTAAAAGTCAGCAGATGCTGTATTTGTAGCTGCTGACTTTTAAAAAAAAAAATTCCCGGTGAACCTCCACTTTAATGACCAGGCTTCTTTTTGCGATTCGGCACTGCGTCGCTTTAACTGACAATTGCGCGGTCGTGCGACGTGGCTCCCAAACAAAATTGATGTCCTTTTTTTCCCACAAATAGAGATTTCTTTTGGTGGTATTTGATCACCTCTACGGTTTTATTTTTTTGCGCTATAAACAAAAATAGAGCAAGAATTAAAAAAAAAAATTCAATATTTTTTACTTTTTGCTATAATAAATATCCCCCAAAACGATATAAATTTTTTTTTTTTCCTCAGTTTAGGCCGATACGTATTCTTCTACATATTTTTGGTAAAAAAAATCACAATCAGCGTTTATTGATTGGTTTGCGCAAAAGTTATAGCGTTTACAAAATAGGGAATAGTTTTATGTCATTTTTATAAAAAAAAATTTTTTTACTAGTAATGGCGGCGATCAGTGTTTTTTTTCATGACTGCGACATTATGGCGGACACATCGGACACTTTTAACACATTTTTGGGACCATTGTCATTTTTACAGCGATCAGTGCTATAAAAATGCACTGGTTACTGTAAAAATTACACTGGCAGTGAAGGGGTTAACCACTGGGGATGCTGAAGGGGTTAAGTGTGCCTAATGGAGGGATTACTACTGTTGGGGGGCGTGGCTATGAGTGACACGTCACTGATCTCCGCTCTGATTACACAGAGCGTAAATCAGTGCCAGTGTCAGTAAGCGAGCGGGGAGATGTTGTGTTTACACTAACATCTCCCCGCTCCATTCCTCCGTGAGACGATCAGGGATAGCCGCGGGACCCGCTTTCCAACTCGCGGGGAAGGTAGCAGGGTCACGAGCGAGCTGCCGGCGGCGTGTGCGCGACCCCCCACGTCGGGCAGCTAAAGGCGACGTACAGGTATGTTGATGTGCCTGTACGTGCCATTCTGCCGACGTATATCTACTGGAGGGGGTCCTTAAGTGGTTAATATAACAAACATGCCTGCTCTGTGCAACAGTTTTGCCTTCCTTCTGGGTTCCCCCACCGGTGCTGTTGGCCCCTCCTCTTCTCTGAGTGCCCCCATAGTTAGTCGTTTGCTATGGAGCACTTGTATGGGCTCGATCCCGAGCCTGGCTGTGCAAGTTTATAGACATGCACAGCGTGGCTCAACCTCATCCCTGCTGCCTCCTCTTTGGATATGACTGACAAAGCAGCGGGATCCAATGGCTTTAGCTGGCCACAGCAGGATTGATATAGTGCAGGACAGGTAAGTATTAGACTCGATTTACACCTATGCATTTTTAGTGCCTTTTGCATTTTGCAGATTTGAATTACAGTCCATTTAACATGGTTTCCTTTGGAACACATTCTGTAGTGCAAATCTGCAAAATGCAAAAAGCCCTAACAATGCATAGGTGTGAATCAAGCCTTAAGCCTCGTACACACGATCGGATATCCTATGGATTCTAATCCGATGGTTTTGTCCATCGGAAATCCGATGAAGCTGACTTCCATCAGTCTTGCCTACACACCATCAGTCAAAAAACCGACCGTTCCAAACGCGGTGACGTAAAACACTCCGATGAGCCGAGAAAAATGAAGTTCAATGCTTCTGAGCATGTGTCGACTTGATTCTGAGCATGCGTGGGTTTTTTATCCGATGGACTTGCCCATAGACGATCAGAGTTTTCAATCGTTTTTTTATCCATCGGAAAAATTTAAAACATGTTCTATTTTTAAAAACCGATGGAAAAAAGACCGATGGGTCCCATACACGATCGGTTTGTCTGATGAAAACAATCCATCGGACGGTTTTCATCGGTAAAACCCATCGTGTGTACAGGGCTTTAAAGTCACTTACAATTCTCAAAGTAATAAGGCAGGCAAAATTTTAGCTTCACAGTTGAAAACTCGACAAGTGACAGCGAAAACCTCTCATTTGATAAATCCTCTAATACTAATATTTATCATCCTAAAGATAAAGCAAATTAATTTATGAAATATTATGAAGCCCTTTATGATCTAAAAGAAGATCAGAGGACCCCCTGACCTACATATATACCTTACATTTTTTTTAGCTTTCTGAAGCTCCTGTCTATCGCTATTCATACATAAACTTCACTAAATACATAATTCTATCTCTCAGAGGTAAAGAAAGTGATATCTTTTCTTCCACACAATAAATCTTTGGGTGTTGATGGGTTCTCAGCAGAACACTATAAAACATTTCAGGATGTGTTAGCCCCTCACTAAGGAGATGTGTTTAATGAAGCTGCATCTTCTGGTTTCTCCCAAAAGAAATGCTGCAAGCTTTAATAGTCACAATACCAAAACTGGTGCCCCCTCTCCACATATAGCATTGTTAGGTCTAACTATGGATGCATTTCCAAAGCAGTACCGGACCATAGTTATGCATATACTGTTCAAAGCTAGTACATTTAAACAAATGGTGACCCCCCAACCTTTCTGAGGTGGTACACTTACAGTGCTCCTACCAAAGATTTTTAGCATACTTGGTTGCAAATGTATGATGTTACAATGTTTTTGTGACAAAAAAAAGACATTTTGTGTATTTATTTTTGGTTAAGGATCTTTGGCATGTAATTTGGTTGTTGGTATCTTCTCATTTCATTTTTGTTTTCTTCTTCTTCTCTTCACATTCCTGTGAAGTACAGTATATATGACCTCTGCAATATCATTAAAGAGGTTTTAAACCTCCATGGGGAAGTTGTACCTATAGGTAAGCCTAGAATAAAGCTTACCTATAGGTACTGTAAATATCTCCTAAATGTGTGCCGTTCAGGAGATATTTACTGTTTACTGTGCCGATGATGTCATCGGCGCATGCGCTCTGAAGAAATGGCCGCCCGTCCATTTTCTTCCGCCATGTGTGCCGTGACCGGCATGCGTGGGAGTGACATCACGTAGCTCCAGCCAGTAACAAAAGGATGCAAAGGTGGATGCGGCCTGCAGCGGGGACAACGCGGGCTTCGCTTGGAGGGAAGTGTCACATAATGTGCTAGTATGTAATGTATAATAGCACATTATGACGTTACTCTGCAGAGAAGAATAAAGGAAGAAAAACCCACAAGGGTTTACTTCCTCTTTAAAGAGGTTGTAAACCTCCGAACCCCCCCCCCACAAAAAAGAAAAAAAAACCTGCAAGACAAAGGCATAATGAACTAGTATGCATCGCTTACTAGCTCATTATGAAATACTTACCTTAGAACGAAGCCCTGAATTGGCGCCGGCATACCGAGTACACGGCCGACATCCTTCACCGGAGTTCTTTCTTTAGTATATAAATATATCAGAAAAAGTACCGAAGTGTGTCTGATCCTAGCGCTCAAAGGAAAATATAAATGAATAACCTGCAATTTAGCTGCTGTTATAATATGAACAAAGAATATAAAGGATATGTTTCAATAAATAAAACATTAACATCGCTTATATGAGAAATAATAATATCCCACCAAAAATATATGCATATACCTTGCAGTAATAAGTATAAACTAAAAGTCCCCTCTATCCACCCTGTGGTGAAAAAGGAATAAATGACAGCTTAAATGAATCAAAATTGCACCAAAATCCAACTGCTACTAATAGCAAAAAAAAGGAGTCAAATGTCTTCCAGAATTAAATTTCCAAGAATGTGTTCAGCAGTGAAACAAAGTCTCTCATAAAGGAATCAGTAGTCAACTCGTCCAACACAAACAACTTTCAGCTGATTAATAAGATGCATCTTAATTCATACCTCCATCACTGTCGTAGTAACACACTCCCCTTAGGTAATGTACTCACCAGACATAAGATGGTAATACGCCCGTAAGCTCCTCTCCAGAAAATCCATCAGCTGTCCTCAGGATATCCAGTAGCTCCAGTCAGCATATGTGTGCGTGCAGCAGTGCGGGCATGTAAAACATGGGAAGCCTCATATAGCGTAAAATCCTTTATTAAAGTGATAAAAGTGCCCCCAAATACAAGTAATGCTTACTAGAAGTAACAATATAAAAGGCATATCACAAAGGTCAATTCGTCAGCTCACTGAGGCATGTAATGCTATCATCATTCAAACCTTCCGTAAGTCCCAGGAAGACGAACGTCCCTGTGATGTGATTGGTCGCGTGGTCACGCCCTGACGCGTTTCGTGATTAGCTCACGTCTTCAGAGGGAGTTCTTTCTTTATTTCCGGGTTTGTGGGCTCTGGTGCTGTGATTGGCTGGAGCCGCGATGATGTCACTCCCACGCATACACGCGTGAGCTGCTGGTCACGGCACGGGGACTGAAAAACAGCATCAGCGGGCCGTTTCTTCAGTGTGCATGTGCCGATGACATTGGCAGCAGAGTATATAGTGAATATCTCCTAAACTGTGCAATATTTACAGTACCTACAGGTAAGCCTTATTATAGGCTTACCTGTAAGTACAAGTGGTGTAGCAGAGTTTACAACCACTTTACACTGAGAGTGTCTGCATTCTGCCTTATGACTATATTCTCAGTGAGCACATTTAAGTGTTATGGTATGCTGTGTAATATAAGATACTGTTGCATTCTGTAACTCCTTCTCATACACAATAAGAAGTGGATTTTTGTATTTGAACATATCTAATAAAACCTATTGAGACAAAGTCCTATAGAGACAATGATATAACCCTAATTGAGCGACAAAGATATTGATATAAAAAGTCCATGTTTGTGCAGCTTTCATAATTTGTTTTGTTTTATTCTACAGTGTATGCATGATCTTTGACATTTTGCACTGCTGCTTCTAAATTTGCACCTGTTTAGTAAACTGTAATTTATATTTATTCCCTGGTTCATCATTCACCTGATTACCTATTGTGTTACACCCCACAGATTATATCAGTAAACAAAAAATAAAAACTCGTCCATCCTTTCCCCATTTATCTTCCCATTCTGAATGGCACCCCCATGCATGAAAAATCGCAGTGCGTGTGCGGGAATTGCAGGGAAATTGCATGGTCAAAAAGACTGCGGCTGTGTTTTTTAAAAAGTGCATGCACTTTTTTTTGCAGAAAAACGCAGGCACAGCAGTCCATTCATTTAAATGGGCTGCCGTGCCTGCCCAAACACGGCCCCACAAAACGCAAGAGTGTGAACCTAGGGTGAAAAATGAGATTGAGATTTTAGCTGTTGACTGTGACAATGTTGACTGTTGACTAACACTGTTATTCTGGTTAAGCGCAGCACTTTTGGGAAAGAAATGTATTTGAAAAAAGCTGATGGAGCAGACTATGAAGGTACCACGGTGTTCACATGCTTGGGGGAGTGGAAAAGTTCACTTTAATTAGCCACTTGGCAACTTCTAAAAAGGCTGGTGAGTTTGAGAGTAGCAGTGGGCTAAGCTCCTGTGGGCTACTCATTGTTCATATCACCTGTATTCATTATCCTTTTACTTCCAATAAATATATTTTTTCTTTAACATTTTAAATTTGGATCATTTAAATAAATATAAGCAAAAGCATGTTACATGCCATTGCTCTTTAGATCCAGTCTGAGCCAGGTTCATGCAATCATTTTATACAGTGTAACATACTCTTCATCAACAGGATGACACCACCGCAATTTTAAACTCCAGAGATACCTTCAACTTTAACTAGTGACACCTGCCTTTGGATTATGTACTTCCTTTGTACTTCCTTTGTACAATGGATACTTTAGAAGTATTAAAACTTGAAGTGTTGCTCTCTCTCCATATTGGTAAATCTATAGCAGACAATACGATTTATTCCAGAGAGCAAAAGCTACATGAAGGGTTTTGTGCTATTGACAAAAGACCTATCTTCCTGACCCTTCTGATTACTGGAGCAGAGATAGTAATTGATTAGCTATCAGTGTTTATCTTCCTCTCTTTTCCTTGCCCTTTTAATTGGAAAAAGTAGGAAAGGAGTTATTGATTTGTTTGTAATTGATAAGATACTAAGCCTATGTTATTTTAATCATTGTCAATGTTGTAGAGTTGAACTGTTATACAAATGCAAAGGGCAGGTAAGGGCTTTAGGTTAGTGCTATTTAAAGAGGAATTACAAATAAATCATATTTTATGTATTTTTTTGGCAGCAGAATAATCTGTTGCATTGCAGTTAGCCTCCCAAGATAAGCCACTTGTCCTTTTTCCTAGCATATTGCCTCTCCACTGTTAGTGTTCTTTGAGGTGCCAAGCCTTGCTACGCATGTACCTATTCATTTTATATTGTAGCAGAGGCAAAAGCAGAGGATAGGCTGTGATTACACCTTTTGATTCTGACCTCTGTATGTCTTCTGGATTTCATTCATCAGTGTCAACTATTACTGGTTATCTGACTCTGATCAATCCCCACCTGCCTGAACACAACTTGCTCTGCCCTTTGCTTGATTGACAGATCAAGGCAGCTTTGTCTGACAGTTTAGCATTTTAATCATGTCCGTGTAATATCAGCTGTTTGGGCACACCTGATAACCACTCTAAAGCCGCGTACACACGATCGGTTTTACCGATGAAAACAGTCCGATGGATTTTTTTCATCGGACAAACCGATCGTTCTTTTTTCCATCGGTGTCAAAAAATAGAACATGTTTTAAATTTTTCCGATGGATAAAAAATTGATAGCAAATTCCGATTGTCTATGGGCAAGTCCATTGGTTAAAAATCACACGCATGCTCAGAATCAAGTCGACGCATGCTCAGAAGCATTGAACTTAATTTTTCTCAGCTCATCGGAGTGTTTTACGTCACCGTGTTTCGAACGGTTGGTTTTTTGACTGATGGTGTGTAGGCAAGACTGATGGAAGTCAGCTTCATCAGTTTTCCGATGGAAAAATCCATCGGTTTAAAAACCATAGGAAATCCGATCGTGTGTACAGGGCTTTATAGAACATGCCTGGTTCCCCAGTATTATTCAGAGTAGTCTTTATAGCATACTGCATATCAAAGGAATTTGTGCAATTACAAGACTGGATAACATCAACATCCAAAAAAGATACGTGCTTAAAAAAAAGGAGATTTCTGGCATGATTGTTATCAGTTGAATCAACTAAAACAGACCTTTGGCCCTATTCTTTTACTTTATATAATTTTACACCCCCCATTCAAATTTTTTAAAATCACCAAAACATTTTTTTAAATATCTTTTTTTATTAAGGCCCCCAACTTCCAGGTTTCTTGCCTAAGCATGAATGATATAGCTGTGCTTCCCACAGCCTCCTGGGATACTTACTGTACAAAAACTCACTGCAACTCCTCCCAAATTAAGCACAAAGTACCTGGCCTGGATGGCATTACATTAACATATGCTTAATACTGCTTTACACTTAAAGTTTGTTCAGTGGACTTTGTCATTAAAGTGGATGTAAACCCAATTTGTGAAATTTGAGCTGGGCACATATATCTGCAGTATTTTGTTATCTCCCTTCAAAGAGCTAAGTCCTGTAGCTTTCTCCTGAACCGTTCCTCTGTTATCAGCCTGAAAACTCCTGACAACTTCTCTGACACTTTAGATAAAAGCAGCCTGAAAGGGGAGGTTGCTAAAATAGATTAGCAGAGAGCTGGCCCTATTACAATACACCTCTGAGAGTCTCTGCCTATGATGAGAGGGTGCCTTTCCTCCAATCAGCAATTTTAGCTATCTTGGATGTATGCCCAGACATCACACTCTGTGTTAAACAGGAAGAGAAAATCTCCTAACATGATCTGAACTTTCTAAACAGTATATAAATGTGAAGACAGCAGATATACATGGAAAACCTATGTAGGGAGATTTGGTTCATCCCTGTGTATCATCTGAGGCTGTTCACTTCACTGAGTGTATGGAGGGTTTACATCCACTTTAAAGCTATATCCTAACGTTACCCCATTTAACTAAGAAAATAAACAAAATAATTTTCTTCTTACTCTCGCTGTTGCTGCCACTGATGCCAACAATTGCACCTCCTGGTCTCACTTTTCCTTCTTCTGATTCCTGTCTTTCCCTTTACCAAAAAACAAAGAAGACCCCTGAAGTTCTACCTTTTTTGTGTCTTCTGTCTCATCATTTGACATTGTTCTCCCTGTCTTGTGTTCCTACAATTAGGCTTGTGCTTGTTTTGAAAATGTGTTGCTAGAGTTGTCAATTTGCCCAAGACCCAAGGCGCAGAGTCAAAGGACCTGCTTGGTGCTCACAAGGGCATCCCACAGTGAGTGATGGACTTCACTGCAGAATAGCTCTCATGTTGCAGCCCTTGGGTACACTAAGGGCCATATTTATAAAGGAATGTGACTTTCACCAAACATTTGTTGGTGATGAATAGGGATGAGTTCGGTGTTCGAGTCTAACATCGGCTGTTTGACCGTTCGGCGAACATCGAACGATTTGGGCTGTTCGCGCCAAATTCGAGTGACGCAAATGGCCCACACTACACTGCGCCATCGCAGTGCAATCCCGGCGCTGTGATTGGCCAAGCATGCACTGTGACCCCGCATGCTTGGCCAATCACAGCGCCGGCAGCTAGGAGAGCCATAATTGGCCACAGGCAGGTTGCCTGTGGCCAATTATAGCTCAGGGGGTTTAGCACACGCCCCACACTATAAAAGGCCGCCAGCGCGGCAGCCTTGTGTAGTGTGTTCCGGCGCAGGGAAAGAGTTACATAGGCAGGGACAGTGTCAGTGCTATTTGTACCTCAAACTTGTGTGTAGGGAGAGAGAAGGATAGGCAGGGAGAGTGTCAGTGTCATATTCTTTGCTAAACCTTGTGTGCAGGGAGAGAGAAGGATAGGCAGGGGACAGTGTCAGTGTCACATTCTTTGCTAAACCTTGTCTGCAGGGAGAGAGAAGGATAGGCAGGGAGAGTGTCAGTGTCATATTTTTTGATAAACCTTGTGTGCAGGGAGAGAAAAGGATAGGCAGGGAACAGTGTCAGTGTCATATTCTTTGCTAAACCTTGTGTGCAGGGAGAGAGAAGGATAGGCAGGGAGAGTGTCAGTGTCATATACTTTGATAAACCTTGTGTGCAGGGAGAGAGAAGGATAGGCAGGGGACAGTGTCAGTGTCATATTCTTTGCTAAACCTTGTGTGTAGGAAGAGAGAAGGATAGGCAGGGAGAGTGTCAGTGTCATATACTTTGATAAAGAGTCAGTGTCATTGTTGCTAAGCCTCCTGCACATTATACACCTGAAGTTAGCCTGTATTGCTGCTTTTTCCTGGTGTGTTACACCAACAGGCATTTGCAGCACTTACAGTGGGCGGAGTGTGCCTCCTGATCATATTACACATGAAGTTAGCCTATATTGCTGCTTTTTCCTGGTGTGTTACACCAACAGGCATTTGCAGCACTTACAGTGGGCGGAGTGTGCCTCCTGCAAAATATACTCCTGAAGCTAGGCCTTATTGCTGGTTTTCCCATTTCCCTGCAGGCCATTAGAATGTCTGGAAGGCAAACAAGGAGAGGCAGACAGTCAGGAGCCAATAAAAGAGGGCAAGCAGGATCTGTGTCTAGAGACAACAGTGCTGGTCGTGGACCCGGTGCATCGCCATCAGCACGTGGCCATGGGACACGCTTGTCCTTCTTTTCGGCAGCTGGACGTGTTGAGCCGCATCATGCCGAAGACTTGGTAGAGTGGATGACCAAGCCCTCCTCATCCTCCTCATCCTCTCTCACCCAGGCTCAGGGTACTGGCAAAGCAGCTGCCAAAGCGTCCTCTTCCCTGGTATCAATGTCATCATCAGTCACTCCTTCCCTAGACCAACCATGTCCTCCTGAGGAGTCCCCCGAACTGTTTGAGCACAGTGTTGGGTACATGCTCCAGGAGGATGCCCAGCGTTTCGAAGGGTCTGATGATGATACCCAGCTAGAGGAAGGCAGTAGCGTGAGAGCAGAGAGAGGGGATGCTCAAGAAGGACACCAATCTGGCAGTCATGTTCCAGCAGCTGCAGCATACTGCCAGATTGGCTCCAGTGATGAGGAGGGAGGGGATGATGAGGTCACTGACTCCACGTGGGTGCCTAATAGGAGAGAGGAGGAGGAGGAGGAGGAGGATGAGGATGAGGAAGAGGCACATCTCCAACGGGGCAGGATGCCCTCGGGGGGCCAGCGTAAGGGCAGCACACCGACGGAATCACACCGCAGAGCTCCGCCTGTGCAGGGCGCTGCCTCTGCCCGTTATTCAAAAATTTCTTTGGTGTGGGCCTTTTTTGAGTCGAGTGCATCAGATCGCACAGCTGCTGTTTGCAACATATGTCTCAAGCGTATATCGCGTGGCCAAAACATCACCCGCTTGGGCACCACATGCTTGACCAGACATATGTTGACCTACCATGCAGCTCGTTGGCAAGCCTACCTTAAAGACCCACACCAAAGAACAAAGCGGACCTCTCCTTGCACCACATCAGCTGGGATCTCCAACCCCTCTATACCTTCAGTCCTCTCTGAAACCTGCACTGAGAGGAATAAGGTGTAGAATTAGGTGTGTCACAGCCAAGTACTTGCGAGCACTCTGCTAGCAGTACACCGACGTCCGATTCTAGCAGGCAAATTTCCCTGCCCCAGCTGCTGGACCGTCAAAAGAAGTTCACTCCCAGCCATCCACATGCCCAGCGGTTGAATGCTAGCTTGGCTAAATTGCTAGCGCTTCAACTGCTGCCTTTTCAGTTGGTAGACTCGGCCCCCTTCTGTGAGTTTGTGCAATGTGCGGTTCCTCAGTGGCAGGTTCCCAAACGGCACTTTTTCTCACGGAAGGCGATTCCGGCTCTCTACCGGCATGTGGAAGGCAATGTCCTGGCCTCGCTGGACAGGGTGGTCACCGGTAAGGTGCATATTACCGCTGACTCATGGTCCATCAGGCATGGACAGGGACGTTACCTTTCTTTCACGGCCCATTGGGTCACTCTTTTGGCAGCTGGGAAGGATGCAGGACAAGGTGTAGTAGTGTTGGAGGTTGTTCCACCGCCACGCCTCCAAAATGCTACTACTGGTTGTGACACACCTCTCTCCTCCACCCCCTCCTCTTCTTCTTCCTCCATGGCCTCTTCCTTTGCTTTGTCCTCGGAACCAGCGGTGCTCCGTAGGCGTTCAAGGGGCTATGCAAGTACGCAGGCAAAAAGATGCAATGCCGTGCTTGCGCTGGTGTTTTTGGGGGACAGGAGCCACACTGGGGCAGAGGTTCTGTCTGCTCTGCAGGGGCAGGCCGAGAGGTGGTTGACACCACGCCAGCTTAAGCTAGGAATGGTAGTTTGCGACAATGGCACCAACCTCCTCTGCGCTCACCGACAGGTAAAACTGACTGATGTGCCCGGTGTGGCTCACGTCCTTAACCTGGTGGTGCAGCGGTTCTTGGGCAGGTACCCGGGCTTATAGGATGTCCTGAGGCAGGCCTGGAAAGTCTGTGTGCATTTCCGCAGATCTTATAATGCCAGTGCTGAAGGGATATTTAGCTTAACCGCTTCCTTTGTTATTATAATCAGTTTACATTTTGTGTTTTTACTTGTACTGTATTTCACATATTACTAGGTGCGTACTGGTAAACTAGTTTTGTTTCTCATGTTCATGTTATCTACTTGTTGGAGTTTCGTTTCTTATTAAGCACATGATTTCTTAGAAATAATTGGTTTCACTTTTGTCATGAAATGTCTCTGTATATGATTGGATAATTTCTCAAAGGGCGGTACTTTCTGAAAGCCCCTTTAAATATTCACACCAAAGAATAAAAGATTAGATTTGCTCAGAGACCTTGCTGGATTGTAAGTCACATCTTATCAGAAATATTATCAAGATTCAAACTCATCCCGGACTGACTATCTAAATTCCCCATCACTCGCCTGGCTGAGCTGCAAAAGGAGTTGAACCTGCCCAAGAACCGCCTTATATGTAACATGCCCACCAGGTGGAACTCAACGTTGGCCATGCTGCAGCGGCTGCACACGCAGCAGAGGGCCATCAATGAGTACCTGTGCGACTACGGCACCAGGACAGGGTCAGGGGAGCTCGGGTTTTTTTCACCACGCCAGTGGGGCATGATCAGGGATGCATGCACTGTCCTGGCACCATTTGAGGAGGCCACGAGGATGGTGAGCAGTGACAGTGCATGCATCAGTGACACTGTACCTCTTGTCCACCTGTTGGAACATACGCTGCGTGGAATAATGGACAGGGCACTTGAGGCAGAACAGAGGCAGGAAGAGGAGGACTTCCTTGCCTCTCAAGGCCCCCTTTACCCAGACAGTGTTCCTTCTGTCCCACCCATCGCACAGGAAGAGGAGGAGGAGGAGGAGGATTGTGTCAGCATGGAGGTGGAGCCTGGCACTCAGCATCATCAGCATCAGTCTTTTAGGGATGATTTACAGTCCCAAGAAACCAGTGGACTTGTACGTGGCTGGGAGGAGGTGGCTGCGGATCATGTCGTCCTTAGTGACCCAGAGGACTCCGGACCGAATGTCTCAGCTAACCTACGCTGCATGGCCTCCCCGATCCTGCAAAGTCTGCGGAAGGATCCTCGTATTCTTCGGATCAAGGAGAGGGACCATTACTGGCTGGCCATTCTCCTTGATCCACGGTACAAGGGTAATTTTGCGGACCTTATCTTACCGTCGCAGAGGGAGCAGAGGATGAGACAACTCCGGGAGGCCTTGCAGAAAGGTCTGTGCAACGCGTTCCCAGAGACTGGGAGGTTACAAACTCCTGGTCCTGGACAACGAGTTGCTGAGGCTTCGGTCAGTCAAAGAAGGAGCGGTGGGGAAGGTGGCCGTCTGACCGAAGCGTTCAGACAATTCTTTAGTCCGCAGCCCCAAGGTATGATCGGTTCCAGCAACCATCGCCAGCGTCTCATATACATGGTGCAGGAATACCTAGGGGCAAGGTCAGACTTGGACACCTTCCCCACCGAAAATCCTCTGGCTTACTGGGTCTTGAGGATGGATCACTGGCCAGAGCTTGCACAGTATGCAATTGAGCTACTGGCCTGTCCTGCATCCAGCGTTCTTTCAGAACGCACATTCAGTGCTGCTGGAGGATTTGTCACGGATCACAGGGTGCGCCTGTCCACCGACTCTGTTGATCGACTGACCTTCATAAAGATGAACCAGTCTTGGATCACCACCAGCTACCAAACACCTGAAGCTGATATAACAGACTAATTTATTTTCAAATGTCACATCCTTTCAAGACTGATGCTGATGCTGAGAGACTGTCCTGTTATGTTGACTGACTATCCTCCTCCTCCTCAATGATCCGATTGATGATGATAGCTTGGAAGAACATTTTTGTTTCTGGGTGCCGCCACCAGTGGCTAAGGCCCAATTTTTCAGCCCATGTTTAACAGGGGCATGTAATTAAAAAATTTTATGCAATGCTTTGCAGCAGGGCTCATTCCTGCACTCCAACTAGAGTATCTGGGAGAGGTTGCAGTGTCGTGGCACCAGCACCAGTGGCTAAGGCCCAATTTTTCAGCCCCTGTTTAACAGGGGCGTGTTATTACAATTTTTGATGCAATACTTTGCAACAGGGCTCATTGCTGTGCTCCAAGTACAGTATCTGTGAGGGGTTGCAGTGTTGTGGCACCAGTGCCTAAGGCCCAATTTTTCTGCCCCTGTTTAACAGGGGCATGTAATTACAATTCTTGATCTAATAATTCACAGCAGGGCCCATTCCTGCGCTCACCAAGAGTAACTGTGAGGCCTTACAGTGTTGTGTCAACACCACCACCACCACCACCAAAGGCCCAATTTTTCAGCCCCTGTTCAACAGGGGCATGCAATTGCAATTCTTGATCTAATAATTCACAGCAGGGCCCATTCATGCGCCCACCAAGAGTAACTGTGAGGGCTCACAGTGTTGTGGCAACACCAACATGTAAGGGGCAAATTTCAGCTGAGTATATACGGCAGGCCCCTACTTTCAAACATCCAACTTGCTAACGGAAGGATACAACAGGAAGTGAGAGGAAATCTACCCCTAGGAAGGCAAATTCTCTCCTGTAAGAGTTAATATGGGAAAAAAAAGTGTCTCCTCTCCACTGATGCTTTATCACCAATTCTTGTTTCAATAAAAACCCCAAATTTTCAAAAAACATTTGTCATTAGGACGGAAAGTTAGGTGAACTGTTCTGAACAGGTGCACACTGCACAGACAGCAAAACAAATGTTGCAGGGGTGATAACCCTTCCCTATGTTTTCCAAAAAGCTTAAAAATAGATTTTTTGGCTGGAGCTACACTTAAACAATGTACCTGTTCAAAATTACAAACAGATTCTACATAAGAACAAACCTACAGTCCCTGTCTTGTATGCACCGCCTGTATACGGCTGTTCAGAGTATATAGGGCCTTTTTTATTTTGTGTGCGGGGCTCCCCTTAATATCCATACAAGACCCAAAGGGGCTGGTAATGGGCTGGGGTAGGGGGGGGGCTGTGATGGGGTAGCTATGCCATTTTTCTTAAAGATTTTCATCCATATTACCGGGACCAGACATTACATTAAAGCCGCAAGCAGTTTTAAATGGCTTTTTTTCCTTTAGAAATGTAATTTTGTGCAGGGACAGTTCTAAACACGGGAAACACGTGGCACTTCACAGGCATACTTTAGACACCCCCCCAGGTACGATATTTAAAGGAATATTTGACTTTTTTTTTTTCACTTTATGCATCATTAAAATGACTGCTCCCGAAAAACGGCCGTTTTTAAAACTTTTTTTTGGATTGATACATGTCCCCTGGTGCAGAACCCGGGTTCCCAAACCCTTTTTAGGACAATAACATGCATAAAAGTCGTTATAATTAGCACTTTAGATTTCGAACGTTCGCATCCATTGTATTTAATAGGTTTCTAAAGTTTGTGCGAACTTTCGGTTCGCTCGTGGGTTCTGGTGAGAACCGAACAGGGGGTGTTTGGCTCATCACTAGTGATGAATCAATGTAATTTAAAACACATACATTAGGAAGATTCACCTGCATGAAATGAGTAATCAATGCCAGATTACCTGCTTTATAAATATGCTCCTCAAACTGGCATCTTTTCTTGATGACCAAAACAAAAACTTGTGTTTATACATTATAGCCTATTCAAAATGTTTCCATACTGTCTGGACTCTGCTTGACCACATCAATACTGGCACTTTCAAACCCTTTCTGCCCAGGCCAATTTTCAGCTTTCAGCGCTGTCGCATTTTGAATGAAAATTGAGCTGTCATGTAACACTGTACCCATATGAAATTTTTATAATTTTTTTTTACACGCACAGAGCTTTCTTTTGGTGGTATTTAATCACCACTGTTTTATTTTTATTTTTTGCTAAATAAATGAAAATAGACCAAAAATTTTGAAAAAAAAATGTTTTTCTTTGTTTCTGTTATAACATTTTGCAAATAAATAATCTTTCTCATAAATTTAGGCCAAAATTTATTCTGCTCAGTGTTTATTATTTAGTCTGTAGAAAAGTTATAGAGCCCACAGACTATGGTATATAAAGTAAAATAAGTATTGAACACGTCACCATTTTTCTAGGTACCGTATTTATCAGCGTATAACACGCACTTTTTTCCCCTTAAAATCATGCGGAAATCGTGGGTGCGTGTTATACGCCGATCCCCCCCGCTGAAACGAGGGAGAGGAGCCGAGATACACAAAGCCAAAGTACACTCGGCTTTACTCGGCTCCTCTCGCAGTCCCGCCCACCTCCACTTCACAGCGCTTAACACCATCACTGTTTTATATTATTTAATTTCTTCATGTTCCCAAAAATTGTGGCAAAAAATTACAACTTCAAAAAACTCAATATGCCTTCTTGGACTGCCTGCTTTCCAAAAAGGGTCATTTTGAGGCTATTTGTACTATCCTGGCATTTTTGGACCTCAAGAAATTAGATTGGCCATCAGTACATCAGGATTGATCGCTTTTCAGATATTCAGCGGGTAAAATAAGTATTGAACACGTCACCATTTTTCTAGGTAAATATATTTCTAAAGGTGCTATAGACATCCAATTTTCCTCACGTCGGTAACAATCAATGCAATCCATACATACAAAGGAACCAAAACAAATAAGTTCAGAAATTAAGTTTTGTGTAATAAAATGGAATGACACAGGGAAAAAGTATTGAACACATGAAGAAGGGAGGTGCAAAAAAGGCATGAAATGCCAAGGAACCAGTTGAAATCTATCAATAATTAGAAAAAATCCTGCCCCTTGTCAGTGCAAATTAATATCAGCTGGTACAGTCTCGACTGATGGCCTATAAAAAAGGTGTCTCATTACCAAGGTGTCACTCACACAAGAAACATCTTATGATGGGTAAGAGCAAATCAAGATCTTTGCAACCTTATTGTTGCAAAACATACTGGTGGAATTGGTTACAGAAGAATTTCAAAACTTCTGAGTGTTTCAGTAAGTACTATTGGGGTCAAAATCCGGAAGTGGAAAGAACATAATTTCACCATAAATTGCTCACGACCAGGTGCTCCTCGCAAGATTTTTGGCAGAGGAGCAGGGATGAGCCGAACACCCCCCTGTTCGGTTCGCACCAGAACCTGCGAACAGACAAAATGTTCGTGTAAACTTTAGAACCCTATTAAATACAATGGACTCCAACGTTCGAAATCTAAAGTGTTAATTATAAAGGCTAATATGCAAGTTATTGTCCTAAAAAGTGTTTGGGGACCGGGGTCCTGCCCCAGGGGACATGTATCAATGCAAAAAGAAGTTTTAAAAACGGCCGTTTTTTCGGGAGCAGTGATTTTAATAATGCTTAAAATGAAAAAATAAAAGTGAAATATTCCTTTAAATTTCGTACCTGGGGGGTGTGTATGATATGCATGTAAAGTGGCGCATGTTTCCCGTGCTTAGAACTGTCCCTGCAAAAAATGTCATTTTTGAAAGAAAAAAAATGCATTTAAAACTGACTCGCGGCTATTAATGAATTGTCGGCTCCCGGCAATACATACAAAAGTCATTGAGAAAAAAAAAAAAAAAAAGCGTGGGGGTTCCCCAGAATTCAATTACCAGGCCCTTCAGATCTGGCATGGATTTTAAGGGGAACTCCACCCCAAGTTTAAAAAAAAAATGGCGTGGAGTCCCCCTAAAAATCCATACCAGACCCCTTATCCGAGCACGCAACCTGGCCGGCCGCAGGGGAAAAGGGGGGGACGAGAGAGCGGCCCCCCCTCCCTCCTGAACCGTACCAAGCCACATGCCCTCAACATGGGGAGGATGTCCCCATGTTGATGGGGACAAGGGCCTCATCCCCACAACCCTTGCCCGGTGGTTGTGGGGGTCTGCGGGCGGGGGGCTTATCGGAATCTGGAAGACCCCTTTAACAAAGGGGACCCCCAGATCCCGCCCCCCCCTATGTGAAGTGGTAACAGGTACATTGTACCCCTACCATTTCACGAAGAAAGCGTAAAAAAAATGTTTAAAAAAACACACAAACACCTTGAAAAAGTCCTTTATTTAAAAAAATAAATAAATAAACATTCCAGCGGTGAAATCCAGTGTCCCGCGGCGATCCCGATGTCCAGCGCTGTCCTTCATTGGTTGTGCCTGAGCGGACCTGATGGGGAACTCCCTCTCAGTATTTTAAATGTATAGACCCACCCCTTCTAAAGTTCCCCATCAGGTCCGCTCAGCGGACGAGATGCGGAACATGAGAAGGGGCGGGTCTATACATGTATTACCAAAGTGAGAGCAGTTCCCCATCAGGTCCGCCCCCTCGGTATGTCAGACCCGCCTACGTCATTGGCTTGAGCGGGGAACTTCCTTCACTATGTAAATTTAAATTTAAATAGGTAGATAATAAGTGCACCTAAATTAGCATACAAATAATAATTGATATCAAAACATCATATCAAAGAATATGGTAACTGAATAAAAGTCATTCCAAAATATCAGAAATAAAACAGAATGATAATCTGTGTTCTTGTGCAGAAAACTGTGACTGGTTAATGAAAACAATTGGTGACGGTGCTGGTGCCAGATAATCCAACGTGAAGTGACGTAGTTGAGAGGGAACTTTCCTATTTCCCTTGTGATTAGTGTAGATGTCCCCTTACCTTACTGCTGTAAGGTAACAGCATATAAAGATGTAGATAGGTGGATCCGGCATGTATTCCGGCCAATCCCTGGTGTGGCGTCTCCTAGCGCTGTGTGGTCTCTATCTTTATTGGGGTGGTACACTGAACTTCCAATTGGTGTGATAATAACCCTCACAAAAAAAAGGGAATAGAATGCGCCAATAGTGTAGTATATTATAATAATCCAAGAGGGAATGGATGCAATTGAGGAACAAACTGAATTATTGGAAAACCAAATGAGTGCAGTGGCTACAGCCCATAATACTGTAGTAGACAAACAAGATGACCACTTCAATACTATCCGCCAACTACAATTTGAAATAGCTGACCTGGAGGACTGCTCCAGGCAGAATAATATCAAGATAAGAGGTATCCCGGAGTCTGTCAAACCAAACAAACTTGGTTCCTACCTAAAGCAATTTTTTTGTAAATTGATCCCAGAACTCAATACGCAGGATCTATTAATTGACAGAGTAGACAGGATACAGAAACCCACCTATTTACTGGCCGTGGTCCCTCGGGATACGCTAGCCCGACTGCACTATTCCCACATCAAGGAAAGAATTATTTGAGCAGCCAGATCAGCACGTTCCTTCCCAGATCCTTACAAACAGATCTCCTTGTATAATGATATTTCATCAGCCACCTCGTAAGCACGCAAAGAGTTTGCACCAGTGATCCCTATCCTGCAGGCCCAGAAAATCATCTACAGATGGGGCTTCCCAACTAAGCTGCTGGTGACCTACCAAAATCAAACCGTGCCCTTTCTAACTCCCAAGGATGGACTAAAACAACTCCATAACTGGGGCCTTTCTCCCTCACCACCTCCAAACACTCCCAAACCACCGCCTAGGCTGATCCTATTTGACCCTTGGCAGCGCAACACCACTTAACGCTGCCCACAATTAACAGAGGCTAGGGATGAGCCAAACACCCCCCCCGGTTCGGTTCGCACCAGAACCTGCGAACGGACCGAAAGTTTGCGCAAACTTTAGAACCCCGCTAAAGTCTACGGGACTCGAACGTTTGATATCAAAAGTGCTAATTATAAAGGCTGATATGCAAGTTATTGTCCTAAAAAGGGTTTGGGGACCCGGGTACTACCCCAGGGGACATGTATTGGGAGCAGTGATTTTAATGATGCTTAAAGTGAAAAAAAAGGTGAAATATTCCTTTAAATATCGTACCTATAGTACGCCTGTGAAGTGGCACGTGTTTCCCGTGTTTAGAACTGTCCCTGCACAAAATTACATTTCTAAAGAAAAAAAAGTCATTTAAAACTGCTTGCGGCTTTAATGTAATGTCTGGTCCCGGCAATATGGATGAAAATCTTTGATAAAAATGGCATGGGTACCCCCCCAGCCCATTATCAGCCCCTTGGGTCTTGTATGGATATTAAGGGGAATTCCACACCCAAATTAAAAAAAGGAAAGGCGTGGGGCCCCCAGGCCCTATATACTCTGAAAAGCAGTATACAGGTGGTGCAAACAAGACAGGGACTGTAGGTTTGTTGTTACGTAGAATCTGTTTGTAATTTTGAACTGCTACATTTTTAAAGTGTAGCTCCAGCCAAAAAATCTATTTTTAAGCTTTTTGGAAAACATAGTGAAGGGTTATCCACCCTGTAACATTTGTTTTACTGTCTGTGCACCTGTTCAGAACATTTCACCTCACTTTCCCTCCCAATGACAAATGTTTTTTGAAAATTTGGTGTTTTTAGTGAAACAATGATTGGTGATAAAGCATCAGTGGAGAGGAGACACCTTTTTCCCATATTAACTCTTACAGGAGTAGATTTCCTCTCACTTCCTGTTGTCTCCTTCCATTTGCAAGTAGGAGTCGTTTGTAAGTTGGATGTTTGAAAGTAGGGGCCTGCCGTATATACTCTGCAGAAATTTGGCCCTTAGGTGTTGGTGTTGCCACAACACTGTAAGCCCGCAAAGTTACTCTTGGTGGGCGCTGGAATGCCCTGCTGTGAACTATTATATCAAGAATTGTATTTACAAGCCATTGTTGAACAGTGGTAGGAAAAATTGGGCCTTTGGTGGTGGTGGTGGTGGTGCTGGTGAAACAACACTGTAAGTCCTCACAGTTACTCTTGGTGGGCGCAGGAATGGGCCCTGCTGTGAAATATTAGATCAAGAATTGTAATTACATGCCCCTGTTGAACAGGGGCAGAAAAATTGGGCCTTAGGCACTGGTGCTGGTGCCACAACACTGCAAACCCTCACAGATACTATAGTTGGAGCGCAGGAATGTACCCTGCTGCAAAGTATTGCATCAAAAATTGTATTTACATGCCCCTGTTAAATAGGGGCTGAAAAATTGGGCCTTAGCCACTGGTGGCGGTGCCCAGAACCAAAAATGTTCTTACAGGCTATCAGCATGATCATTGAGGAGGAAGAGGATAGTCACTCAGCATAACATGATAGTCACTCAGCATTAGCATAGGCAGTATTGAAGGTATCTGACATTTCCAAAAAAAATATTTGGTTACATCAGCATCAGGTGCTGGAAGCTGGTGGTGATCTAAGACTGATTAATTTTTATGAAAGTCAGTCGATCGACCGATTCGGTGGACAGGCGCACCCTGTGATTGGTTACAAAGCCTCCAGCAGCACTGAATGTGCGTTCCGAAAGAACGCTGGATGCAGGACAGGCCAGTAGCTCAATTGCATATTGTGCAAGCTCTGGCCAGTGATCCATCCTCAAGACCCAGTAACCTAGAGGATTTTCGGTGGGAAAGGTGTCCAAGTCTGATCTTGCCCCTAGGTATTCCTGCACCATGTAAACCAGACGCTGGCGATGGTTGCTGGAACCGATCATACCTTGGGGCTGCGGACTAAAAAATTGTCTGAACGCATAGGTCAGACGGCCACCTTCTCCACCGCTCCTTCTTTGACTTACCGAAGCCTCAGCAACACGTTGTCCAGGACCAGGAATTTTTAACCTCCCAGTCTCTGGGAACGCGTTGCACAGACCTTTCTGCAAGGCCTCCCGAAGATGTTTCATCCTCTGCTCCCTCTGCAATGACAAGATAAGGTCCGCAACCATATCCTTGTAACGTGGATCAAGGAGGGTTGCCAGCCAGTAATGATCCCTCTCCTTGATAGCACGAATACGAGAATCCTTCCACAGGCTTTGCAGGATCAGGGAGGCCATGCAGCGTAGGTTTGCTGAGGCATTCGGTCGGGAGTCCTCTGGGTCCCTGAGGACAACATGATCCACAGCCACCTCCTCCCAGCTACGTACAAGTCCATGGGTGTCTTGGGACTGTAATTGATCCCTAGGAGACTGCTGGTGATGCTGAGTGCTAGGCTCCACCTCCATGCTGACACAATCCTCCTCCTCCTCCTCATCCTCTTCCTGTGTGATAGGCAGGCCAGCAGGAACACTGTCTGGATAAAGGGGGCCTTAAGATGTAAGGAAGTCCTCCTCTTCCTCCCTCGGTTCTGCCTCAAGTGCCCTGTCCATTATTCCACGCAGAGTGTGCTCCAACAGGTGGACAAGAGAGACAGTGTCACTGATGCATGCACTGTCACTGCTCACTATCCTCGTGGCCTCCTCAAATGGTGCCAGGACAGTGCATGCATCCCTGATCATGACCCACTGGCGTGGCAAAAAAAAACAAGCTCCCCTGACCCTGTCCTGGTGCCATATTGGCACAGATACTCATTGATGGCCCTCTGCTGTGTGTGCAGCCGCTGCAGCATGGCCAATATTGAGTTCCACCTGGTGGGCATGTCACAGATTAGGCGGTTCTTGGGCAGGTTAAATTCCTTTTGCAGGTCAGCCAGCCGAGCACTGGGATTATATGACCGGCGGAAATGCACACAGACTTTCCTGGCCTACCTCGGGACATCCTGTAAGCCCAGGTACCTGCCCAAGAACTGCTGCATCACCAAGTTAAGGACATGAGCCAAACAGGGCAAATGGGTCAGGTGTCCCTGTCGGAGGGTGGAGAGGAGGTTGGTGCCATTGTCGGAAACCACCATTCCTGGCTTAACCTGGCGTGTATTTGTATCAGAACACCAGCAATTGTATTGAGGTAAGCTTTAGTGCACACTGTGCAAAGGACACTAAATCAAAATACTGCAGCTCCCTGCCTGTATTTGTATGAGAACACCAGCAATTGTATTCAGGTAAGCTTTAGGTACACATTGCAAAGGACACTAAAACAAAATACTGCAGCTCCCTGCCTGTATTTGCATCAGAAAACCAGCAATTGTATTGAGGTAAGCTTTAGGTGCACACTGTGCAAAGGACACTAAAGCAAAATACTGCAGCTCCCTGCATGTATTTGTATGAGAACACCAGCAATTGTATTGAGGTAAGCTTTAGGTGAACACTGTGCAAAGGACACTAAAGCAAAATACTGCAGCTCCCTGCCTGTATTTGTATCAGAACACCAGCAATTGTATTCAGGTAAGCTTTAGGTGCACACTGTGCAAAGGACACTAAAGCAAAATACTGCAGCTCCCTGCCTGTATTTGTATCAGAACACCAGCAATTGTATTCAGGTAAGCTTTAGGTGCACACTGTGCAAAGGACACAGTACACTAAGTGAAAATACTGCAGCTAGCACAATCACCTGCCTGCCTATCAGTATATAGAATAACAGGAACAGATCTAGCTAAACTGAATACAGTGTGTAAATATATATACAACACCAAGGATGCATATATATTCTCTACACACTGTAACTGAAGCTAACTGACTCACCTGCCTGCTCTATCTAACTCAAATACAATTGCTGGTGTTCTGATACAAATACAGGCAGGGATCTGCAGTATTTTGTTTTAGTGTCCTTTTCACAGTGTGCACCTAAAGCTTACCTCAATACAATTGCTGGTGTTCTCATACTAATACCACAGGCAGGGAGCTGCAGTATTTTCAGTTAGTGTACTGTGTCCTCTGCACAGTGTGCAACTAAAGCTAACTTAAGACAATTGCTGGTGTTCTCATACTAATAATACTACAGGCAGGCAGTTGATTCTTCTAGCTGCAGTATAATCAGTATATATATATATATATATATATATATATATATACATATATATATATATATATGTATATATACATCCCAGCTTTGTGCAGCTACATCTCCCTGCAGGCCATTAGTATGTCTGGAAGGACAACAAGGAGAGGCAAACAGTCATGAGCCAATAAAAGAGGGCAAGCAGGCTCTGTGTCTAGAGGCAACAGTGCTGGTCGTGGACACGGTGCATCCTCATCAGCACGTGGCCGTAGGACACTCTTGTCCTTTTTTTCGGCAGCTGGCCGTGTTGAGCTGCAACATGCCGAGGACTTGGTAGAGTGGATGACCAAGCCGTCCTCATCCTCCTCATCCTCTCTCACCCAGGCTCAGGGTACTTTGTCTGGCAAAGCAGCTGCCAAAGCGGCCTCTTCCCTCGGCTCAATGGCATCAGTCACTCCTTCCCTAGCCCCACCATGTCCTCCTGAGGAGTCCCCCGAACTGTTTGACCACAGTGTTGGGTACATGCTCCAGGAGGATGCCCAGCGTTTTGAAGGCTCCGATGATGGTACCCAGCGAAAGGAAGGCAGTAACATGAGCCCAGCGAGAGGGGGTGCCCAAGAAGGACAGCAATCTGGCAGTCATGTTCCCCCAGCTGCAGCATACTCAATAATAAACTATCACCTTCATCATAGACATCAGAGGAGATAAGACAATTCAGACTAAATATCAGTTCCCACCTGCGTAAAAACTTTGACTTTTACGTCACACGCCTTAAAATTAATTGGTATTCACAGGGCAATAAATCTGGCAAGCTACTAGCAAGCCAATGCAAATGTAAGCTCACCCAAACTAAGATCCCTTACATGACAGACGCTAAGGGTAACCAGTTGACCAACCCTCTCGATATGGACACCTGCTTCCGTGACTTCTACACCGCTTTATACAATTTACAATCCGCCACTCATAAAATAGGCCTCTATGTGGATGACATCATTATATCACTCACAGACCCATTTGACTCACTTCCTCACCTACTACATACACTAGACAACTTTAGTAGAGCGTCTCTCTACAAACAAAATCATTCAAAGTCCACCATGTGGGTATATGTCTACCCTCAGAGCTCAAATCCCAGATCTCTTGTGCTGTTCCATTCTCCTGGGCACCGACTGATTCCCTCACATACCTAGACATAAAACTAGTCACACCGTCCGCCAATATACTTTGTATCAATTTAGACATGCTTACCAAGAAATTACAAACCATCACTGAAGCCCTACGCCATGTCCAAACATCTTGGGCAGGTAGGATTGCGTTTACTAAATTGTTTCTCCTCCCCCACGTCCTCTACCTATCCTGGACCCTCCCTGTTCTGATTCTCCCTACCTGTTTAACTAAAATTCAACGTATCTTCAATTCCTTCATCTGGAACCGCAAGAAACCACGCTTGAAACAAAATATCCGCTACCGCCCAACTTCCCACTCCGGAATGGGCGCACTGGATATAAAAGCTACTCTTTTGGACCAAACCTAAGCATGGTGGAGCGCCACCTCAACTCCACCTCAACTCCACTTTTCTACCCCTACATTCTCTGTGCCTCGTTACCCCGGATCTACCCCTCGCCCTGTGGACTGACAAAGGGATATCTACTATTGAAGACTTATATACCTCTCAAGGGTTTGCATCTTTCCAACAGCAGCTATGCCCTGGTCCCAACTCCTCATTACCCAGGACATACTACGCTACTACAACTCTAAGGACACTAAACTAAAGGGCACCTCTCTGATATACAGATCTTTGGTCAACCACAAGCCAGATGGAAAAAGTCCACCTATGGAATATTGGGAATGTACTCTGCAATTCCCAATCTCCTCCCAAAAATGGCACTCTGAACTTCAAAAACCACGTTAGTTCTCCAAGAATGTTTCACATTGGGAATCTACAATGAAAATATACCTGGTATGGTATTACCCCCCTAACAAACTTGCCAAAATACACCACACCTTATCACCAAAATGCTGGCGTCTATGCAACACAGATGACACCCCTAAACATATATGGTGAGACTGCTTAGCCATTCTCCCCCTTTGGACACAAGTGGGCGCCCTTATTGATAATCTAACAGGCACCAAGATTATCTTGACTCCCCAACTGGCTGTACTCACGCATGTACTCATAGCAACAAAACTCTCTATTGCACAAAAACTCCTGGAAGGGAAGGGCTCTATAGATTATGGCACCTTTGGC
The DNA here is from genome assembly GCA_029206835.1 of Rana muscosa. NCBI lineage: Eukaryota > Metazoa > Chordata > Amphibia > Anura > Ranidae > Rana > Rana muscosa. The sequence continues at coordinate 97,242,321 of CM055123.1, read as the reverse complement.
TTCAGGACCCATGATGCATCCCCCCCAGCTAACTAGTATCAACCTCCCCATCTAAATTTAAGCCTACCCAGACTTCAGTCATTATTCTCATAGCTCCCTATCCACTACTATATACCTATCTATACATCTCCCTCATCTGTACACTTACACTACTGGACCTAGAACCATATGTTACTGTATCTGCTGTTGCATTACCCATTTAATTGGGTTTGTTTTTAGTTTCTCTTACTTACTCTTTTATGATACTTTACTGGTAACCTGACATACCTTGCCAATGTTACTCATTTGCTATTGTACCTGTACATTTTACTTTGTTACTGGACATGTTGATCATTATCTTTGTACCATGAAAAATTCTTTAACCTCCCTGGCGGTATTTCCGAGTCAGGCTCAGGGTGGAATTTCAGTACGATTAGCGATAACCCCAAGCCAGAATCTGGCTGCATTGCAGGATACAGGGAGAGTTACTTACCTTGTTCCCTGGATCCTGCGATGTCTCCCCGCAGTGTGTGCGAGCTGTCTCCTCACTCGATTCACACACATTGCCGCCGAGCTCCGTTCCCTGCGACGTTACGGCGCACGGGGGCGGAGATCAGCGCCAAATTAAAAAAAGTAAAAAGACAATACACATACAGTATACTGTAATCTTACTGATTACAGTACTGTATAAAAAAATGACACATCCCCTTTGTCCCTAGTGGTCTGTCCAGTGCCCTGCATGCACTTTTATATTATAAATAAAAAAAATTCTGCCTGGAATTTGGAGATTGTCCATATCAACCAAAAAGTGTCCCTTTATGTTAAAAGTGGTTTTAGACCAGCTAGAAAACAGCGATAATATATTAGAATCACTTGCAGAATTGAGCGATAGCAATTTGTGGGGAAATTCATCATCAAACACTAAATCTAATGACAGCGACAATTCTGCAACTGAGCAAATTTCAGTGTTTTTGATTACATTATTGAATAATTTTTATTATATTATTGTTTGTTATAATTATTTATAGTTATTTATTATATTATAATTAGTGATGAGCCGAACACCCCCGGGTTCGGTTCGCACCAGAACCCGCGAACGGACCGAAAGTTCGCACGAACTTTAGAACCCTATTAAATACAATGGATGCGAACGTTCGAAATCTAAAGTGCTAATTATAACGACTATTATGCATGTTATTGTCCTAAAAAGGCTTTGGGAACCCGTGTTCTGCACCAGGGGACATGAATCAATGCAAAAATAAGTTTTTAAAACGGCCGTTTTTCTGGAGCAGTCATTTTAATGATGCATAAAGTGAAAAAAAAATGTCAAATATTCCTTTAAATATCGTACCTGGGGGGTGTCTAAAGTATGCCTGTGAAGTGCCCCGAGTTTCCCGTGTTTAGAACTGTCCCTGCACAAAATTACATTTCTAAAGGAAAAAAAGCCATTTAAAACTGCTTGCGGCTTTAATGTAATGTCTGGTCCCGGTAATATGGATGAAAATCTTTAAGAAAAATGGCATAGCTACCCCATCACACACCCCCCCCCTACCCCAGCCCATTACCAGCCCCTTTGGGTCTTGTATGGATATTAAGGGGAACCCCGCACACAAAATAAAAAAGGCCCTATATATTTTGAACAGCCGTATACAGGCGGTGCATACAAGACAGGGACTGTAGGTTTGTTCTTATGTAGAATCTGTTTGTAATTTTGAACAGGTACATTGTTTAAGTGTAGCTCCAGCCAAAAAATCTATTTTTAAGCTTTTTGGAAAACATAGGGAAGGGTTATCACCCCTGCAACATTTGTTTTGCTGTCTGTGCAGTGTGCACCTGTTCAGAACAGTTCACCTCACTTTCCGTCCTAATGACAAATGTTTTTTGAAAATTTGGGGTTTTTATTGAAACAAGAATTGGCGATAAAGAATCAGTGGAGAGGAGACACTTTTTTTCCCATATTAACTCTTACAGGAGAGAATTTGCCTTCCTAGGGGTAGATTTCCTCTCACTTCCTGTTGTATCCTTCCGTTTGCAAGGAGGAGTCGTTTGTAAGTTGGATGTTTGAAAGTAGGGGCCTGCCGTATATACTCAGCTGAAATTTTCCCCTTACATGTTGGTGTTGCCACAACACTGTGAGCCCTCACAGTTACTCTTGGTGGGCGCATGAATGGGCCCTGCTGTGAATTATTAGATCAAGAATTGTAATTGCATGCCCCTGTTGAACAGGGGCTGAAAAATTGGGCCTTTGGTGGTGGTGGTGGTGGTGGTGTTGACACAACACTGTAAGGCCTCACAGTTAGTCTTGGTGGGCGCAGGAATGGGTCCTGCTGTGAATTATTAGATCAAGAATTGTAATTACATGCCCCTGTTAAACAGGGGCAGAAAAATTGGGCCTTAGGCACAGGTGCCACAACACTGCAACCCCTCACAGATACTGTACTTGGAGCACAGCAATGAGCCCTGTTGCAAAGTATTGCATCAAAAATTGTAATTACACGCCCTTGTTAAACAGGGGCTGAAAAATTGGGCCTTTGGTGGTGGTGGTGGTGGTGGTGTTGACACAACACTGTAAGGCCTTACAGTTAGTCTTGGTGGGCGCAGGAATGGGCCCTGCTGTGAATTATTAGATCAAGAATTGTAATTACATGCCCCTGTTAAACAGGGGCAGAAAAATTGAGCCTTAGGCACTGGTGCCACAACACTGCAACCCCTCACAGATACTGTACTTGGAGCACAGCAATGAGCCCTGTTGCAAAGTATTGCATCAAAAATTGTAATTACACGCCCCTGTTAAACAGGGGCTGAAAAATTGGGCCTTAACCACTGGTGCTGGTGCCACGACACTGCAACCACTCCCAGATACTCTAGTTGGAGTGCAGGAATGAGCCCTGCTGCAAAGCATTGCATAAAAAATTGTAATAACACACCCCTGTTAAACAGGGGCTGAAAAATTGGGCCTTAGCCACTGGTGGCGGCACCCAGAAACAAAAATGTTCTTCCAAGCTATCATCGTCAATCGGATCATTGAGGAGGAGGAGGATAGTCAGTCAACATAACAGGACAGTCTCTCAGCATCAGCATCAGTCTTGAAGGGATGTGACATTTGAAAATAAATTAGTCTGTTATATCAGCTTCAGGTGTTTGGTAGCTGGTGGTGATCCAAGACTGGTTCATCTTTATGAAGGTCAGTTGATCAACAGAGTCGGTGGACAGGCGCACCCTGTGATCCGTGACAAATCCTCCAGCAGCACTGAATGTGCGTTCTGAAAGAACGCTGGATGCAGGACAGGCCAGTAGCTCAATTGCATACTGTGCAAGATCTGGCCAGTGATCCATCCTCAAGACCCAGTAAGCCAGAGGATTTTTGGTGGGGAAGGTGTCCAAGTCTGACCTTGCCCCTAGGTATTCCTGCACCATGTATATCAGACGCTGGCGATGGTTGCTGGAACCGACCATACCTTGGGGCTGCGGACTAAAGAATTGTCTGAACGCTTCGGTCAGACTGCCACCTTCCCCACCGCTCCTTCTTTGACTGACCGAAGCCTCAGCAACTCGTTGTCCAGGACCAGGAGTTTGTAACCTCCCAGTCTCTGGGAACGCGTTGCACAGACCTTTCTGCAAGGCCTCCTGGAGTTGTCTCATCCTCTGCTCCCTCTGCGACGGTAAGATAAGGTCTGCAACCTTACCCTTGTAACGTGGATCAAGGAGAGTGGCCAGTCAGTAATGGTCCCTCTCCTTGATCCGAAGAATACGAGGATCCTTCCGCAGACTTTGCAGGATCAGGGAGGCCATGCAGCGTAGGTTAGCTGAGGCATTCAGTCCGGAGTCCTCTGGGTCACTAAGGACGACATGATCCGCAGCCACCTCCTCCCAGCCACGTACAAGTCCACTGGTTTCTTGGGACTGTAAATCATCCCTAAAAGACTGCTGCTGATGATGCTGAGTGCCAGGCTCCACCTCCATGCTGACACAATCCTCCTCCTCCTCCTCCTCTTCTTCCTGTGCGATGGGTGGGACAGAAGGAACACTGTCTGGGTAAAGGGGGCCTTGAGAGGCAAGGAAGTCCTCCTCTTCCTGCCTCTGTTCTGCCTCAAGTGCCCTGTCCATTATTCCACGCAGCGTATGTTCCAACAGGTGGACAAGAGATACAGTGTCACTGATGCATGCACTGTCACTGCTCACCATCCTCGTGGCCTCCTCAAATGGTGCCAGGACAGTGCATGCATCCCTGATCATGCCCCACTGGCGTGGTGAAAAAAACCCGAGCTCCCCTGACCCTGTCCTGGTGCCGTAGTTGCACAGGTACTCATTGATGGCCCTCTGCTGCGTGTGCAGCCGCTGCAGCATGGCCAACGTTGAGTTCCACCTGGTGGGCATGTCACATATAAGGCGGTTCTTGGGCAGGTTCAACTCCTTTTGCAGCTCAGCCAGGCGAGCACTGGCATTATAAGATCTGCGGAAATGCACACAGACTTTCCTGGCCTGCCTCAGGACATCCTGTAAGCCCGGGTACCTGCCCAAGAACCGCTGCACCACCAGGTTAAGGACGTGAGCCACACAGGGCACATGGGTCAGTTGTCCCTGTCGGAGAGCGGAGAGGAGGTTGGTGCCATTGTCGCAAACTACCATTCCTGGCTTAAGCTGGCGTGGCGTCAACCACCTCTCGGCCTGGCCCTGCAGAGCAGACAGAACCTCTGCCCCAGTGTGGCTCCTGTCCCCCAAACACACCAGCGCAAGCACGGCATGGCATCTTTTTGCCTGCGTACTTGCGTAGCCCCTTGAACGCCTACGGAGCACCGCTGGTTCCGAGGACAAAGCACAGGAAGAGGCCACGGAGGAAGAAGAAGAGGAGGGGGTGGAGGACAGAGGTGTGTCACAACCAGTAGTAGCATTTTGGAGGCGTGGCGGTGGAACAACCTCCAACACTACTGCACCTTGTCCTGCATCCTTCCCAGCTGCCAAAAGAGTGACCCAATGGGCCGTGAAAGAAAGGTAACGTCTCTGTCCGTGCCTGCTGGACCATGAGTCAGCGGTAATATGCACCTTACCGCTGACCGACCTGTCCAGCGAGGCCAAGACATTGCCTTCCACATGCCGGTAGAGAGCCGGAATCGCCTTCCGTGAGAAAAAGTGGCGTTTGGGAACCTGCCACTGAGGAACCGCACATTGCACAAAGTCACGGAAGGGGGCCGAGTCTACCAACTGAAAAGGCAGCAGTTGAAGCGCTAGCAATTTAGCCAAGCTAGCATTCAACCGCTGGGCATGTGGATGGCTGGGAGTGAACTTCTTTCGACGGTCCAGCAGCTGGGGCAGGGAAATTTGCCTGCTAGAATCGGACGTTGGTGTACTGCTAGCAGAGTGCTCGCAAGTACTTGGCTGTGACACACCTAATTCTACACCTTCATTCCTCTCAGAGCAGGTTTCAGAGAGGACTGAAGGTATAGTGGGGTTGGAGATCCCAGCTGATGCGGTGCAAGAAGAGGTCAGCTTTCTTCTTTGGTGTGGGTCTTTAAGGTAGGCTTGCCAACGAGCTGCATGGCAGGTCAACATATGTCTGGTCAAGCATGTGGTGCCCAAGCGGGTGATGTTTTGGCCACGCGATATACGCTTGAGACATATGTTGCAAACAGCAGCTGTGCGATCTGATGCACTCGACTCAAAAAAGGCCCACACCAAAGAACTTTTTGAATAACGGGCAGAGGCAGCGCCCTGCACAGGCGGAGCTCTGCGGTGTGATTCCGTCGGTGTTCTGCCCTTATGCTGGCCCCCCGAGGGCATCCTGCCTCGTTGGAGATGTGCCTCCTCCTCATCCTCCTCCTCCTAATCCTCCTCTCTCCTATTAGGCACCCACGTGGAGTCAGTGACCTCATCATCCCCTCCCTCCTCATCACTGGAGCCAATCTGGCAGTATGCTGCAGCTGCTGGAACATGACTGCCAGATTGGTGTCCTTCTTGAGCATCCCCTCTCTCTGCTCTCACGCTACTGCATTCCTCTAGCTGGGTATCATCATCAGACCCTTCGAAACGCTGGCCATCCTCCTGGAGCATGTACCCAACACTGTGCTCAAACAGTTCGGGGGACTCCTCAGGAGGACATAGTTGGTCTAGGAAAGGAGTGACTGATGATGACATTGATACCAGGGAAGAGGACGCTTTGGCAGCTGCTTTGCCAGTACCCTGAGCCTGGGTGAGAGAGGATGAGGAGGATGAGGAGGGCTTGGTCATCCACTCTACCAAGTCTTCGGCATGATGCGGCTCAACACGTCCAGCTGCCGGAAAGAAGGACAAGCGTGTCCCATGGCCACGTGCTGATGGCGATGCACCGCGTCCACGACCAGCACTGTTGTCTCTAGACACAGAGCCTGCTTGCCCTCTTTTTTTGCCTCCTGACTGTCTGCCTCTCCTTGTTTTCCTTCCAGACATTCTAATGGCCTGCAGGGAAATGGGAAAAGCAGCAATACAGGCTAAGTTAAGGTGTAATATGGTCAGGAGGCACACTCCGCCCGCTGTAAGTGCCGCAAAATCCTGTTGGTGTAACACACCAGGAAAAAGCAGCAATACAGGCTAAGTTAAAGTGTAATATGGTCAGGAGGCACACTCCGCCCGCTGTAAGTGCCGCAAAATCCTGTTTGTGTAACACACCAGGAAAAAGCAGCAATACAGGCTAAGTTAAGGTGTAATATGGTCAGGAGGTACACTCCGCCCACTGTAAGTGCCGCAAAATCCTGTTGGTGTAACACACCAGGAAAAAGCAGCAATACAGGCTAAGTTAAGGTGTAATATGGTCAGGAGGTACACTCCGCCCGCTATAAGTGCCGCAAAATCCTGTTGGTGTAACACACCAGGAAAAAGCAGCAATACAGGCTAAGTTAAGGTGTAATCAGGTCAGGAGGCACACTCCGCCCGCTGTAAGTGCCGCAAAATCCTGTTGGTGTAACACACCAGGAAAAAGCAGCAATAAAGGCTAAGTTAAGGTGTAATATGGTCAGGAGGCACACTCCGCCCGCTGTAAGTGCCGCAAAATCCTGTTGGTGTAACACACCAGGAAAAAGGGATTTTTATAACAGCTTACCTGTAAAATCCTTTTCTTGGAGTACATCACGGGACACAGAGCGACTTAGTCATTACTAATGGGTTATATAGTTTACCTTCAGGTGCTGGCACTGGCAACTTCCAAACCGGAAGTACCCTCCCCTATATAAGCCCCTCCCATCCGGGAGCACCTCAGTTTTGTAGCAAAGCAATAAGTGTCCCAAAAAGAGGGGTGGGAGCTCTGTGTCCCGTGATGTACTCCAAGAAAAGGATTTTACAGGTAAGCTGTTATAAAAATCCCTTTTTCTTTTTCGTACATCACGGGACACAGAGCGACTTAGTCATTACTAATGGGACGTCCCAAAGCAATGCCAAATGAGGGGAGGGATACATAAGCTGGGCGCCATCAGGCATGAGGATCTTTTGCGGCCTGCAACACACTGCGCCCAAAGGCGACATCCTCCTGACTTCTAACGTCTACCTGGTAGAACCTAGTAAACGTGTGTACCGAAGACCATGTTGCGGCCTTACATACTTGAGCCAGGGAGGCCTGGTGATGCACTGCCCATGAAGTTCCAACTGCTCTTGTGGAGTGCGCCCTAACTTTGAACGGAGGCGGTCTCTTTCTCAAGCCATAGGCTTGTATTATGACCTGTCGAATCCACTTGGCTAAAGTAGATTTTTGATGCTGCCTGACCCTTTCTAGGGCCTTCCGGCAGAATAAACAAAGTATCCATTCTGCGAATCTGAGCAGTGGCTTTTAGATAAGCTTTAACTGCTCTTACTACCTCCAAAAAATGCAATAACTTTTCCTCTACCGAACTAGGTTTGGGGGAAAAAAGAAGGAAGAACCACATCTTGGTTCAAATGAAACCTCGATACCACCTTAGGAAGAAAGGCTGGATGAGGACGTAATACTACTCTGTCCTTATGGACAACCAGATATGGCTCCTTACAGGACAAGGCGGCTAATTCCGATACTCTTTTAGCCGAACAAATGGCTACTAAGAAAAACAATTTCCTGGTGAGAAGAACCAAGGAAATGTGTTGCAATGGTTCAAACGGTTGTTTCTGTAGAACCAACAGAACCAGGTTTAAGTCCCATGGACATATGGGAATACTAACCGGAGGGCTAATACGCATCACTCCTTGTATGAAAGCTTTGACTAGTGAATGCGAAGCCAAGGGCCTTTGAAAAAATATTGACAAGGCCGAAATCTGACCCTTGATAGTACTCAAGGCCAGCTTCCTATCTACAGCCCACTGTAGGAAGTCCAAAATCCTACCTATCACGTACTTACGTGGATGCCATTTCTTGGCCTCACACCACGTAATGTACGCCTTCCAGATCCTATAATAGATCTGCCTGGATACCGGCTTCCTGGCATTGATCATGGTAGATACCACAGAATTAGAGAGCCCTCTCTTTTTCAGAATGTGGGCTTCAATAGCCAGGCCGTCAAACCTAGGGCTGGTAAGGAAGGGTGGTATATCGGTCCTTGCGACAGCAGGTCCGGACGATGTGGGAGGGTCCAAGGACTCCTCACTGACATTTTTACAATCTCCGCGTACCATGCCCTTCGGGGCCACGCTGGAGCCACCAGAATCACTGGTTTCTTTTCTACCCTGATTCTGCGGAGTAATCGCGGTAACAATTGTGGCGGTGGGAATGCATATATCAGCTTGAACTGATCCCAAGGGAACACTAGGGCATCCGAGCCGCAAGCTAGGGGATCCCTTGTGCGAGACACAAATCTGTCCACCTTTGCGTTGAATCTGGATGCTAGCAGATCTACATCCGGTGTTCCCCACCGCTGGCATATTGCCTGGAAAACCTCGGGGTGAAGAGACCATTCCCCCGGGCATAATTGTTGGCGACTTAAAAAGTCCGCTCTCCAATTTTCCACTCCTGGGATGAAAACCGCGGATATGGCTGGGACATATCTTTCTGCCCACTCCAGGATGCAATTTGCTTCCCTCTGGGCTGCACGACTCCTGGTGCCACCCTGGTGATTGATATATGCCACTGCTGTGGCATTGTCTGATTGAATTCTGACAGGGGACCCTTGGAGTTTGGATGTCCATGCTACTAGGGCATACCGGGCTGCTCGTATCTCTAAGAGATTGATGGGCAGGGCCTTTTCTGCTTCTGACCACTTGCCCTGGAGAGACCATTGCTCCAGTACTGCCCCCCAGCCTATGAGGCTGGCATCTGTAGTGACCACCTTCCAAGAAACCGGACTGAAGGGTTTCCCTTTTTCCAGATTCTGGGGCACCAACCACCAATGGAGGCTCTTGTGAACGGAAGGGGACAGGGACATTGGTAAGTCTAAAGCCTGAACTTTTTTGTTCCAGGCTGACAGTATGGCCCTTTGCAAATTCCTTGAGTGGAATTGACCGTAGGGTACTGCTTCGAATGAAGCCACCATTTTTCCCAGCAGCCTCATGCACAGGCGTATGGATGGTTTTCTTTTTGTACCCACTAAGTGGGTCAAATCTTTTAAAGACGACACCTTCTCTGGAGGTAAGAAACTCTTTCTCTGATTTGAATCCAGCCTTAGCCCTAAGTATTCCAGACTTTTGACTGGTCTTAGAGCTGACTTGTCCCGGTTGATAATCCAACCGTGATATTCCAGATACTTGATTGTCTTGTGAATAGCTACTTCCAGCTTTTCCACTGAGTGGTCTATTAGTAGCAGGTCGTCTAGATATGCCATTATCGTTACACCTTGTGTTCTTAGATTGGCCAATAGTGGGGCCAGAACCTTTGTGAACACTCGTGGTGCTGTGGCCAGACCGAAAGGTAAGGCTCTGAACTGAAAATGGCGCCCTTCTACTGCAAAGCGTAGAAATTTCTGGTGGGCCGGAAAGATGGGAATATGCAGATAAGCATCCCTTATGTCGATCGAGGCTAACCATTCCTGCCCTTGTAGGGCGGTGGCCACCGATCGGATCGACTCCATCCGAAAAGTCCTGATATTTAGGAACTTGTTTAGCCCTTTTAGATTTAATATGGGCCTCACGTCCCCATTTGGTTTGGGGACTGTGAAAAGGTTCGAGTAAAACCCGAATCCGCTTTCTTCCAGGGGAACCTTCATGATTACACCTTGGAGCAATAGTTGTTCTAGTGCCAGAAGGAGGGATCCTCTCTTCTGGGGATCTCTTGGCACGTTTGACCTCATAAATTGGGCAGGAGGAGTGCCTTTTAACTCCAGCTTGTATCCCAGACTTACTGCGGAGAGCACCCATCTGTCTCTGATGGTGTCCCGCCAGGTCTCTGTGAACAACTGAAGCCTTCCCCCCACCCGATTGAGTGGGGGCAACGCTTCATGACTTGGGGGGAGGTTTTGTACCTCTCTTGACCCAGGGTTTCTTGTTACCCTGTGATTGTCCCTGATTTCTGCCCCCTGAATTTGACCGCGGAGGCCGTCGGAACTGCTTCACAGCCAATGTGCCCGGGACTGGAGAAGTAGGCCTCTTAAAAGAAGGACTTCTACTCTTGTTCTTAACCGGTAAGAGTGAACTTTTACCGGCAGAAATTTTCTGGATATATTTGTCCAGATCTTCTCCAAATAAGCGTTCTCCATGAAATGGGAAGCTAACCAGCAGTTTCTTACAGGGAGCTTCAGTAGACCAGTTTTTGAGCCACAGAAGCCTACGCATATGTACTACAGACAGCGTAAAGCGGGAGGCCTGTTGGATTGTATCCTTTATGGCGTCCACCGCAAAACACAAGGCTCTAGGCAGGTCAGCTAGGGCAAGAGCCTGCTGATCTGGTAAGTCCCTTAAGACTTGTTTCAACTGATCTTTCACCGCTTGGCAGACTCCAATCGCTGCTACCGCAGGTTGTGTCACCATGCTTGCTGTAGAGAAAGCAGATTTTAGTAAAGACTCCAATTTTTTATCTATTGGGTCTTTGAACATTGGAACATTATCTACTGGACATGTCAGTGATTTGTTCACAGAAGAGATGGCTGCGTCCACTGTAGGGACCCTCCATTTTTTTATGAACTTATCCTCCATGGGATAGATCACCGGAAATCTCTTGGGGGGAGCAAATATTTTATCAGGATGCTCCCAATCCTGGTAAATAAGCCCTTCTAATAAAGGGTGGATTGGGAAGGAACAGACAGCCTGGGGAGCTTTTAGCGACCCCAGCGAGGAAACCGTAGTGGTTGGTGGTTCCGCCAGAGGCATTTTAAATGCTGATCGGACCATGTTAGTCAGAGACTGAACCCATAATCTTTCAGCCTGAGATGCTGAGAAAGGTTCTTCCACTGTTGATTCCTCCATAACTGAATCAACCTCATCCTGATCCCCTTCAGGTAGGTCGATCTCTGTGTGGGGCTGTTCCTCCACTAACAGGCACTCTGAAGGAGGAGACGGAGATCGGACACGCTTTCCCTGTGACAGGGAAGCAGCGATCAATGCTGTTAATCTCTCTTCCAATCCTCCCAGAGTTATATATACAGGAGCAGGTGGACTGGGGACAGCCGCAGCACCAGGCACTCCTGCAGGGTTTCTACGGCTACTGACCTCTGAATTCTCAGGGGAGATTGGTGCAGTACAAGCATGCCCAATATCCTCAGAGCCCGATGGAGACCCCTTTGGCTTCCTGGAAGACTTATTTCCGGAGCGTCTGGACGACATATCCTTTAAGCACAAAGCTGAGGTATTCCCGTCGTCATACACCAATTTTGCTGGTAATAGTCTAACACAGTTGCTGCTATATACCAGCTGGTGTCCACTAAAGTGCCTTTCTATGGGGATGCCTGCATCAACCGCCTCTGTGTGCCACTGTTTGTTGCTAGCTCTGTTTGCATCCAGCTGACACTTGTACTGTGTCTTTATACAAGCTGGGACGCCTGCACATGCGCAGAAGCGCCGTGGCGCGCATCGAGCGTCATCCACCCGCCCCGCCCCTTTTTTTTCATAGGAGGCGCGTGCACGCGCCCGCGCGCGCGCCCGTGCACCATTGGCGCCCTTTTCGAAAATCAAACAGGGACTAGGAGCCAGGGCACTTTTTGCCGGAGGGCCTGTGCGGTGGATGAGCGCAGCAACAGGGCAGAGGAAGTGGATTCCCACAGAGAAACTTGAGAAAACCAAAGATCCACATGACAAGAAAAATGGACCACAGCGGCCTCTAGTGGTTTAACACAGGTACCGTGGTCCTCTTTTTTTTTTTTTGACTACTATTACAATTTTACATTTTCAGTAGTTACAGGCATACACAGATATTAGCGGGAATACCGTTAGGTAACAGACAGAAAGACAAATTAGGCTTGGGGGTCCCCCAATAGAACCAAGTTCCTGGGGGCCCCCACTTACCTGTTCCCCGCCGCAGGACTCTGTTTGGTCCACAGAAGCCCAAACTTCACCTATCACGGCAGGCATTGTAATTGAACCTTCAGGGACCGGGTTCCCAAGGATTCCACTCCCCTGGACCTGTATAGCACCCTGCACAGACAACATCTTGGTCGTGGGTATGACCAGAGCTCTGGATCCCAGGGTCCAGCCCTCCTAAGAGAGGCATTACAGGCAAAACCTTGCTCTTCTGCTGCAAGGCCCGGGTACCGACCGTTTAGCTATGAAGCTTTTTTGGTGGGATCCGGAACAGCTTACTAAGGCCCAAAAGAACCTGTATGCAAGCCCAGTGAAAACACATGTTACTCTTTGGCCAACACCTTAGACACTGGCAAAAAAACTGAGGTGCTCCCGGATGGGAGGGGCTTATATAGGGGAGGGTGCCAGTGCCAGCACCTGAAGGTAAACTATATAACCCATTAGTAATGACTAAGTCGCTCTGTGTCCCGTGATGTACGAAAAAGAACAAGCAGCAATACAGGCTAAGTTAAGGTGTAATATGGTCAGGAGGCACACTCCGCCCGCTGTAAGTAACGCAAAATCCTGTTGGTGTAACACACCAGGAAAAAGCAGCAATACAGTGTAAGTTAAGGTGTAATATGGTCAGGAGGCACACTCCGCCCGCTGTAAGTGCCACAAAATCCTGTTGGTGTAACACACCAGGAAAAAGCAGCAATACAGGCTAAGTTAAGGTGTAATATGGTCAGGAGGCACACTCCGCCCGCTGTAAGTGTCGCAAAATCCTGTTGGTGTAACACACCAGGAAAAAGCAGCAATACAGGCTAAGTTAAGGTGTAATATGGTCAGGAGGTACACTCCGCCCGCTGTAAGTGCCGCAAAATCCTGTTGGTGTAACACACTAGGAAAAAGCAGCAATACAGGCTAAGTTAAGGTGTAATATGGTCAGGAGGCACACTCCACCCGCTGTAAGTGCCGCAAAATCCTGTTTGTGTAACACACCAGGAAAAAGCAGCAATACAGGCTAAGTTAAGGTGTAATATGGTCAGGAGGTACACTCCGCCCGCTGTAAGTGCCGCAAAATCCTGTTGGTGTAACACACCAGGAAAAAGCAGCAATACAGGCTAAGTTAAGGCGTAATATGGTCAGGAGGCACACTCCACCCGCTGTAAGTGCCGCAAAATCCTGTTGGTGTAACACACCAGGAAAAAGCAGCAATACAGGCTAAGTTAAGGTGTAATATGGTCAGGAGGCACACTCCGCCCGCTGTAAGTGCCACAAAATCCTGTTGGTGTAACACACCAGGAAAAAGCAGCAATACAGGCTAAGTTAAGGTGTAATATGGTCAGGAGGCACACTCCGCCCGCTGTAAGTGCCACAAAATCCTGTTGGTGTAACACACCAGGAAAAAGCAGCAATACAGGCTAAGTTAAGGTGTAATATGGTCAGGAGGTACACTCCGCCCGCTGTAAGTGCCGCAAAATCCTGTTGGTGTAACACACCAGGAAAAAGCAGCAATACAGGCTAAGTTAAGGTGTAATATGGTCAGGAGGCACACTCCGTCCGCTGTAAGTGCTGCAAAATCCTGTTTGTGTAACACACCAGGAAAAAGCAGCAATACAGGCTAAGTTAAGGTGTAATATGGTCAGGAGGTACACTCCGCCCGCTGTAAGTGCCGCAAAATCCTGTTTGTGTAACACACCAGGAAAAAGCAGCAATACAGGCTAAGTTAAGGTGTAATATGGTCAGGAGGTACACTCCGCCCGCTGTAAGTGCCGCAAAATCCTGTTGGTGTAACACACCAGGAAAAAGCAGCAATACGGGCTAACTTCAGGTGTATAATGTGCAGGAGGCTTAGCAACAATGATACTGACACTGTCCCCTGCCTATCCTTCTCTCTCCCTGCACACAAGGTTTATCAAAGTATATGACACTGACACTCTCCCTGCCTATCCTTCTCTCTCCCTGCACACAAGGTTTAGCAAAGAATATGACACTGACACTGTCCCCTGCCTATCCTTCTCTCTCCCTGCACACAAGGTTTATCAAAGTATATGACACTGACACTCTCCCTGCCTATCCTTCTCTCTCCCTACACACAAGGTTTAGCAAAGAATAGATTTGACAAGATTTGACACTGTCCCTGCCTATCCTTCACTTTCCCTGCTCCGGAACACACTACACAAGGCCGCCGCGCTGGCGGCCTTTTATAGTGTGGGGCGTGTACTAAACCCCCTCAGCTATAATTGGCCACAGGCATCCTGCCTGTGGCCAATCATTTCTCTCCTCGCTGCCGGCGCTGTGATTGGCCAAGCATGCAGGGTCACAGTGCATGCTTGGCCAATCACAGCGCCGGGATTACACTGCGATGGCGCAGTGTATTGTGGGCCGTTCACGTCACTCGAATTTGGCGCGAACGGCCCAAATCGTTCGTTGTTCGCCGAACGCGCGAACAGCCGATGTTCGAGTCGAACCTATGTTCGACTCGAACATAGAGCTCATCCCTAATTATAATTTATGATTTTGTGTTTCAAACTTTATCATACCCGGGATGTCTACTAGACTCTGGTTTGGACAGATTTAAGTGAGTTATTCCTAAGAATTGCAGGCCTACAATATAAAATGCCAAATTTCCATGCAAAATAATTGTACCGCTTTCAGCACCTAAAATCTGACAGAATCATACCACCAGGGAGGTTAAAAAAAGGCTAATAAAAAAAAAAAGATTTGAAGACTGTATGGAAGAATGGGCCAAAATCACACATTAGCAATACATGTAACTAGTTTCTTTATTTTGTACGAAGTATTAAATACATTTCAGTTAGCGTGTTCAATACTTTTTCCCTGTGTCATTCCATTTTATTACATATAACTTAAGAGATTCCCGACCGGTTCACGTGTATATACTGTGGCAGAATGACACCGCTAGGCGAAAGCCCGTTCGGGTACGTCTTCCCCTTTAAGAGCCGCCACAGAGGGTGCGTGCGTGCTGCTGCACGGCGGGGGACCCGATATGCGTGGTCGGCGGGCGCAATAGGCACCAGCCACAGGGGAAAGGAGACATATTGTTTGTTCCTACTAAGTAGGAACAATGATATGTCTCCTCCCCCAGTCAGTCCTATCCCCATATAGTTAGAACACATCCAGGGAACACACATTTAGCCCCTTGATCGCCCCCTAGTGTTAACCCCTTCCCTACCGGTGACATTTACTCAGTAATCAGTGCATATTTATAGCACTGATCGCTGTATAAACGTCACTGGTCCCAAAAATGTGTCAAAAGTGTCCGATCTGTCCGTCGCAATACCGCTAAAAATCGTAGATCACCGCCATTACTAGTAAAAAATAAAAATACCATAAAAATGCCATAAATCTTTCCCATAGTTTGTAAACAATATAACTTTTGTGCAAACCAATCAATATAGACGTATTGGGATATTTTTTTTTTACCAAAGAAATGTAGAAGAATATATATTGACCTAAACTGATGAATACATTTGTTTTTTTATATTTGTTTTTTTTTATATGTATTATAGCAGAAAGTAAAAAATATTTATTTTTTCAAAATTGTCGGGATTTTTTTGTTTATAGCGCAAAAAAAAAAAATGCAGAGGTGATCAAATACCACCAAAATAAAGCTCTAGTTGTGGGAAAAAAGGACATCAATTTTGTTTGGGTG
Organism: Rana muscosa; assembly: GCA_029206835.1. Taxonomy (NCBI): domain Eukaryota; kingdom Metazoa; phylum Chordata; class Amphibia; order Anura; family Ranidae; genus Rana; species Rana muscosa. The sequence continues at coordinate 97,226,309 of CM055123.1, read as the reverse complement.
CAGCGTGGCACGACCGTGCAATTGTCAGTTAAAGTGACAAAGTGCCGTATCGCAAAAAATGGCCTGGTCAATAAGGGGCTAAAACCTTCCGGGGCTGAAGTGGTTAATACCAGGGCTTCTTCTGACACTTTTGTTTACAACTCAAAATCTGTATTTTTGCTAAAAAATTACTTAGAACCCCAAAACATGTGCACTAGTACACTGTGATAGATGTTGAGGGGACACTAGTACACTGTGACAGATGTTGATGGGAAACTGGTACAGATGACGATGGGGCACTTGGACTAGGACAGATGATGCTTTTTGCATTGGTGTGGGATGGCTGCAGTCTATGTGATCTGTGTAGTTGAATGCTAAAATCATTAGCTACACAGAGAATGTGACAGGCTGCAGCATCCCCCTCTCCCCCCTTTGCGCTGAGCTCTCAATGAGCTCAGCAAGGAGAGCCGACACAGAGACATTTGTCTATGTTTACACTGTGTGAATGCTGGGATTAAACACAGCCATCACGTGATCGGGAGGGCCAATCACAGCGCCCATGTCCCGATCTGTGATGTGATGCGATGTTCTGTGTCTGAGGGGCACAGCCATCACAAGATCGTGGTGCTGCGTTGTCCCTCCTAGCTGTTTATGTGTAGTGGCCAGGTGGGAAGTGGTTAAACTGCCCTCACTACTGAAAGTACAGTGTAGTAAGATAAACTGTTTCTTTTTATAATTTTTAGTCTTTTTTTCCTTCCTGTAGTAAAACATTAAAAAAGTGGTTATTAAAGAACACCAAAAGAAAAACTGGTAAAAAAAAATATTTAGGTATAGCTTTGCATGGCCGAGTAATTGTCAGTCAAAATATCACAGCACAGAAAAAAATCACCTGGATTTAAAAAAGCTCTACAATAATCTCCCACTATGCAGTATCTCATCAGTATCTCATCAGCATTCCATATGCTTTACCTATCACTGATAAAGCACATAGTTATTATGACTACTGTGACTTCACGCCTTTACATGGAGTGGGCTGTCTTACCCAAAAGCTCCTTTATTGGTCCTTCTAAGCCTACTGACCTAAATTTAAAGACCAGGCAGTGCATTATAGCTACTGAGAATTGGGTCTGGGAAATTTTCTGTTTGGCAAAATTATGCATGATTTGGCTGGGACCTCAAATTTCTAACTTGCTATATCCATTGTAGACCCAAAATAGCAGTGAAAATGAACCTCATCCCTATTCATTATCCAGTCCCATGTGACCCATATGTTTTGGTAGATTGTTTCCTTCTACAGTAACAATTGCACAATGACATCATATAACTACAGTAACTATTCAACCTGATATGCAGACTTGAACTATTACATTGTAAAGATAATCCCGCTGTTCAACACTAATTTAAAGTCTTTAGTCTTATGTCCTGACCTATTATTTATTAGTTATATGTATAATAGAATTTCCTTATACATTTGATTATAACACATAGGCCAAAAAGAGTACATTAGCTTACTACCAATGGTTCTAGCTTAAATATACTGCAGCTGGGGCGTGGCCTGGACAGGTATGTGAGCGGACGCACAGCACGGAGCTCCCGCTGACGATCCTCCGTTGATCCTCTTCCCGCACCGATCCTGACCCTGCACTTGGTCCGGGGACAAGGCACCGCATCACTGTCCTCGGTGGAGGTCGAATCGGCTCTGGCGGAGCCCTGCATGACCCGCAAAGGGACAAAGAGCGCTGCAGCAACGGCGGCCATGGACGTCCAAGATGGCGCCGGCTCCCCTCTCCCTCAGAGGGCGGCGCGTGGAGCGGGGGATAAGCCACAGGACCCGGGCGGTAAGCCGCCCAAGGCAAACAAACAGCAGGGGAAGGAGCAGACCAGAGACATGCTCTACTATGCCCAAAAATTACAGGGCCCTAGCTGCTCTCTTCCCCCACCATCACTGATGCCTGTGCAGGGAGCCTTGGAGCAAGATGGCGCTTCTGCCCTGGATGATACTGTGCCCCTAGAAAACTCGTCTGACCACATCAATGACATCTTTGATGAGCTACAGGAGGATGCACCCCAGCCCACACTGAGTGAGATCCTGCGAGCTGTACACCGCTGCACCACCTCAGTGACAGCCTCTGTGGACGGTTTAAAGGTACAGTTTGGGGCACTTACTGAGACGGTATCCCTTATTAGACATGACCTCCAGAAAATTAGAGAGAGGACCACGGCTGTGGAGGGTAGGATTAGTGAAGTGGAGGACCAGCTCCCACCCCTCACCAGAGATGCCAGATTTGCGCTGCAGCAATCTGCGCAGGCGAACGCAAAGAGCGACGATATCGAGAATCGTTTAAGGAGGAACAATGTCCGTATAGTGGGGCTCCCTGAGAAGGTGGAGGGAAGGGACCCCACGGCCTTTACAGAAACATGGCTCCAAGAAATCTTTGGTAAAGAGGCATTCACCACGCTGTTTGCGGTGGAGAGAGCGCACCGCACACCACCCAGACCCCTCCCCCCGGGCAACCCGCCCAGATCAATGCTTGCCAGGCTCCTGAACTATAAGGACAGAGAAATTATACTTAGACTGGCACGGGAAAGGGGAGCGGTGCACTACAATGGAGCTAGGATCTCGTTTTACCCGGATTTCTCTGCTGAAGTGCAGCGCAAGAGAGCTAAATTCGCTGATGTAAAGAAACGTCTGCAGAGGCTACAACTAACATATGCCATGCTGTTTCCTGCCAAGCTGCGTATCACAGTCCGTGGTCAAGCTTTCTTCTTTGAATCCGCTGTGGAGGCGGCGGAGTGGCTGGATCGCAACGAACAGGACCTCCGGGGACGCCGGGATGCTGATGTGGGCGACTGAGGCCCTGGATCAACACATGTGAAGTCGGTATGATACCTGCAAGCCAGTTGAGTCTGCCTTACCCATAGCGGGACATTTCACCCTTTTTTCAAATGTTAGCGATTAATAAGAGCGTTTGGAAGAATACACTTTGTTTACCATGGCTATTGTGCCACAGAAGGGGGTACATGCCCCGTCTGCCACGTTTGACTATCTGAAGCCCCAGTTATGGGGACATGTTTATCAGTGCCCTGTTGGCACGGGTTCCCTGACAGTCCTGGGAGCTGGGGATGAGTGGGGTTGGCCTGCCCCCTCCCCGAGCGGGTACGTTATCCGTGCTCGAAGAGGCTGTTCAGGACTGTTTAAAAGTTTTCTCTTGCTCACAATGTCGCGGTGCTTGCTGAACTCTCCTGCTCTGGCCCCTTCCCCACACCCGTTGAAGATCTGCCCACTGGTGATGACCCCTCTCCTATTTGCTCAGAAATCTTGAGCCGGAGCCTTTGGCCCCCGGCGATGAGCACTTTTTCCACTCACCATGGCCACCACCCCGGTAGTGACTTGGAACGTTCGAGGGGTTCATGACTCGTTGAAACGCACAATGCTTAACTCGTGTTAAAAAAGTTCCACCCTGCTATTGTGGGCCTCCAGGAGACCCACCTCACAAAAGATACGGTTGGTTGTTTGGGGTTTGCTTGGGTGGGCACGTCCTACCACTCCACTCACACCTCATACTCTAGGGGGGGTGAGTGTACTGGTACACAAGTCCCTGGCTTTCCAGGAACTGGATGTGGAGGTAGACCCCCATGGGAGAAATGTTTTTGTGCATTGCAAAGTGTTTACTGTGATGATAATTCTTGCCTTTGTGTATATACCCCTCCCTTCTCTAGGGAGGTTTTGCAATTACTACTCTCATATCTAGTTAACAAACCCAATGTCCCCATTATGATTATGGGGGATTTCAATGGATGCCTTGACCCCAGGTTGGATAGACATCCACCGGTTCAGCCACCGCTGGGGGGTAGGGGCACTGTTTTGAGCCGCATGCTGGCGGAGGTGGGTTGGGTGGATGTGTGGAGGGCCAGATACCCGACTACCAAACAATTTTCATGTTTTTCCAAAACCCATGGTTCATTATCTCGCATTGATCTGTGTGTGGGGTCCCAACGGGCTGTGCATATGGTCCCTAGGATAGAATACCTCCCTAGGGGGGTGTCCGACCACTCCCCGCTGGTGGCCTACCTGGTTACCCGTCCCGCTTCCTCCCTGACCAGGGCACCGTGGAAATTGAATGCCTACTGGCTAAAACTTTTCACATCCCATGACCGGGTCACCTGCCAGATTGACCGATATTTTTTAGACAACCACCTTGGGGAGGACTCGGCGGTGAGCTGGGATGCCTTTAAGGCCTGTTTGAGGGGTTCCTTTATTGCTGAGATCACGGCCATCAAACGCAACTCGTCTGCGCTTTTGGCGCAGGTTGAAGACCAGGTGAAACGGTTGGAGCTTGCATTCGTAATGGATCCAACTGATTCCGCGAGGGAGGCTTGGATATCGGCCCAGGATTCCCTGGACCGGTTGAGAACCTCCGCTGTGGAAAAAAAGAGGTTCTTTACTAGCCAGGCCTTCTATGAGGAGGGGGAGAGGACGGGCAGGCTTCTGGCTCGGATTGCCAGGTCACAGCAGGCCTCCCTGGCGATTGGAGCAATCCGAGACTCCCGGGGACAACTGGTGAATAGTGATGAGCCGAACACCCCCGGGTTCGGTTCGCACCAGAACCCGCGAACGGACCGAAAGTTCGAACGAACATTAGAACCCTATTAAATACAATGGATGCGAACGTTCGAATTCTAAAGTGCTAATTATAAAAACTATTATGCATGTTATTGTCCTAAAAAGGGTTTGGGAACCCGGGTTCTGCACCAGGGGACATGTATCAATGCAAAAATAAGTTTTAAAAACGGTCGTTTTCCGAGAGCAGTCATTTTAATGATGCATAAAGTGAAAAAAAAAAAGTCAAATATTCCTTTAAATATCGTACCTGGGGGGTGTCTAAAGTATGCCTGTGAAGTGCCACGTGTTTCCCGTGTTTAGAACTGTCCCTGCACAAAATGACACTTCTAAAGGAAAAAAAAGCCATTTAAAACTGCTTGCGGCTTTAATGTAATGTCTGGTCCCGGTAATATGGATGAAAATCTTTAAGAAAAATGGCATAGCTACCCCATGACCCCCCCCCCTACCCCAGCCCATTACCAGCCCCTTTGGGTCTTGTATGGATATTAAGGGGAACCCCGCACATAAAATAAAAAAGGCCCTATATACTCTGAACAGCCGTATACAGGCGGTGCATACAAGACAGGGACTGTAGGTTTGTTCTTATGTAGAATCTGTTTGTAATTTTGAACAGGTACATTGTTGAAGTGTAGCTCCAGACCAAAAATCTATTTTTAAACTTTTTGGAAAACATAGGTAAGGGTTATCACCCCTGTAACATTTGTTTTGCTGTCTGTGCCCCTGTTCAGAACATTTCACCTCACTTTCCGTCCTAATGACAACTGTTTTTGAAATGTGGTGTTTTTCTTGAAACAAGGATTGCTGATAAAGCATCAGTACAGAGGAGACACCTTTCTCCCATATTTATTCTTACAGGAGAGAATTTTCCTTCCTAGTGGTAGATTTCCTCTCACTTCCTGTTGTCTTCTTGCGTTTGCAAGTAGGAGTCGTTTGTAAGTTGGATGTTTGAAAGTAGGGACCTGCCGTATATACTCTGCAGAAATAGGCCCCTTAGTTGTTGGTGTTGGCACAACACTGTAAGCACTCACAGTTACTCTTGGTTGGTGCTGGAACGCCCTGCTGTCAACTATTATATCAGGAATTTTAATTACATATAATTGTTGAACAGTGGTAGTAAAAATTGGGCCTTTGATGGTGGTGCTGGTGCCACAACACTGTAAGCCCTGACAGTTACTCTTGGTGGGTGCAGCAATGGGCCCTGCTGTGAATTATTAGATCAAGAATTGTAATTACATGCCCCTGTTGAACAGGGGCTGAAAAATTGGGCCTTAGGCACTGGTGGCACAACACTGCAACCCTTCACAGATACTGTACTTGGAGCACAGCAATGAGCCCTGTTGCAAAGTATTGCTTCAAAAATTGTAATGACACGCCCCTGTTAAACAGGGGCTGAAAAATTGGGCCTTAGGCACTGGTGGCACAACACTGCAACTCCTCACAGATACTGTACTTGGAGCACAGCAATGAGCCCTGTTGCAAAGTATTGCTTCAAAAATTGTAATTACACGCCCCTGTTAAACAGGGGCTGAAAAATTGGGCGTTAGGCACTGGTGGCGGCACCCATAAACAAAAATGATCTTCCAAGCTATCATCATCAATCGTATCATTGAGGACTCGGAGGAGGAGGATAGCCAGTCAACATAACAGCACAGGCACTCAGCATCAGCATCAGTCTTGAAGGGATGTGACATTTTAAAATCAATTAGTCTGTTATATCAGCATCAGGTGTGTGGTAGCTGGTGGTGATCCAAGACTGGTTCATCTTGATGAAAGTCAGTCGATCAACCGAGTCGGTGGACAGGCGCACCCTGTGATCCGTGACAAATCCTCCAGCAGCACTGAATGTGCGTTCCGAAAGAACGCTGGATGCAGGGCAGGCCAGTAGCTCAATTGCATACTGTGCAAGCTCTGGCCAGTGATCCATCCTCAAGACCCAGTAAGCCAGAGGATTTTCGGTGGGGAAGGTGTCCAAGTCTGACCTTGCCCCTAGATATTCCTGCACCATGTTTATCAGACGCTGGCGATGGTTGCTGGAACCGATCATACTTTGGGGCTGCGGACTAAAGAATTGTCTGAACGCATCGGTCAGACAGCCACCTTCCCCACCGCTCCTTCTTTGACTGGCCGAAGCCTCAGCAACTCGTTGTCCAGGACCAGGAGTTTGCAACCTCCCAGTCTCTGGGAACGCGTTGCACAGACCTTTCTGCAAGGCCTCCCGGAGTTGTCTCATCCTCTGCTCCCTCTGCGACGGTAACATAAGGTCCGCAACCTTACCCTTGTACCGTGGATCAAGGAGAGTGGCCAGCCAGTAATGGTCCCTCTCCTTGATCCGAAGAATACGAGGATCCTTCCGCAGACTTTGCAGGATCAGGGAGGCCATGCAGCGTAGGTTTGCTGAGGCATTCGCTCCGGAGTCCTCTGGGTCACTAAGGACGACATGATCCGCAGCCACCTCCTCCCAGCCACGTACAAGTCCACTGGTTTCTTGGGACTGTAAATCATCCCTAAAAGACTGCTGCTGATGATGCTGAGTGCCAGCCTCCACCTCCATGCTGACACAATCCTCCTCCTCCTCCTCCTCCTCCTCCTCCTCCTCCTCCTCTTCCTGTGCGATGGGTGGGACAGAAGGAACACTGTCTGGGTAAAGGGGGCCTTGAGAGGCAAGGAAGTCCTCCTCTTCCTGCCTCTGTTCTGCCTCAAGTGCCCTGTCCATTATTCCACGCAGCGTGTGCTCCAACAGGTGGACAAGAGGTACAGTGTCACTGATGCATGCACTGTCACTGCTCACCATCCTCGTGGCCTCCTCAAATGGTGCCAGGACAGTGCATGCATCCCTGATCATGCCCCACTGGCGTGGAGAAAAAAAACCAAGCTCCCCTGACCCTGTCCTGGTGCCGTAGTCGCACAGGTACTCATTGATGGCCCTCTGCTGCGTGTGCAGCCGCTGCAGCATGGCCAACGTTGAGTTCCACCTGGTGGGCATGTCACATATAAGGCGGTTCTTGGGCAGGTTCAACTCCTTTTGCAGCTCAGCCAGGCGAGCACTGGCATTATAAGATCTGCGGAAATGCACACAGACTTTCCTGGCCTGCCTCAGGACATCCTGTAAGCCCGGGTACCTGCCCAAGAAGCGCTGCACCACCAGGTTAAGGACGTGAGCCACACAGGGCACATGGGTCAGTTGTCCCTGTCGGAGGGCGGAGAGGAGGTTGGTGCCATTGTCGCAAACCACCATTCCTGGCTTAAGCTGGCGTGGCGTCAACCACCTCTCGGCCTGGCCCTGCAGAGCAGACAGGACCTCTGCCCCAGTGTGGCTTCTGTCCCCCAAACACACCAGCGCAAGCACGGCATGGCATCTTTTTGCCTGCGTACTTGCGTAGCCCCGTGAACGGCTACGGAGCACCGCTGGTTCATAGGACAAACCACAGGAAGAGGCCATGGAGGAAGAAGAAGAGGAGGGGGTGGAGGAGAGAGGTGTGTCACAACCAGTAGTAGCATTTTGGAGGCGTGGCGGTGGGACAACCTCCAACACTACTGCACCTTGTCCTGAATCCTTCCCAGCTGCCAAAAGAGTGACCCAATGGGCCGTGAAAGAAAGGTAACGTCCCTGTCCATGCCTGCTGGACCATGAGTCAGCGGTAATATGCACCTTACCGCTGACCGCCCTGTCCAGCGAGGCCAAGACATTGCCTTCCACATGCCGGTAGAGAGCCGGAATAGCCTTCCGTGAGAAAAAGTGGCGTTTGGGAACCTGCCACTGAGGAACCGCACATTGCACAAACTCACGGAAGGGGGCCGAGTCTACCAACTGAAAAGGCAGCAGTTGAAGCGCTAGCAATTTAGCCAAGCTAACATTCAACCGCTGGGCATGTGGATGGCTGGGAGTGAACTTCTTTCGACGGTCCAGCAGCTGGGGCAGGGAAATTTGCCTGCTAGAATCGGACGTCGGTGTACTGCTAGCAGAGTGGGCGCAAGTACTTGGCTGTGACACACCTAATTCTACACCTTCATTCCTCTCAGTGCATGTTTCAGAGAGGACTGAAGTTATAGTGGGGTTGGAGATCCCAGCTGATGCGGTGCAAGGAGAGGTCCGCTTGGTTCTTTGGTGTGGGTCTTTGAGGTAGGCTTGCCAACGAGCTGCATGGCAGGTCAACATATGTCTGGTCAGGCATGTGGTACCCAAGCGGCTGATGTTTTGGCCACGCGATATACGCTTGAGACATATGTTGCAAACAGCAGCTGTGCGATCTGATGCACTAGCCTCAAAAAAGGCCCACACCAAAGAACTTTTTGAATGACGGGCAGAGGCAGCGCCCTGCACAGGCGGAGCTCTGCGGTGTGATTCCGTCGGTGTACTGCCCTTACGCTGGCCACCAAAGGGCATCCTGCCTCGTTGGAGATGTGCCTCCTCCTCATCCTCCTCCTCCTCCTCTCTCCTATTAGGCACCCACGTGGAGTCATTGACCTCATCATCCCCTCCCTCCTCATCACTGGAGCCAATCTGGCAGTATGCTGCAGCTGCTGGAACATGACTGCCAGATTGGTGTCCTTCTTGAGCATCCCCTCTGTCTGCTCTCACGCTACTGCCTTCCTCTAGCTGGGTTTCATCATCAGACCCTTCGAAACGCTGGGCATCCTCCTGGAGCATGTACCCAACACTGTGCTGAAACAGTTCGGGGGACTCCTCAGGAGGAGGACATGGTGGGTCTAGGGAAGGAGTGACTGATGATTTGTCTGACATTGATACCAGGGAAGACGACGCTTTGGCAGCTGCTTTTCCAGTACCCTGAGCCTGGGTGAGAGAGGATGAGGAGGAGGAGGAGGGCTTGGTCATCCACTCTACCAAGTCTTCGGCATGATGTGGCTCAACATGTCCAGCTGCCGAAAAGAAGGACAAGCGTGTCCCATGGCCATGTGCTGATGACAATGCACCGCGTCCACGACCAGCACTGTTGCCCCCAGACACAGAGCCTGCTTGCCCTCTTTTATTGCCTCCTGACTGTCTGCCTCTCCTTGTTTGCCTTCCAGACATTCTAATAGATGGCCTGCAGGGAGATGGGAAAAAAGCAATAAGGGCTACCTTCAGGTGTCCTTCTCTGTCCCTTGAAACAAGGACTTTCACAGTGAAAGAAACTGACACTGTCCCTACCTAGAGTTTTCTGTCCCTAGAATAAATGTTTTTTTTAATCACAATATAGCACAAGGACAATTCACTCAATGTCTCTCCCGGTCCCTGGAAACAAGGACTTGCAGAGTGAAAGAAACTGACACTGTCCCTACCTAGAGTTTTCTGTCCCTAGAATAAATGTTTTTTTTAAGCACAATATAGCACAAGGACAATTAACTCACTGTCCTTACAGGTCCCTGGAAACAAGGACTTGCAGAGTGAAAAAAAAAAAACACTCTCCCTACCTACAGTTTTCTGTCCCTAGAAAAAATGTTTTTTTTAAGCACAATATAGCACAAGGACAATTAACTCACTGTCCTTACAGGTCCCTGGAAACAAGGACTTGCAGAGTGAAAGAAAAAAAACACTCTCCCTACCTACAGTTTTCTGTCCCTAGAAAAAATGTTTTTTTTAATCACAATATAGCACAAGGAAAATTAACTCACTGTCCTTACAGGTCCCTGGAAACAAGGACTTGCAGAGTGAAAGAAAAAAAACACTCTCCCTACCTACAGTTTTCTGTCCCTAGAAAAAATGTTTTTTTTAATCACAATATAGCACAAGGAAAATTAACTCACTGTCCTTACAGGTCCCTGGAAACAAGGACTTGCAGAGTGAAAGAAACTGACACTGTCCCTACCTAGAGTTTTCTGTCCCTAGAATAAATGTTTTTTTTAAGCACAATATAGCACAAGGACAATTAACTCACTGTCCTTACAGGTCCCTGGAAACAAGGACTTGCAGAGTGAAAGAAAAAAAACACTCTCCCTACCTACAGTTTTCTGTCCCTAGAAAAAATGTTTTTTTTAATCACAATATAGCACAAGGAAAATTAACTCACTGTCCTTACAGGTCCCTGGAAACAAGGACTTGCAGAGTGAAAGAAACTGACACTGTCCCTACCTAGAGTTTTCTGTCCCTAGAATAAATGTTTTTTTTAAGCACAATATAGCACAAGGACAATTAACTCACTGTCCTTACAGGTCCCTGGAAACAAGGACTTGCAGAGTGAAAAAAAAAAAACACTCTCCCTACCTACAGTTTTCTGTCCCTAGAAAAAATGTTTTTTTTAAGCACAATATAGCACAAGGACAATTAACTCACTGTCCTTACAGGTCCCTGGAAACAAGGACTTGCAGAGTGAAAGAAAAAAAACACTCTCCCTACCTAGAGTTTTCTGTCCCTAGAATAAATGTTTTTTTTAATCACAATATAGCACAAGGAAAATTAACTCACTGTCCTTACAGGTCCCTGGAAACAAGGACTTGCAGAGTGAAAGAAAAAAAACACTCTCCCTACCTACAGTTTTCTGTCCCTAGAAAAAATGTTTTTTTTAATCACAATATAGCACAAGGAAAATTAACTCACTGTCCTTACAGGTCCCTGGAAACAAGGACTTGCAGAGTGAAAGAAACTGACACTGTCCCTACCTAGAGTTTTCTGTCCCTAGAATAAATGTTTTTTTTAAGCACAATATAGCACAAGGACAATTAACTCACTGTCCTTACAGGTCCCTGGAAACAAGGACTTGCAGAGTGAAAAAAAAAAAACACTCTCCCTACCTACAGTTTTCTGTCCCTAGAAAAAATGTTTTTTTTAAGCACAATATAGCACAAGGACAATTAACTCACTGTCCTTACAGGTCCCTGGAAACAAGGACTTGCAGAGTGAAAGAAAAAAAACACTCTCCCTACCTAGAGTTTTCTGTCCCTAGAATAAATGTTTTTTTTAATCACAATATAGCACAAGGAAAATTAACTCACTGTCCTTACAGGTCCCTGGAAACAAGGACTTGCAGAGTGAAAGAAAAAAAACACTCTCCCTACCTACAGTTTTCTGTCCCTAGAAAAAATGTTTTTTTTAATCACAATATAGCACAAGGAAAATTAACTCACTGTCCTTACAGGTCCCTGGAAACAAGGACTTGCAGAGTGAAAGAAACTGACACTGTCCCTACCTAGAGTTTTCTGTCCCTAGAATAAATGTTTTTTTTAATCACAATATAGCACAAGGACAATTAACTCACTGTCCTTACAGGTCCCTGGAAACAAGGACTTGCAGAGTGAAAGAAACTGACACTGTCCCTACCTAGAGTTTTCTGTCCCTAGAATAAATGTTTTTTTTAAGCACAATATAGCACAAGGACAATTAACTCACTGTCCTTACAGGTCCCTGGAAACAAGGACTTGCAGAGTGAAAGAAAAAAAAACACTCTCCCTACCTACAGTTTTCTGTCCCTAGAAAAAATGTTTTTTTTAATCACAATATAGCACAAGGAAAATTAACTCACTGTCCTTACAGGTCCCTGGAAACAAGGACTTGCAGAGTGAAAGAAACTGACACTGTCCCTACCTAGAGTTTTCTGTCCCTAGAATAAATGTTTTTTTTAAGCACAATATAGCACAAGGACAATTAACTCACTGTCCTTACAGGTCCCTGGAAACAAGGACTTGCAGAGTGAAAGAAAAAAAAACACTCTCCCTACCTACAGTTTTCTGTCCCTAGAAAAAATGTTTTTTTTAATCACAATATAGCACAAGGAAAATTAACTCACTGTCCTTACAGGTCCCTGGAAACAAGGACTTGCAGAGTGAAAGAAACTGACACTGTCCCTACCTAGAGTTTTCTGTCCCTAGAATAAATGTTTTTTTTAAGCACAATATAGCACAAGGACAATTAACTCACTGTCCTTACAGGTCCCTGGAAACAAGGACTTGCAGAGTGAAAGAAAAAAAACACTCTCCCTACCTACAGTTTTCTGTCCCTAGAAAAAATGTTTTTTTTAATCACAATATAGCACAAGGAAAATTAACTCACTGTCCTTACAGGTCCCTGGAAACAAGGACTTGCAGAGTGAAAGAAACTGACACTGTCCCTACCTAGAGTTTTCTGTCCCTAGAATAAATGTTTTTTTTAAGCACAATATAGCACAAGGACAATTAACTCACTGTCCTTACAGGTCCCTGGAAACAAGGACTTGCAGAGTGAAAGAAAAAAAACACTCTCCCTACCTACAGTTTTCTGTCCCTAGAAAAAATGTTTTTTTTAAGCACAATATAGCACAAGTAAAATTAACTCACTGTCCTTACAGGTCCCTGGAAACAAGGACTTGCAGAGTGAAAGAAAAAAAACACTCTCCCTACCTACAGTTTTCTGTCCCTAGAAAAAATGTTTTTTTTAATCACAATATAGCACAAGGAAAATTAACTCACTGTCCTTACAGGTCCCTGGAAACAAGGACTTGCAGAGTGAAAGAAACTGACACTGTCCCTACCTAGAGTTTTCTGTCCCTAGAATAAATGTTTTTTTTAATCACAATATAGCACAAGGAAAATTAACTCACTGTCCTTACAGGTCCCTGGAAACAAGGACTTGCAGAGTGAAAGAAACTGACACTGTCCCTACCTAGAGTTTTCTGTCCCTAGAATAAATGTTTTTTTTAAGCACAATATAGCACAAGGACAATTAACTCACTGTCCTTACAGGTCCCTGGAAACAAGGACTTGCAGAGTGAAAGAAAAAAAACACTCTCCCTACCTACAGTTTTCTGTCCCTAGAAAAAATGTTTTTTTTAAGCACAATATAGCACAAGTAAAATTAACTCACTGTCCTTACAGGTCCCTGGAAACAAGGACTTGCAGAGTGAAAGAAAAAAAACACTCTCCCTACCTACAGTTTTCTGTCCCTAGAAAAAATGTTTTTTTTAATCACAATATAGCACAAGGAAAATTAACTCACTGTCCTTACAGGTCCCTGGAAACAAGGACTTGCAGAGTGAAAGAAACTGACACTGTCCCTACCTAGAGTTTTCTGTCCCTAGAATAAATGTTTTTTTTAATCACAATATAGCACAAGGAAAATTAACTCACTGTCCTTACAGGTCCCTGGAAACAAGGACTTGCAGAGTGAAAGAAACTGACACTGTCCCTACCTAGAGTTTTCTGTCCCTAGAATAAATGTTTTTTTTAAGCACAATATAGCACAAGGACAATTAACTCACTGTCCTTACAGGTCCCTGGAAACAAGGACTTGCAGAGTGAAAGAAAAAAAACACTCTCCCTACCTACAGTTTTCTGTCCCTAGAAAAAATGTTTTTTTTAAGCACAATATAGCACAAGTAAAATTAACTCACTGTCCTTACAGGTCCCTGGAAACAAGGACTTGCAGAGTGAAAGAAAAAAAACACTCTCCCTACCTACAGTTTTCTGTCCCTAGAAAAAATGTTTTTTTTAATCACAATATAGCACAAGGAAAATTAACTCACTGTCCTTACAGGTCCCTGGAAACAAGGACTTGCAGAGTGAAAGAAACTGACACTGTCCCTACCTAGAGTTTTCTGTCCCTAGAATAAATGTTTTTTTTAATCACAATATAGCACAAGGAAAATTAACTCACTGTCCTTACAGGTCCCTGGAAACAAGGACTTGCAGAGTGAAAGAAACTGACACTGTCCCTACCTAGAGTTTTCTGTCCCTAGAATAAATGTTTTTTTTAAGCACAATATAGCACAAGGACAATTAACTCACTGTCCTTACAGGTCCCTGGAAACAAGGACTTGCAGAGTGAAAAAAAAAAAACACTCTCCCTACCTAGAGTTTTCTGTCCCTAGAAAAAATGTTTTTTTTAAGCACAATATAGCACAAGGACAATTAACTCACTGTCCTTACAGGTCCCTGGAAACAAGGACTTGCAGAGTGAAAGAAAAAAAACACTCTCCCTACCTAGAGTTTTCTGTCCCTAGAAAAAATGTTTTTTTTAATCACAATATAGCACAAGGAAAATTAACTCACTGTCCTTACAGGTCCCTGGAAACAAGGACTTGCAGAGTGAAAGAAAAAAAACACTCTCCCTACCTACAGTTTTCTGTCCCTAGAAAAAATGTTTTTTTTAATCACAATATAGCACAAGGAAAATTAACTCACTGTCCTTACAGGTCCCTGGAAACAAGGACTTGCAGAGTGAAAGAAACTGACACTGTCCCTACCTAGAGTTTTCTGTCCCTAGAATAAATGTTTTTTTTAATCACAATATAGCACAAGGAAAATTAACTCACTGTCCTTACAGGTCCCTGGAAACAAGGACTTGCAGAGTGAAAGAAACTGACACTGTCCCTACCTAGAGTTTTCTGTCCCTAGAATAAATGTTTTTTTTAATCACAATATAGCACAAGGAAAATTAACTCACTGTCCTTACAGGTCCCTGGAAACAAGGACTTGCAGAGTGAAAGAAACTGACACTGTCCCTACCTAGAGTTTTCTGTCCCTAGAATAAATGTTTTTTTTAATCACAATATAGCACAAGGAAAATTAACTCACTGTCCTTACAGGTCCCTGGAAACAAGGACTTGCAGAGTGAAAGAAACTGACACTGTCCCTACCTAGAGTTTTCTGTCCCTAGAATAAATGTTTTTTTTAAGCACAATATAGCACAAGGACAATTAACTCACTGTCCTTACAGGTCCCTGGAAACAAGGACTTGCAGAGTGAAAGAAAAAAAACACTCTCCCTACCTACAGTTTTCTGTCCCTAGAAAAAATGTTTTTTTTAATCACAATATAGCACAAGGAAAATTAACTCACTGTCCTTACAGGTCCCTGGAAACAAGGACTTGCAGAGTGAAAGAAACTGACACTGTCCCTACCTAGAGTTTTCTGTCCCTAGAATAAATGTTTTTTTTAATCACAATATAGCACAAGGACAATTAACTCCTTGTCCTTACAGGTCCCTGGAAACAAGGACTTGCAGAGTGAAAGAAACTGACACTGTCCCTACCTAGAGTTTTCTGTCCCTAGAATAAATGTTTTTTTTAAGCACAATATAGCACAAGGACAATTAACTCACTGTCCTTACAGGTCCCTGGAAACAAGGACTTGCAGAGTGAAAGAAAAAAAACACTCTCCCTACCTACAGTTTTCTGTCCCTAGAAAAAATGTTTTTTTTAAGCACAATATAGCACAAGGAAAATTAACTCACTGTCCTTACAGGTCCCTGGAAACAAGGACTTGCAGAGTGAAAGAAACTGACACTGTCCCTACCTAGAGTTTTCTGTCCCTAGAATAAATGTTTTTTTTAAGCACAATATAGCACAAGGACAATTAACTCACTGTCCTTACAGGTCCCTGGAAACAAGGACTTGCAGAGTGAAAGAAACTGACACTGTCCCTACCTAGAGTTTTCTGTCCCTAGAATAAATGTTTTTTTTAAGCACAATATAGCACAAGGACAATTAACTCACTGTCCTTACAGGTCCCTGGAAACAAGGACTTGCAGAGTGAAAGAAACTGACACTGTCCCTACCTAGAGTTTTCTGTCCCTAGAATAAATGTTTTTTTTAAGCACACTATAGCAGAAGCACAAAACACACTGACACTCTCCCTACCTATCCTTCTCTTTCCCTAAACTAAAGGAATCCAGGTTAAGCAAGAAAGAAATAACAGTCACTGTCCCTGCCTATGCTACTCTATCCCTGCTCCGGAACACACTACACTAGGCCGTCGTGCTGGCGGCCTTTTATAGTGTGGGGCGTGTACTAAACACCCTCAGCAATAATTGGCCACAGGCATCCTGCCTGTGGCCAATCATTGCTCTCCTCGCTGCCGGCGCTGTGATTGGCCAAGCATGCGGGGTCACAGTGCATGCTTGGCCAATCACAGCGCCTGGATGACACTGCGATGGCGTAGTGCATTGTGGGCCGTTCGCGTCACTCGAATTTGGCGCGAACGGCCCAAATCGTTCGATCTTCGTCGAACGATCGAACAGCCAATGTTCGAGTCGAACGTATGTTCGACTCGAACACGAAGCTCATCCCTACTGGTGAATGACCCTGAGCAGATTATAGCTGAATTGGCGTCCTTCTACAGCGATCTCTACAGGCCATGTGATGATTATACAGATGAGGACCTATCACAATATCTGGGAACGGTGGAGCTTCCACTCCTGGGCGGGCAGGCCCGCGTGGAGATGGAGGCCCCGCTCACGTTGGAGGAACTGAGGGAGGCGGTCGCATCTTTCCCCACATGCAAGGCCCCGGGGGATGATGGGATCCCCATGGAGGCCTATGTCCAATACGGCGAGGTGATTCTGCCCAGGCTGCTTGCGGTGTTCAACACCTCCTTCAAGTCCGGGGCATTGCCCCCTTCCATGAATAGAGCCAACATTATACTGTTGTTAAAGGCGGGCAAGGATCCCTTGGACCCCGGCTCGTATAGGCCCATTTCACTGCTACAGAGCGACGTTAAAATTCTGGCCAAGGTATTGGCTATGAGGGTTAACAAAATTATCTTGTCCATTATTCACCCAGATCAGGCGGGGTTCATGCCTCGTATCTCCACCGCAACTAATCTTAGGCGGCTATACTTGAACATGCAGACCCCCTCGGATTCCGTCGGCCACAGGGCACTGTTGTCTCTTGACGCCAATAAGGCATTCAACAGTGTTGGCTGGCGGTATCTCTGGGCTGTACTGGCCAAGTTCGGGTTCGGGCCCCGGTTCCTAGGGTGGGTGAGGCTGTTGTACGGCTCGCCGCAGGCGGCCATACGAATGTCTGACAGGATGTCTCACGCCTTTGCGTTGGGCAGGGGGACCAGGCAGGGCTGTCCCCTGTCCCCCCTGCTCTTCGCTCTGGCCATTGAGCCCCTGGCGGCTCTGGTGCGTGACTGCCGGTCGGTCAGGGGCTTCCGCTATGGCAATATACACGAGAAAATTATGCTATACGCCGATGACATGCTCCTCTTCCTGGAAGATGTGGATGAATCACTGGCTCAGGTCATGTCCCTTATCACAGAGTTTGGCCATTTCTCGGGCCTTACAATTAACTGGTCCAAGTCGGCTCTGATGTTCCTGGATGAGGCCCCCGCGCTAGGTGAGGGGCCCTCCTGCCCGGTCCCCATAGTATCCTCATTCAAGTACTTGGGTGTATTCATCTCCCCGGTGATCACAGATTTCTGTCAGCTGAATATATACCCCTTATTGACCAGATTCAGGGATAAAATACAGATATGGAACAGACTGCGGATGTCCCTGGCCGGCAAGACGAAACTTATTAAAATGATACTAATGCCCCAGCTGCTGTACCTGTTACACAATGCTCCTGTTGTTATCACGCTTAAAATCTTCAGGGTCGTCAACTCCCTCTTTAGACAATTATTGTGGCACAACAAACCCCCCCGGATCAAATTGGAACAACTACAGCGACCAAAGGAGGGGGGGGCCTTGCCCTCCCCAACCCTTGGATATACTATCTGGCAGCGCAACTGCAGCACCTGATAGGTGTCATGGTACCGGCTCCTGTGGGCTCCTCGGCTAGGCTAATGCTGCTTGGCTCGGGGGCCGACACGGTGCCGGAGGGCCTGGAGGCTCAGCGGTTTCAGAAATCAATTAAAAAGATGCCCACTTATTCGCTCCTTCAGAAGGTGTGGAATAAGGCCAAACAACTCCAGAATGTCACGGGGTTCACTAGGTACAGCCCGCTATGGGGGAACGGCAATTACACTGAACTGGCCAAACTTCAGCAGGGCCCTAAGTGGAGGTCACTAGGTATAACCCACCTGAGACAAGTGTTTCATAATGGGGCCCTACTTCCTTTTCATGTACTTCAATCGAGATATGCGCTCCCGTCCAATATGCTGTTTTACTACCTGCAGCTGCGACATGCTGTCAGGGCTCAGGGAGATGCAGTGGAGTGGGTTCAGTCCCCCACCCCTGTCTTTCACATGCTGCAGGACGCTTGTGAGACCAGGGGTGTCATCTCTCAGTGCTATAACATGCTGTTGTCCTCTTTTTTGGAGGGACACCCCATGAAAGTGGTGAGCCAGTGGGAGGCGGATGTTGGTCCTATAGAGAGGGAGCTCTGGGAGGAGGCAATGCAGGGGGTAAACGCCTGCTCGCTTAATGTGGCACAAAAGGTATCCCAACTATACATACTACTGAGAGTACATTTTACACCGGTAAAACTATTCAAGATGGGTAGACTGCCCGATCCGCTATGTGGTAGATGTAGGGCGGTGCCTGGAGATCTGATTCACCTCCTCTGGCGTTGCCCCAAACTCCATAGATATTGGACGGAGGTACTGGCTACACTTAATTTGGTGTTCCAGACCAACGTTCCTTCGGACCCCTTATGTTGCTTGTTAGGAATACTGGGGGGGGGAGATCCCGGAGGAGGTGACTCGAATGGCATTTACTAGGGCATTGTTCCAGGCGAGAAAAACTATTCTACTACTGTGGAAGTCTGTGGAGCCGCCTACGGTTCAGATGTGGATACAGCAGATGGGTAAAACCCTTTTGATGGAGAAATACATATACCAGCACAGGGGCAACGCGGGAAGGTTTGATAGGCTCTGGGATGCATGGCTTGCTGTACCGGGGTTAAGCCCCATGGAATTGGTGAGGATGAGGCTGTTGGGAGGTGTGTAGCAAGCTCCCACCGGCAACAGGTGGGCAGGAGGGAGGGGGGATAGCCTGATGGGTTGTGTGTAGTTCACCCTATGCTATTTGAAACTCTGAGCGGATTGTTTAATGTATGCGATTTTAGATGTGACCAAGGAATGTCAAAGTCATATATTGCTACCGTACATGTAAAAGATATAATATGCTGCATATTTTTGTACCTTGTATTTTTTCTGTGAGCAATAAAAACCGTTTGATTTAAAAAAAAAATATATACTGCAGCTAAATGGTTCAGAATGAAAGCAGTGTTATTTCAAAGCACATTTTAGAAAATGTATTCCCAGGAGATGAAAAGTGACATCTAAATATTATTCTACGTTGAGTATATTAAAAGGAATTAAATTAACTATACTTAGAAATAGGAGGCAAATACATTACATCTTTTGCTAATAAGGACTAGAATGGAGTTTTCAATAATTACTTAAACATTATAATTTTCCCTGGAGACAAACTAATTTAGGGTAGATTCCTGCATCATATACTGTACATGAAACACCACCAACCTGAAAAGACTCTCTTTAGTCTCCTGTTTAGAGTGTAACATATCTATGGATGACTTTTTAATTTCATTGAGATTGTACAAAACTCAGATAAAAAAATAAAGCACAGTTTGGTTTATTAAAGGAGTAGAACATATTAACTTTTAGGCCCCTTTCACACGGGACGGATCAGTCATGATCTGCCCCGTGAACCTCCGCTTGCTCAGCAGGGATCGCTCCGTTGATCCCCGCTGAGCTGGCGGATAACTGGGCGGTCCCTGCACACTGTGCAGGGACCGCCCTGTCAGAGCGCCGCTCTCCCCTATGGGGGATCGGATGACGACGGACTGTAGAGTTCGTTGTCATCCAATCCGATCCGCAGATGGATGGAAAAATAGGGTTTTCCTCCGTCACACTTTGGCGGATCGGAGCGGGTCGGATGTCAGCGGACATGTCACCGCTGACATCCGTGGCTCCATAGGGGTACATGGAGCATCCGTTCAGGTCCGCCTAAAAAACTGACAGGGGGACCTGAAAGGACTGTCCGTGTGAAAGAGCCCTAAGGCTCCATGTACACTGGAGCTCAAAAACTGCAGTTTTGAACGCCGGATTGCTGGCAGGAAAACGCTGCTTAAAAACTAGATTTTATCAGCGTTTTGCATTGCCGTCAATGGACGTTTAGCGGCTAGCTTTCAGCCGCATTTCTCTGGCTCTATTCAAAATCAATGGTTCCCTATGGGAGCCCATTGATTTGAATAGAAGTCGCACCACAAGTCGGATGGGTGTGTTTTGGAAGTGCCTGATTAGAAGCCTGTGGGCTCCAAATTGTTAAACAGCTGGCGCACGGCTGTGCGTTCCCCGTTTAAACAATGCTGTGTTAGGGAATCGCTTCCCTACCACTGACCCACCTCTCAGCTAATCAGGTGCATAGGGTCTGGTTACCGGTCACAATCATAGCAGAGATGACATCGAGGACGGGAGAAGACATTGAGGACTCGGAGGGAGCATGGAGGAGGACGGCGCTGACCCGAGAAAGGTAAGTGCCGGGCGGGGGGCCAACTGGCTGCATTTGATGGGGAAACTGGCTGCATTTGATGGGGAAACTGACTGCATTTGATGGGGAAACTGGCTGCATTTGAGGGGGCAAACTGGCTGCATTTGATGGGGAAACTGGAATCTTTTGAGGGGGCAAACTGGCGGCAATTGATGGTCCAAACTGGTGGCAATTGATGGGCACAGTGGCTGCGTTTGATGGGCACAGTGGCGGCAATTGATGGGCACAGTGGCTGCAATTGATGTTTATTTTTTTCGTTTGTTTGCGCCCCCCACAAAAATTTGGAGCACCAGCCGCCACTGCTATCAAGTTTGTTTTATATTCTGCTTAAAAATCATATCATATCTGCTGATTCTGTAAAGCAGCTCTTGGTCCATTAGTGATGTGACCAATATAATCATCTCATAATGAAAAATTGTAGGATTCAACAAGCACCAGAGTGCTTAAGTGGGAGAAACGCTTTGTATAACTTTCAATAGATCTCTGAGACAAGTTAATAACCACACTTACCCCTTTACAACTGAATAATCCATACACTACATGGGCACCAAAATTAAGTAGTCAGAGTTAGCTAATGAACATTTGCATTGGTTTGGTGGAATCACAGCCACATCAAAAGAGAAAAGACTTTCTTCAAAGGCAAAAAAGGACTTGAAGTGGTATGACAAATATCTGAATGGTGATTGTAAGCCCAATGTAGGTTAAATTAGCTCCAAACTGGGCAGAGAACAACAGTTCTTAAATCCTGATAAAATGTAGCCCTGAGTCATTTAGTTGAACAGCACTGATTTAGCCTGTCTTGCGCCAGGTTCAGAGAAGACTAATCATGACAAGGATTAAATAGAGTATGTGGTACACCATCTTGCTCTGTAGCTATTACACTTTAAAAAGGTTGAAATGTAATAATTAAGATGTATCCACACATTCCAGCGTAACATTTATATGTGGTAAAAAAAATAAAAATAAAATACATAATAAGATCAGCTTTCTTGTGGTTGATATGAAGAACAGTTTAATAAACGCTCCAGCATTAAATGTTGCTTAGACTCATCCAAAGTAGCTGGGTACAGAAAGGGCTGGAGGGCCTACAAGGCTGTCAGATTGCTACAGTCTTTGCAGCCCAAATCTGACTTGTTCATTTTAATGATTACCTAATTATGTTGTCCTGTCTGCAGTCATAAGAGGCGGCATTGTTTTTACTACTGGTTAATTGTCATTTTATTATTTTACAAATAATTATTTTTCACAAAAACAAGTATTTTATTATTAAATCCAAGAACGTATTCTGTCTCCACAAAGCATGCCAAAGTACAATAACATTTATAATGTGGAACCATCTGAAAATGTACCTATGTTTAAAGCAGAATTAACCCCTGCAGTCTGCTGCCGCAAAAACTGATAACAGCATTCACCAAATGCTTAGGAAACATTGTATATACACATACATTATATTACCAAAAGTTTTGGGACACCTGCCTTTACATACACATGACCTTTACTGGCATCCCAGTCTTAGTCCGTAGGGTTCAATATTTTGTTGACCCACCCTTTGCGGCTATAACAGCTTCAAATCTTCTGGGAAATCTGTCCACAAGGTTTAGGAGTGTGTCTTTGAGAATGTTTGACCATTCTTCCAGAAGCGTATTTGTGAGGTCAGGCACTGATGTGGACGCAAAGGCTTGGCTCACAGACACTGCTCTAATTCATCCCAAAGGTGTCCTATCAGGCTGAGGTCAGGACTCTGTGCAGGCCAGTCAAGTTCCTCCACCCCAAACTTTCTCATCCATGTCTTTATGGATCTTGCTTTGTGCACTGTTCCAAATCATTTGGTGGAGGGGGGGGGGGTATGATTATTTTCAAGGTTGGGATTGGCCCCTTAGCTCCAGTAAAGGGAACTCTTAAGGTGTCAGCATACCAGGACATTTTGGACAATTTCCTGCTCCCAACTTTATGGGAACAATTTGGGGATGGGCCTTTCTTGTTCCAACATGACTGCGCACCAGTGCAAAAATCCAGGTTCATAAAGACACGGATGAATGTGTTTGGGCTCAAGGAACTTGACTGACCTGTACAGAGTCCTAACCTTAACTCGATAGAGCACCTTTGGGATGAATAAGAGCGGAGACTGCGAGCCAGGCCTTTTTATCGACAGCAGTACCTGACCTCACAAAGGCGCTTCTGGAAGAATGGTCAAACATTTCCAGAAACACGCTCCTAAACCTTGTGGGCAGCCTTCCCAGAAGAGTTGAAGCTTTTATAGCTGCAGAGGGTGGGCCACCTCAATATTGAACCCTACGGACTAAGACTGGGATGCCATTAAAGTTCATGTGCAAGTAAAGGCAGGTGTCCCAATAGTTTTGGTAATATAGTGTGTTATGTTGCCTATGGTGTTTGCTGGTATAGGCATTTTGTTCCCTGCTCCCGCTGAAGGCTGCACCATCTTGGATTAGTTCCATTGTTTACTTCCCATAACTTTGCTTCCACCCTCCTGGGACATCATCCAGTAATCTTACACATGCACAATTCAACAGAACCAAGGTTTAATGAATCCTAAGTTGCCATGGTTCTTTGACATAAATATCAACTCCCCAGCTCATCCCCATGGTATATAGTCAAAATCTGAGCCAGAAAAGGAGGTGGGACTTTAAGAGAAGTCTTCCAAACCCTGTAATATCCTTAGGCACATGGGTTTTCATATAGGAACAGTTGAATCACGAGCAAACAACTTGCTTAGTATAGATGATCTCTTGCCAATCTCATCAGAGCCAGAGAGATGTGAATGAGTGGTGAAGTGCGCAGGATTGTGATGTTGTCTCTCATCATATATATATATATATTAGCAACTCAATGATTCGGGGGGTTGAAAAGATGAGTTTAATTCCACTTTAAGTTTCATATAGACCTACAAGTCACGTCAGGAACACCAAGCAACTTTACAAACATAGGTTATTATTTTTGTCCTTTCCTCCCCTGTGTTTTGAGAACTGTCATCAAAGGTCAGTAAAAACAGAGATTTTATTAAATTTAGTCTATTTACAGTCTGCACTGTACATTGGAAATGTGTCTGCAGGCCAACTCTGGAACGAAGGCACTGACAGCAATGCCTTTATTTAATTTCCAGGAAGCATGAATGCAGATTACTTACTTAATTGTTCTTGTATAAGTATCAGAATAAATGATTATAAGATGATAGAGGAAAGGTGCTACATACAGTAAGTTTACCCAAGAACCCCAATCTTTCCATCTCATATAGTTCCATCTAGCCATTTGAAGAAAACAGAATGAATGTTTAGGGACATCCAAGATGCTTTGCTTATTCTCAGTCATCGAAAAACAGCAAAAACAATACTGTGCTTGTGTTAAATAAAGTGAAAGTGAAACAGCTGCAACAAATATTGTGAGATATAACACAACAAAACAATAAATAAGAAAAAATTGTTCCATTGTAAAACTTAGTGAATAAACAAAAACATGAATAGTCCAAAATAATATAAAGTCCAACCAGCAACAAAAAATGGCTGAATGAAGACCGGGATGGAAATAAGTAGACAAGAGACATCAATCACAAAAGTACTTGTGCAATCAGATCCGAAAGAGAATCCTCCACCTTGTGAAATCACAAACAGAAAGATCAGGATGTACTCTTACCCCAGAGTGTGGACCCTCTAATTATTGAAGGTCGCATAGGCATTTGGATATTCACAACTGATATGCATCCACAGAAGATACAGGGCAGATGGTGTGCGTCCCGACACACTCTTCCTCATACACTGAACTCTGATCATCCGGATAATCCAGCGGTAACCCAATCAAAGAAAGAGGGGCTCCGATAATGTAAAACAAATCTTTCTTACAGGGAGTTTATTCAATAAATATTGCACTTACACATATCCAAAAGTGTACAGGCAAAGGTTAAATCCAACAGCAATCGGTACCGATATAAATAAGCGCAATAACAGGTCTGTGTATCCTTGCTCAACTTCTTTTCCTGGGCATGGGGAACACTTCCTGTCAATGCAAGAAGTATCCAGTGTAACCAGACAAGCCTCGCTTTCGCTCGGCTTTAAGTCTTTGAACTGCAAGTTATATCAGCAAAAGCGAGTTACATTGGATACTTATTGCGATGACAGGAAGTGTTCCCCATGCCCCGGAAGAAGTCCATTTGTGACGAAATGGGTTGGGTGAGGAAACACAGACCTGTCATCACGCTTATTTATATCAGTACCGATTGCTGTTGGTTTAAACCTTTGCCTGTACACTTTTGGATACGTGTAAGTGCAGTATTTATTGAATAAATTCCCTGTAAGAAGGTTCTTACACTATCAGTGCCCCTCTTTCTTTATTTGGGTTACCGCTGGAGTATCCAGATGATCAGAATTCAGTGTATGAGGAACGGTGTGCGGGACGCACACCATCTGCCCTGTATCTTTCATGGATGCATATCAGTTGTGAATATCCAAATGCCTATGTGACCTTCCATAATTAGAGGGTCCACACTCTGGGGTAAGAGTACATACTGATCTTACTGTTGGTGATTTCACAAGGTGGAGGATTCCCTTTCGGATCTGTTTGCAAAAGGACTTTTGTGATTGATGTCTCTCGTCTACTTATTGTCAGTCATGTTGCTCTCTACAATGTTCAATTAAGACTGCAGCCAGACCAATCAATGTTTACATGAATGCTTGAGGTGGCAGAGGTGGGAGGATTTACAAAGTTGCTTGTTGTCTCTGGATTTTTGAGGTAATGTGTTATTTGGTGCTATGGTGTAGAGTGAAAATGGTCATGATTTCTATGTGTGCCAGGTTCACTATCTTGTTTTAATGGACTGGCTGCTTGAGACAGAATGGCCACCTTGTATATAAATATAAATGTCCTCAAGCCTGGGGTCTGATACCTATTTAAAAAAAAATATTTACCCATTGAGAGAGTGTGCTTATCCCCAGTGAATTAGGCAAAGCTCAGGGAAGTATGAGAGCAGAGTGGTTCAACAGAATCACTATCGACAGAACAAATAAAATGGTTCAGGAAAATGCTGGTAAATAGCAGAAAGTTAGCAGAGGCTCCAGAGAAGAGCAGCAGCAGTAAGATCAATGTTTTGCTGGCCATACATGTAATGATTATAAATGAGCCAAAATTTCAATTCACTTGTTTATTCTATGAATTCAAAGATTTCACATACACTAAAATATTGACATAGTAATAGTGGAGTAGTACAACTATTCAGACACAATTTTTTCCTATGGCAAACCTAAAGAAAAACAGCAACATACACCAAATAAAGCATAGGAACTCTCAGAATGCACCCAAGAGCCATTTAAATTCCTTAATAGCCTTAAAGCTGAATTCCAGATATTATATGCGATTTGGTGCCAAAAGATCTTTCCAGCCTCCTCATGTCAGTATACTCAGAAGACAGTTCTATCCTCTGACCCCCTTTAAAATCTCCCTACCAGAGCATAAATTTTGGATTAGTAGGACCCACTGCGTCCTTTTTTTTCTTGCTCTAAGGCTTCACTAATAGTTCTATTAATCACTGTTGGCAATCAGTGTTCCTCCTTTCATCTTTCCCACACAGGTTAACCCCCAAAAGATTTCAATAGCAGCAAAACAAATACCCTTGCGCACAAATGTGTTGACCAGGCTGAAAGGTTCTGGTTCTGTTTGGTTCTGTTGGACCTTCTTGGCTCGAGCTGGACTCAGGATCTGTGGAAGTCTCTCTGACCGGTTGGATATTCAAGACACCAATAAACAGTGAATGGGTATACTAGAATATGTGGTTTAATGGTTACATGTCCTTTTTTATACACAGCAAGAAAAGTTGCCTCCCTCCTATGGACCTATCAGCAATAAGCAAAAACCTCATGAGTTAGACAAAAATAAATTCTAACAGGTTTTTTGACTTCTGCAAAAGCGGTCAGTTAACATACGTCAATTGTGGTCAAACTAGACATGTTCTGACATTTGAAACAGGAAGATAAGAAACGCCAGATGTCAGTGCGGTCAATCTGTCAGTTAAAAAGCAGAAGTGAGATAAACTTTTTCCCGGAAAAGGCCTAACTACAAAGTCACATTTCAACCTAAATATACATGCCTGTTACACAGAAGAAAGATTAGCCTGACCACAAGGTCACATTCTGCTTTACAGTTCAGAAAAACATATTCTGTACTAATATATATATTTCAACATATATATTTAATAGACATGTGCACACTGAAATATTTCGTTTCGGAATTTCGTTTTCGTTTGAAAAATAAATTTATTTAGTTACTCCCGAAAATCGTTTTTATTTATTTCGTTTTTCGTTAAAAATTGCATTCGTCCGAAAATCCGAAATAATTTAGGTCGAATCTGTCATTGAAGGCTTATATGGTGTGTGTGTGTTCTAAGAAGATTCGACGGAGCAGCTAAACTATTCGACGCAGCAATCGTACATTTTCGGTCGAATGTTCCGCCTACAAGCTAGCTATAGTAGAATTCTAATGTTGTATGACTAGTAATAATTATATTTATTAATTATTATTACTAGTCATTCAACATTAGAATTTTTCTATAGCCCATGAGCGGATGCATTTAACCGGAAATGTACGATTGCAGGAAGCATCGTACAGTGAGTTTAACTGCACCGTCGAATCAACTTAGAACTTTTGACAGACACCATAAGCCACAGATTCGACGTTTGTATTTTTTTTCGATGCTGTGTCGAATCTTCGTCGAATCTTCGTCGTTCATGTGGAATGGATGGTCTATCCCAACAGTCAGCTAACTACTTTCACATTCGTTTGTGCACGTGCTCCAACGTTCTGTCAGTGTCGGATAATATGGCGACCCATTTCGACGACATGGAGGACGTTCCTGGGCCTTCTATGGAGGAAGCAGCAGCAACATCCCATTCCCCATCATCCAAAAAGCGTCGCTTGGGGACACAAGCTGCAACCAGCAGGAAGCGTAACCTTATGTGGACTCACATTGAGTCCCAGGTCCTTGTAAAGGAAACGCTTCCTTACTGGATACAGCTGTGTGGCCCCCGCTCCAGGGATACCACTCAGGAGTGGAAGCGTGAGAAGTGGGAGGAGATCTCCAAAAAAGTTGAGGGGATGTATCGCCATCGGCGTGACCCGACTGCCTGTCGGAAAAAATTCAGCGACATTAAGCGGTAAGTAACATGTCTGATTATTATTTTTTTTACATTTTAACCACTTCAGCCCGGGAGGATTTGGCTGCCAAATGACCAGGCCACTTTTTGCGATTCGGCACTGCGTTCTTTTTTTCCCCACAAATAGAGATTTCTTTTGGTGGTATTTGATAATCTCTGCGTTTTTTTTTTTGCGCTATAAACAAAAAAAGAGTGACAATTGTGAAAAAAAACACAATTTTTTTTTACTTTTTGCTATAATAAATATCCCCAAAAAATATATAAAAAAACAAATTATTTCCTCAGTTTAGGCCGATACGTATTCTTCTACATATTTTTGGTAACAAAAATTGCAATAAGCGTTTATTGATTGGTTTGCGCAAAAGTTATAGCGTCTACAAAATAGGGATAGTTTTATAGCATTTTTATTATTATTATTTTTTACTAGTAATGGCGGCGATAAGCTATTTTTTTTTTTTCATAAATTTTTTATTGTATAGTCACATATACAGGTTACATAACAGGTACAGTAAGGTATACAAGAATTCCACGATAAGTCAAGCACAGCGATATAAAGTACATAGTTCACTCGTAGAATATACCAACAACATTGATCAAACTAATACAGGCAATGTTTGTTATTAACTCTGTTACACCAGAGAAGGGTGGTGTCTTCCGAAACCCTCCCCTCACTTTACTAGCAATATATGCTCTACTCTAAGGGTTGTGGGAGGTGATCAAGTTCCCATTTGAGGGGGATATTCAGGGCAGGTTGAAGTGGCTAGGTGGCCTTTCATCAGTGGGATCATTCCCGCCCGCGCACCCCAAACAGGGTACTTGCTGTACGCGGGCAGGGATTCTTGTCAGACCCCAAGGGGTCAGGTCGTGTCTGGGCCAATAGTACAGTAATCTCTCCCTAACAGTTCGAGGGATGGTTTCGGATCAGATGAATACCCTTGTGCAACTTTCATAGGTGAACGTAGGTACAGAATGGCGTTCAGATAGTGTCACAATGTAGGAATATGTAATCTATATATTTCTGAGATGTAGGGGAAGGGAGGGAGAGTAGGGGGGAGGGTAGAGACGGAAGTTTCATGTTTCTGTGGCCAGAGTGGTCTCGTGATTCCCTGCACGCCCCCTCGGCGATCAGCGATTTTTATCGTGACTGCGACATTATGGCGGACACATCGGACACTTTTGATGCCATTTTGTGACCATTGTCATTTATACAACAATCAGTGCTCTAAAAATGTACTATTTTACACCATACACAGTTCAAACAAGCGCATAATTAGAAAGGTGGACTGGACATCTATATTTTATCAGCACAATCCCAATCCTTTCTTTTATATTTTATTGCACACCAAAAAAGCATACGTTTTTCTTAAAATAAATTTGGTTAATAAAAAAAATGTGCAAATCTTGTGCTACGTGAAAAAATGCGCCTAATCCAAAAATTCCATTTGCATTGTTTCATTCTACGGGTTCATTCTACATTTGTTTCATGTGTTGATGTAATTTTCAGATTACTATTGTAGTTTAATTATGGAACCTGTTTCTCTTCTCTTTTTGTTTTGCAGTTCCATAGCGCGTAAACGCAGGCAGACGGGGCGCAGAGGGAAGCAGGTGCCTCTCCTCACCCATGAGGCAGAGCTGTTAGCTGGTATAGGGGAGGATGAGATCACCCATCTCCTGGCTCATCAGGGTTGGTGTCAGCATTGCATTGTGCAGGACATTTTTTTTGTCAAGCATCCGTCATTTACCATATTGTGTTTGATTTTATTTAAAGATCGCATCCAGTCCCAGCGCCGCCGGAGGAGGAGGGCGGAGGAGCAGGAGTCCTCCACGTCATCAACGCCCAGTAAGTAGTGTAGTAGTGACACTAATACAGTGGGTCCTTTTCCATTTGTCTAGCCTTCCATTGTCGATTCCAGTGTCATTGCTTCTCGCTCAAGCAGTGACAGGTAGAGCCTCTGCAACCTTCTGTCAGGTAACGCAACCGCTTGCGTAACTTACGCAATCTGACAGAACGTCGCTGCTCTGAACTGAGGCACCTAATCAGTGGCGGTGCACCTAGCACTCGCCGCTGGAACCAGGACAGGTAAGTGCCTCTTTTTTTTTTTAGAGAGATTTTCTCTAAATGGTTGAATGCATGTCCCTGCCTTGTAGATAAACGTTAGTGACCTGACCTGTATTGCCATGCTAATGGATAATTAATTTTATCTATATACAGTATTTATTTATAGTAATTTGAAGCTTGAACATTGTAACGTTCATCATTTCTCCTTTATATTAAATAGGTGTCATCCAATCAGAGTGGGAGACTCAGGAGGAGGAGGCTGAGGCGGCAACGCCCACATGTAAGTTAGTATAATCTTGCTGGTGTCTGCTGAGTGATCATACATGTTTCAATGTTCTTGTACTAATGTGTGAGATTGTTGTACACTGCAGATTGTAATGTTCTTTTCTATATTAATCATAATCAACAGCTGCTGAGGCTGAGCAGGAGGTGGAGGAGACCTGCACTGTAGAGGCTGCTGGGGATGCGGAAGCTGGTGAACAGCCAGACGCGGCAGATCCAGGGAGTAAGTATAACTTTTTTTGTATTTTCCAGGCAAATATAGTATTTTAAATATGAAATGCTGATGGCAAACCTTGTCTAGAAATGGTTGTGATTTATTCTCCAAGGCTTCGGTTTAGCTGGAATTATTAATTATTAGTCCCCCTTTGCAGCTGATTCCAGTCTTCCCGTTAGCATGACCTGTGCTTGTTATTTCCTCAATGTCACTTCCCTGATCACGCTAGCTTCTTGCTGCAGTTCAGGTTCCCAGTCTGAGCCAATCACTGTTAATCATCGTGAATAACACAGCAGGCTGGAAGGGGTGTGTCAGACAAGAATCTCCAGCTATTGCCTGGCAGTCCCTGGACATGGTCAATCTCCGGCATGCCCCTAATTCATGCATTAACACTTTCCTCATGATGTCTGGTGCCTCCTCTTTGGCATCATCTAAAGCAGGGGTCTCCAAACTGCGGCCCGAGGGCCAGATGTGGCCCTTTGGTAGCTTTTATCCGGCCCTTGGGGCACTAATTCTCCCACTCACACCAACAATGGGGCATTTTTTTCTTCTATGTATACTAATGATGGGATACTATTCCTCCTACTAATAGGGGCACCACTCCTATTGACCACCAACCCTGAGGCCATATTTATTCTCACTGATGATGGGCCCATGACATTTTCTGCCCCTGTTGGCCACAATCCGGCCCCCCTAGAGTCTGAAGGAAAATAAACTGGCCCTTTTTTTGAAAAGTTTGGAGACCCCTGATATAAAGCAAAAAATTGTAAATGACCTCGTAGATCTTTGTGCAGGCAAATATCTATAAGAAGTTGAGTCTTGCATAGGTCTTGAAGGCTCAGGGAGAGACCAGACCACTGCAGTAGCAGAGGGGAGCAGATGAAGCACCGGATATCGAAGGTTCAGTAATTGTAAATTCTCTGTTATACCTCCTAGCCTAGACCAGGAGTGAGTAACCTACCTAGCCTAGAACAGAAGTGGGGCTTATTCAATCAGTGGCTATATAAAATTATCAACTTTAAAAAGTAGCCTGCTATATTTTATTAAACAACTTTTTGTTAGGTCATCCCTAATGCAATGGCTTGAATGGCTTCTCTTTGGTGAGTGTAATGTTAATAGCTGGTATAGCTGATATGTTTTTCTGCAAGTGCAACTGATCTTCCATATTTGCGACAGTCAATCAGTCTGGATGAGGTAGAGTAGTTAGTGGTCAGTGTGACGGATCTCAGATACCCCAGGTGGGAACATCTGCCAGACCTGTGTCTCCTGTCCTCCAAATGCACATGCAGCCTGCAGATTCACCATAACCAGCCCTTAACCCCTCAATCACGAGACAATCCACACAGGTGTTGAGAGTTAAACATGCAGAGCATCAACAGTTTATTAAATCCAAAACATACACTTTTACACACAGTTATGGACACTCCCCTTAGCCTTGTCATAGAGGGGGGTAGGGGACAAGGAAGAACCAATGGTAACTGAACATTGAAACAGAGACTACAGTTAAACATAAAGGGATTATGGTAAGCAGGCAGCCCTTCAATACACATCCCCTGCGGAGAGATGTCTGCAGTCCAGACCATTGTCTATGTGCCATGAACCAACACAATTAAGCACAGCAACAAGAGGGGGGAATCGGGGGGGGGGGGAGAAGGGATGTAGCATTACATTACATTTTCTCAATACCAGCTTTCCCCAAGTCTCTCAGTGTCTTCTGGGCCATAATCTGTGGGTAAGAGGCCAGCCCTCAGTCCCTTCCAAAACACACAGTGACAGTGGGTTCTGTCACAGTCAGCACTTAGGCATCCATTACACCTTAAGATTTTCTCAAGCCGGCCATGCGACCAAGCGGATAAAATCTTTGGGAGATTCTCCTTTACACTGCTCGATGTGTAGAGGGGAATCCCTTTTTTACTCTGGCCGGGGAGGACACTCAGCTCCGCCCCGGTAAGAGTACAGTAAAGTACTACACCTTCCTGCACAGCTCAGCAAACCTGGGATGACGCAGCAAATTGACACAGACACCACTATCTCCTACACACAAATTGATTAGGTGCATCTCACTGAATATCAAAAATGGAAAACTGGTATGTAGAAGTGAAAACATCTCAAGATGTTACATGATTGTCTACAAGCGTTTTGAGATAATTGTCTTTATATAATGTTAGGGTGAAGAAGTCATGTGTATTGTATTATCTATCTAATGTATTTTCTTTTCTTCACAGGTGAAGTCTTCATCCTTCACCTCCACCCGGTGGACGAAGGCCTGTACCTGCCCGCGTCTGGTGATTGTCCTTCCTCCCCAGCGGTTTCTACGGCGCATGTTATCCTCCACCCTTCACTATCCCCCCACCTGGACACACCCATTACTGCCTCCTCCCCAGTGCGTCCTGGTGAGGATTCTCCAGCCGCTACAGTACACATCTCCCCTCCAGAGCCACATGTGAATGTGTATCTGCGACGCATTGTGGAGGTCCAAGGGAGACAATATGCCGAAACCAGGAGGCTATGTCACTCTTTGGCCCTCCACAATCGCCGGCAGCTCCGTCACTATGTGGCTCTGGAGAGGTACCAACGCAGCCTTAGGAGCCAACTGGAGGCTACTAGGTACCTCGGTGAACAAATGTCTGGCATAAATATGTCCCTACAGCGACTGGTCACCAGGTTGGGGGAGAATCTTTTTTCCTAATTTTTTTTTTTTTATGTTAAAAATAAAAATGTTTTTGTTCAGAACTAATTGTTTTCTTGAATCTTGCTTTCCTTGTTAGGTTCATTAATCATTATGTGATGTTTATCTAAATGAACTAGTCCATTTATTGTTACTAACTTACTAGAGGCCTTATAATTGTCTTTTCTACATTTAACCATCAGGCTGAACTTAGAAAATTTAAGAGATTTCTTTCTACACTATTTCAATGTGCAAAGGGTAATTCCATTTATCTTGTGTCCAGTCACGCCGTTCAGCTTTCCCCCCACCAGAATACTAGGGATGAGCCGAACACCCCCCGGTTCGGTTCGCACCAGAACCCGCGAACGGACCGAAAGTTCGCACGAACGTTAGAACCCTATTAAATACAATGGATGCGAATGTTCTAAATCTAAAGTGCTAATTATAATGACTAATATGGATGTTATTGTCCTAAAAAGGGGTTGGGAACCCGGGTTCTCCCCCAGGGGACATGTATCAATGGAAAACAAAGTTTTAAAAACGGCCGTTTTTCTGGAGCAGTCATTTTAATGATGCATAAAGTGAGAATAAAAAAGTCAAATATTCCTTTATATATCGTACCTGGGGGGTGTCTAAAGTATGCCTGTGAAGTGGCATGTGTTTCCCGTGTTTAGAACTGTCCCTGCACAAAATGACATTTGTAAAGGAAAAAAATCCATTTAAAACTGCTTGCGGCTTTAATGTAATGTCTGGTCCCGGTAATATGGATGAAAATCTTTAAGAAAAATGGCATGGCTACCCCATCACCCCCCCCCTACCCCAGCCCATTACCAGCCCCTTTGGGTCTTGTATGGATATTAAGGGGAACCCCGCACACAAAATAAAAAAGGCCCTATATACTCTGAACAAGTAGAATCTGTTTGTAATTTTGAACAGTAATATTATAGAACAGCAATGACGGGTATATACAGGTGTATACTGTGCCACTAACTCCTGCAGATGCCTGTATTTGAGAACAGCAATGACGGATATACAGGTGTATACTGTGCAGAAGGCTCAGCAAAAATGACACTGACACTGTCCCCTGCCTATCCTTCTCTGTCCCTGTACCAACACACTGTAAATGCACAAGGTTTAGCAAAGAATATCACTGACACTGTCCCTGCCTATCCTTCTCTGTCCCTGTACCAACACACTGTAAATGCACAAGGTTTAGCAAAGAATATCACTGACACTGTCCCTGCCTATCCTTCTCTGTCCCTGTACCAACACACTGTAAATGCACAAGGTTTAGCAAAGAATATCACTGACACTGTCCCTGCCTATCCTTCTCTCTCCCTGCACGC
Organism: Rana muscosa; assembly: GCA_029206835.1. NCBI lineage: Eukaryota > Metazoa > Chordata > Amphibia > Anura > Ranidae > Rana > Rana muscosa. The sequence continues at coordinate 97,191,837 of CM055123.1, read as the reverse complement.
CAACACACTACACAAGGCCGCCGCGCTGGCGGGCTTTTATAGTGTGGGGCGTGTACTAAACCCCCCTGAGCTATAATTGGGCACAGGCATCCTGCCTGTGGCCAATTATGCCTCTCCTCACTGCCGGCGCTGTGATTGGCCAAGCATGCGGGGTCACAGTGCATGCTTGGCCAATCACAGCGCCGGGATTGCACTGCGATGGCGCAGTGTATTGTGGGCCGTTCGCGTCACTCGAATTTGTCGTGAACGGCCCAAAACGTTCTATCTTCGGCGAACGATCGAACAGCCGATGTTCGAGTCAAACGTATGTTCGACTCGAACACGAACCTCATCCCTTCAGAATACACAGCAGATAGTAACAGCAGGGGTTAACCATACAGTCCTCAACAGTTCACAGGGCATAGGTTGCAGGCTTGCAATCATGAGGGCAACAGTTAACCGGACAGAGGTTCCCAGGCGAGTGCAATCACAAGGGGCAACAGTTCAAAGGGCAGTCATCATTTCCAGGGCTTGAGTAACATGGCAGCAGGGTAGATTACTCACACTGGTGACTTCGGACAATTGCAGATGGTCATGAAACAGGTGGAGGATCAGAGAGGGCCCTGGTGTCCCCAGGGTCAGAGATGGCAAATGGGAGGGGTCCTGGGCATATGGATGCAGTTGAGCAGTGACCAACTAGTCTATCTTGCATAGAGTCACGTTTCCAGCTGTATGCTTCTTTGTTCTATGTTGTGTTGGTAACAAATTCTGATCCTTGAGTTGACAGTCTCTCCATCAAGAGGAACTGTCATGCTGTTGAGGTCATCTTTAATCATTGTCTCTTATTTCCAGACCATCATACAAAAATGGTTAAATTAGCACACGTTGCTATTTGTATTTACTAAGACAGCAACACGTGAGCAGTAGCGCCACGTCAAGGCTTCAACCCTTGCTACTGTCCATTCACACAACATTCATTCATACAATCACGCACGCTCTAGTCACTCTACACAACACTCATTACAAAAAAGGGTGATGGAAGGAATAAAGGGAAAAATTTGGATTGCTTAAAACAATATAATTCTATTTAAATCTTGGGGTCACACTAAAGACAACTGCTATTGTCAAGTGGTAAGAAAAAAAAATGCATTTTCCTCAACATTTGGATGGTTCCTCTGAGTCCCATCTATCTTCACATGGTGATAATGATTCAGGTCTCACAAGTTAAGGGTAGGGTAACCAAGCTTGGGGAGGTTAAATTTCAGGAAAGTTATTTGTTCCATCAAATGGGGTGTCAGTTGTGCACGGTGTGGATTAAGGATGTTCCCAGTAATAGAGAAAACTCTCTCACTTTGCACAGTGGTTGGAGGACAGGATAGTAGTTGCTGGGCAACCAGACAAAGACCAGGCCACAAACTTTTCTTACTATCCCAATAGGTCAAAGGGTCCTCTGAAGGAAGCAAAGGTGCTTCATATAGGTAGGCCCTGACCATTTCAGAGGCACTGCTCTCTTCTCGATTACCTGCTGCTTGACCTGCATCCACCAGATTGTCAAGTGCCTCTACCCAACATGCAGATGCTCCACTTGGTTGTTTTTGAGTGATGGTGCCAGGTCTTGGAATAGCAGACATGGCAGGTGAATCTTCCAAACTGGCCTCATCCGACATACATCTCTGTTGCTGCAAATTACGGACCCTTTCAATCAATTTTTCTTTCCAGTAGGAGAGGCTGTTGTCTCTGAGTGCCAGTTTACCTTTGATCCTGGGATCACATAGGGAAGCCAGCATGAGTTCAGGGCTTTTGCGGACACGATCATTTAGCCGATCTTTTAAGTTGGCTTGTAGTTTTCTGATGAAAGACGCTACATCGGCATGAAGTGGGCTGCCACAAAGAGGCTCACTGTTTTCTAGGAACGATCCCATCTTATCTATGAGATAGGTAAACAAGGGTATGACCTGTCCTAGGCTGGCATTGCTCTGACTCAAGTTTTCCGTCACATTCCGAAAGGGTTTTAAGACAGAAACGAGCTGCCCAATTATACACCAGTCATCACGTCCCAGTGTGGAATCAATCCCAATGCTGTGGCGGGATGATAGATTGTGGATGGCTGTCTTTTGCTCCAAAATGCGTTCCAGCATTTCCAGGGTATAGTTCCACCGGGTGCTGACATCTTGTTTCAGTCGATGTATGGGGAGCCCTGATTGTTCTTGCTCCTCCTTCAACAGTTGACTAGCCCGTACACTGCGGTGGAAATGCCCTGCAATCTTCCTGCAAAGGTCCAAGATTTGAGCAATCTTGTTGTTTTTCTCCACTGGGATTGCACCCTTGACCACTAAATGCAGTATGTGTGCAGAACAGCGGACACCGACAAAAGATCCATCTTGGAGCGCTTTAACCATGTTTGAACCTCCGTCTGTCACTATGAACCCAACAGAAACATTGGTGACTGCCAGCTCTCCAAACCAATTGGCCAACATTGATCTAATTGCTCGCAATATGTTGGCAGAGCTGTGTTTGTCATCACGGACTTCTGTGTGGAGCAGGAAAGCTTGATAACCCTGCTGGTCTTGCACTGCAGACCGTCCTGATGAAGTTTGAACACTTACACTAGTGCCACCACCAACAGGCACAGTGGCCTGCCACCAGTGTGCAGTCAAAGACAGGAAAGCGTGTTGACCGCTGGGAGCTGTCCACAAATCAGTGGTCAAATGAATTGTCTGACCCTCGGCTTTGGCCATTCTTTCCTTTAATACTGCAACGCACGAATGGTATAGTGCTGGAATAATCTTTCTTCTGAAAGTTGTTCGTGCAGGAACAACGTATCGTGGAGCAAGGGCATGCATGAGCTGTTTAAACGGCTCCCCTTCAATCATGCGAAAAGAGGCTCCTCCAACAGCAATGAATTGGCCAATGAGGCGGGTGATCTTGTTGGCCTGCTGTTTTGACATGCCCTTGGAACTAAAGCCAACAAAACTATCTAGGGTAGGCTGATGATGTCCTTGGGAGGATGAGGAGCCTGATTGGGTCTGCAGTGGAACTACTGCACGTGTATGGCTTGTCTTAAACAAACCCTCTCTATTGGCTGTGCTCTGAGTAAGTGGTGTGGTTGAAGAGGTACCACCAGTACATTCAGAGTCCGTTATGCTGCTTCCTGCGCTACCATCTTCTTTTTCTGCCTCTGCCCACAGTAAAGTAGAGTGGTGGTAATTTTTAATGTGTAGGTTCATACCAGCATTGGTTAAATGTCCCAACTTTTTACCCCTACTCACTTGCTTCCCACACAATTTGCACTTTGCAAAGAACCCGCCTTCCAATGTTTGAAAGTATTTCCAAACGTTGCTGCGGTGGGATGAAGCCCCTTGACCCTGTTGATCTCTAGTATGGGCTGATATAGCTGCAGCAGGTAGCACACCAGTGGTGGAAGCTGTTGCCACTACAGTTACACTTGGTGAACTAGTGCTAATGGCAGGGGTGCTGGGGAGGTCGGTGTTATCATCACAGGATTCTTCCTCTATAATAACAGAGGGAGAAGGGGAGTTAGCAGCAGATGAAAAAAGTGAACTGCTCCCTGTCCTACTCCTCACAGAAAATCCCTCTTGCACTTTCTCTAAGTCATGCTGTAACTCTTGTGGGGTAAGACTGTATAAAACGTCTGCAGTGGTTGGGGAAAGAGGAGCATCACATTCAAAATCATTCTCTTGGGGCAATGAAGAAAACGTCTCACACTCTGTCTCTGCTGATGTCTCCCTCAATTGCTTCTTTGGGGAGCTGGGCAGTGGCACTGGCAGTGTCATTGGTGGTGGTGATTGTATCGGCAACTCCACTTGTTTTATAGTATGTTTCTTGCCTATCCCATAAAATAGGAAGCCATGACACCTGTAGAAGAAGGCGCTGCACTGGCAGTGGAAGCGGCAGCAGATGTTGGTGGTCTGGCAGGAGGAAAACTAATAGTAGAACTGGTGGTGGTGGAACTAGCTTTGCTGGTGGCAGTGGTGGTGACATCCACTGTTGTGGATAGCATGTTTGTGGCGGCAGAAGTGTCAGAGACACTAGTAGCAGAGACCTTGCCACTTTTTTTAGCAAGGCGTCCACCACGACCGCGACCATTACCTCTACCTGCCTTCACTTTTCTCTTAGAATGGTACATTGCTGTTGCTGTATATAGTTCAAATAGAAAATGGACTGGTGATAGTGATCACTGATCAGACAGGTAACAAGATAGGGTATATAGAACTTATATAGAATCTCAATCTATAATATAGAATCTATAATAATAAACCCCCTCCCCCTCCACAACACGGGCAGCCTCTGAGGCTATCACAATACTAGCAAGTTCACTAGTAGTTCACAACACTAACACAATAGCAGCAGATTATTATGAAAAAGTGAACTTGATCTGTAGCTTGTGCTTATGCTTAATTGCTAATAATTCAGGTTCTCTGAAAAACGGACCAGCAAGATTAACTGTCTTCTGAAATGATTCAGCGTGTGTGTCTCTCTCTGCTAGCAATCGTAAGTGAAAGTAAGTTGGCTGTACATGTGTACTTAGTTCCAGCTATTTTACTGCTCCTCCTCTTTGGTTACAATCAGCCAATAACATTCATCATCATCATTATTTTTAGTTTACTTCCCCCACCCAATTCCAGCAGCAAATTATCTTTTTTCCCTATATCGAATCTATTCTCTCTACAATGTTGAATCTATTCTCTATAATGTCGAATCTATTCTCTCTATAATGTCGAATCCTTTCTCTCTATGTCGAATCTTTTCTCTCTATAATGTCGAATCTATTCTCTATAATGTTGAATCTATTCTCTCTATAATGTCGAATCCTTTCTCTCTATGTCGAATCTTTTCTCTCTATAATGTCGAATCTATTCTCTATAATGTCGAATCCTTTCTCTCTATGTCGAATCTTTTCTCTCTATGTCAAATCTTTTCTCTCTATGTAGATTAATCTTGGAAGTTAAGGTTAGGCACATTCGACCACAGTTTCGATAGATACAGATTGTTATTGTTAGCGTCGTGTCGAATCTCCTATCTATATCGAACTGTTGTCGCAACGAAAACGAAAATAAAGCATTTGTTTATGTCGGATCTTTCGGTTTTCGTATTCTGTGCTTTCGTTTTCGTTTGTTAAAACGATAACGAAAATACCTGAAAATCGGACGAAAATGCATTCGGACGAAAACGAATGCACATGTCTAATATTTAACTCTAATCATGAATATTGGTTCATGATCTTCTTATACCTTACAACCCCTCCTTATGATCATGGCTTCAAGAATTGAAGCCCATTGATCATTGGATTATTAAGGACGACATGTGGTATGCCGTTTAGGAGAGGGGTGAAGTTTAGAGGTACTGCCATTAGGGGGATTCTAGCAGTGCTAGGATGGAGTTTACTACATATCCAACATTTTCCATATCTTGATTTTTGAGCATAAGCATACTTAAATTTAAGCAGCATTTTACCACTAAAATTGTCTTCCATACTTCTTTTTGGTCTGTTAGAATTATCTGACCAACACTGTCCTACGATTATGAGCATTAAAATAAACAATGTAATCATTAAGGAAAAAAGAAAAAGTTTTGCCGAAGTGACCCCTCCTTTTTGACCATTAGTGTCTATGGGTATGGAACTCTGAGTTTCTTGTTTTTTATGGTCCACTATGGAGTATTTTCCGGATCCTTTTCTGGAATACTCTCCAGAACAGAGGTCTTTGTCTTCTCCTTCACCTTCTTCCAGTTTCCCTTCGGAAATGTCTTTAGTCTGGATGCATGGATCCATTGTGGTCCTTGATCTGTAAGAACGGCTGTTCAGGCAACCTTCAGAATTTCAAATGGTCCTTGGAAGATAGGGCCTGGTTGTTTCCGGACAGCAAGTTGTTTTATCAATACTTTGTCTCCTGGGATATACGGATGTGTAGGCTCTGTGGAGAGAGGAGGAAAAGTGACAGCAACCTTGTCCTCTGTTTCACTAAGGCTACTTACCAGATGTTTCACGTACTCTTCCTGTAAAGAATAAAGAATAACCTCCTCTCCCTCATCAGGTTTCCTCTGTGCTGGCCTACCCATAAGTATCTCAAAAGGAGATATTCCTGTTCTGTGGGGGGGGTAGTCCTGATTTGATATAAGACTGCTGGCAAGTAATCTAACCAGTTTTTCATTGTGCCACCAGTTGCTTTTTTCAATGTGTCTTTTATGGTTCTGTTCATTCTTTCCTCTACTCCTGAACTCTGTGGGTGCTGGACCTTGATCTGACCATATAGTGGCCGGAAGGCCAAACCTACAGATCCACTGATTTATTTAGTACTCTAGCTGTCTCTCCTGTGGTAGGGATTGCTTCTACCCATCCTGTAAATCTGTCAACTATAACCAAAAGATATTCTAAATTGCCCTTCTGTGTGGGGACTTGTGTGTAATCTAGGGATTTTATCATGTGGTGCACCCCTTTTATTCCCTATTATTCCCTCCTTGGTTGACCAAAGTCCAGTAGGATCTTTTGTCAACCCGTGTACCCATATCTGCTGTCAGTGTAAATGTTTACATCTTTTCCTTCAAAAATCTGACAAACCATAGTTATAGCAATGAGTTCTGCAATCTGGACTGAACTAGCATTCAGAGATTTGGCTTCAATCATTAGATCTGGCAATTGAACAATGGCATAACCAGTTTGATAAGTTTTGTCATCAGGTCGGGAGCAGCTGCCATCTACATAAACATTTTCCGCATTTGGATACGGAACATCTGTGAGGTCTGGTCTAGGGAGGGTAGTTTCTGCAAGTACCTCAGTGCAATCGTGTTCCTGAATGTAAAAACCTAATGGGCTTTGAGGTTTCTGAACATGATTTTATGGTTAGATTATGTGTTTTTAGCAAGATAATCTCATAGCCGCTGCACCTTTGCATTGTCATGTGTTGTGTGTTCATGTTTGTCATGAGGTGTGTAGTATACAGTGTGAGGTCATGTCCCAGAACCACCTTTGAAGCCTCTTGTACGGCCATTGCACAGGCTGCTACGGCCTGTAAGCAATGTGGCATACCTTGAATTTGTCTGGAAGTTTCTTTGAGATGTATGATACGGGTCTCAGAGAATTCCCATGTGATTGTGCTAGGACCGCTGCAACCGTAGGTCCAGATACCACACAGTACAATGAAAAAGGCTCTGCACACTCTATAAGTCCCAATGCAGGGGCTTGCCTTAGAGAGATGATTAATGCTGTGAAAGCCTTAACCCTCTCTGTTGTCCAATCAATAAACTTTGAGGCATCCTGCAGGGTAGCAGACCTTAGGATAGAATCATAATAAGAGCAATCAGGTATCCACTGCCTGCAGTATATTATGGACCCTAGGAAAGAGAGAAGCGCTGACTTGTCTCTTGGTGGACTCCAGGAGGACAGTGCCTTGACTCGAGCTGGTGACACCAAACGTTCGGTTCGGATTATACACCCCAAGTACTCAACCTGCGACCTTCACCACTGGATCTCTTTGCGAGACACCAAGTGACCTTTTGAGGCAAGGTGAGTTAGTAGGTGCTCTGAGTCCTCCGCACAGCTGACCTCATTTTCATTACACAGCAATAGGACATCCACATACTGAAGCAACACTGAGCCTTCTTTTGGTAACCAATCGCTCAAAGATCGATTCAAGACCATGGAGCATGCTGCAGGACTGTTCGCAAAGCCTTGCGGGAGCCTAGCCCAGGTTTAAAGTAATTTTGGGCTTCCTCTGCAACAGGTATGGAAGAGAACGCGATACTTAAATCAATGACCATGTAGATCTTGGACGTTGCCGGTATCTCACAAAATATTGTAGAAATATCTGCAACAAAAGGTGGAAGGGGGACAATAGCTTTGTTCAGGGCCCTTTGGTCCTGTGCAAAGCGCCATTCACCACTGGCTTTGACTGGGTGAATGGGGGTGTTCCAGGGACTGATTGTATGTTTCAGTATTCCTTCTGCTAAATATTGCTTTATTTGCATATAAAGAAAGAAAATACTGCGCTAATCTAAAATAGTGAATAAAAATAAAGCTGCTACATAAAATGTGACTAAAATTAATAAACATGGAATGAAGATGTAGCGCTAAGTGAAGAAATGAAGCCCAATGATTTGGGCCTCCAATCAAACCAAAGTGATAAATAATATCAATATAATGAGTCCATACAGTGTCCATAGAAAATTTTTCGTGTTGTGAAGAAAGAACATGTAGCACTGAAGGGTCATCACATAACTCTTGTAGAAAAAGAGAGGTAGAATACTCTTACCGGAACATTAGACCTGTGGTTTAGGCAGGTCAAATAGGCATACGAAATCCCAGTGGCACTCCTCATCAGTTAGTCTGGAAACTGGATCAGATGGGTCCCCAATGTAGACTGTCCGGTAGGCTCCCCGACTTGACAGCAGACTCGACAGCAGGCATCGATGCCCCTGTTGAAGAACATTTGTTCGAAACGCGTAGGGCTTGGTACACTACCTCATTCACTGCCCCTTTTTAAACGTTTTTATTGTTTGTGATCACTTTTATGTTGGTTGAATAAACCCTCATTGACCTGCACCATTGGAGCATTCCTTCCCTTCTTTTCTCCTCACATGGGTGGTTGGTCAAGTAATAGCTTCCTTTGGCCACTGGTTACTAATATTCACCGTGGTAAAGAGTCTCCTTGCTGAGTGGCGGTTCCAGTTCCATCGGAGGACCACCTGGATTGGTGTGAAACCCAGAGTCTGCTGTCAAGTCGGGGAGCCTACCGGACAGTCTACATTGGGGACCCATCTGATCCAGTTTCCAGACTAACTGATGAGGAGTGCCACTGGGATTTCGTATGCCTATTTGACCTGCCTAAACCACAGGTCTAATGTTCCGGTAAGAGTATTCTACCTCTCTTTTTCTACAAGAGTTATGTGATGACCCTTCAGTGCTACATGTTCTTTCTTCACAACACGAAAAATTTTCTATGGACACTGTATGGACTCATTATATTGATATTATTTATCACTTTGGTTTGAATGGAGGCCCAAATCATTGGGCTTAATTTCTTCACTTAGCGCTACATCTTCATTCCATTGCTTTATTTGTGGTGCTATGCCTGCAATTTTTCCTTCTGACAGGGGATATTGTTTTTGTTAATGTACTACTGCTCCTTCCCCAATGATGGGCTTGTATCGTGTACAATGTATGCAGTGCCCATATAGGGTGTGCTTTAAGGTGTGCCGGTAGTAACATAAAGTACCCTCTAAAATCCTGTCTTTTTTGGGTTAGACAAATCACAGATTTCTGATGTAGCTAGCAGGCCCCCATCTTTTGTAAATTTGATGTGAATGTTTAAACTTGACATTAAGTCTCTTCCCAGAGGAAGTGGTCAGTCAGAATGGCAAAACTCATTTAAAAAGATGTTGGTCATGAACTGTACCAACGGGAAATCTGCCTCTTCCCATATTACCCCTGCGGTTAGCTGCCCTACTTGTTCCTCTCCTAAGGGGGCATTCTGACTTCCAATGTCCCATGTCCCTGCATGTGAAATAACCCTGCTGGTTATCCTGGGGATATGCTTGGTATTGTACTTGTTGGGATTGTTGGGGAACTGGTTGTGTATAAGGGACAACCATTTGTGCAGCAGCTAACTGCGGGCTTTCTATCTGTTCGGGGTTAAATGAGGGAAATACCCCTCCTTTTGTAGTGAATAAGCCCGAGGATGCACGCTTTTTTAATGTCTTTGAGAAAGGCATCAGGTTTTAATGTTGACCAATTGGGGGTAATTAATTTAAGTAACTGTGTTGTTTTGGGATCTCCCCCGGACATGACTGTGCTCACATACAGTTCAGGGTTCTCTATTCCTGTATCTTTGTATAACTGGTGTACCCGTTTACAAAATGAATAAAAGTTTTCTCCCGGTCCCTGCTTTGCAGTGCACATTATCTGCAAAGCGCTCTCTCCTTTGTAACTTTACTGCCAAACAGCTGCCCAAAATGATTCCCATCCCTTTGCATTTTTAAAGGGGTCATTATCAGCAAATAATGTCTTAACTTCTACATCGCAGATGGGATCTGGATCCACTGTCTGTATTATTATTTCACAGTCATCGTCATTCATGCCAGTGCCTGCGCAATGTCTCTGTAAGAACAGAGCTGCCTCTCTGGGGTGTTTGCGTGGCTTTGGGCAAAGATCTTTAATATCCCTTAATGTCCCGAGGGGGAGTGGGATATGGACCGGGGTTTCTCCCATGTGAATAACTGGGAATTTGAGGGCTTCTATCCCCGAGGTCAAGCCACCCACTGCCTCATCATCCCTATCCTCCTCAGCTTTCCTTCTATCACTTTTTCTTCATCTTCCTCTTTTTTAATACACTGTTCTTCCTCCTTTACTAATTGACTTAAACGTTCCTGTATCTGTCTTCTATCTTCCCCCTCTCGTAACCAATTAGTTCCCTTTTGTTTAGCTATGGTTAATACTCCTGCTATAACATTTGGATCTAACGAGGGGTATATTTTCTTTGGGACAAGGGATTCATCTTTTACCATAGCATATGGAGGGGGTTTTTCTTGATAAAAATTAGGGGGAGCTGATGGACTTCCTATTGCGTCTTCTAATTGCTCTTTCTTTTCCATTTTTACACTTGTATATTTCTTTCTATATTCCTTCATATCCTTTGCCCAAATCTTACAACATTTAGTCATGTAATCTTTGTCAAGGTCTTTTATGGGATAATTATACTGTTTATGTTGGCCACATATTCTGGTCACTTCCTCCCACTCTTCCTCGGAACATGATCCGTATTCCCCCAAACATGACACTTCTAACTGATGTGCTCTTTTTAAAACTAGTGACCAAAAAGGATCAATATAATTTTTCCCATAATTGACTTTAATGTAATCAATCGGAGAGGGTTGGTGCTGCTTACCTTCAGCTTCCTTTCCTGCTTGATTACCCATTATAGCAAACAATAATACTTATACTTTAAAATTAAAAAAATTCTGTCTTGCTTTCTCTATTTCGTTCCAGCGGCGGAAAATGTCCTTAAACTTATGACAATTTATAGAGTTATGACAAGGAACCCAGTGTTCTCCTTTTTTTGGTATATAATTAGACACTGGATTTCAGCCACACTTAGGCCCTCGAGTGTCAAACTATATGATAAAGAATTATGTATATTAAATCTTAACATATTGTGAGGGGGTTAACTCGGTAGCGGGTGTGTGTGACCCCCTGGTTGGGCTCCCCACACAAAAACAGGGCCAGCAGACGGAGGTTGTGGTTTTCAAAATCAAAAGGTGCGGTTTATTTCTCTATGTACAGTGACAAAAACCACAGCAAAGCCAAAAAGAAACATAAACAAAATAAATCCTGGTCAGTTTGACCTCTGACTAAACATGCAGGTTTCCTAAACTAACAACTGGGATCAGCCTGGTGCTGTCCTAGTCCCTAAGTCCCTGGTTTAGTAAAAGTCCAAACAAATAGCCACACAGGCTTTGCCTCACCGCACAGGGGTTCACTCTCCCTAGACAGTCCACACAGGTCTGGTTCCAGGCATGAGCTAACATCTAATGAAGCTGGGAGTTCTTATAGAGGCCTAAATGAGCTGACAAGCTTCAGCTGGTCTCATCAACTCCCTGTCTACATGACGCCCCACACTCTCCCTAGACATATGAGTCATCCATGAGCCCACTAGCCTTAGCTGGGCTTATACAACTCTCCACCTAGTTGTATAAGTCGGCGTAAAGCCTGAATCTGGGCGAAATATATCTACCCCCCTGGATGCAACCAGGTGACTTTACCTTCCTGCTGTCACATACCCCCCCCTCTTGTTTTAACCTCGGGGTTGGAACACCAGCAATCAGGCATTCATGTACTCGAGACAAAGCATCCACATTCCCCATTTGAACGCCAGGGCGATGCTTTACCGTGAAGTTGAATTCCTGGAGGGCCAGGAACCACCTATTCACTCTTCTATTTGTTTCCTTGTTTTGAGCCATCCACTTTAACGGAGCGTGATCCGTAACCATGTCAAAGTGCCTACCTAGCAGATAGTACCGAAGGGAATCTAGAGCCCACTTCACCGCTAAACACTCCTTTTCAACCGTGGCGTAATTTACCTCATGGGACTTCAACTTCCTGCTGAGGTAAATGACTGGGTGCTCTTCCCCGTTCCAGACCTGGGACAATACTGCTCCTAACCCCACATCTGACGCATCACTTTGTACGACAAAGTCTTTAGAGAAGTCGGGTGAGTACAACACTGGCTGGCTACATAAGGCTTGTTTCAAGAATTGGAATGCTGCCTCAGCCTCGGGGGTCCATTTAATCATGACCGACCCTTTCCCTTTCGTCAGGTTGGTTAGGGGCACAGCCTTAGAAGCAAAGTGGGGAATGAAGCGCCGATAATAACCCGCGATTCCCAGAAAGGCCCGTACCTGCTTCTTGCTGTTGGGACGTGGCCAACTCTGGATGGCCTCGACTTTGTTGAGTTGGGGTTTTATCACTCCCCTGCCAATGGTGTACCCAAGATATTTGGCCTCCTCCTGCCCAATGGTACACTTCTTGGGGTTAGCCGTAAACCCCGCTTCCCGGATAGAGTCTAGGACTGCTTGCACTTTTGGCAGATGTGAGGCCCAATCTGTGCTATGGACAATTACGTCATCCAGGTAAGCCGCAGCATACTTCCGATGGGGCCTCAGTATCTGGTCCATTTTCCGCTGGAATGTGGCCGGCGCATTCTGTAACCCGAACGGCATTCTCTTATATTGGAACGCCCCGTCTGGGGTTACAAATGCGGTTTTCTCTTTGGCCGACTTGGCCAGGGGAATTTGCCAATACCCTTTTGTGAGGTCAAGAGTCGTCATGTATCGGGCTGTTCCCAGCCGGTCGATCAACTCATCTATACGTGGCATGGGGTAGGTGTCAAATTTTGTAACTTTGTTCAACTGACGAAAATCGTTACAAAATCGCCAGCTCCCATCCGGTTTAGGCACCAACACAATGGGACTAGACCAATCACTTTCTTCAACATTTGTTTTAGGGTTTTGTTGAATCTTTCAACCAGCCCATCGGTTTGGGGGTGATACACAGATGTACGCAATTGCGTCACTTTGAGCAATTTACACAGCTCTTTCATAACCCGGGACATAAAGGGTGTACCTTGGTCCGTAAGCAGTTCTTTACAAATACCCACCCGGCTAAAAACAAGAGATAGCTCTTTGGCTATGGTTTTGGCCGAGGTATTTCTGAGAGGGATCGCTTCTGGATAACGGGTGGCATAGTCCATTATAACCAATATGTACTGGTGTCCCCTAGCGGACTTGATTATAGGACCTACCAAATCCATTGCGATTCTCTCAAACGGGACCTCAATGATGGGTAGAGGGACCAGCGGGCTACGGAAATGTGGCATCGGGGCCGACCTCTGACACACAGGGCAGGAGGAACAATAATTTTCTATGTCCTTCATCACCCCAGGCCAATAGAATCTCTGTAATACCCTCTCTCGGGTTTTCTCTGTCCCCAGATGACCTCCAAGAATGTGCCCATGGGCCAACTCCAACACCAACTTCCTGTAAGGTTTGGGCACCACAAGCTGCTCAACGGTTTCTTCTGCCCTTTTTGCCACCCGATACAGTAGGTCCTTCTCTACGCTGAAGTATGGGTAAGTGCAGGTATTATCTGGGTTCACTAACTCGCCATCTATTTCCACTACGTTTTCCCGTGCCTTTATTAGGGCGGGGTCTTTTAACTGTTCTGTGGCAAAATTTTCCCTGTGAACCTCCAGATCAGAAAACTCCACAGACGGTAGGTTTTCGTCTGAGGAGGTGGGCTCCTCTCCAGTTTCTTGAGTCTCCCCTGCCAATACTGACAAGGGAAATTCTGGAGAGTCCTCACCACTCTCAGAGGAGTTCTGGCTATCACATTCCTGGTACATAGGGGCACCAGTGGGGGGCTCAGGATCATCCCACAGTTCCCAGAACTTCGGAAAATCCCTTCCCACAATGGCATCATGCGGTAATTGAGATACTAACCCCACTGGATGAGAGAGGGTACCTTTGGGGGTCTCGAAACACACTGTAGTCACTGGATACTCTCGGGTGTCCCCATGCACACAAATAACAGCTACCTTGCTATTCCCAGAGACCTCTGTTTTAACTAATTCAGCCTTTATCAGGGTCACAAGGCTACCTGAATCCAGTAATACCACAACATTTCTACCATTAATACACATTTTGCATAAATGTTTCTCAGTTCCCCGAATGGCAGTGCATGCGACTGTCGCACACAGCGACTGACGTCTGTCCATCAGAAAGTCACATTGCATGGGTTCCTCCACAACCGGGCAATTTGCTGCAATATGTCCCGCTTGCCGGCAGCGGTAGCAAACGATCCTTCTTGCCGCCTCTTGAGCCGCTGATTTCCCAGGCTGTTCTCGCCAAACTTGGGGTAGAGCTCCCACCCTCTCACTCTCTCCACCCTTACCCCTTGGAATCCTCTTATCCGCCCCTGGGGATGGTCTGGTCTTAGGGTGGAAAGTCCGAGAGTCTCTGGAAGAGGCCGTCAGGTTCTCTGTAGCCAAGTATTTCTCTACACGATCCACAAGACCACCGGCCGTCTCTGGGTCTCCATGGCTTACCCACTTTTGGATGGCAGTAGGAAGAGCTCTCAAAAACCGATCCATTACAACACGTTCCACAATCTCTGGTGCGGACAAAGTCTCTGGCTGTAGCCACTTCCTGCTCAGGTGAATGAGATCATACATTTGAGACCTGGGGGGTTTTCCAAGCTGGAAAGTCCAGTTATGCACACGCTGAGCCCGGACAGCCAGGGTGACACCCAGCCTTGCCAATATTTCAGCTTTTAGCATCACATAGTCTTTTGCTTGGTCAGGCTCTAGGTCATAGTAAGCCTTCTGCGATTCACCAGTTAACAGAGGAGCCACCAGTCCAGCCCACTGCTCCTCAGGCCACTTTTCTCTTTCAGCAGTCCTTTCAAATGTGGTCAAAAATACCTCTGGATCATCCTCTCCAGTCATTTTTGTCAATAAACGACTCACCCCAAAGGACGCGGTATTAGTGGGACGGCTTTCCTCACTGGTCTGCGGACGTTGCTGCATTACTGCTTCCATTTGTTGTAGTCTCTGCTCTTGCTTCTGTAACAGGTCTATGAAGCGGGCCTCAGATTGCTGCTGGGCTTGTTGATGAGCTTGCTGCTGGGCTGCAAGGCTCCTTTGCAAACCTGCATTTGTCTGCTGTTGATTGGCATTTGCTAGAGCCAGCTGTTTCAGTATCTCCTCCATGCTGGCTTAAAAAAAACTGCCTGCATTCTCCACCAACTGTGAGGGGGTTAACTCGGTAGCGGGTGTGTGTGACCCCCTGGTTGGGCTCCCCACACAAAAACAGGGCCAGCAGACGGAGGTTGTGGTTTTCAAAATCAAAAGGTGCGGTTTATTTCTCTATGTACAGTGACAAAAACCACAGCAAAGCCAAAAAGAAACATAAACAAAATAAATCCTGGTCAGTTTGACCTCTGACTAAACATGCAGGTTTCCTAAACTAACAACTGGGATCAGCCTGGTGCTGTCCTAGTCCCTAAGTCCCTGGTTTAGTAAAAGTCCAAACAAATAGCCACACAGGCTTTGCCTCACCGCACAGGGGTTCACTCTCCCTAGACAGTCCACACAGGTCTGGTTCCAGGCATGAGCTAACATCTAATGAAGCTGGGAGTTCTTATAGAGGCCTAAATGAGCTGACAAGCTTCAGCTGGTCTCATCAACTCCCTGTCTGCACGACGCCCCACACTCTCCCTAGACATATGAGTCATCCATGAGCCCACTAGCCTTAGCTGGGCTTATACAACTCTCCACCTAGTTGTATAAGTCGGCGTAAAGCCTGAATCTGGGCGAAATATATCTACCCCCCTGGATGCAACCAGGTGACTTTACCTTCCTGCTGTCACAATATGTTGTTTTGATCCCTGGAACATAGGACCCTTGCCAATTTTGACATGATACCCCCCTGGAACAATTGCCACTAATGACGTGGTCTTCCCTTTATAAGCAAACAATAAACCAGTTTTACATTCAGGACAACAATATACAGTCGACATTTAAAAAGGTAACCCTTTTTGTGTACACCTTTAGATATAGAGTTTCCACAGATCCGTCCTATGTAGAGAATAATTTAAGATTCTTTCTCAATCTAATAACCTGGTCTGGCCAACCTAGCGAGACCCTCTGTATCTATTCTAAATCTACCTTTCAATCTTAACAGAGTCCCAGAAAACTTGTAGTTTTCTCGAGAGTCTACTTTATGGTGAACCAATTGACAAGGCAAGACTGTTGTTCCCAATAATAATTAAAGGGGGTCTTACCTGTTCAATTGGATCACCCCACTTCTGGTACCACTGAAAGGTTCTGGTTCTGTTTGGTTCTGTTGGACCTTCTTGGCTCGAGCTGGACTCAGGATCTGTGGAAGTCTCTCTGACCGGTCGGATATTCAAGACACCAATAAACAGTGAATGGGTATACTAGAATATGTGGTTTAATGGTTACATGTCCTTTTTTATACACAGCGAGAAAAGTTACCTCCCTCCTATGGACCTATCAGCAATAAGCAAAAATCTCATGAGTTAGACAAAAATAAATTCTAACAGGTTTTTTGACTTCTGCAAAAGCGGTCAGTTAACATACGTCAATTGTGGTCAAACTAGACATGTTCTGACATTTGAAACAGGAAGATAAGAAACACCAGATGTCAGTGCAGTCAATCTGTCAGTTAAAAAGCAGAAGTGAGATAAACTTTTTCCCGGAAAAGGCCTAACCACAAAGTCACATTTCAACCTAAATATACATGCCTGTTACACAGAAGAAAGATTAGCCTGACCACAAGGTCACATTCTGCTTTACAGTTCAGAAAAACATATTCTGTACTAATATATATATTTCAACATATATATTTAAGGAGAACTCTAATCATGAATATTGGTTCATGATCTTCTTATACCTTACACAGGCGATCCAAAGTTTAGAGTGGATAATATCTCACGCCTTGCTGCCCTCCAGGATAGGGGTAACCTAGCAGTCAAAAAAGAAAATAGAAAAAAGAGGGCACACCAGCCTTGTGCATTATCCTTTTGTATATTTATTAAAAGAGAAAGTATTAAAAACTACTCACAAGCATGGAAAGAAAATCACAATGTAAAAGTCTTTGGCTTATGATAATCCGTCTACTGATGGCAGTCTCCAGATCTTAGAGAGAGGACGTGTGAACCGCTGCTGGCTGACGCGTTTCGAAGGATTACCTTCTGCCACGCTAATAGTGAAAAACTTATGTGAAAAAAATATTTAACCACTTCCCGCCCAGTCAATAGCATATTGACGTCCGGGAAGTGGTTCAGTTATCCACACTGGACGTCATATGACGTCCTGCAGGATAACAGCCGCCTCGCGCCCGGGGGGGCACGCATCGCGGCGATCAGTGGAGCGGTGGGTCAGTCTGACCCACCGCTACACTGATCTCTGTATAAAGCCTCCGGCGGAGGCTTTTTACCACGTGATCAGCCGTGTCCAATCACGGCTGATCACGATGTAAACAGGAAGAGCCATTGATCGGCTCTTCCTCACTCGCGTCTGACAGACGCGAGTAAAGGAGAGCCGATCGGCGGCTCTCCTGACAGGGGGGGTTCGCGCTGATTGTTTATCAGCGCAGCCCCCCCTCGGATACCCACACTGGACCACCAGGGAAGCCCCCCAGGACCACATGGAAGCCCCAAGCATGTGGATGGCCCCCATGGCCATCCACATGTAGTAAAATTAAAAAAAATATGCCAATCAGTGCCCACAAATGGGCACTGACTGGCACTATGATGGCACAACCACAATGTGTGGTGGCTGGCATTGCTGGGCATCAGTGTCCATCAGTGCCACCTACTAGTGTCCATCAGCACCACCTATCAGTGCCCATCCGTGCCCATCTGTGCCCATAAGTGCCCACCTATCAGTGCCCGTCCGTGCCACCTATCAGTGCCGCCTATAAGTGCCCATCAGTGCCGCCTATAAGTGCCAATCAGTGCCGCCTATGAGTGCCAATCAGTGCCGCCTATGAGTGCCAATCAGTGCTACATACCAGTGCCACATATCAGTGCCCATCAGTGCCGCCTATCAGTGCCCATCATCAGTGCCCATCAGTGCCACCTCATCAGTGCCACCTCATTGGTGCCACCTCATCGGTGCCCATCAGTGTCACCTTATCAGTGCCCTTCAGTGCCGCCTTATCAGTGCCCATCATTGAAGTAGAAAAGGTACTTATTTACAAAAAAAATTAACAGAAACAAAGAAAAACATAGTTTTTTTCAAAATATTCGCTCTTTTTTTATTTTTTGTGCAAAAAATAAAAATCGCAGAGGCGATCAAATACCACCGAAAGAAAGCTCTATTTGTAGGAACAAAATGATAAAAAATTTGTTTGGGTACAGTGTAGCATGACCGTGCAATTGTCATTCAAATTGCGACAGCGCTGAAAGCTCAAAATTGGCTTGGGCAGGAAGCTGTATAAGTGCATGGTATTGAAGTGGTAATTAAACTAAAAGTCCATTTAAAATGTACATAGATGACAACAACAGTCCCAATAAAAAGTGACATCCACTGCTGTGTAACGAGGAGTGTCAGAAAGCTTCTATATTCACCAGCAGTAGTTAGATGGACTCTTACTAGAATCTATATACTCTATTACGGAGACAGATAGGCCTGCAAACAATATCCTATTATTCATTGCTGAGACCCAGATGGTTACATCTGATCCTCATAATACCTCCGATGCCTCAGGATTAGAGTTGAGCGGGTAGCTGGATATTCGGGTCCGGCGGGTTCGGCCGAACTTCGGAAAAAAGTTCGGATTCAGGACCGAACTTTAACCCGAACCCGGACCCGGACCCCATTGAAGTCAATGGGGACCCGGACTTCTGACGACTAAAAAGGCTCTAAAAAAGTAATGGAAAGGGCTAGAGGGCTGCAAATGGCAGCAAAATGTTGTTACGAACATGGCAAGTGCTCTGCAAACAAATGTGGATAGGAAATAACTTAAAAGAACATAAAAAAAATAAAAAATAAAAAAATATGCTGGAGGCCCCCTTTTCAGCAGAAGAGGTACAGGAAGTCATTAAGAACCTCAGAAACTCAACGGCACGATGCCACACATATGGTGGGAATGCCCCAGAATACGCCCTTTCTGGAATAAATTATTTAATGGATAAGCTAGTGGGAAAATAAAATACTTTTAAATAAAAATGTAGCGGGGTGCTAAATTTAAGGAAAGTGTTTGAGTGGTAAATAGGCTCAAATACCCTAATTGTGTAGGATTCATGGACCATTTTGTCCTCGGGGGACAGTATTGGTGTGCAGTTCCCTGCGGCCTACAGGTGGCGCCTTTTGTGTCCCCTCTTGGCAGTAGTACAGCGGGGCGGGGAACCTGCTGTGCATGCTGGGAGAGCATATAAAAGGGGCAGACCTTTGGCCTGGGGGCTGATGTCCAGTGGGGTCCGCGCCCAGGTGCCTTCGGCCTGGGTGCATGTGTTCCTGTTCCATCTCGGGCACCTTTAGCCCGGGGTGAGGTACTATCCTGGAGTTCTTGCTGCCCTGGGTATGGAGGCCTAGGGGCGGGAGTAAAGCCTGGAGTCCAGAGCCGCCTCGTGTAGGGGACCCTGTTCCAGGGAAGGGAGGATCATTCTGATGGACCGATGCGGGAGTCACGGTGAAGGAATGTGTCACAAATGCTTGTAGCACAAACATCTATAAGTAAATAACTTATCTGACATATCAACAATTATGGTATAAAACAATGGTGAACAAACTTAGAGTTCATTAAATAGCAGTTATATCACTCCTGGAGAACTGAGTGTTTCCACACCAGAAATCAGTTGTTGGTTCCTAGATGAAAAATTCCTTCTAATGGCCCCGCTCATCAGATAGGGAAATAATAAGAGATCTCACCAACTAAAGTCCAGGCAGACTTCATCTCATGTAGATGGGCTCCATAGTGCCAGCAGCAAAGACATTTAAATGACCATATGGAAAGAAAAGGAAAACATACATGTGAAGTACCGCTAGTAAACAGACAGCATGGCGCTGCTGCAAAGAGACTCACAGGACTGCAGTGATAAACGAGCGTCAGTGTTGTTTCCCGGGTACACAGCGTGCGTTCCACCGAAACCGGAAGTGGCGTCACTGGTTCTGAATTGGCCGGAAATTACGTCAACGCGTTTCGCCCCTCCTCCAGGGCATCATCAAGGACATCACTTCCGGCCAAGAAAGTGAGAATTTATATGCGCCGAGGTCTCCGCCTCTTTAACACATAAACCAATTAAAATAACAATAGAACCTCTAGGCGTAAAAAAAACGCCCACTTCCTGATCACATCATTGCCCATCACTTGTCAAGAAGGAAAACTTTAATATAACAAAACATTGACAATGATAGCAATAGAAACGATCCGATAGAAGTTCATTTAAACAGTAAAAACACTTATTGCATTATAAAAATCAATGTAAAAAAACAACAATATAAAAGTTATGCAATTAAATGGGGGCTGATTGTAAACAAGGTTAATTATATATAATAGATTAGTAGATATTTCGTTGGTGGACATACACATAGAAATAAATATAAAAATAAATATAAAAATAAAAATAATAATAATAATAATAAACAATAATGAATAAATAAAATAAAAAATAAATAAAAAATAAATAATAAATAATAAATAATAAATAAATAAAAAAATAAAATAAAAAATAGGGGTGCCCACTATGGAGGTGGGAGAGGTACCCCGCGACCCTCTACTCCACAATATGGAATTCCCACTCACAATCGGTATGAGCCATTAAATTATGACCATACCCAACAAAATAACAAAGGCTCCCATAGTATGAATGGTTATGACCAGAGAGGAGGTTATGGTCAAAGAGGAGGTTATGACCATAGAGGTGGTTATGATCATAGGGGAGGTTATGAATATAGAGGTGGTGTACCTTGGACACCATACTATTATAACCATTATCCACCACGAGGCAGAGGTGGTTATCCGAATCAAAATGACCATAGAGGGGATTTTCAGAGGAGGGGTTTTGGTGGACCTCCACGGAGACCCCGAGGTGGACCCAACCTCAGAGGCAGAGGGAGAGGCCAATACCCCCAAGATGCAAGGGAAGAAGAATGGAGACCTTGGTACCCCCAGGAGCCTCCTCCATCCAATCAAAATCAATTGGAAGACGGATTAGAGGATGCAGAGGAGGGAAAAGGAAAAAGGAAAAGAACAAGCTAAAAACAGGAATTTTTAATTTGAGCAATGCAATTTTTTCGGAAGATGAAAATAAAGTTTTACAATTAGGACTGAAATTTGCTTTGGATAAAGATTTAAATAAATTTGAAGTTTTCATTGACTTCCAGAAGTTTATAAGGAAAATAAACATAAAAAAGACGTATGCCAAACATACAAAAGATATTTCACCAAAAGAAAATATAGAAGAATTTATTCATACCACATTAAGAAACAATTCAATTTTTAATCCAAAACCTAATAATAACCATTTTGTTGAAGTATTCAAATCAGTGGTGGAAGAGGATTTACGAAAATTAAAAGTACAACCAAGCAGAAAGAAAAAAGACGTCGAACGAGGTTTAGAATTGTTAGAGAAACAAAAAAATATAGTAATTAGATCAGCCGACAAGGGGGGGGGGGTTAGTGATTCTCAACAAGTCCGATTATTTGGAAGAATTAAATAGATTAGTATCAGATACTGCAACATATGAGGAACTGAAAGGAAATCCTAGTAACAAATATAAAGCCAAATTGAAACTACTGACTAAGAATGCACATCAAATAGGAATATTGAACAAGAAAGAAACTAGATTTTTTGATTCCCGACGCCCCAAGAATTCCGGTAATTTACCAACTACCTAAAATACACAAAAATCCACTCAGGCCTCCAGGGAGGCCGATAGTTAGTGGAGTGGACTCTTTATTTTCAAGAATTGGGGAATATTTGGATAATTTTCTTCAACCACTAGTGCAAAAATGTCCTGCATACCTTAAAGATAGTAAAGATCTTATAACATTCCTTGATCCTCTTTCAGTGGATCAGGACTGTATTCTTGCCAGTGTTGACGTTAATTCCCTTTATACAAATATACAACAACATCATGCTTTGGAAGCAGTAAAATGGGCTTTGGATACCACCAATATCAAGCCCTTACAAAAAGATTTCCTACTTGAAGCTTTAGAGCTGGCTATGAGCCATAATTTTTTTTGGCACGAGAAAAAATACTATAGGCAAAAAAGAGGGGTTGCAATGGGCGCGAAGTATGCCCCATCAGTGGCTAACCTCTTTATGAGTTGGTGGGAGTCTCAAGCTATTTATGGCAAAGATATACCACAGTTGAGCTTCTATAAACGCTATATCGACGATATTTTTATTATCTGGGCAGGATCAAGAGATTCCTTTTATAGCTTTTTGGAAGAGATCAGCAACAATTCATGTGGTATTTCTTTCTCAGAAGTATCCAGTTCCGAGTCGGTCAATTTCTTAGATCTGGTTATCTTTAAGGAGAATGGCAAGTTACTTACACGTACCTTCTTCAAAGAGGTGGATAGGAATGGCTATATACCACTAGGGAGTTGCCATCATCTTAGGTGGTTGAGTGGAATACCAGAAAGCCAGATGTTGCGAGTACGGCGCAACTGTAATAAAATTGAAGATTATGATATCCAATCTCAGGTAATTCTGAAGAGATTTCAGGAAAAAGGATATAACATCAATACTCTGTATAGAACCAGAGAAGATATCCATGATATGGATAGAAAACAGCTCTTTGAAAAGAAAGCTCGTGAAAAAAAAAAGATTATGGAACTGCTTTTCTAACAGGATATACCAGACAACATAAACAGTTTGAAAGAATTATTAGGGAACACTGGCCTTTGTTACTAAAAGATAAAGATCTAACAAATGTTCTTCCTGTTGCACCCCATTTTATTTATACTAAACCTCCAACTTTGAGGCTAAAATTGGCACGTAATGTTGTAAACCCCCCCAAGAAAACTTTTACTTTTCTAGATCAGACAGGTTTTTTTAGTTGTGGGAGATGTGTGATCTGTCGCACCTCCAGAAATAGAGTGAGAAAAACCACTCATTTTCTATTCATGGCAAGACTTATGAAATTAAAAAATGTATTACTTGTGGAACAACTCATGTAACCTACCTATTATCTTGCCCATGCGGGCTCCATTATGTGGGAAGAACCACAAGAAAATTAGGTGTTAGGTTAAGGGAACATGTAAATAGAATAAAGAAAGGGTTTAAACATCATAGCCTGTCTAATAATTTCAGATTATTCCACAATAGAGATCCGAGAGGATTGAAATTTTGTGGAATTGATAAAGTGGAAGCTCATTGGAGAGGTTCAAATCTCAAACAAGCAATTTCACGTAATGAAACCCAGTGGATACATAGGCTAGGCACTTTAAGCCCGAATGGCCTCAACATCGAACTAGATTTAAATTGTTTCTTATCTAATTGGTGATGTTGCTGGACACACACATATTTTTATTTTTATTTTCATTTTTTTATTTATTTTTTATTTTTATTTTTATATTTATTTTTATTTTTATTTTTATATTTTTATTTTTATTTTCATTATTATTATTATTTATATTTATTTTTATTTTTATTTTTATTTTTATTTATATATTATTTTTTATTTTTATTTATTTTTTATTTTTATATTTTATAATTTATTATTTTTTATTTTATTTATTTATTTTTTATTTATTATTTATTTTTTTATTTATTATTTTTTTATTTTATATTTTATTTTTTATTTTTTATTTTTATATTTTATTTTTTATTTTATTTTTTTATTTATTTATTATTTATTATTTATTATTTATTTATTTTTTATTTTATTTATTCATTATTGTTTATTATTATTATTATTATTATTTTTATTTTTATATTTATTTTTATATTTATTTCTATGTGTATGTCCACCAACGAAATATCTACTAATCTATTATATATAATTAACCTTGTTTACAATCAGCCCCCATTTAATTGCATAACTTTTATATTGTTGTTTTTTTACATTGATTTTTATAATGCAATAAGTGTTTTTACTGTTTAAATGAACTTCTATCGGATCGTTTCTATTGCTATCATTGTCAATGTTTTGTTATATTAAAGTTTTCCTTCTTGACAAGTGATGGGCAATGATGTGATCAGGAAGTGGGCGTTTTTTTTACGCCTAGAGGTTCTATTGTTATTTTAATTGGTTTATGTGTTAAAGAGGCGGAGACCTCGGCGCATATAAATTCTCACTTTCTTGGCCGGAAGTGATGTCCTTGATGATGCCCTGGAGGAGGGGCGAAACGCGTTGACGTAATTTCCGGCCAATTCAGAACCAGTGACGCCACTTCCGGTTTCGGTGGAACGCACGCTGTGTACCCGGGAAACAACACTGACGCTCGTTTATCACTGCAGTCCTGTGAGTCTCTTTGCGAGCAGCGCCATGCTGTCTGTTTACTAGCGGTACTTCACATGTATGTTTTCCTTTTCTTTCCATATGGTCATTTAAATGTCTTTGCTGCTGGCACTATGGAGCCCATCTACATGAGATGAAGTCTGCCTGGACTTTAGTTGGTCATTTAAATGTCTTTGCTGCTGGCACCATGGAGCCCATCTACATGAGATGAAGTCTGCCTGGACTTTAGTTGGTGAGATCTCTTATTATTTCCCTATCTGATGAGCGGGGCCATTAGAAGGAATTTTTCATCTAGGAACCAACAACTGATTTCTGGTGTGGAAACACTCAGTTCTCCAGGAGTGATATAACTGCTATTTAATGAACTCTAAGTTTGTTCACCATTGTTTTATACCATAATTGTTGATATGTCAGATAAGTTATTTACTTATAGATGTTTGTGCTACAAGCATTTGTGACACATTTTCTTTGCTCACTTACTTTTCTGCAAGCGCTGCAAATACCCAATATTTTTTCCTTTTTGAGGTGTTAGACCTCTTGTTGCAGCAGCTGCGGAGCTATCAATTTATATATGAATTATCACTGCACAGTCTGTAAGCGCGGGTTTTAATTTTTTATAAATACGGTGAAGGAATGGTCTGTTGACTCCCTGGAGAGATGTCTTCCCCTTGATATGGGCTAGGTTCGTAGAAGGAGAAGCTCAAGGTCACCTTGGCTGTATCAGAGGCCTTATTCAACCGGCCCGTGGCAGGGGCCTTATACACCCTGGTCTGTGGCTGAGACCAAAGTTCTCCAGGCCCGTGGCAGGGGCCTTGTACACCCGGTCTGTGGCAGAGACCAACCTCAATGTCTGTGGCAGAGACCGTGCGCCAAAAACTGTTTGAGAAACCTAAGCAGTGAAGTGAATGTGCTACGTTTGTGCCTGGACCTCCTCCACACCTTAAGCTGTCCTGTTTCTTTGCTCTAACCTTTTCTATCTGAGTACAGTTTATTTTGCCATGAGAGAATAAGAGTTGGAGTTTCAGCTGGTGTGGACATTGACTTTACTGGCAATTAAAGGACTTGCCTCTACCTACAGTAGAGGTGAGAATCATCCTCTGGAGGAGTTTTGACTCCGGCTTTGGACACGGCCCGTCAAGTACACCGCTCAACCTCTTTATATAGGAGTATACGGGCTGGTAGTGCGGTGTGCCTTTCTCCCTCCTGCGAAGAGCCAACAACATAAAGGCAGGTAAGGGGGAAAGGATCTGTGCGCTACAAAAAAATAAAATAAAAATTTTAATCTTGGCCTAGCAGGACGAGGTCCATATGGAGTAGGAGGTTGAGGTGGCGGTGGATGTGGCTGTGTAGGTGGAAGCGGCGGTGGAGGAGGACGAGGTAGCCAACACTGGTTCAAAAATACAACAATGGCTGGGTAAGGCCGGTGATGTGTCGAATTCTGTCCCCTGTCGAATAGTGTCCGCCCTGTACTGCGCTTGCTGAGTATGTAGGACAAGGGGATTTCAAAAATCTCCCAAGACTAACGGTGCCTGCGTGTTGAGTTCAGGTGAAGGCCACACCATCCGTGGTTCAAGCCGAGCCAAGCAAGGCCGCGATCGAAGCGAGCCCGTGAGGGGCCCTGTTACTATGTGCTACCGTATGTCCTCTTGGATGGTGGGGCTTGAACCTGCACTCACAGCGCAGGCGCCGTTCATCTTTGGAGATTTTGTGAATCTCCTTGTCCTCTGTACTGCGCAAGCGCTGCGCCTGCACAGTACGGGCCGGGCACAATCCGATGGCCGGACAGTTTTTGTCACAACACCGGTATACATGTCTATTCTGCACAAGGTACGGACAAGTCCTGTGGGATCCATGCCTGGTTCATTTTAATGAACGTGAGCTTGTCCACATTGGCTCTGGACAGGCGGCTGCGCTTGTCTGTGATAACGCCCCCTGCCGTGCTAAATACACGTTCAGATAATACACTGGCTGCAGGGCAGGCCAGCACCTCCAAGGCATAAACGGCAAGCTCAGGCCATGTGCCCAATTTGGAGACCCAGAAGTTAAAGGGGGCAGACCCGTCATCCAGTACGTGTAGGCCTGTGGACACATACTGCTCAACCATGTTGGTGAAATGCTGCCTCCTGCTAAGACGTTCCATCTCAGCTGGTGGTGCTGGTTGTTGTGGCGTGCTGACAAAGCTTTTCCACATTTCGGCCATGCTAACCCTGCCTTCTGAGGTGCTGCCGGTGCCCCGGCTGCGTTGGCGACCTCTTCCTCCTCCTCTGCCTTCGCCTTGTGCTTCCACCGTACGCCCGCTGTCAGGTGGGAATGCCACCAGCAGCGCGTCTACCAGCGTGCGCTTGTACTCGCGCATCTTACGATCCCGCTCCAGTGAGGGAATTAAGGACGGTACGTTGTCCTTGTAACGGGGATCCAGCAGGGTGGCCACCCAGTAATCAGCACCAGTTAAAATGTGGGCAACTCGGCTGTCGTTGCGGAAACACTGCAGCATGTAATCGCTCATGTGTGCCAGGCTGCCCAGAGGCAAAGAAAAGCTGTCCTCTGTGGGAGGTGTATCGTCTGTGTCCTCTGTATCCCCCCAGCCACGCACCAGTAATGGCCACGAGCTGGTCTGAGTGCCACCCTGCTGTGAACATGGCTCCTCCTCCTCCTCCTCCTCCATCTCCTCCTCCACCTCGTCATCCTCCAGAACTGTGCCCTTTCTGCCGGACAATTGTGTACCTGGCGTTTGTTGGTGCAGGAACCCACCCTCGTAGCCACTTGTGAAAGACTGCCCTGAAAGCCTTTGAAATGATCCCGCTTCCTCCTCCTCCTCCTCATCCTCCTGTGCCACATCCTCTTCCATCATCGCACGAAGCGTTTTTTCAAGGAGGCATAGAACTGGGATAGTAACGCTGAGAACGGCGTCATTGGCACTGGCCATGTTGGTGGAGTACTCGAAACAGCGCAACAAGGCACACAGGTCTCGCATGGAGGCCCAGTTATTGGTGGTGAAGTGGTGCTGTTCCGCAGAGCGACTCACGCGTGATTGCTGCAGCTGAAACTCCACTATTGCCTGCTGCTGCTCGCACAGTCTGGCCAGCATGTGCAAGGTGGAGTTCCACCTTGTGGGCACGTCACATATGAGGCGGTGAGCTGGAAGGCCGAAGTTACGCTGCAGCGCTGACAGGCGAGCAGCAGCAGGGTGAGAACGCCGAAAGTGCGCACAGACAGCCCGCACTTTCTGCAGCAGCTCTGGCATATTGGGGTAATTTTTAAGGAACCTCTGGACCACCAAGTTCAGCACATGCGCCAGGCAAGGGATGTGCGTCAAACCGGCTAGACCCAGAGCTGCTACGAGATTTCGCCCATTATCGCACACCACCAGGCCGGGCTTGAGGCTCACTGACAGCAACCACTCATCGGTCTGTTGTTCCATGTCCCTCCACAACTCCTGCGCGGTGTGGGGATTTTCCCCCAAACAGGAAAGTTTTAAAACTGCCTGCTGTCGTTTACCCCTGGCTGTGCTGAAGTTGGTGGTGAAGGTGTTACGCTGAATGGATGAGGAGGCGGTAGAGGATGAGGAAGCGGAGAAGGAGGAGTTAGCAACAGGAGGCAAACTGAAGCGCCCTGCAATCCTCGGTGGTGGAAGGACATGCGCCAAACCGCTATCTGCCTCAGGCCCAGCAGCCACTGCATTTACCCAGTGTGCTGTTAGGGAGATATAACGTCCCTGACCGTGCTTACTGGTCCACGCATCCGTAGTTAGGTGGACCTTGCCACAGATGGCGTTGCGCAGTGCACACCTGATTTTGTCCCCCACCTGGTTGTGCAGGGAAGGGATGGCTCGCCTGGAAAAGTAGTGGCGGCTGGGCACGACGTACTGCGGGACAGCCAATGCCATCAGGCTTTTAAAACTCTGCGTCTCCACCAGACGGAATGACAGCATTTCAAAGGCCAGGAATTTTGAAATGCTGGCATTCAGGGCCAGGGATCGTGGGTGGCTAGGGGGGTACTTCCTCTTCCGCTCCAATGTTTGGGAGATAGAGAGCTGAACGCTTCCATGGGACATTGTGGAGATGGTCGGTGACCCAGGTGGTAGTGTTGCTGGCAGATCCTCTGTTTGCGGGGTGACAGGTGCCACTGTCACTACAGAGGTGGATGAAGAGGCCGAGACTGCAGCAGAAGAGGAAGCAGGAGGAGCCAGAGACCTTTCTTGGTTTCTGAGGTGTCTACTCCACTGCAGCTCGTGCTTTGCACTTAGATGCCTGGTCATGCAGCTTGTGCTCAGGTTGAGAACGTTTATGCCTCGCTTCAGGCTCTGATTGCACAGCGTGCAAACCACTCGTGTCTTGTCATCAACACACTGTGTGAAGAACTGCCACGCTAGGGAAGTCCTTGGACCTGGCTTTGGTGTGCTCGGTCCCTTGCTGCGTTGGGCAGTAGCAGATGTACTGTCTAGGGGACGAATGCTCCGTTT
This sequence comes from Rana muscosa, assembly GCA_029206835.1. Classification (NCBI taxonomy): domain Eukaryota; kingdom Metazoa; phylum Chordata; class Amphibia; order Anura; family Ranidae; genus Rana; species Rana muscosa. The sequence continues at coordinate 97,162,890 of CM055123.1, read as the reverse complement.
TTGCACCCTGCTCCCTCTTCTGCTGTGCTGGTGGCTCTGTGCGACCACCGCCTCTTCCTCCGAACTACACTGGTCACCTGCATAACGTTGATTCCATGTGGGGTCGAGGACCTCATCGTCCTCCACATCATCTTCCACCCAGTCTTCACCCCTGCCCTCCATGTCTGTCTGCACAATTGCGAAAGCAGCAGCAGTTGGCACCTGTGTTTCGTCATCATCCGAGACGTGCTGCGATGGTCCTCCCATGTACCCATCATGAAACATAAGTGGTTGGGCATCGGTGCACTCAATCTCTTCCACTTCTGGGGCAGGGCTAGGTGGATGGCCCTGGGAAACCCTGCTAACAGAGTCATCGAAAAGCAGAAGAGATTGCTGCATGATTTGGGGCTCAGACTGCTTGGCTGATTTGCAAGGGGGTGAGGTGAAAGACTGATGGACATGGGCTTCAGGTGCCAACTCTGATCTTTCATCAGAAGAGTGGGTGGGAGACAATGTGAAGGAACCCGAGGCACTGTCAGCAACCCAATCTACTATCGCCTGTACTTGTCCTGGCCTAAACATTGGTACAGCCTCATTAGGCGCGACAAAATACCGCCGCAGGCTCGGTCGCCTACTCGCACCTGAGGAAGGTGTTTCACTTGTGCGTGTAGCTGGCACAGATCCACCACGTCCTCTCCCTGCAACAGGAGCTCCACCAGCAGCACCACGACCGGGGCCACCACGTCCCTTTGACCTTCCCCTCATATTTTCCAAATTTAGGATCTTGCCCTAAATGGCGTTTTTTGGAAGACCACAACACACCCACAGTACGTAATGGCTGAAACGCACAGCTACAGAACTGCAGAAAATGCTATTCAAAAAAAAAAAGGTTGTTTTTTTTAGTATAGCACAGTACAAGGAAAATATATAGAAATTGTTTTTTTACACACACCTCCAGATGTGTATTTCACACTGCAAAATATTTTCTGTGGCCCTAAATGGCGTTTTTTGCCAGACCACAACACACCCACAGCACGTAACCGCTGAATCGCACAGCTACAGAAAATGCTATTAAAAAAAAAGGTTGTTTTTTTTAGTATAGCACAGTACAAGGAAAATATATAGAAATTGTTTTTTTACACACACCTCCAGATGTGTATTTCACACTGCAAAATATTTTCTGTGGCCCTAAATGGCGTTTTTTGCCAGACCACAACACACCCACAGCACGTAACCGCTGAATCGCACAGCTACAGAAAATGCTATTAAAAAAAAAGGTTGTTTTTTTTAGTATAGCACAGTACAAGGAAAATATATAGAAATTGTTTTTTTACACACACCTCCAGATGTGTATTTCACACTGCAAAATATTTTCTGTGGCCCTAAATGGCGTTTTTTGCCAGACCACAACACACCCACAGCACGTAACCGCTGAATCGCACAGCTACAGAAAATGCTATTAAAAAAAAAAGGTTGTTTTTTTTAGTATAGCACAGTACAAGGAAAATATATAGAAATTGTTTTTTTACACACACCTCCAGATGTGTATTTCACACTGCAAAATATTTTCTGTGGCCCTAAATGGCGTTTTTTGACAGACCACAACACACCCACAGCACGTAACCGCTGAATCGCACAGCTACAGAAAATGCTATTCAAAAAAAAAGGTTGTTTTTTTTAGTATAGCACAGTACAAGGAAAATATATAGAAATTGTTTTTTTACACACACCTCCAGATGTGTATTTCACACTGCAAAATATTTTCTGTGGCCCTAAATGGCGTTTTTTGCCAGACCACAACACACCCACAGCACGTAACCGCTGAATCGCACAGCTACAGAAAATGCTATTAAAAAAAAAAGGTTGTTTTTTTTAGTATAGCACAGTACAAGGAAAATATATAGAAATTGTTTTTTTACACACACCTCCAGATGTGTATTTCACACTGCAAAATATTTTCTGTGGCCCTAAATGGCGTTTTTTGACAGACCACAACACACCCACAGCACGTAACCGCTGAATCGCACAGCTACAGAAAATGCTATTCAAAAAAAAAGGTTGTTTTTTTAGTATAGCACAGTACAAGGAAAATATATAGAAATTGTTTTTTTACACACACCTCCAGATGTGTATTTCACACTGCAAAATATTTTCTGTGGCCCTAAATGGCGTTTTTTGCCAGACCACAACACACCCACAGCACGTAACCGCTGAATCGCACAGCTACAGAAAATGCTATTCAAAAAAAAGGTTGTTTTTTTTAGTATAGCACAGTACAAGGAAAATATATAGAAATTGTTTATTTTACACACCTCCACATGTGTATTTCACACTGCAAAATATTTTCTGTGGCCCTAAATGGCGTTTTTTGCAAGAGCACAACACAACCACAGTATTTAACCACTGAATCGCACAGCTATAGAAGTGCAGAGAATGCTATTCAAAAAAAATGTTGTTTTTTTTAGTATAGCACTGTACAATATATAGAAATTGTTTATTTTACACACCTCCACATGTGTATTTCACACTGCAATTTATTTTCTGTGGCCCTAAATGGCGTTTTTTGCAAGAGCACAACACAACCACAGTATTTAACCACTGAATCGCACAGCTATAGAAGTGCAGAGAATGCTATTCAAAAAAAATGTTGTTTTTTTTAGTATAGCACTGTACAATATATAGAAATTGTTTATTTTACACACCTCCACATGTGTATTTCACACTGCAAAATATTTTCTGTGGCCCTAAATGGCGTTTTTTGCAAGAGCACAACACAACCACAGTATTTAACCACTGAATCGCACAGCTATAGAAGTGCAGAGAATGCTATTCAAAAAAAATTTTGTTTTTTTTAGTATAGCACTGTACAATATATAGAAATTGTTTATTTTACACACCTCCACATGTGTATTTCACACTGCAAAATATTTTCTGTGGCCCTAAATGGCGTTTTTTGGAAAAGCACAACACAACCACAGTATTTAACCACTGAATCGCACAGCTATAGAAGTGCAGAGAATGCTATTCCAAAAAATTTTTGTTTTTTTTAGTATAGCACTGTACAATATATAGAAATTGTTTATTTTACACACCTCCACATGTGTATTTCACACTGCAATTTATTTTCTGTGGCCCTAAATGGCGTTTTTTGCAAGAGCACAACACAACCACAGTATTTAACCACTGAATCTCACAGCTATAGAAGTGCAGAGAATGCTATTCAAAAAAAATGTTGTTTTTTTTAGTATAGCACTGTACAATATATAGAAATTGTGTATTTTACACACCTCCACATGTGTATTTCACACTGCAAAATATTTTCTGTGGCCCTAAATGGCGTTTTTTGCAAGAGCACAACACAACCACAGTATTTAACCACTGAATCGCACAGCTATAGAAGTGCAGAGAATGCTATTCAAAAAAAATGTTGTTTTTTTTAGTATAGCACTGTACAATATATAGAAATTGTTTATTTTACACACCTCCACATGTGTATTTCACACTGCAAAATATTTTCTGTGGCCCTAAATGGCGTTTTTTGCAAGAGCACAACACAACCACAGTATTTAACCACTGAATCGCACAGCTATAGAAGTGCAGAGAATGCTATTCAAAAAAAATGTTGTTTTTTTTAGTATAGCACTGTACAATATATAGAAATTGTTTATTTTACACACCTCCACATGTGTATTTCACACTGCAATTTATTTTCTGTGGCCCTAAATGGCGTTTTTTGCAAGAGCACAACACAACCACAGTATTTAACCACTGAATCGCACAGCTATAGAAGTGCAGAGAATGCTATTCAAAAAAAATTTTGTTTTTTTTAGTATAGCACTGTACAATATATAGAAATTGTTTATTTTACACACCTCCACATGTGTATTTCACACTGCAAAATATTTTCTGTGGCCCTAAATGGCGTTTTTTGCAAGAGCACAACACAACCACAGTATTTAACCACTGAATCGCACAGCTATAGAAGTGCAGAGAATGCTATTCAAAAAAAATGTTGTTTTTTTTAGTATAGCACTGTACAATATATAGAAATTGTTTATTTTACACACCTCCACATGTGTATTTCACACTGCAAAATATTTCCTGTGGCCCTAAATGGCGTTTTTTGCAAGAGCACAACACAACCACAGTATTTAACCACTGAATCGCACAGCTATAGAAGTGCAGAGAATGCTATTCAAAAAAAATGTTGTTTTTTTTAGTATAGCACTGTACAATATATAGAAATTGTGTATTTTACACACCTCCACATGTGTATTTCACACTGCAAAATATTTTCTGTGGCCCTAAATGGCGTTTTTTGCAAGAGCACAACACAACCACAGTATTTAACCACTGAATCGCACAGCTATAGAAGTGCAGAGAATGCTATTCAAAAAAAATGTTGTTTTTTTTAGTATAGCACTGTACAATATATAGAAATTGTTTATTTTACACACCTCCACATGTGTATTTCACACTGCAAAATATTTTCTGTGGCCCTAAATGGCGTTTTTTGCAAGAGCACAACACAACCACAGTATTTAACCACTGAATCGCACAGCTATAGAAGTGCAGAGAATGCTATTCAAAAAAAATGTTGTTTTTTTTAGTATAGCACTGTACAATATATAGAAATTGTTTATTTTACACACCTCCACATGTGTATTTCACACTGCAATTTATTTTCTGTGGCCCTAAATGGCGTTTTTTGCAAGAGCACAACACAACCACAGTATTTAACCACTGAATCGCACAGCTATAGAAGTGCAGAGAATGCTATTCAAAAAAAATTTTGTTTTTTTTAGTATAGCACTGTACAATATATAGAAATTGTTTATTTTACACACCTCCACATGTGTATTTCACACTGCAAAATATTTTCTGTGGCCCTAAATGGCGTTTTTTGCAAGAGCACAACACAACCACAGTATTTAACCACTGAATCGCACAGCTATAGAAGTGCAGAGAATGCTATTCAAAAAAAATGTTGTTTTTTTTAGTATAGCACTGTACAATATATAGAAATTGTTTATTTTACACACCTCCACATGTGTATTTCACACTGCAAAATATTTCCTGTGGCCCTAAATGGCGTTTTTTGCAAGAGCACAACACAACCACAGTATTTAACCACTGAATCGCACAGCTATAGAAGTGCAGAGAATGCTATTCAAAAAAAATATTGTTTTTTTTAGTATAGCACTGTACAATATATAGAAATTGTTTATTTTACACACCTCCACATGTGTATTTCACACTGCAATTTATTTTCTGTGGCCCTAAATGGCGTTTTTTGCAAGAGCACAACACAACCACAGTATTTAACCACTGAATCGCACAGCTATAGAAGTGCAGAGAATGCTATTCAAAAAAAATGTTTTTTTTTTAGTATAGCACTGTACAATATATAGAAATTGTTTATTTTACACACCTCCACATGTGTATTTCACACTGCAAAATATTTTCTGTGGCCCTAAATGGCGTTTTTTGGAAGAGCACAACACAACCACAGTATTTAACCACTGAATCGCACAGCTATAGAAGTGCAGAGAATGCTATTCAAAAAAAATGTTGTTTTTTTTAGTATAGCACTGTACAATATATAGAAATTGTTTATTTTACACACCTCCACATGTGTATTTCACACTGCAAAATATTTTCTGTGGCCCTAAATGGCGTTTTTTTGCAAGAGCACAACACAACCACAGTATTTAACCACTGAATCGCACAGCTATAGAAGTGCAGAGAATGCTATTCCAAAAAAATGTTGTTTTTTTTAGTATAGCACTGTACAATATATAGAAATTGTTTATTTTACACACCTCCACATGTGTATTTCACACTGCAAAATATTTTCTGTGGCCCTAAATGGCGTTTTTTGCAAGAGCACAACACAACCACAATATTTAACCACTGAATCGCACAGCTATAGAAGTGCAGAGAATGCTATTCAAAAAAAATGTTTTTTTTTTTAGTATAGCACTGTACAATATATAGAAATTGTTTATTTTACACACCTCCACATGTGTATTTCACACTGCAATTTATTTTCTGTGGCCCTAAATGGCGTTTTTTGCAAGAGCACAACACAACCACAGTATTTAACCACTGAATTGCACAGCTATAGAAGTGCAGAGAATGCTATTCAAAAAAAATTTTGTTTTTTTTAGTATAGCACTGTACAATATATAGAAATTGTTTATTTTACACACCTCCACATGTGTATTTCACACTGCAAAATATTTTCTGTGGCCCTAAATGGCGTTTTTTGGAAGAGCACAACACAACCACAGTATTTAACCACTGAATCGCACAGCTATAGAAGTGCAGAGAATGCTATTCAAAAAAAATGTTGTTTTTTTTAGTATAGCACTGTACAATATATAGAAATTGTTTATTTTACACACCTCCACATGTGTATTTCACACTGCAAAATATTTTCTGTGGCCCTAAATGGCGTTTTTTTGCAAGAGCACAACACAACCACAGTATTTAACCACTGAATCGCACAGCTATAGAAGTGCAGAGAATGCTATTCAAAAAAATGTTGTTTTTTTTAGTATAGCACTGTACAATATATAGAAATTGTTTATTTTACACACCTCCACATGTGTATTTCACACTGCAAAATATTTTCTGTGGCCCTAAATGGCGTTTTTTGCAAGAGCACAACACAACCACAGTATTTAACCACTGAATCGCACAGCTATAGAAGTGCAGAGAATGCTATTCAAAAAAAATGTTTTTTTTTTTAGTATAGCACTGTACAATATATAGAAATTGTTTATTTTACACACCTCCACATGTGTATTTCACACTGCAATTTATTTTCTGTGGCCCTAAATGGCGTTTTTTGCAAGAGCACAACACAACCACAGTATTTAACCACTGAATCGCACAGCTATAGAAGTGCAGAGAATACTATTCAAAAAAAATGTTGTTTTTTTTAGTATAGCACTGTACAATATATAGAAATTGTTTATTTTACACACCTCCACATGTGTATTTCACACTGCAAAATATTTTCTGTGGCCCTAAATGGCGTTTTTTGCAAGAGCACAACACAACCACAGTATTTAACCACTGAATCGCACAGCTATAGAAGTGCAGAGAATGCTATTCAAAAAAAATGTTGTTTTTTTTAGTATAGCACTGTACAATATATAGAAATTGTTTATTTTACACACCTCCACATGTGTATTTCACACTGCAAAATATTTTCTGTGGCCCTAAATGGCGTTTTTTGGAAGAGCACAACACAACCACAGTATTTAACCACTGAATCGCACAGCTATAGAAGTGCAGAGAATGCTATTCAAAAAAAATGTTGTTTTTTTTAGTATAGCACTGTACAATATATAGAAATTGTTTATTTTACACACCTCCACATGTGTATTTCACACTGCAAAATATTTTCTGTGGCCCTAAATGGCGTTTTTTTGCAAGAGCACAACACAACCACAGTATTTAACCACTGAATCGCACAGCTATAGAAGTGCAGAGAATGCTATTCAAAAAAAATGTTGTTTTTTTTAGTATAGCACTGTACAATATATAGAAATTGTTTATTTTACACACCTCCACATGTGTATTTCACACTGCAAAATATTTTCTGTGGCCCTAAATGGCGTTTTTTGCAAGAGCACAACACAACCACAGTATTTAACCACTGAATCGCACAGCTATAGAAGTGCAGAGAATGCTATTCAAAAAAAATTTTGTTTTTTTTAGTATAGCACTGTACAATATATAGAAATTGTTTATTTTACACACCTCCACATGTGTATTTCACACTGCAAAATATTTTCTGTGGCCCTAAATGGCGTTTTTTGGAAAAGCACAACACAACCACAGTATTTAACCACTGAATCGCACAGCTATAGAAGTGCAGAGAATGCTATTCAAAAAAAATTTTGTTTTTTTTAGTATAGCACTGTACAATATATAGAAATTGTTTATTTTACACACCTCCACATGTGTATTTCACACTGCAAAATATTTTCTGTGGCCCTAAATGGCGTTTTTTGCAAGAGCACAACACAACCACAGTATTTAACCACTGAATCGCACAGCTATAGAAGTGCAGAGAATGCTATTCAAAAAAAATTTTGTTTTTTTTAGTATAGCACTGTACAATATATAGAAATTGTTTATTTTACACACCTCCACATGTGTATTTCACACTGCAATTTATTTTCTGTGGCCCTAAATGGCGTTTTTTGCAAGAGCACAACACAACCACAGTATTTAACCACAGAATCTCACAGCTATAGAAGTGCAGAGAATGCTATTCAAAAAAAATGTTGTTTTTTTTAGTATAGCACTGTACAATATATAGAAATTGTGTATTTTACACACCTCCACATGTGTATTTCACACTGCAAAATATTTTCTGTGGCCCTAAATGGCGTTTTTTGCAAGAGCACAACACAACCACAGTATTTAACCACTGAATCGCACAGCTATAGAAGTGCAGAGAATGCTATTCAAAAAAAATGTTGTTTTTTTTAGTATAGCACTGTACAATATATAGAAATTGTTTATTTTACACACCTCCACATGTGTATTTCACACTGCAAAATATTTTCTGTGGCCCTAAATGGCGTTTTTTGCAAGAGCACAACACAACCACAGTATTTAACCACTGAATCGCACAGCTATAGAAGTGCAGAGAATGCTATTCAAAAAAAATGTTGTTTTTTTTAGTATAGCACTGTACAATATATAGAAATTGTTTATTTTACACACCTCCACATGTGTATTTCACACTGCAAAATATTTTCTGTGGCCCTAAATGGCGTTTTTTGCAAGAGCACAACACAACCACAGTATTTAACCACTGAATCGCACAGCTATAGAAGTGCAGAGAATGCTATTCAAAAAAAATGTTTTTTTTTTTAGTATAGCACTGTACAATATATAGAAATTGTTTATTTTACACACCTCCACATGTGTATTTCACACTGCAAAATATTTCCTGTGGCCCTAAATGGCGTTTTTTGCAAGAGCACAACACAACCACAGTATTTAACCACTGAATCGCACAGCTATAGAAGTGCAGAGAATGCTATTCAAAAAAAAATGTTGTTTTTTTTAGTATAGCACTGTACAATATATAGAAATTGTTTATTTTACACACCTCCACATGTGTATTTCACACTGCAATTTATTTTCTGTGGCCCTAAATGGCGTTTTTTGCAAGAGCACAACACAACCACAGTATATAACCGCTGAATCGCACAGCTGCAGAGAATGCTATTCAAAAAAAAGTTTTTTTTTTTTTTTTAGTATAGCATAGTACAAGAAAAATATATAGAAATTGGTTATTTCACACAACTAGAGATATACACTGCAAAATATTTTTTTTGCCCAAAAATAGGTCTTTTTTGCGCACAACAAAGTGCCTTTTTTTTTTTTGCAACAGCACAATAAAGTGCCTTTTTTTTTTTTTGGGCCCCAAAAATGGGTCTTTTTAGCAAAAGCACAATAAAGTGCCTTTTTTTTTTTTTTTTCTGACCGAAATAGGTCTTTTAGCAAGAGCACAATACAGCCACAGTATGGAATAGGTGTATCACTCAACGTAATGCAGTGCTGGTGCACTGAGCTTGCAACACAAACAGATAAACCTATGCAGATCGCTGAGCTATTATATCTCTCAATCTGGACTCCTATCTAAATCTCTCTCCCTGAAAGCACAAACAGGATCCTGCCCCTACACTACACTACACTACACTGTCTCCCTATCTTTTCTATCAGTAGATTGCAGAATCAGGACTAACTCCTATCATATAATTCTCTCCCTCACAGCAACAGCAGCCAGGATCCTTTCCCTACACTGTCTAAAAGCAGAGTGACGATCTGTGCTGTGTGCCTCTTTCTTATATAGAAGCTGGTCACATGCTGGGTCACATGTTGCACTGACCAATCACAGCCATGCCATTAGTAGGCATGGCTATGATGGCTTCTAAGGGCACACCAGCTAATCAAATGGTGATTGGCTGGCCCCTGAAGCATTTCTAACTGCGCCATTAAATTCCCGAATCCGGACCCGAACCCGGACTTTAGCGCAAAATCCGGGTCCGGGTCCGGGGTCGGGAAAACGCCAAAATTCGGTACGGACCCGAACTTTACAGTTCGGGTCCGCTCAACACTACTCAGGATTCTAAGTGTCATTTCTCTCTGGTACTTTGTTTATCCGTTATCAGCATTTATCACTTCTGACAAGTTTTCCTGACACATAAAATACATTTGTGATGGGTAGGAGAGCTCAGCACACAGTTTATCTAATCAGAACACAGCTCTGCATGTTCCTTTGTGCAATGTGTGTGTGTGTGTGTGTGTGGGGGGGGGTCCCTTTTCTCCTATCAGCTCTCACATAGTGTATAAAAGCTGTAACTGTATCTCTACACCCACTCATCTGTGCTCCTCACAGATGCAGAAGGATTTAATCACAATTGTGCTCTTTTGAAGGGATGTAAACAATAGAATTCTGCAGATAAATAAGTACAACTTAGGTAGGAGGATTTGTTTCATCTCTGTGTATCACCTGAGGCTTTTCACTTCACTGGGTATATGAGAGACTTTACAACCACTTTAAAGGGTTACCAAACCCTCTTTTTTTTTTTTAATAACAAACATATCATACTTACCTCTTCTGTGCAGTTGGTTTTGCACAGAGCGGCCCCGATCTTCCTCTTCTGGGGTCCCTCAGTGGCACTTGTGGCTCCTCCTCTTCTCGAGTGCCCCGTTGGAGAAGCGCTCTCCTTCGGGAAACCCGTGCAGGTGCGCTCTCGAGTTCTGCTGCTGCGTCTATTGACACAGACAGCTGGACTCGGCCCCGCCCCCAGCGCTCGCAGCATTGGATTTGATTGACAGCAGTGGGAGCCAATGGCTATTGCGCTGCTATCAATCTATCCAATCAGGACACGAGAAACCGGCTGGAGCTGGTGTGCTCGTTCCCGTCATAAGAATTACGGGGCTCAGGTAAGTAAAAGGGGGGCTCAGGGGGGCTGCTGCATGACGGGAGTTTTTTCACCTTAATGCATAGAATGCATTTAAGTTGAAAAAACCATGAGGGTTTACAACCCCTTTAATTATTACCTTTATTTTTGTCTTCCACAGTGACTCCAATGAATTGACAAATGGTGACATAGTGATATTTGTTTTTAATTAAATCAAAATTTGGGGGAAATTAAACCTCTTAATTTTCCTCATCCCTATTTGTAGGTACCCCAGAATGGCTAAGGTCCCTTGTGATTGTGTGATCCTAAAAATCAAAATGGTCCTATGTAAGTTAAATCAAACTAACAATTTAATGATGGAAAAACACATTCTTGTTGAGACAAATGGGATTTAGGTTTTGAGGACTGGCAATTTTTTTTTTTTTTACCTTTGTTGCATAATTATCCATCACAGTGTGCAGGGTAGACAAAGTATCAGAAAAAACAACAACTTGACTTAGCCAAGCAGAGACACATCACCCTTGCTGTAACAAATGCTTTATAAAGAAACATTTATAGCACTGTTATGAGGATAGGTTATGAGAAAATCTGTCATGGATGGCAGGCAATTGTGGGAGCAGAACAAACTGAACAAAAGAACCTTCAAAAGATAACAGGCAAGTTGTGAGATGCTTAAGTGACAGTGCTGCAAAAGTGGAGCTTTTAAAATGCCAATTTAATGTACTCACAACATGCAAACACGATTAAAAAAACAGTCAGGAGGAAATATGTTGTAATTACATATGGAGTTTGTCAATCAGTTATTACGCATAATTGCTTATTGTAATACAAACTATATCAATACGTTTTATTTACAAGAAAACCTCTTCAAGTATGTCATCCATCTTTTTGTATATGTCTTTTTTTAAATACATTTATTTTGTGCTTTAAAGCTGTGCTGTGGGGATGACAGCTTTGACATCAAAACGTTCACTGAATACTTGTTGATCTATTTGATCTGGTGAGTGCAATATTTTTTTTTAGCAGGTGGCGGAGCACGTTTTGGTGAATCGGAAGAGGTCCTTTACAGCGCTACACTGTATTATTGGGGACTGGATTCATTCACAATGGATGTATAGGACACATGCATGCTTAGTCTGAAGATTAGCATCTTAAGGACACTTGAACGCATTATTTTATCGTACTTATGTTTTATCACTGTTATAGGGTTGTACACACTTATTGGGCAAGTGCCGCTTTCTATTTTTATTTGGTTATACACAGTGCTGGAAACATTTAAAGGGGCAGCTACCCATCTATCACATTTTTGTGGCGAGGTAGGGCGAAGGCCCGCTCACACATTATATGCACAGAATATCCAACATTTGATCATTTATTTGGAGTTTCTCTAGGGGTATTTATAGCACCTAGCACTCACTTTTATAATTATAAACATATATGAATGGTTATTATTGGAAATCCTGGGGTACGGCTTGTCCAAAGTTGTATGACAAGTCGCACAAGTGTGAATGGGGTAAAGTAAAGTAATCTACACTAGGCACTAGTAGCTCTAGCCGTTTTCCTGTATAAAGTCTTAAAAATATGTGTACAAATCACCAGTCTTAAAGAAAGGAGACAAATCTGGCATATGTCAAACATAACATCGAAAAAAAAAATTGTCCTGAACAAATAGATATATTTATAACTCTACTGTATATCGGGCTCACAGCTACTCATGCACAGAATCTCTCATTAGGTTTAATTAATATCACATGCCTAAAGATAGCAGTTCTTGGGTGAATTCCAATATCTGTATCTTTTTATATACAGTAGAAAGTGAGGTGACATATTACTATTAATAATAAATGCCTTTTTTGGTGGAAGTTTCACGTGAGAATTGTGCTTTCCTAGAGCTTGCCACAGGCGCGTCATTTTTATATGTTCCATATTCTGACATTTGTCGAGTTTTCAGTCAGACATTATATTTTTCATTGCTATGGTAAAATTATGTAATTTTCATATATATTAAGCAGCGATTAAAAATGTATTACACCATATGGATATTTCTAAAAATGCTTCATCTGTATATTACAACCTACTTGTTTTAGCACAGAAAAAAAGCTTTATTTTAATTTTCCACACCATACTGTAGATTGTGATACTTTTTGTCCACTATAGGATGTATGACCTTTAAGAGAGAGGCCTTTGTTTAGGTAATCATGAATACCCTTATCTATGACTGTTATTACATATCTGCAGTAATTTAAAAAGTAAAAAAAAAAAAACGACAGACAAGACACACAATTCAATGGCTTCTTGCCTTCTTGGCTTTAGATGAGTTATTTCAAGAGAAAACATAGTCCAATATAATTTAGTCTTGTCCCACAAAATGAAACCTGTCAATAACATAATACTTTGTAGTCATTATCCACAGCTAACCATCCAGAAAAATATACAGTAGTTTGACTCACCAGTAAAACCCAAGTTCTCATCAGCCAGCTGCAGAAATTGGCTATGAGGAAAAGCCCTTTTAGCTACACCTCCTCTCATTTTTTTTTTGTAAATAGTGCCATTAGCAAGGACAACTTGGCTTTTACCCTTTAAAGCTAAACTTCAGGCAGATATTGGAAAAAACAAACAAAAAAAAAAAAAACAACACAAATTAATGCACCTCTGTATTCCTTTATTGACACAATAATGGTATTTTTTAATGCAAGTAGTGTAAGTACCGTATATACTCGAGTATAAGCCGAGTTTTTCAGCACATTTTTTGTGCTGAAAATGCCCCCATCGGCTTATACTCGAGTCACCTTTTTGCGCCTGATCTCCCGGACTTTGGGGACCTGGTACCGGCCCGCCGTAGGTTCCCTGGACCCCAAACCTGGCACACATGTAGCGCAACTCTTCCTCTACAAGTTTAAAAAGTTTGTTGTCTGGAGGACCTATGGTCTGGGGAGTACCGATTTTTCAAACCCCTTCCATAGACTCCCATGTTAAATGGTAAATTCTCCTGTGACTTTGGGGACTCGGTACCGGCCGGTCGTTGGTCCCTTGGATCCGGAACTTGGTACACATATAGCCCCATTTCTTTACAAGTGTGCAAAGTTTTTTTTCTGGGTGACCTACGGCCGGGGAGCACCGATTTTTCAAATCTGGGCACCCCTTCCATAGACTCCCATGTTAAACGTCAGTCTAGTCATGGACACAGTGAGGCATGGGCACAGCGAGGCATGGACACAGTGAGGCATGCACATGGACACAGTGAGGCAAAGTGAGGCACAGTGAGGCATGCAGATGGATACCCTAGGCTTATACTCGAGTCAATACGTTTTCCCATTTTTTTGTGGTAAAATTAGATGCCTCGGCTTATATTCAGGTTGGCTTATACTCGAGTATATACGGTATATGATTTTAAATTTTTATTTGCCTCTTTCAATCTTTTTATTACAGCAGGAATCAGACTGAAAGAGGGAAAGGCAGGACTGGGATTCAGTTAGTTGAGCCTCAGTGCTCACATGCTAACAAGAGACACAAAGTTTATATTTTGCACTTCATGGTAAAGACCTTTACTCCTCCTCTTTTCTAATTTCTCCTCTAGCTTTAAGGCTACATTCATATAGCTGCACGGGGTGACCACAGCTAGGAATCAGTAAATGCTGCCTGCACACAATGGGGTTGATTTAGTAAAGGCAAATAGACTGTGCACTCCGCAAGTTTAGTAAATGAGGGGAAGCTCTGATGATTTCCATCACCCAATCATGTACAAGCAAAAATGCTGTGTTTTCTATTTTCCTTGCATGTGATTGGGTATTCTTTGCAAAGTGAAGCTTCACCTCATTTACTGTTCTGGAGCAACTGCACTTGCAAAGTCCACAGTCTATTCGCCTATAGTAAATGAACCCCAATGTTTGCAACCAGTAGCAGCTGTCAGACTTACACACTCTACAGATCAATAGCCAGTGCTTCTGCTGTCAACCACTCATCATTGGAAATACAATTTAACACATTGTTTTAGTCAAAAAAGTTTGATATTTGAACTCCTAACATTTGTTGTTGGCTCTTAGTTCTTGTTTTCTTGGTTACATCCCACTGTATTCATATAGAGCCATCTGTAAGTGTGAGCCTCCAGCCCAGTATGAAAACACTCAACTCACTGATTGCCATGTAAATATCTAGTGAGATCCCGTGCCACCAATCCATCCTTCTTGTTTATCTATATGCCATCCATTTTGGTCACTCGCTCTATTATCCTTTGGTATTGGTTTTCATTACCTAATTTTTTAGTAACTTCAACCAGCTTTCAATGGCATTAAATCCCATCTTTGGATAAATGTTGGGCTAGCTAGACGTTAGAGAATATTGTAGTGGGATAAGTATGTTTCTATTTATTGTCGCTATACCTTACCAGAAACTATATTTATTCTACATGTTTACATCTGTTTTCAAACCATAAATTTTATTTTTTTCCTGTAAAATATTTTTTTTTAAGCTTACAAAAAAATATATCCAACCATGAATTATATTTTTTATTAAGGGTTAACAATATTCATTTAAATGTTATATACAGCATCAAGATAAACATAAACATGCAACAGAGGAAGTCAGCAATAAGCAGGCAATGTGCATCTTCACATCATCCAGGAAATAATATATACGAAATAGAAAAGGTAATAGACTTGGAGTGGAAAACCACTCAATAGTAATGTAAACATCAATACGCATTATGGCGTAGTGACAATAAATAGAAAAACTTGCATTCAAGCTATTAAATAAAACGTATTTTGTGTTGTTCTATCCTGAGCACAGATCCAGAAACCTTTAGGCTGGGTTCACACTAGTGCAAATTGAATGCGGGTTCCTCCACATCCAATTCGCATGACAGGAGATTGTTGGCTCTATGGAGCCAGTTCACAAATCTCAGGGGAGGCTGCGGAGCAGGTTGCACAGGAGTCCTGTGTGTCTTTGGCACAGTTTCAGGGCTGAATTCAGGCAAAAATTCGGTCCTGATTCCTCCCTGACACAGAGAACAAGGACGCACCGGACCCCCTGCTGCGTGCCGCATCTGGCAGCAGTGTGAACGCCAACCTTAGCTGTACTAAGGATCCCAACAATGAGATGCTGTTGTTATTTTATTATCAGTTGACAGGTGGAAGAACCTGAGGCTTATAAAGAGTCTAGTGAACTAGTGGTGAGAGTGGGGAATAACATTGGTACATGTTCAAATGGTTTACAGTATTGTGCAATTAAAATTGTACAATACAGTAATCTATTAGTTATGGTTTGATTTGTGTAGTTAAATACCGGCCTATTTGACCTAGCAATAGAGTCATGCTATTTGATGTCTGTTTCAATAAAACATTCCTAAGCCTGCAAGTTTGTCTGATGGCCTTTATTTGGAGAACATCAACCCAGTTCATCATTTGCCCAAATATGGACTTTAACACATTTGGTTAGTTTTATGAATTAAAGTAATATAATTTTCTTAATTAAAATAATAAACATGTCATACATACCTGCTCTATGCAATGGCAGGCCTGATCCTCCTCTTCTCCTGTCCCTTACTGGCGCTCCTGGTTGCTCCCCTCCGCCGAGTGCCCCTCAAAGCAAGCCACTTTCTATGGGGCAATCATACAGTTTAGTTCCCGAACCATGCTGTCTGCGTCTATTGACACAGACAGCAGGGTTCAGCCTTACCCCGCTCCCTCATCATAGGATTTGATTGACAGGAGTGGGATCTAATGGCTCCCACTGCTATCAATCTGTCCAGTAAGGAGGGACAGAGCCAGGAGAGCCACTACTCTAATGCACATCAGGGCCGAGATCTGGCTCAGGTAAGTATAAGGGAAGCTGGGGGATGCTCTTCTACAGAAGGTTTTTTACCTTAGTGTATAGAATGCATTAAGGTAAAAAGAAAACATAAGGCTAAAAGCAGTTGAAAATCATGTAAAATAATTATGAAAAAACATATTACTGCAACAGTGCACACTGCTAAAAATAGCAGATGGATGGCATGTCATATTCTACTTTGTCTTTTCTTATTTGTCTTGTTTCTAGGCATTGCATGCATACAGGTATATACAGACAAACTATTGAATTGAAGTACACTTACATATCTTATTGGATAGAAATAATATAATTTATACAGTTTGTGCTACTGATCTATTCTGTTTTTGCACTGTATTGATGCATTACTACTATTATTACTGTTAGAAATCATGTTAAGTGCCACTATCCAAGCTGCTTTTGGTTTATTATTTTTATAACAACATTCATCACAATGCTGTGCGTTGGTGAATTTCTTATTTTGATATACTTTGCTCATTATGCATACTTTTATCTAGAAAGTGGATACATTCTTTTTATTTTGGTGAGGATCAAAATTGGTAATTGTGTGTTTTGATAACCTTAGCCTATTCTGTCTTTATATATGCTGCTTTAACTTTGTTGTATCACCTTAGTACAGGTTTTGTGGAGTACTTACAGTTTGATTATCCACTTGACCTCCTGAAGATTTACCCCCTTCATGACAAGGCCATTTTTTGCGATACAACACTGCGTTACTTTAACCGCTTACAGACCAGCCGCCGCAGTTATACTGAGCAGGTTGGCTCCACTGCACGAACTGTCGTAGCTGTACGTCGGTCGCTTTAAGCGGGCTAGCAGGCGCGCGTGCACCCGCTGCATCGCGGGGGTGCCGATGCTCGTGATCGGCTGTCGCGATGACCACCGGCCATGAGTGATCGCGGGTACGAGAGGCAGAATAGGGACGTGTGTGTGTAAACACACAAATCCCTGTTCTGTTCTGTGCAGAAAGGCAGATCATGAGTTCCTAATAGCTAGGAACCACAATCTGTAATTTCCTCTAGGTCAGTCCCATCCCCCTACAGTTAGAAACACACCTAGGGAACACAATTAACCCCTTGATCGCTCCCTAGTGTTAACCCCTTCCCTGCCAGTGACATTTTTACAGTAATCAGCGCATTTTTATAGCACTAATCACTGTATAAACAATGGTCTCAAAAATGTGTCAAAAGTGTCCGATGTATCCGTCATAATGTCGCAGTCCCGATAAAAATCACAGATCGCCGCCATTACTAGTAAAAAATAATAATAATAAAAATGTTATAAATCTATCCCCTGTTTTGTAGACGCTATAACTTTTGCGCAAACCAATCAATATACGCTTATTGCGATTTTTATTTCCAAAAATATGTAGAAGAATACATATGGGCCTAAACTGAGAAAAAATTGACTTTAAAAAAAAAAAAAAAAAATGGGGGTATTTATTATAGCAAAAAGTACAAAACATTGTGTTTTTTTCAAAATTGTCGCTATTTTTTTGTTTGTAGCGCAAAAAAAAAATCGCAGAGATGATCAAATATCACCAAAAGAAAGCTCTATTTGTGGGAAAAAAAGGACGTAATTTTTTTGGGGTACAGCGTTGCACAACCGCGCAATTGTCAGTTAAAGCGACGCAGTGTCGAATCGCAAAAAATGGCCCAGTCATTGAGCAGCCAATTCTTCCGGGGCTGAAGTGGTTAACTGACAATTGCACGGTCATGCAACACTGTACCCAAATTAAAATTTATGTCATTTTTTTCACACATAGAGCTTTCTTTTGTTGATATTTGTTCACGATTGCATGTTTTATTTTTTGTGCTAAAAAGGCCGACAATTTTGAAAAAACAATATTTTTTACTTTTTGCTATAAAACATATCCAATAAATTAACCTGCCTAGTGGTATTCCCGAGTCTGGCTCGGGGTGAAATATCAGTACCAAAAGCGGTAACCCCGAGCTAGACTCCCATCGCAGGATACAGGGAAAGTTACTTACCTTGTCCTCTGGATCCTGCGATGTCTCCCCGCCGTGTGTGCGAGCTGTCTCCTCACTCGATTCACCCTGCGAGTGCCGAGCTCCGTTCCCTGCGAGCGTTGCGACGCACAGGGACGGAGTTCGGTGCCAAATTCAGAAAGTGAAAAACACACAATACATACAGTATACTGTAATCTTACAGATTACAAGTACTGTGTAAAAAAAATTACACATCCCCTTTGTCCCTAGTGGTCTGTCCAGTGTCCTGCATGTAATTTTATATTATAAATACAGTTTTTTCTGCCTGGAAATCGGAGATGGTCCATAGCAACCAAAAAGTGTCCTTTTATGTCAAAAGTGGTTTTAGACCAGCTAGAAAACAGCGATAATAAATTAGAATCACTTGCAGAATTGAGCAATAGCGATTTGTACGGAAATTCGTCATCAAACACTGAAAGTAATGACAGCGACAATTCTGCAACTGAGCAAATTTCAGTGTTTTTGATTTGATTACATTATTGAATAATTTTTATTATTTTTATATTATTATTTGTTATAATTATTTATAGTTATTTATTATATTATAATTTATGATTTTGTGTTTCAAACTTTATCATACCCGGGATGTCTACTAGACTCTGGTTTTGACAGATTTAAGTGAGTTATTCCTAAGAATTACAGAAAAAAGAATATTCGTAAGTATATTTACCATTCAGTGGATGGAAAAAACAGGGGTGCATGGTACAAACCAGAGGGTTTAAGAATGTTTGCATTCAATGATCCCACTGTCTCCGCTCATCCCTACCGCACGCCCTAGGCGGGACCATATCCCACCAATCTTACAAGGGGCCACGCTTTGGGACAGGAGAGGAGGACGGGAAGTGAGGCACCTGAAACTAGATATATAGAGATTGCAATGAGTAATTGGCAGAGATTCTATGAGTACTTGGTACTGCTCGGAGAGTGCAGGCTGGTTAATATAGTATATTAGTTGTAACTTTCTATTTGTTTTATTACGTAATTTGTTTTCTTACATTTATAAATTAATTAATCTTGTTATTAATAGAAGTAGTTTGGGAAAAATTGGAAAGTTTATTATGTAATTTATTAATGGATCAAAATATAAAGTGAGTATCGGTGGAGTGAAGTGATGTAACCAATAATGGGGTAATTGAGAATAAGAAAGATATGTTGAATGAGAGCGTGATCTAAATCACAGCAACCTAGTGTAGACAAGGAGAGGGGTATGGGTGTGAAAGATCGTGACCCTGTGAGTCTATGAAACTAAAGAAAATGCCAAGTGAATGAGGTGAAGTGAAGTATGAAGTGTCCAGCAATAAATGTGTAACATTAAATGCCAAGTGTTGAGGTGTTAGAACAATGAGATCATGTCAATGTTTAGTTAAAATTATAACTGTATTATAATAAGTTATAAATTATAAGTTGTATTATGCTATTATAAAAAACCTAAAAATGGTGCGTATGCATGATTCAGATATTCCATGAAAAGTAGTTAAAGTTGGAAGTATATAACAGCCTGTCTAAAAAAAACTCAACGCTACACTTACCAGGTACTCCCATCCTTGTAATGGGTTGACAGTGTCTCAGGGATCCCTCAGGATCAACCGAAGTCTGTAGGTATATATGGTGTATGCCTTAATGGCCTATAGTTAGCAGGTGTGCATCTCCTTCCCTTTCCCTCCTTGCATACCAGCACCCGCCGCCCTTGGTGGCATAAGCGTGGCCCCCTCGGCGTTCCGGAAGACGAGTGCCCCGGCCATCGCCGTCACCTCCGATGCAAGCACGCGACGTTGCGGCATCACTCGCATGCGCAGGCAACCCGCGCACATGCGTGACGTCACTAACAGTCCGGTGGTGATCACGGAAAGCCGCCGGCATGGAGACGGGCTCCCCCCAGTGGCCCCAGGCAGGGACCCCACTGCGGGAAACACGCAAAGTAGGAGAACTGCAAAAAAACACGTCTCCCCACCAGGGATGAGCCGAACACCCCCCTGTTTGGTTCGCACCAGAACCTGTGAACAGACAAAATGTTCGTGTAAACTTTAGAACCCTATTAAATACAATGGACTCGAACGTTCGAAATCTAAAGTGTTAATTATAAAGGCTAATATGCAAGTTATTGTCCTAAAAAGTGTTTGGGGACCTGGGTCCTGCCCCAGGGGACATGTATCAATGCAAAAAGAAGTTTTAAAAACGGCCATTTTTTCGGGAGCAGTGATTTTAATAATGCTTAAAATGAAAAAATAAAAGTGAAATATTCCTTTAAATTTCATACCTGGGGGGTGTGTATGATATGCATGTGAAGTGGCGCATGTTTCCCGTGCTTAGAACTGTCCCTGCAAAAAATGTCATTTTTGAAAAAAAAAATGCATTTAAAACTCACTCGCGGCTATTAATGAATTGTCGGCTCCCGGCAATACATTCAAAAGTCATTGATAAAAAAAAAAAAAAAAGCGTGGGGGTTCCCCAGAATTCAATTACCAGGCCCTTCAGGTCTGGTGTGGATATTAAGGGGAACCCTGCCGCAAATTTAAAAAAAAATTGACATGGGGTTCCCCCAAATATCCATTCCAGGCCCTTCAGATCTGGCATGGATTTTAAGGGGAACTCCACCCCAAATTTTTAAAAAATGGCGTGGAGTCCCCCTAAAAATCCATACCAGACCCCTTATCCGAGCACGCAACCTGGCCGGCCGCAGGGGAAAAGGGGGGGACGAGAGAGCGCCCCCCCCCCTCCCTCCTGAACCGTACCAGGCCACATGCCCTCAACATGGGGAGGATGTCCCCATGTTGATGGGGACAAGGGCCTCATCCCCACAACCCTTGCCCGGTGGTTGTGGGGGTCTGCGGGCGGGGGGCTTATCGGAATCTGGAAGACCCCTTTAACAAAGGGGACCCCCAGATCCCGGCCCCCCCCTATGTGAATTGGTAAGGGATACATTGTACCCCTACCATTTCACGAAGAAAGCGTAAAAAAATGTTTAAAAAAAACACACAAACACCTTGAAAAAGTCCTTTATTAAAAAAAAAAACATTCCAGCGATGAAATCCAGTGTCCCGCGGCGATCCCGATGTCCAGCGCTGTCCTTCATTGGTTGTGCCTGAGCGGACCTGATGGGGAACTCCCTCTCAGTATTTTAAATGTATAGACCCGCCCCTTCTAAAGTTCCCCATCAGGTCCGCTCAGCGGACCAGATGCGGAACATGAGAAGGGGCGGGTCTATACATGTATTACCAAAGTGAGAGCAGTTCCCCATCAGGTCCGCCCCCTCGGTATGTCGGACCCGCCTACGTCATTGGCTTGAGCGGGGAACTTCCTTCACTATGTAAATTTTAATTACACAGTGAAGGAAGTTCCCCGCTCAAGCCAATGACGTAGGCGGGTCCGACATACCGAGGGGGCGGACCTGATGGGGAACTGCTCTCACTTTGGTAATACATGTATAGACCCGCCCCTTCTCATGTTCCGCATCTGGTCCGCTGAGTGGACCTGATGGGGAACTTTAGAAGGGGCGGGTCTATACATTTAAAATACTGAGAGGGAGTTCCCCATCAGGTCCGCTCAGGCACAACCAATGAAGGACAGCGCTGGACATTGGGATCGCCGCGGGACACTGGATTTCACTGCTGGAATGTTTTTTTTTTTTTTTTTAAATAAAGGACTTTTTCAAGGTGTTTGTGTGTTTTTTTTAAACATTTTTTTACGCTTTCTTCGTGAAATGGTAGGGGTACAATGTATCCCTTACCAATTCACATAGGGGGGGGCCGGGATCTGGGGGTCCCCTTTGTTAAAGGGGTCTTCCAGATTCCGATAAGCCCCCCGCCCGCAGACCCCCACAACCACCGGGCAAGGGTTGTGGGGATGAGGCCCTTGTCCCCATGAACATGGGGACATCCTCCCCATGTTGAGGGCATGTGGCTTGGTACGGTTCAGGAGGGAGGGGGGGCCACTCTCTTGTCCCCCCTTTTCCCCTGCGGCCGGCCAGGTTGCGTGCTCGGATAAGGGGTCTGGTATGGATTTTTAGGGGGACTCCACGCCATTTTTTTTAAAATTTGGGGTGGAGTTCCCCTTAAAATCCATGCCAGATCTGAAGGGCCTGGAATGGATATTTGGGGGAACCCCACGTCAATTTTTTTTTAAATTTGTGGCGGGGTTCCCCTTAATATCCATTCCAGACCTGAAGGGCCTGGTAATTGAATTCTGGGGAACCCCACGCTTTTTTTTTTTTTTTTTTATCAATGACTTTTGTATGTATTGCCGGGAGCCGACAATTCATTAATAGCCGCGAGTCAGTTTTAAATGCATTTTTTTCTTTCAAAAATGACATTTTTTGCAGGGACAGTTCTAAGCACGGGAAACATGCGCCACTTTACATGCATATCATACACACCCCCCAGGTATGAAATTTAAAGGAATATTTCACTTTTATTTTTTCACTTTAAGCATTATTAAAATCACTGCTCCCGAAAAAACGGCAGTTTTTAAAACTTCTTTTTGCATTGATACATGTCCCCTGGGGCAGGACCCAGGTCCCCAAACACTTTTTAGGACAATAACTTGCATATAAGCCTTTATAATTAGCACTTTAGATTTCTCCCATAGATTTTTCGAATTTGCCGCGAACACCCCAATTTGTTCGCTGTTCGGCGAACGGGCGAACAGGCAATGTTCGAGTCGAACATGAGTTTGACTCGAACTCGAAGCTCATCCCTACTCCCCACCATGCCGGAAAGACAGATGGGGGGAAGGGCACCCACCCAGTGGCGCGGGGCAGGGCAAGACGGTGCAAGTGGGATATTTATAGAGAGGCAAAAAGTTACATTTAGAAAACATAACAGTTATAATATAAAGTAGTCTTTGAATTTGGGAAATCTTGAAATTGATTGTATTAACTATAGTTTGACTTGTTCAAAGAGCTGAGGGTATATTGGGAAACCCAATTAGATGAAAGGAAAAGAGGGAAATCATGTCTTATTTCACCTCAAGAGAAAATTTCTCGTGTGCTTAATTAAGCCTTTTTTTTTTTTTAAATGTTATGCCGCGTACACATGACCATTTTTCTCGTCGGGAAAAAGAATTTTTTTTCTCTTTGACGAGAAAAATTACCGTGTGTGGGCTTTTGGTCATTTTTCCCAACGAGAAAAACGTCATTAATCACGACGAGAAAAATTAGAACATGCTCTAATTTTTCTCGTCATGATTCAAGGCATTTTTTTCCGCGGCAGTTTTCCCATAGGGAAACACTGCCGGGGAGCCTACACACGGTCGTTTTTCTCGACCAAGAGAAAAAATGACGGGAAAAACGGCCGTGTGTAGGGAAACCAGCCATTCCTTGTTTTTTCCACCGATTTTCTCGACGGTGTTTTCACCGTCGAGAAAATCGATCGTGTGTACGCGGCATTACACATTTATTGCTGGACACTTCATACTTCACTTCACCTCATTCACTTGGCTTTTTCTTTATTTTCATAGACTCACAGGGTCACGATCTTTCACACCCATACCCCTCTCCTTGTCTACACTAGGTTGCTGTGATTTAGATCACGCTCTCATTCAACATATCTTTCTTATTCTCAATTACCCCATTATTGGTTACATCCCTTCACTCCACCGATACTCACTTTATATTTTGATCCATTAATAAATTACATAATAAACTTTCCAATTTTTCCCAAACTACTTCTATTAATAACACGATTAATTAATTTATAAATGTAAATAAATAAATTACGTAATGATACGAATAGAAAGTTACAACTAATATACTATATTAACCAGCCTGCACTCACCGAGCAGTACCAAGTACTCATAGAATCTCTGCCAATTACTCATTGCGATCTCTCTATAGCTAGTTGCAGGTGCCTCGCTTCCCGTTCTCCTCTCCAGTCCCAAAGCGTGGCCCCTTGTAAGATTGGTGGGATATGGTCCCGCCTACGGCGTGCGGTATGGATGAGCGGAGACAGTGGAATCATTGAATGCAAACGTTCTTAAACCCTCTGGTTTGTACCATGCACCCCCGCTTTTTACATCCACTGAATGGTAAATATACTTACGAATATATAAAGACAATAATATTATTATATAAACTAACAATGTTTTTTACATTGATGTAATACCTCAAATTAGACATATTTAATATATTCTCTCAGATTATAATTCCCCCTGAAGAAGACCAAGACACAAAAAAAGGGTCGAAATGCATTGGGGTATTCAGAATATTCATGTGGACCACTATGCGGCTTATGCAATCAACTATGTTTTATTTGGGATATTTATCTGTCACAAGTGATGTTTTATGCTGTTGTGTGTATCCTCAACCAGAGTTTGTATCTTAAAATCTACTGCATTTTTCAATGAATCATGTACTAATTAAAAGATTTTACTTTATTACTTATCCTCAATTCATTGCTGCTAAAAAACCCTTTGGGGTAACCATTATTTTTTTCTGTATACATTTGGGTTATGCAGCTTTGATGGACTCTCATATGTGTGTTTTCTGTTTCTAGTATTCCTAAGAATTACAAGCCTACAATACAAAAAGCCAAATTTCCATGCAAAATAATTGTACCGCTTTCAGCACCTAAAATCAGACAGAATCATACCGCCAGGGAGGTTAAGTGAGTTATTCCTAAGAATTACAGGTCTACAATATAAAACGCCAAATTTCCATGCAAAATAATGGTACCGCTTTTAGCACCAAAAATCTGAAATAATCATACCGCCAGGGAGGTAAAAAAACAAAAACAAATTTCTTCATAAATTTGGGGCCAATATGTATTTTGCTACATATTTTTGGTAAAAAAATCCCAAAAAAGGGTATATTGATTGGTTTGCCCAAAAGTTATAGCATCTACAAACTGGGATATATACTGGAATAAAAAAAAATTATATCAGTAATGGTGGCGATCAGCGACTTATAGCGGGACTGCAATATTGCGCTGGAAAATCAGACACTGACACTTTTGACACTGTGTGGGAACCAGTGACACTAATACAGTGATCAGTGCTAAAATATGCACTGTCACTGTAATGACACTGGCTGGGAAGGGGTTAAACATCTAGGGCGATCAAAGGGTTAACTGTGTGCCTAACCAGTGTTTTTGTGTACTGCATGTGCTGTGTTTACTAAGGAAAGTAATGGATTTTCTTTCCCTCCTGTGCAGAATTGCGTACATACAGTATATTTGATTCTGCACAGGTGGGCCGCTCTGTAGCAGTATATCTGTTATAGGGTGGTCCTTAAGTGGTTAGTCAGTACAAGAGGACACTTTGGGACAGTGGTTGGTAAAGGTCCACATTACAAAAGGCAGTATGGGGAAATATTAATAACATGTACTTTAATCAAGAACACTATACCTGCCAACAACACATTGATGAAACTACGGATCAAACAAACTGGCCACACAAAAGCGTAAATTTGCTTTTTAACAAAATAAAAATATAAAGCGTAGTCTACTGTACTCTAGAAAAATAGTAATAGCGCTCATCTAACTATAGTTAGGTCAATATAAATAGTCCTAAAGGAAAAGTACAGTATCTAAACAAATGTTTTTAGTTTTTTAAATGGCTAAAACCCCTGCTAGGTGTGTTATGCCACCCAATCAAGAGATTTCCTTTCATTTTCCGTAGTGTAGACACAGCAAGAAGTGAGGGTACAGCTCCAAAATAAGTAAAATCTCCTTTGCTGTCACTGAAACAAGTGTCCTGATCAGAAAAGTTTACCTCTATTTCTGTTATTGTCTTTTACCCCACTTTTGTTCCAGGTAATACGGTGGGACAGTCCAAAACTAAAAAGAAAATATTAACTAGAAGCAAAAATTTTGCCTAAATAAATATGCAGGGCCTATATATTCTAGCTTTATCAAATGAATTAGTACTGTCATGGAAATTATGAACTTTGCCTATAAGCAAATAATTCCGTTGCGCTAATAAGCACAGTTAAATAGCTCTTCTGTATAATGCCGGTAAAGCGCGCTTGCATTTCTCCAAGTAGCACAGACACAGAGGCTGGTATCACGTTGAGCATAGAAGTCCTGCTTGCATAGGGCAGGCCTTGTTTATTTATAGGGCTGAACAGGGATAACAAAGGAAGGTGGTGGCTTCACAATCAGCCAATCAGACACTTGTATCAAAAGAACCAATCAGTTAGTGACGTATGCAATCGGCCATTTGCAGAACAACGTGTGCAGTTTCCTGCTGAGATACAACGCAGGCATCCAAAACAATGTGCCTCACATTGTGCCGGGTGCAAACACTGCAAACATTGCTCTGATCAGGACCATGTGCATATTCCCACCGTTACCATTGGCGCAAATCCTACTCCACGAGGCTCAGCAAGCCATGGTGTTGTACAGTTATACTATGGTTCCCATGTACACGGATCTGTTTGCCGGGAGCGTAAATGCAGTCACCATGAGATGATCAGTCTCTTGGTGAGGCATAAACAAACATCCCTTAAAGGGTGAACAGATCTCCCACATCCACGGGAAGGTTTCCGCAACCAACGGTTCTCCACCGGTGCCTGTATGTGCAGCCACGCTCGCATGAGCGTATTGCAGCAAAAATGACACTGCCCAGTATTTCCACAGCAGTACTGAAGACACATAAAGGTGTATTTCTAAAATGCAGGCAAATCCAAGCACATTCAGTCTGCCCAGATTTGCCTATTATTACATATATAGCATACTGTAAATTTGCAGCAAGAACAGCAGAGAGAATAAAAAGTTTGGATTTCAGGCTTAAAATACACTTTTCCACTTAATCCAACCTGCAGTGAATAGAAAATCAGGTGAGCGTGGGAGGATAAACATGGGTGAGTGAAGTGGGCAAAAAATATTAGGCTAAATTCACTAAACTGTCAAATAGGCCACCAAACTTTGGTGGTTTGTAGGCCATCAAACTGTCAAAGAGGAAAAGGAATGAAATGTTTGACAGCTGATTACACAACATAGGAGCATTTAATTGCAGTAATACATAGGATTCAGATTTTCTATTAATTGTGCAACAACTTAGACCTGTAAGAGATTATAGATCAGGAATATGCTCAAACTTGATGTGCTAATTAGGCATGTTTGGCTAATTTCCAGAATAACAGATCTGTACAGTATGTTTATTTCAATAATTTATTGTTATAGCAACAACGAGGCAAAACTCTTATTTGTGAGAAATGTTTCAGATTCCTTGATTAAGGACTGAACTTTATGTTATCTGAGAAGAAAAGAATGAGGCTTATTTAGTTAACAAAGTATTGTACTAAGGACCCTAACACATAAGGGTTGATTTACTAAAACTGATGCCAGATCTGGTGCAGATTTGCATGGTAGCCAGTCAGCTTCTAATTTCAGCTTGTTCAATTAGGCTTTGACAAAAAAAAAAAAATGGAAACTGATTGGTTTCTATGCAGAGTGGCACCAGATTTTACACTCTCCAGATTTTTTAGTTTAGTACATCAGCCCCATAGTAGTTAATCCAAACTCATCTTTCAATGATCTGTCCAAAGTAAACTGAAATCTGAATAGCATGACTTCATTATTGTTCTTTGCTTAGCCTTGTTAAAGCTGAACTCAAGCTAAATTATGCAAATACATACATAGGAGCTATTTTACTTGTCAAAGATTTGTATATCTGTCCATTCAATTCTGAGTTGTACACAATGTTGCTCTGTGCTGTGGCTGAACACAAAATGTCAGATTAACTCTACTGAAATGCCAACCCCTGGACACACACTGACTGCATACAGGGTTGGTAGTATTTTGCATTCAACTGCTCACAATCCCTCGTACCTTGGGGTATTAATTCCAAGTGACTCATTTCCTTACCACTTGTCAGTGCTAATGCTAATCACATGGGATCGAGCAAAACTCCCTAGCCCTTTCTAAGCTCCAAATCACAACTGCTTCCTATCAAGCCAATCCACAGGTATGGCCAGATGGACCAGAAGACTAACAAGGGTACAACTATGCACCATCAACATATTTAGCGCTGTCAATTTTGAATGACAATTGCGTATGCATGCAACATTACACCCAGGCCCAGACTGAGACAAAAAATAGGCCCGGGCATTTTAGACTGAGCAGCCGGGGGGGGGGGGGGTGGTTAATGATGGGATGTGGGGTTCCAGCACCTTGTACCTCTGGACCCCTTTACATTACACAGCACCCTGCAACTCTGGACCCCTTTACATTACACAGCATCCTGGACCCCTTTACAATACATAGCACCGCACCTCTGGACCCTTTTACATTACACAGCACCCTGCACCTCTGGGCCCCTTTACATTACACAGCACCTTGCACCTCTGGACCCCTTTACATTACACAGCACCCTGCACCTCTGGACCCTTTTACATTACACAGCACCACACCTTTGGACCCCTTTACATTACACAGCCCCCCACAGTTTGTTACACAGACACCCCCTAACAGTTCTGGACCCCATGCATGTTACACAGTCCTCCTTACAGTACAGACCCCCACCCTACAGTACAGACCCCCTCCCTACAGTGCAGACCCCCTCCCTACAGTGCAGACCCCCCTACAGTACAGACCCCCTCTACAATACAGACCCCCCTACATTGTAGACCCCCCTACAATACAGACCCCCCTACATTACAGACCCCCCTCTACAATACAGACCCCCCTACAATACAGAACCCCCTACAATACAGACCCCCTACAAAACAGACCCCCCTACAATACAGGACCCCTCTAAATTACAGACCCCCCTACAATACAGAACCCCCCTACATTTCAGACCCCCCCTACAATACAGAACCCCCCTACATTTCAGACCCCCTACAATACAGAACCCCCCTACATTTCAGACCCCCTTTAATACAGAACCCCTGTACATTACAGACCCCCTACAATACAGAACCCCCCTACAACACAGACCGCCCCCTAAAATACAGACCCCCCTACATTGCAGACCCCCCTACAATACAGAACCCCCTACATTACAGACCCCCTTACATTACAGACCCCCCTACAATAGAGACCCCCCTACAATAGAGAACCCACCTACATTTCAGACCCCCTTACAATACAGAACCTCCTACATTTCAGACCCCCCTACAATACAGAACCCCCTACATTACAGACCCCCCTACAATACAGAACCCCCCTATATTTCAGACCCCCCTACAATACAGAACCCCCCTACATTTCAGACCCCCCCTACAATACAGAACCCCTCTATATTACAGACCCCCCTACAATACAGAACCCCCTACAATACAGAAACCCCCTACAATACAGAACACCCCTACATTTCAGACCCCCCTACAATACAGAACCCCCCTACATTACAGACCCCCCTATACTACAGAGCCTACCATACATTTCAGACCACCCCTACAATACAGAAACCCCCCTACAATACAGACCCCCCCTTCAGACCCATAATGTACTTCAGATCAGCACGGGACTGCATGTTGGGTCCCCCCCCTGTGTGAACATAAAGGAGGAGGGGAGGCGGCTTCACTCTGCTCAGCTGTGTGAGACAGCCAAGCCGAGACTGATCAGATCATCAGTGCCGCGGCCACCTTGCCAGAGAGGAGGGGATCGTTGCGGGTCCCGCCCCTCTGATGTGCCGACAGGTGTCACTGTCACTCGAGTGCGGCTCCGACTCACAGCTGAGAGTGCACTGGGGCAATGGCGTCACTAGGGTTGGTGTCACCTGGTGTGGAAAAACATGGTGTCACCCCCCTCCTGTCTATCCTGCCCAGCGCCCTGCAGGCAGCACATGGTCACGAGGTGCACCCCCAAATGACCCCTGTAAATTAAAGTATAGGGTGGTATTGGGCCGGCTTGGGCGATATAGGGCAGGTTGGGGTAATATAGGGCAGGTTGCGGTGATATAAGGCAGGCTGGGGTGGCATAGGGCAGGTTGGGGTTGTATAGGGCAGGCTGGGGTGGTATAGAGCAGGTTTGGGTGGTATAGGGCAGTTTGCGGTAGTATATGTCAGGCTGGGTGGCATAGGGCAGGTTGGGGTGATATAGGGCAGGGTGTGGTGGCATAGAGCAGGTTGCAGTGGCATAATGCAGGTTGGGGTGGTATAGAGCAGTTTGCGGTGGCATAGGGCAGGTTGGGGTAGTATAGAGCAGTTTGCATGGCATAGGGCAGGTTGCTGTGGCATAGGGCAGTTTGCGGTGGTATAGGGCAGGTTGCGGTGGCATAGAGCAGGCTGGGGTGGTATAGGGCAGGTTGCGGTGGCATAAGG
This sequence comes from Rana muscosa, assembly GCA_029206835.1. Taxonomy (NCBI): domain Eukaryota; kingdom Metazoa; phylum Chordata; class Amphibia; order Anura; family Ranidae; genus Rana; species Rana muscosa. Next base: position 97,131,916 of record CM055123.1, on the reverse strand, counting down.
CAGGTTGCGGTGGCATAGGGCAGGTTGCGGTGGCATAGGGCAGGTTGCGGTGGCCCAAGGCAGGTTGCTGTGGCATAGGGCATTTGCCCGGTATGCCCTATGGCCAGTCCGGGCCTGATTACACCCGTATGAAATTTTTATCATTTTTCTTACACAAATAGAGCTTTCTTTTGGTAGTATTTAATCGCCACTGAGTTTTTTATTTTTTGCTAAATAAAAGAAAAAATATGGAAGATTTTTCTTTGTTTCTGATATACAATTTTTGCAAATATATAAACTTTCTTCATAGATTTAGGCCAAACTGTATTCTGCTACATTTCTTTGGTGAAAATAACCCAAATCAGTGTTTATTATTTAAACACTTCAATACCAGGCACTTACACTCCCTTCCTGTCCAGGCCAATTTTCAGTTTTCAGCGCAGTCGCATTTTGAATGACAATTGTGCAGTCATGCTACACTGTACCCAAACAAATCATTTATCATTTTGTTCCCCCAAATAGAGCTTTCTTTTGGTGGTATTTGATCACTGCTGAGGTTTTTATTTTTTGCGCAACAAATAAAAAATACCGAACATTTTGAAAAAAAAAGTTTTCCTTTGTTTCTGTTATAAAATTTTGTAAATAAGTATTTTTTCTCCTTCACGGATGGGCACTGATGAGGCTGCACTGACGGGTGCTGATAAGGCGGCACTGATGGGCAATAATAAGGTGGCACCAATGAGGTGGCACTGATGAGGTGGCACTGATGGGCACTGATATGCTGCACTGATGGGCACTGATAGGCAGCACTGATGGGCACTGATAGGTGGCACTGGTATGCAGCACTGATGGGCATGGATAGGCGGAACTGATGGGCACTCATAGGCGGCACTGATGGGCACTGATAGGTGGCACTAATGGACACTGAAAGGCTGCACTGATGGGTACTTATGAGTGGCACTGATAGGTGGCACAGATGGGCACTGATGGGCACTTATAGGTGGGCATGGATCAGCACTGATGGACACTGATGGGTGGCACTAATGGTCACTGATAGATGGCACTGCAGGGCATCACTGATGAGGAGACATCTGGCAGGCATTAGTAGTGGGCACTGACTGGCACCATTTGTGGGCAATGATTGGCATATTTTGGGCACTGTGTGATATTCCTGGTGGCCATGGGGGGGCATACCTGGTCATCCATGTGTGGTGGGCATCCCTGGTGGTCCAGTGTGGGCATCCACGGGGGGCTGTGAGATAAACAATTAGCACAGACCACCCCTGTCAGGAGAGCCGCCGATCGGCTCTCCTCTACTCGCGCCTGTCAGACGCAACTGAGGAAAACCCGATAAATGTCTCTTCCTGTTTACACTGTGATCATGCGTGCTTGGACACGGCTGATCACGTGGTAAAGAGCCCCCGTCAGAGGCTCTTTACCGATCGCTGTGCTGAGCGCCCCCTGACGCCCCCTGATGCCCCCTGACGCCCAGTCAGGATAACTAAACCACAGCCCGGCTGTCATTTTGCTAAAGGCCGGACAGGAAGTGGTTAATCTATAGAAAAGTTATAGAGTCCACAAACGTTGGTATACAGTATATATCTGAAAATGTATCAATCCTACAGTGGTGGCCCATCCATACGGGGTGCACAGGCGCCGCCCCTCCATCCATGCGTCTGGCCCCCTAATCTACATGCGGGGCACAGGACGCATGGATTGTAATGTTTTTTTTAAGCACATGATTAGAGCTCAAAAAAGGGTGAGCCCCCCACTTGTGTGACAATAGCAAATAATATTCGCTATTGTCTTCCTTATACTCCTCACAGCCAATCAGAAAGCACCAGATTGAAGCTGCAGCCCGGATCCATGTCTGCCTGATCTGCCTCCTTCCTAAGGTAAGGAGGCCTCTTATCGGCGCTGCATTACTGGCTGTCTCCCGTCATGGGTGGGGGATAGCCGAATTCCCGTCTGTCTCCCACGAGGAGGGGATCGCCCCATTCCCATCCGTCTCCTTGAGGGGGGGATATCACTGGTATAAGCAACCATTTTTACTGAATAAAACTGATTCATTCAGTGTGTATTGTTGTGATTAGCTGTGATTGGCCACAGCTAATCACATAGTACAGATGGGCTGTGATTGGCCCTGTCTGTACCTTGTGATCACTGTGACCAATCACACCTTGCAACACAATTTTTCACAATGAATGGCATGAAAGGAAGCCATCCATTGTTTACAATTGTCATGTAATCTGCTTTGATTGGTCACAGTGATCACATGGTACCGGCATTGGGCCTGTACACAGATCAGTCATCAGCTGTGTCCTGAGAGGATGTAATATGACGATCACCCGAAATGAATAATGTCCCACCCAGTCATCATCTTACAATAGGCTGGACGGGGAGAGGTTAAGCCAGGACATACATTATGTACTTTAAAGTGGATGTAAAGCCAAAGTTTTTTTTTTAGCTGATGATATATTAGGGAAGAGTTAATTTATTTTTTGACAGTATTTATTTATTTGTTATGGTGGTCTGTGTCCCATCAGGGAGATTTCACATTTACTCAAGGTGACAAAACAGAAAATAAGGAGAAATCAAATCATCCTAACGTGTGCATAAATCCATTGTCACAAGGCACAGGTGCCCTATTGGAACATTTACTCTTATCTCCTGTTCATGTATAAAATCTAAAATAGTGGTTTTCCCAAGAGAGGGCGAATCTCCCCAAAAAAGAGACACATAAACAATAAAAAAAACAGTAGTTTTAACCCTTTCTCACTCTCAACTCTCAAAAACTAAAACACGAAAAAAAAGTTTTAGCTTTGCATAAACTTTAAGTAAATTTGACCAAATCTGCTAAACTCAAATATTCTAAGTTGAACATTGTCCCATTTTTAAACTGTTCATACTGCTCTCTTTAGTGCTACAGGTGTTTCCTTTTACTGGCCATAAAATACTGTCACAGTAAATGGAAACTTAAATCAAATATAAATATTCATTGTATTTCTCCTAGCCTTTTAAGACACTTTTCCAATAGTCTTGATTCTTTATGCTGTAGCAGTGCTTTTTATTTCAAGCTGTGACAGCAGGACACATATTTCTGTCTAATAAATATTACTCTCTAGTACAATATCAATAAATCCAGGCAGTGTAGTGGAGCTGTGATAGTGTGTTAGTCTGGCCACTCACACACTTAAAAACTATTAACATCAAAAATTAGGTATGACAGTTATTATGGGAAATTAATCAAGGGCTCCTTCAGATAACACAGTGGAAGGTGTGGAAATTTATTGTACTCTTGACAATCTCCAAGTCGTAAAGTCACCAAATTCGAGATGCTAACTACAACAGCCGCCAACCTATGCCTTGTAGGATCTATATTTTCTTTCTCTTCATGGTCATGGCAGTTATTTGAGCTGAAATGCAATCTTTCTTTATAGGTTCCTTTCCTTTAAGTGGATAGTGAGTTTTAATGTTCCAAAAAGGTGATCGTAGTTTTAGAACACTTTCAGGTCATGAAAAATTACACACATTATATGTTTGATCATTACAAACCATGCATATTACAGATAGCCAAAACCTACAGTATGCAATCATTGCAATTATTTACCGAAAAACTTACCTTTTTTCAATTTTTTTGCATCAGACACCTTCACCACTGTAAATGTAATATTTAAAAAAAAATTATTATACTGCACAAATTAATGTTTGACTACTTATGTCATTTTTTTTCTATAATACGTTAAGTGCAAAGCAAACAAGCTCAAATATCTATGATTGCACTATAGCAGTTTGCAATTATTTTATTCTTGATTTATTGAATATGAAAAAGTGTAGCGCTTATTTTTGTGAAAGAGTCAGTTAACAAAACATAACAAATGTTCCAAACATGCATATATATTAATTTCAGTGACACCAAGTGACTGAGTGTGATCCGTGAAAAAAAATATTATATGTAAATAAATCAGAACGAAACAGTCCTCTATTGTGACCACACACAAATAACAGTCCAAAAGTGTAGAAAAAACTGCAAGGTTGAAAAAAAGAGTCCCACATGGATATGACCCTCTCTGTGAAAGGATAGAGACACCACCACCAATATAAGGAGGAGGCTTACCAGATGGTATTGACTTGATAAGGTGTATACCACCCAAGTCAAAACAGGCTTAAATAATCAGTCAGCAAGGTGTATCCAGCTGGTCCTGAATCCGCATATCAGTCGGCACCGCAAATTCCCGTAAACACCAGGAAGTGTGAATACATATAGTCTTGTTGGAGCCAGAGATACGGTAACCACATAACATGCGTAATGGGGAAAAAAAAAACTCACATAGTGTGATACCGTACAAGGAAGTATTTATTTAAAAAAAGATTAAAAAATGTACACTCACATTTGGAAGAACATCATAGGCATATCACAAAATGCAAGAGCGATGTGTGTAAATGGGTCCACCCGACGCGTTTCAACTAAAAAGTCATCATCTGGGGACTTTTTAGTTGAAACGCGTCGGGTGGACCCATTTACACACATCACTCTTGCATTTTGTGATATGCCTATGATGTTCTTCCAAATGTGAGTGTACATTTTTTAATCTTTTTTTAAATAAATACTTCCTTGTACGGTATCACACTATGTGAGTTTTTTTCCCCATTACGCATGTTATGTGGTTACCGTATCTCTGGCTCCAACAAGACTATATGTATTCACACTTCCTGGTGTTTACGGGAATTTGCGGTGCCGACTGATATGCGGATTCAGGACCAGCTGGATACACCTTGCTGACTGATTATTTAAGCCTGTTTTGACTTGGGTGGTATACACCTTACCAAGTCAATACCATCTGGTAAGCCTCCTCCTTATATCGGTGGAGGTGTCTCTATCCTTTCACAGAGAGGGTCATATCCATGTGGGACTCTTTTTTTCAACCTTGCAGTTTTTTCTACACTTTTGGACTGTTATTTGTGTGTGGTCACAATAGAGGACTGTTTCGTTCTGATTTATTTACATATAATATTTTTTTTCACGGATCACACTCAGTCACTTGGTGTCACTGAAATTAATATATATGCATGTTTGGAACATTTGTTATGTTTTGTTAACTGACTCTTTCACAAAAATAAGCGCTACACTTTTTCATATTCACCAGTTTTTGCTTTGTCTCAGCTGTGTTGGCAGCTAATTTTTGTGTTCACTCATTGCACAGCGCAGTATATCCCATATCTATTCTTGATTTATTGTTGATCTAAAATAAATTATTCTCAGATAGGTTCCTTCCAGGTTCCTTCCTTTGTTCTTACTTTTAAATCAACCGAGGCACTCTTGTGTACATGGGCTTTTTTTCTCTCCATAACTACTTTTATTTCCATACAAGCCAACGGGCATACAAAAGCAGCGTAAAGCAGGTTCATCTGACTAAGAAAGAGGTAAGCTGCAGGTCAATATCACCACTGGACGAACTGTGTTCTAAATCTGAGGGTGGAGTGTCTCGGTCTCATCTCATTGGTAGATAATCTTCACAAGCACACTGTATTTTATGAAAGATATATGTCTTCTGATCAGACAGCAGAGAAATAATGTCACCCACCAATATTTGGAGACCTCACGGGGCCCCTTTTTCAAGGAAAATAAAATTTTTAGAGGAAAAAAATGTATGGAGTTAAGACTGCAGATAATACTGCGTGATGTGGCCTCTGCAGCTTACGCATTTATTTGCAAATTTTTGCAAACTAAACCCCTTTTTTAATTTGAACTGTTAGACAGGACAATTCAGTGTGTTGCAGGCTGGCTGGTAAGATAAGTTAAGCTGGGAATTCTTCTTTGTTTTTGTTTTTCATACAGCGCCGTTTCATGTGCTCCTTGCTGTTAAGGCCAGTTATAGGTTGGGGCAGTCACTGTTTGTGTGTACAGTTGGTCATTTAGTGAGGGGGTGCACTGAACCCCTTTCGCTGCCATTGTGCTGTTTGCTGGGTGTCCATTGCATCCCTGGGGGCTCCCTCCAAGAATACCTGCCTTCAATCTGTCCATTACTGGGGTGACATGACCTCTGCAGCTTACACATGTATCTACAAATGTGTGAAAACAAAACCTTTGTTTTTACTGTGAACTGTTAGACGGGAAAATTTGGTTTGTTGCAGGCTGGCTGATAAGTTGAGCTGGGAATTTCTTTGCTGTTGAGACTTGTGTACATGGGCTTTTGTTTTCTCCATAACTACTTGTATTTCCATACAAGCCAATGGGGATGCAACATTAGCATGAATCAGGTTAATCTGACTTAGAAAGAGGTCAGCTGCAGGTCAATATCACCTCTGGATGAACTGTGAACTATATCTGAGGATGGAGTGTCTCAGTCTGATCTAATTGGTAAATAATCTTTGCAAGCACACCTTCTTTTATGAAAGGTATATGTCTTTTATTCAGACATCAGAGAAATAATGTCACCCAACAATATTTGGGGACCTCACAGGGCCCTTTTTTCAAGGTAAAGTAATGCCTTAAGAACGGGGCCTTGTGAGGTCTCCAAACATTGATTGGTAATATTACTTCTCTTATGGCTTAGTAAAATACATAGACCTTTTATATAAAGGTGGGCTAGTAAAGATTATTTATGTCTTTACTTGAGGCAGGAATAGTAAGTTGGGCTTTAAGGTTAAAGTTTAGTTAAAAACTATTTTTTTCTCTACAGCTTTAGTTACATTACTTACTTACTTTGGAGTTAGGCCATCCAACTGTCCAACTCAACTGTACTGTTTGTAACAATCACCTTCTATACCGTTTTTTATTATTGTTTTTATTTTCAAAATAAAAATATTTTATTATAATTTGCTTGATACTTTGTCATTTCTGCACCACCAAAAATCCCATTTTCCTTGCTCCTATCTATTTACCAATTTAGGGATTTGGTGCCATATTCCATCAGTTGGTTATCCACAACCAAAACAAATGAACCATTCTCAGGTGTTGTATCACACCATCCTCCTGATTGTGGATTCCCGACTTCTTTCTTAAGGACTGTGTAGCAAGCATATTATGCGATAATGGGTTTTTGTACAACCCCTTTTTTCCTCTCCCTTATTATAAGGAGGGGAAAATACTAAATGTATTAAATGTATTGATAATATGTTTTTCTCTTTGTTTTCTTTATTAGTGATCACTTTATTATATTGTGGATCCCTGATTATCCAAATAAGAAAAAATTAAGGAATTATAAACCAATTATAATTTGGTCTAGAGGCCAAATAACGAAGGTAGCCTTATATATAGATTTATAGACATTTTATAAATTTCTCTTTATATATTCCTTTGGAATCATATATTCAGTTGTTCACGATTAAAATTGTTGCTTTATAAGACAGGCTTCACATAGATTTTCACCATGGCCATGTTCTGTGGGGATAACTGGGAGGGACTTATGACCAAAATTCACCTCTCTCAAAGCTCAGTAGGAGTATGGGAGGCCAATTTAGATAAATCCTTCATTAAATTGCAAAGATTTGTTGAAAAAAAGGCCAGAATCTTCTGGCACAAAAAATACTTTGAGAAATATGTTGAAAACAAGATTACCCGTTGGGGGCTGCGGATTAAAATATTTCCTAACTTGAAAAAGTAGATGACAGGTTAAAATTAAATTGGGAGTCTAATCTCCAATCATGTTCTTTTGAGATGATGTCTCATTTGTGTCTACAATATGATATTGAGCTTAATGAGGTTGATGAGCAGATTAACAAATGGCATGCTGAACACTCTTCCATGATGGCATTGCCCACATTTATAAATAAGGAACGTGAGCTTAAGGAACATATTGAACAATACACCATAGAAATAATTAATAACAAAGAAACTACATTTTTGAGAGATCAATTCTCATGTGAGATGGGGTTCGCGTATAAATGGAATCCATCTGCCCAACAGAGGCAATCAACGAAATCTGCAAATCAAACTGTGCAAAATCATGTCACTCATGTATCTGACATTTCTGTTTCTCCAGCATCATCTAGTCAATCAACGGTACAGTAGGTGCCGCCGATATTGTATATCTATCGCGCTACCATCACTGAGATTCTCGGCGACAGGAGTGCCGAGATCTCGGCAACAGGGTGGCGACACGTGTCGCGCTCGCTGCAATAGTGAGGAGACGTGACACTGTATTGAGCGGGGATCCGACGTGGATTCCCGCCACTACCAGGCACTGCGTTTGGTATGAATCCTGAGCGGGAACTCCACGCCAATTTTTAAAGAAAAAACCGGCGTGGGTTCCCCCTCCAGGAGCATACCAGGCCCTTGGGTCTGGTCTGGATTGGAAGGGGAACCCTACGCCGAAAAAATGGTGTGGGGGTCCCCCTCAAGATCCAAACCAGACCCTTATCCGAGCACGCAACCTGGCAGGCCGCAGGGGAAGAGGGGGGGACGAGAGAGCGCCCCCCCTCCCTCCTGAACAGTACCAGGCCACATGCCCTCAACATGGGGGGTTTGGTGCTCTGGGGCAGGGGGGCGATCTGAGGCCCCCCCACCCCAGAGCACCCTGCCCCCATGTTGATGAGGACAGGGCCTCTTCCCGACAACCCTGGCCGTTGGTTGTCGGGGTCTGCGGGCGGGGGGCTTATCGGAATCCAGGAGCCCCCTTTAATAAGGGGGCCCCCAGATCCCGGCCCCCCCACCCTATGTGAATGAGTATGGGGTACATCGTACCCCTACCCATTCACCTGGTGGAAAAAAATGGCAATAAAAACACAACACAGTTTCTAAAAGTATTTTATTGCACAGCTCCGGGGGTCTTCTTCCGACTTCTGGGTCTCCGGTGTCGTCGCCGCGCTCTCCGGTTCTTTCTTCTGCCGGGCCACCGCTATCTTCTTCCAACTCTTTTGCTAGCGGGGCCCGGTCTTCTCCGTCGCCTTCTCCCCTCTTCTTCTCTCCGGTTCTTTCTTTCTTCTACCGGGCCTCCGCTAACTTCTTTTAGCTCTTTTGTTAGCGGAGGCCCGGTCTTCTCCGTCGCCTTCTTCTTCTCCCGCTCTCCGGTTCTTCTCCCGCTCTCCGGTTCTTTCTTCCGCCGGGCCTCCGCTAACTTCTTTTAGCTCTTTTGCTAGCGGAGGCACGGTCTTCTCCGTCGTCTCGTCCGGCTCTCCGTTGTCCTTCTGCCGGCCCCTCCACTAACTTCTTGTAGCTATTTTGCTAGTGGAGGGGCCGGTCTTCCCGTCGTCGCCGTCGGCATCTTCTTCCCTCTTCTCCTCCTCGATGTTGACTCATCGCTTCCTCTCACAGTAATGCTAAATCTTCGGTCCGCAGAGATTAATATAGGCTTCTCATGACGTCACAGTCACATGTTCCCATGACGTCACAGTCACATGCTTCGGGGCCACGATAATGTATCGTTTACGGAAAATGTAAGAATTGCACCTGCTTTAACACATGTTCGCGAATCACCTACCGCTAGACCTAGAAATTCACAACAACGCTCTAATACATCACACAATTCGGCAAAGAGTTCGCGAGTCTCGCATGGGGCAAAAAATTCTGACTCCAGGAGTACACCATCTTCATCCCTTTCCTCTTCGGTCTTGGTTTCTACTCAGCCTTTGAATAAGGCAAATGTTTCGGCCCAGTCTGTTATTAATAAGAATGATCCCAAGATGGCTCCCGTTTTTTTAGCTTTGGGAACACCGGAAAACCCAAACCGGGTAAATCAGTAAGATTTTGTGAGACAATACCAATGGAAGTTAAGGACAAACAATTTCAGATTCTAAACCTTTCTCTATGCCAATTTAGTCCCGAAGAACTTGAGGTACTACAGCTGGGATTAACTTTCTGCCCTGATGCTAAGGTGGATGCCTTTGATGTCATCAAGGACATTCACCTATTTGCATGTCGTCTAATGTTTAAGACAATTTATCACAAACCACACAGTATTGATCATGTCACTACTTCTAGCGGGACTAATGATCTTACTATTAGAGAGATTCAAGCAATATAGGACCTGATGGAATTATGGGAGGATGATGGTGGGTCCATTGACTCACCATTTAACCCTCCCCTTTCATCAGAAACTGATCCTGCAATCAGATGTTTTCCTCCCCCACAACTTTTTAAGCCCAAATCTAGGAATTTTCCAACTTTGGGCAATAACCCCAACATTTGGGCGTTTGTACAACAAATATCAAGAGAAATTGAAGGAATGACATGGTCTCGGACTTATTCTAGTAATTTACCGTCTCGGTCTGCACGGGCCTTGCCGTCATTACAAAAAAAAAAACTAATCGTAATCAAGCAGGCTGACAAAGGTGGAAACCTTGTAATTATGGATCGTGACAAATATGAACGTATGTGCCTACGCATTCTTTGCAACAGGGAATGGTATAGGCCCATCTCACGAACTGTTATTGACCATTATTGCATTGAATTCAGGAATATCATCTCTAGGGCATTATCCAAAAATCTGATTGATAAACCTACATGGACGTTTCTCAATGTCTTGGAACCTAGGGTTCCTACAATGTACGCGTTGCCTAAAGTCCATAAATCTTTGGACAGTCCTCCAGGCCGGCCTATTATTTCAGGCTGTGGCTGTTTGAGTGAGAATGCCAGCAGCCTCATCGACAGCTATTTGAACCCACACGTCAAAGCATTGTTTTCTTTTGTACAGGATACGATAGATTTGATCAAAATATTGGAGGGTATCACCATTCCCGTCAATGCATGGTTGGTCACAGTCGACGTGGAAAGCCTCTACAACGCAATCCCCCACGATCGGGGATTGTCAGTTGTGGCGGAACATCTGCGCGAACGTGGCCAATCAAGTGATCCATACAACGATTTCATTCTGGAACTATTGAAATTCGTATTGACTAGGAATGTGTTCATGTTCGGCCTCTCCCACTACCTCCAGATACAGGGCGTGGCAATGGGGACATGGTGTGCCCCATCCTACGCCAATTTGTATCTGGGGGGGTGGGAGAGGGACCTATTTTCCAGAGATGACATTCAGAACTATTTAGAATGTGTGCTTACATTCCATCAAGATATCGATGATATCTTGATGGTCTGGACCGGCACGCATGATGAATTACTTGAGTTTATGGAGATACTTGGCAACAATCAGTTCAATCTTAAGTTTACAATGTCTTGTAATCAAAAATCTGTGAATTTTTTGGATATTGAGATTTTTCTAGAAAGTGATGGGCACCTCACTATTTCCAAAACCGTCTGCAACTAATGCTATACTACATGCCTCCAGTTCTCATCCGAAACCCCTGATCAGCAGTATCTCCTACAGCCAATATCTGCGGCTGCGGTGAAACTGTTGCAGGGATGAGGATTTTTTGAAAGAAGCAAATCTTTTGTATTCTCGCCTTCGCGATAGGGGGTATAATCATAGTATCCTGAAAAAAGCCTTCAATAGAGCCAAAGCACATGTTAGGGACACTTTGATTCATCAGAAAAAAATCAAATCAAATGTACAAATCAACCTGTTAGAATTATAACATCCTATAATAGACAGCATAAACAGGTGAGACAGATTATTAACAAATATTGATCACTCTTATTGACAGATCCCATAGCATGTAAATACATTGAGAAGGAACCTCAAATTACTTACAGACGAGCCAAATCCCTTAGGGATCGGCTGACTCAGAGTCATTATAAAACTCCATCGACAGCTGTCGCATGTCCTGGGTCTTTCCCATGTAGGAATTGTGACAACTGTAGTTTCTTGCTAAACAGTAATGAAGTCATGCTACCCAATGGATGTACCCATAGGATAAAACATAGAGTAACATGCCAGACTACAGGCATTGTTTACATGATGCAATGTACCTGTAGTTCCTTTTATATAGGGAAAACAAAACGTCCCTTTTTCAAACGAATAAATGACCATGTATCTTTGATAAAAAAACGAAGGATGGAAACTCCGATCAGTCGCCATGTTGGTTTATTTCATGACTTCAGATTGGACACCATCAAATTCATGGCCTTGGAACATATTCCTCCGGATGTTAGGGGAGGCAGCAACGATCAGAAACTTTTGCAATTGGAATCCCGATGTATTTTTTTGCTGAAAGCAACAACTTATCCTAGATTGAATGAAATGTTGAGTTATAAACTTTTTTTATGAACATTGCATATTGTTTCCCTTGCTGCCTCCCCCATCCCCGCTATAGCCTTGCTTGCTTTTCTTTTTTCCTTCCCTTTGCATTTTTTCCCCCCATTTCCTTCTCGTTCTTTCCCCTTTCCCCTTTCCTTTTCCTCCTTTTCTTTTCTTTTCCCCTCCTTTTCCTTTTCCTTCCCCTTTCCCTTTAATTCTTCCTTACCCTCTTTCCCCTGTTTCCTTTCTTCTCTCTTATTTTAGTATTTTGGTCAGTACTGAATTGATACAACATCTTTTCTCTACCTTTCTATTATCCCCCACGAGCTTTAGGACTAATTCAACAACTTAGTCCTTCTTTTGGCCCACAAGTCTATGTGAAATCTATGGTCCACTGTTTTATTGGTTGTATCAGTCGACCAATCATATGGACTATATTTCATTTAGTGATCTATATATGGAGTCAACAAATCTGTAGATAGACAAATATAGATGTTTTCCTTTTCCTTTTAAAAAATAATGTTTCCGTATATATACAAAAAATATACCGTATATCTTTTTATATATGTAATCAAGAGTCTTTGTGTAATATGTATTTTTGTAAATATGAAGATATTATAGAATTTCCATGTATTATATTATCACATATTCACTTATACACACAATTATAATAATTTTTCTTGTTTGAACATTGCTGTTAACTTTGGTTATTATCTCATTATAAATGTTTTTTATTATATGCATGCTTCTTCGCCACCCGGGTGCAGCTATTGGTGCCAAGCCTCTCTCTTCATTCATCGGACTGCTCGGGGTGGCGCTGTCTTTGGTGGGTGCCCTGGACTCTGCTTAGCACTTTTTCAGGATCATATAGACACCCAAGGGCGTTCTAGTTGCGATTGGATGCCCATTTTGCTCCACTGCTTCCTGTCTCTTTGCTCTCCTTAACTCTGGTTCAGAGTGGCGATGCGGAATGACATCATACAGTGGCGCCGGCGCATGTGCGGTACAGCCTGTGTCCACTTCCGGTCCATGTGACCGGATGGGGGGTATATATAGACCAGGGGTTTCAGTGCAGAGATGCTGCTGAGCCCCTGGGACTACACGATCGCCATATGTTCACAAGGTAAATCGTTTCTCATTGATATAGTATGCAGGCTTATTCTTCTTCTGTTTCTTTTCTGCCTCATCTAACTATGTTTATCTTAGTACTCTCTTTTTGAGAAATCTGATTTGGAGGCATGGTTTGCCCCTGTTTAAATCTTATCTAGTGACTAAATCTATTTCTTTCCGAGTCTGCTCTCACACTTGTGTTGGAGCTTCATTAACTCTTTTCTTACCATATATCACAAATTACTTTTTCAGCGTTTGGGAATTACTGCTTATACATATGTGAATCGCTTGTCCTTGCTGTCCCAGGAATCAAGTTAATTACCCCTGTAGCCTGTGTAAGTTACCATCATTAATAATTTTTATTCTATTTTTGGGTAATACTATTGCCGGGAGACGCACCGCCTAGGCAATGCGTTTTCTGGGGCTACATATATGTGGATTTATGGGGATTGTGTGTCCATGTGTATTCCTTTCTCACTGGACTTATCTTTAATTTTCAACTTTAGATATTACCCAAGCTACGGGTTGTTTTTTCTTCCCTTGCGGGTTTTTTTTAGCTGCCCCCTGTGATCTTTGGATGTGCCCTGGGCGGGGTTCCGGTGCTACCGCTGGGGACGCGGCCATCTGGGCTGGCTGGAGTGTATAGAGAGGTAAGGGGCTTGACCCTAGGGGGGTGAATTGTGCATGCATAGACTTCTTTATCACTAATATTATAATATATGTTTCACTGTTGGTTATCATTATTAATGGATTGTATATGTATTTGTGTTTGTCTTTTTCTGTATTTTGTAGAAGGTGTATATCACCTATTGGACAGTGCTTCCCCTTTGAAGAAGCCCGATTTAGGGGCGAAACATGGGAGTTAGGCCATCCAACTGTCCAACTCAACTGTACTGTTTGTGACAATCACCTTCTATACTGTTTTTTACTATTGTTTTTATTTTCAAAATAAAAATATTTTATTATAATTTGCTTGATACGTTGTCATCTCTGCACCACCAAAAATCCAATTTTCCTTGCTCCTATCTAATTACTTACCTGTAATGAAGTATGCACCATGGTGTGCAGTCTGCAGAATTCTGTAGAAACCTTTATTGCAAGGCTGCCCTGTACTCTTCCTACTGCTAAACTCTCAGCGCAGTAAGGGTTAACAGCTTTGGGACTACAGCTGCACTAAAGATGATTCAATGGGGAGACACCTCCTCCTGACCTGTCCTACAATGAGAAAAGTTCTTTCACTGATTACACTTCTTGCAATATGATCTGCGAATGAGAGAGAAAATCCTTTGACTAATCACCCTTTCACCCTTCCACAGATCCTGTAAAGCCTCATACACACGGTCGGACTTCAAACAAACTTTTCCTTGGATTTTTGTCCGAAGGGCGTTGGCCGTGAACTTGTATAGCATACACATGGCAGGACTTTTTAGGCAACAAACACAAACGTAGTGACGTTTCAACGTACTGACGACACTTCAAAAGAGGAAGTTCAATTCTCCAGTGTCACCCTTTGGGCTCCTTCTGCTAATCGCGAGTTAGTAGTTGTTTGGTCAGTGTTGATTCGCGCTTTTCAGTTTTGTGCTATTTTGTTAGTTTCTGAAAGGGGCATTCGTTAACCAGCCATGTTGCGCAATCCGACGAGAGAGCGTGCTATTTATGGGCTTGGAGTTCTGTCTATAACTCTTGTCCAGTCCATGTCCAGGAGTAGGAGGACTGTTTGGACCAAAAATTGGTTGCTTAACCGTGACTAATTTTGTCATATGCCATTGCTACGTGAGATCCAGGAGAATAATCCTAATGATTTTCGTAACTATCTCCGGAAGACAGACACCTGCTTTCAGCATCTCTTGTCCTTGCTGCCCCCCTATATTAGGAAGCAGGAAACCTGCATGAGGACTGCTATTCCAGCAGAGCAAAGGCTCATAGCCACCTTGCGGTACTTGTCGACAGGGAGAAGACTCCAGAATATCAAGTTTACCACTGGGATCCCTCCCCAGGCTCTGGGAGTCATTATTCCTGAGACTTGTTGTGCCATTATTCAAGTCCTGCAGAAGGACTATATTCGGGTAAGTTTTATTCTTTAATATCACATTCTATGTACTTCATGTTTTCTAATGTTTTATTAATAATTTTTTATTCCATCATTCACATTATTGTAATATGCTGTGAATGTCCTCTTTGTCCTCATGCATGCTGTAAGCTTTTTCTTGGCCTACATGCATATTTGCCTTTACTAACCTCCCCAGCATGCTACCCTGGGCCCATACACACCTAGCATATTAAAACTACCACCTTTGTTTCCAATAGTACCTCTAAACAATATGATATTAAAACTTTTATCACATGTTCAACTACCCATGTTGTGTACCTCCTCACCTGCCCCTGCGGGTTACAGTATATAGGGAGGACTGTTAGGGCGTTTCAAGTTAGGCTCAATGAGCATATTGGAAACATCAGAAGAGGGTTCAAGGGGCACTCTGTATCTAGACACTATAGGGATGTCCATAATAGGGACCCTAGTGGGACGTCCTTTGTGGCCATAGACAAGTTGAAAAGCCACTGGAGGGGGGGCCCTAAGAGGCGTGCGATATCCAAACTCGAAATGAGTTGGATATACAGGATAAAATGCCTTAGACCATTTGGGTTGAATGTCGATATCGAAATCAATGCATTTATAGATAACGCATGATTTGGAACCCCACCAATTTTTTCCCAAATTATTTTTATATCTCTTGTTGAGATTGGGATGTTTCCTTGTTGCTATTGGGGGATGGTTGAATTCTTTCCCTTCCCTGGCACCGGAGATACGTCTTTACCTTTTTATCATAACTTTTTAGTCATGATGTATAGTGAGGTTAGAATTTAATTTACTTTTAAGTGTTGAATCTGTTATCCTTTCGCTTCACGGGAATAAGATTGTGGGTTGTGACCCCTCCCTCTACCATGAGTGTGAGGTTACTGGGTTTTGTTTATGTTCCACCTTCCGGACTCTGACACGGAAACGAGGCGTGGATGCGCCATGACTTTATCGTCATGGCGACAGATCCCGGAATGAGGCGAGGAGGCGTCGTGGCTACATTGCCATGACGACAGATACGGGAGTGAGGTGTGGATGCGTCATGACCTCAACGTCATTACCACTGACATGAAAGCGAGGCGTGGAACGCGCCTCGCTATTATTTATAGAGTGACACTTCAGTGCGTCACCCGTGCCCTTTGAGAACGTTTTTAGGAAACGAAACTAGTCAGGGCGGTGCAACGCACTGACGTCACTACCACGTGACCCCGCTAACACTGGCGAACGCCACATTTTATGCTGGCAATTTTAAACCTTGTTTGTTTTTTATTTTTATTTTGTACTGCTGTTTTATCTGTATACCTCTACCTATTGGGAATAAATATACCTTGAGGTATTACACTACTGGAGTCCTCTTCCCTTTTCTTTCATGGTTCCTACACCAACTTGAAAGTTTTTGTTTTTTTCCTGGTTTGGAGTGATCAATCGCAGCACCTGCAGTAAAAGGATCAGTATAACAGCAGATGCTAAGAACCTTCACTGGTATCATCGTTCCGCGAAATCAGGTGGACTAACTCCTGTACCCCGCAGAGGGTGATATCTGCATGCCTGCTAGACCTTGCCATAGTGGAGGTCCATCATTTCTGGTAACGTACCCATCTCTTACCTATTTACTCACCGCGGTGGATGTGGTCTTCTTCGACATCTGTGGATTCTTTGGGACTTATCTCCTTACACCATCATCCTTCCCCTTGATTACATCTTTCAAAGTTCTTTTTTCTTCCCCTTCTTTCCAGCGTGAAGGAAACATCTCTATATGTGGTGGACATTATCTTTTGCAATTTTGTGTTTTTTTAAGTTATTTAAGGACTTTTTTTCAATACTCATATTCATTTGCACATTATTGTTGCTCAGCCTCTGGTAGCTAATCATATAACCTGATGGTCTGATTGGCCTTCAGCAATCAGTGTTTATTTCATGTTTGCACTTCTTCATTATATTTACACTTCACTGAGCAAAATATATGGTGGGACTATTTTTACAGGTATTATTTGATACTTTTCATTTAGTGTCACCTGTGTAGTCTATCAAGTTTGTAATATTTTTAGGGGCGCGACATTTTTTATATTTATATTGCTTGTATATGGTTTCACATATTATATTGTTGCAGCCCTGGTGTGACTAGCACTAACATTTTTCCATCACTTTACTTTCCACATTAGCGCAGTAAAACACTTTTTTATCCATATTTATTCTTTGATACTATTTACCTGCGGCTTTTGTTTATTAGCGTACCTCAGTCTTCAATTTGGTGCCAATAGTATTTATTTATCCTAATTTTTTCAATTTAATATGGATGTTTTTGAATATCGCTCTAAAAGGGTGATCAGGAAGGAAAGGGTATTTGAAATTAATGCGGAAATAGAAGGTGACCTTGGAGGTCTCTTCATGCGACTTAAAAATCTCATGATTTCAGAAGTCCATACCCAATGGGATATAGCATTCCTAGATCAATATGTTAGTGATAATATGGTTCCCAGAAGTTTACGTTGGGAAGTGGGTCCCCAGAAGGGTGAACTTGAAGTATTAGAATGGTTTAAATACTTTAATGATGCAGGGGTTAAATTTCTGGAATTCCTAGCTCAAAGGAAGAAATGCAAACTTGCCCGCTTAGACACCGAAATTAAAATCATCGAAGACAAATTAATGCCCCATATTAATAGTGAAGAGTATAAAGAACGATCCACTAATGTCATGGATATGCAGTAGTGTTTGTCTGTCAGCTTACCTTCCTTCCCATGTGTTCATCTTAGAGGCCTGAGCCCTTTCACCTGGCTTCCTTTATAATCTCCTCCCAGCCAGACTCCACCCCAGGCCCTATCACAGAACACTATATTAACCTGTGCACTGCAAGCCTGCTTTGCTGATCAACGTGTTTGTTAGGCATTGTGTGTTTGGGTTCCTGCCTGCCGTGTGCTACGTCTGTCTCTCTGTTACATATTTGGCTTGTCCCCGACTATCCCTGTCTGCTCGTGACCCTTGACCTTCGGCTCGTTCTTTCGTTATCCTTGTCTGCTTGTGGCCCCTGACCTTCAGCTTGTTATTCGGTTCTCTCATATCTTGTGCTGCTGCTTCCCCTCTTTTCCCCTTATCCTACGGGGCGTGAGCTAGGAAACTCCAGGGGCCGCGACCTGGTCCCAGCCTGCAGCATAACATCCTCACCACTAGAGGCCCTGGAGAAGACCTGCTGGGTCTTAGACTCCGCGCCCTGGGGAATCTTGGCTCTATCTTCCGTTAGGATCCCGGTTGTGCTCCTCTGGTCCCGCTTTCCACAACCACCCAGTTTCCTATCCGCAGCAGTCAGCCATAGGGTTCACTACCTTGCGGTGCACTCCTGTCCCCCTACGGTATGCATCTGTCACCTGGCCACAGGTGACCTTGACAGTTTGATCAGCCATGAACCCGGCTGACATCCCGTTACCCGTGGATGATCCGTTGCAGGGCATAGTTTGCAGACTTGAAACCCAGGAATCAAATCAGATTCAGGTGATGCGATTCCTCCAGGATCTGGCTTCTCGCTTCGAGCAGCTTCAGGCCTCCTTGGGAACCTTGAATCCGCAACCTCAAATACAACCAGCGGCTGCACCTGTTGCACCAGTCGCAGCCACACACTCACTACAACTGCCAGCTCCATCCCGTTTCTCTGGGGACTCCAAGGCTTGCAGGGGGTTCCTTAGCCAATGCACAGTTCATTTTGAGCTCCAGCCCCGAAACTTCCTGTCTGATCGGGCTAAGGTAGCCTATATCATTTCCCTCCTCTCTGGTGAAGCTTTAGCCTGGGCAGCCCCTCTGTGGGAACTGAATGATCCAGTGGTTTCTAGCCTGTCTGGCTTCTTGAAACTTTTTCGGAATATCTTCGAAGAACCGGCTCGTGTCTCTTCAGCGGCCAGCGCCCTTTTACGTCTCCGCCAAGAGTCTGCTTCTGTGGGACAGTATGCCCTTCATTTCCGCATACTGTCGGCTGAGTTGAGCTGGAACAATGAGGCCTTAGTCGCAACCTTTTTGCATGGCCTGTCTGATAGAGTGAAGGATGAATTAGCAGGAAGAACCATCCCCACTGATCTGGCCGGCGTTATCTCCTTGTGTAACCAGATCGATATTCGCTTTCAGGAGAGGACCTTAGAAAAGCAACGCCAGCACTCCTTGGTTCTTAGTCAGCCTGAGCTCCCCTCTCTTCGACCCGTAGAGCATCTCCTACCAGCTGAGGAACCCATGCAGCTGGGTCAGACCAGGCTATCCCCCGAGGAACGTGCTAGGCGCAGAACTCTTGTTCTGTGTCTTTACTGTGGGGGCAAAGGTCATTTTCGTGACGCTTGCTCTCTTTGTCCAGAAAAACGTTCGGGTCCACTTCATCTGGAAAGTGGAGTATTGGACCCAGAAATATCACCTTCCCCTTCTCGTCTTCTGCTTTCTGTGTTCCTTCATGTTGGTGCTTCTTCTCATTCGGTCTCAGCATATCTGGATTCCGGAGCCGCTGGTAATTTTATGGACTGGGAAATCGCATCGTCCATGAGACTTACTCTTTTGCCCCTCACCACACCATTGGTGGTCTTGACGATTGATGGTACTGTTCTCCCAGGGGGACCTATCCGCTTCCAGACCCTCCCTGTTAAGATGTCGGTAGGGACACTCCACCAGGAGTGGATATCCTACCTTATCTTACCCAAGGCCTCAACGCCTATAATTTTGGGTCTCCCATGGTTACAGCTCCATTCTCCTCATGTGGACTGGACTACTGGACAGATCCTGGCTTGGGGTTCCTCCTGTTCCTCGTCCTGCCTACCCAAGGTTGCCCCCTGTGAACCTGAGCCAGTCATTCATTCCAGGTTGCATAACCATTTACATTTCTCTGTCCCTAACCACCTTTGGACGCACAGCCAGGCTAGCTTGTCTACAAGTCCTGCAGTCGCTACGTCTTGCGATGCGATTCAGGTAGTCGCTACACCTGACTCAGCTATTCACTCTGCCTCGGTACTAGTTATGCCAGTCCAGCCCATGCCCAGTGAGCCTCCTACTTTTTCTTCTTCAGGACATTCTGCTTGTCCTTCAGCTATTCAGATTGACTCCTGTGACATGTCACCTTCTAACCAACCTGACTTCAGGGTTCCACTGACATCTGCCCAGTCTGATGGTCCTGTGCAAGATGACCAGTTCCCCTTTAAGGGTCTAGGGGACCCTCCTCAGATTCCTGTTGATCCTCTCATGCCCTTGCTTATTCCTAGAGAGCCTTTGGTCCTCAATAGATCTTCTTGTCATCTCCCTACCTCGTTTTCGATCTCTGAGGATAATCTTAAGTACGAGGTTAGACAAGTTCTGGATTCTCGGCTCTGCAGAGGCATTCTTCAGTACCTTGTGCATTGGAGAGGTTTTGGTCCTGAGGAGGCATCTTGGATCGCTGCATCTGATGTCGCTGCACCTCATCTGTTGAGAAGGTTTCATCAGAGATTTCCCTTTAAGCCTGGGCCCAGGCGGGGGAGGGCCCATAAGATGGAGGGTACTGTCATGGATATGCAGTAGTGTTTGTCTGTCAGCTTACCTTCCTTCCCATGTGTTCATCTTAGAGGCCTGAGCCCTTTCACCTGGCTTCCTTTATAATCTCCTCCCAGCCAGACTCCACCCCAGGCCCTATCACAGAACACTATATTAACCTGTGCACTGCAAGCCTGCTTTGCTGATCAACGTGTTTGTTAGGCATTGTGTGTTTGGGTTCCTGCCTGCCGTGTGCTACGTCTGTCTCTCTGTTACATATTTGGCTTGTCCCCGACTATCCCTGTCTGCTCGTGACCCTTGACCTTCGGCTCGTTCTTTCGTTATCCTTGTCTGCTTGTGGCCCCTGACCTTCAGCTTGTTATTCGGTTCTCTCATATCTTGTGCTGCTGCTTCCCCTCTTTTCCCCTTATCCTACGGGGCGTGAGCTAGGAAACTCCAGGGGCCGCGACCTGGTCCCAGCCTGCAGCATAACATCCTCACCACTAGAGGCCCTGGAGAAGACCTGCTGGGTCTTAGACTCCGCGCCCTGGGGAATCTTGGCTCTAGCTTCCGTTAGGATCTCGGTTGTGCTCCTCTGGTCCCGCTTTCCACAACCACCCAGTTTCCTATCCGCAGCAGTCAGCCATAGGGTTCACTACCTTGCGGTGCACTCCTGTCCCCCTACGGTGTGCATCTGTCACCTGGCCACAGGTGACCTTGACAACTAACTTGAAAAAGTCTCTAGAGAAAGAAGAAATAGAACAAAAATACAAAAAGAAAAAGAAATTCAGTCGGGATGTGGGGGACTATAATGCGGGGACCGTCTTTGGTTGGCAAAGCAAACTGCTGAACAACGAGGGTGAACCCATGGAGGCAAGTCAAGGATTAGTGACGGGACAGACAGTGGGCCAACCCCTTAGATCGCTTGTTTAAACACAGGCCCCTACTGATGTGAACCGTACATCTAGAAGAGTCTCTTATAGGTCACCTATTAGAGACCCTAGAGCCCCTCCCCCATTCACCAAACCAAAATCTGGGGGAGCTCACCCTAAAGGAGTCCCCCCCCTAAATCCCCTATGTGGAGGAATAAAAATAAAACACATAGACCACAACCCGCTCGGAATGATGATAGAGGGTACGGTGGTTCATTTGAGACCCCCTTTGGGAGAGAACCCTATGGGGGTCACTCAGTACTGGTCTATAATCGATTCCAACCCTTCCACGATGGCCAATATCCATATGGTGATTGGGATCATTACTATGATAACCGTACCCCCAATAGGGATACGTGGAATGATGGGTCTTCTAGACATTATCCACCTCCCCTTCCTCCTCGTCCCTCTAGAGGGGATTACTCTCGTGATTTTGGGTACCAACAGGAACCATGGCGATACCGATCTTACCCTCAATATGGGGATTTTCCCAGGGTAGACCAAAATCAGAGACCCAGAGAAAGAAGAGAGGAACCAGAGGAGGAAGGAGATCGAGGCAACAAAAGAAAAAGGGTGTAATAGGCCAGGGTATTTATAACCTGAGCTCTGTCACCCTCTCAACAGATGAAATGTCTATACTAGATAAAGGACTAAAATTTGCTCCTCCATGTAGGCTGAATAAATTTCAGACCTACATGGATATACACAAGTATAGCAGAAAACTCAGTGTAAAGAGACACATTATGTATAATCCCATCGGACCTAGTTCAATAAGGTCCGACGGTATATTACATTCAAGTTTGGCAAATGCGTCCCTGTTTAACCCTCCAGGAGGATTGACTCCTTCTGTTAGAGTGTTCAGGGACGTCCTTCTTAGGGATTTGGAAAAAATTAAAATCAAAATTTTTAAATTAAATAAGTCTCTTCAGACAGGTCTGGATCAGCTATGTGAGAACAAGCAGATCATTATCCGCCCCGCGGATAAGGGGGGTGGAATTGTTATTTTGAACAAAACCGACTACTTAGAGGAGTTAAATTCCCTGGTTGAAGATACGGACACTTATATTCCATTATCCAGGGACCCACGTCCCGCGTATAGAAGAACCCTTATCAACTTAGTTGAGGAAGGCTTTAGTACAGGAATCTTGAATAAAAAAGAAAAAGCTTTTTTAGTCCCTAGCTCGTCCAGATTGCCCATCATCTACTATTTGCCTAAAATACACAAGAACCCAACAAATCCACCAGGTCGTCCCATTATAAGTGGAATAGTCTCTATCACTTCTAGAGCCGGCAAATACATTGATGGGTATTTACAACCCTTAGTCAAAACATTACCAGCTTACCTCAGGGACAGTAAACAAGTTATCAATTTATTGGGAGAAATCCCGTATGAGGATGACATCTGGATGGTCACTGCGGATGTGACATCCTTATACACGATCATACCCCATGAGCGGGAATCTCCTCAGTAAAATATTTTTTAGATAAGAACTCAGGACTACAACGCAAACATAGGAAGTTCATCATGGAACTTCTTAACTTTGCTACTACTCATAATTTTTTTTGGTATAGTGGAAAATTTTTCTTGCAACATAGGGGGGTTGCCATTGGGGGCTAAATTTGCCCCCAGCCTGGCTAACCTTTTTATGGGGAAATGGGAGGAGGACGTCATCTATGCTGTTGAGATACCCCAACTTGCTCTTTGGACCAGGTACATCGATGACGTCCTCCTCCTATGGAGGGGATTCAAGGAGTCTCTGGATCTTTTCATGGAGTCTTTGAACTTAAACGACAGGGGTATTGAGTTCAAATACGAAGCAGACCAGAAGTCAATACATTTTTTGGATCTCCAGATTAAGGTAGAGGAGGGACGTTTCATTACATCCACATATTTTAAAACTACGGACAGGAACACATTTATACCCCAAGATAGCTGTCACCATCGTTCATGGCTTAATGCAGTTCCCAAAAGCCAATACTTGCGACTCAGGCGAAATTGTACCAAACTCAGTGACTATAGAGAACAGGCTGATATCCTAACTAGGAGGTTCCTTGAAAAGGGGTATCATGCCGGTGACCTTGAACACAAACGTTTGGAAGTGGAATTACTTGATAGGGAATCACTTTTGAGTGACAGAAGTGTTAATCCAGTTGATCAGACTCTCTTCACCTTACCATTCATTACTGGCTTCTCCAACCAGCATTTTTTGGTGAAAAAACTGATTCACAAACACTGGCACATTATTAAGGATGATGTGGTGTTGGGACCTATATTACCCGATAAACCACAGGTGGTATTCAGGGGTGTACCTTCTTTGAGAGACTCACTGGCTCCAAATGTATGTGATCCCCCCATTAATAAACCTATGTTTTTCCAAAATCTAGTGGGTTATCATAAATGTAAAAAATGTGCTGTTTGCAATATTAATCACATTAAGGAACGGAAAACTACCACCTTTGTTTCCAATAGTACCTCTAAACAATATGATATTAAAACTTTTATCACATGTTCAACTACCCATGTTGTGTACCTCCTCACCTGCCCCTGCGGGTTACAGTATATAGGGAGGACTGTTAGGGCGTTTCAAGTTAGGCTCAATGAGCATATTGGAAACATCAGAAGAGGGTTCAAGGGGCACTCTGTATCTAGACACTATAGGGATGTCCATAATAGGGACCCTAGTGGGACGTCCTTTGTGGCCATAGACAAGTTGAAAAGCCACTGGAGGGGGGGCCCTAAGAGGCGTGCGATATCCAAACTCGAAATGAGTTGGATATACAGGATAAAATGCCTTAGACCATTTGGGTTGAATGTCGATATCGAAATCAATGCATTTATAGATAACGCATGATTTGGAACCCCACCAATTTTTTCCCAAATTATTTTTATATCTCTTGTTGAGATTGGGATGTTTCCTTGTTGCTATTGGGGGATGGTTGAATTCTTTCCCTTCCCTGGCACCGGAGATACGTCTTTACCTTTTTATCATAACTTTTTAGTCATGATGTATAGTGAGGTTAGAATTTAATTTACTTTTAAGTGTTGAACCTGTTATCCTTTCGCTTCACGGGAATAAGATTGTGGGTTGTGACCCCTCCCTCTACCATGAGTGTGAGGTTACTGGGTTTTGTTTATGTTCCACCTTCCGGACTCTGACACGGAAACGAGGCGTGGATGCGCCATGACTTTATCGTCATGGCGACAGATCCCGGAATGAGGCGAGGAGGCGTCGTGGCTACATTGCCATGACGACAGATACGGGAGTGAGGCGTGGATGCGTCATGACCTCAACGTCATTACCACTGACACGAAAGCGAGGCGTGGAACGCGCCTCGCTATTATTTATAGAGTGACACTTCAGTGCGTCGCCCGTGCCCTTTGAGAACGTTTTTAGGAAACAAAACTAGTCAGGGCGGTGCAACGCACTGACGTCACTACCACGTGACCCCGCTAGCACGGGCGAACGCCACATTTTATGCCGGCAATTTTAAACCTTGTTTGTTTTTTATTTTTATTTTGTACTGCTGTTTTATCTGTATACCTCTACCTATTGGGAATAAATATACCTTGAGGTATTACACTACTGGAGTCCTTTTCCCTTTTCTTTCATGGTTCCTACACCAACTTGAAAGTTTGTTTTTTTTCCTGGTTTGGAGTGATCAATCGCAGCACCTGCAGTAAAAGGATCAGTATAACAGCAGATGCTAAGAACCTTCACTGGTATCATCGTTCCGCGAAATCAGGTGGACTAACTCCTGTACCCCGCAGAGGGTGATATCTGCATGCCTGCTAGACCTTGCCATAGTGGAGGTCCATCATTTCTGGTAACGTACCCATCTCTTACCTATTTACTCACCGCGGTGGATGTGGTCTTCTTCGACATCTGTGGATTCTTTGGGACTTATCTCCTTACACCATCATCCTTCCCCTTGATTACATCTTTCAAAGTTCTTTTTTCTTCCCCTTCTTTCCAGCGTGAAGGAAACATCTCTATATGTGGTGGACATTATCTTTTGCAATTTTGTGTTTTTTTAAGTTATTTAAGGACTTTTTTTCAATACTCATATTCATTTGCACATTATTGTTGCTCAGCCTCTGGTAGCTAATCATATAACCTGATGGTCTGATTGGCCTTCAGCAATCAGTGTTTATTTCATGTTTGCACTTCTTCATTATATTTACACTTCACTGAGCAAAATATATGGTGGGACTATTTTTACAGGTATTATTTGATACTTTTCATTTAGTGTCACCTGTGTAGTCTATCAAGTTTGTAATATTTTTAGGGGCGCGACATTTTTTATATTTATATTGCTTGTATATGGTTTCACATATTATATTGTTGCAGCCCTGGTGTGACTAGCACTAACATTTTTCCATCACTTTACTTTCCACATTAGCGCAGTAAAACACTTTTTTATCCATATTTATTCTTTGACACCTAGCATATTAACTTTACAATGTTTTTTGGATGCTTCATTTTTATGTTTACCCTAAACACCCCCTACACTGTGTCACAATCGTATTGTTGTCCTCAAATTTAGGCAGAGTGCAAGAGACCCTTTTTTGGGGTGCACAAACTATTTTGTAACCCTCCCTCCCCTCCCAAAAATGCTGAGTCAACTGATACAACTACTCTATCTGCTGACTTTGCAAAACCCATACACAGTATACCTCTTTTTTGTGGTAAGATTTCTGCATGAATTCTCCAAAGCATGTAGTGCATGTAGTACACTATTAATTTTTGGTCTCCTATTATTTTAATGGTTAAGTTAAGTATGTCAAAATGTGCTTATATTTGGACATTGTGTATTTTTAATTTTGTATTATGGCACTTCTTTTATCTGCCCACTGGGCTGACAATCTACAAAAAATGGAGGGGCTTCCAAAATGGACCTAAATTTTTTCTTCATTGAGTGCGCATGCGCGGAGTATCCAAGATGGCCGCTTGAGCCGGAGCTCCGTCACACCCAGCTCTAACGCCGCTCACAGCACCGCACAGACGGTTCACAGACGAGCCACAACGGGCGATCTGAACCCCCAGTACACCAGGGAACCCCGCCGCATGAGTGGAAGTCAGGTACGGAGAGACCTCGGGCCGCAATTTGACCGGGCTCAGCCGACTGGGTGTACCAAGATGGCCTCTGCGGCCCAGCAGCACGCCGCAAGCATGGAGGGACATGCCGATCAGAGGCAAGTGATAGCGCCCGCTACCCTGTCTTACAACCCAGCTAATCAAAGCCTGCTGTTACAACAAATGACTCTGTCCCCAGCATCTACTGAATCGCTACTTAGTAGACACTTTGGGGACAATGCCTTCCCTTTAGCCGGAACGCCCTCTTCTGCACATCACGGGGGCCCCTACCCGGCATCCCGGACTACTGAAGATAGTCCCCATCACGATGATCTACTCCAGAAGTTATCAGCTTTACTGGAGAGAGGACTTGCCACTACAGCAGCCAAGATTACTGGCGATATAAAGGCCGACTTCCAGAACCTGGGATCCAGGATGGAAGCCATAGAGCACAAGCTGGATTTAACAGTAGCAACCACTAACCAGAATTCTGGCCACATCCAGATTCTTCAGGATAGGCTTGATTAAGCCCTACTTAGAATCGATGAACTTGAAGATAGATCCAGAAGGTACAACTTCAGAATTAGGGGCCTTCCTGAAACTTTTATAGAGGTCTCACAAGCAACACAAGAGATAATTAAATCCCTGATCCCTAACATACCGCAACACCACCTGGAATTGGACAGGGTTCATAGAGCCCTGGGCCCTCCTAGAAAAGATGGTTCCCCCAGGGATATCATCGCTAAACCACACTTCTACCAGGTCAAGGAGGAAATAATGAAGCAATCCAGAGTGGTGAAACAGATCTCACATCAGGGCCATCCTATCCAAATTTTTGCTGACCTCTCCCCTTCCACGATCCAGAGAAGACGTGCCCTGAAACCTCTCTTAGTAATTCTGGCCCAAAATGACATCAAATACTGGTGGACATTCTCATTTGCTGTTAAATTCATTTTCAAGAGTAAGCCCTACTCGTTTTCCAACTTCCAAGACGGAGAGAAGACCCTCCTTTCACTGAAGCTAATCTCTCTAGAAGCGGATATGGACACATCAAACCCAGCCAACAACTCTACTAAACGACCACCACCTGCCAGCCCCCTGACGCCCCTGTGGAACAACCCGAAATCGAAGAAAGCAAAAGATATTTGCCCGACCTGAGTGTTGCCGGCAATTAATTATATCTTTTTATCTATTTCCTACTCTCTACATTTACTCCTGAAGGGAGTATTTGTCAGAGACTTCCTCTCCCTCTGAAAGGAGCTTTTGCTCCCCCAATTTCTACTGAGCAAACTTTTTTATATTCAGATTACTAAGATATTGATCCAAACTCGGGTATCCCCCAATTGATCTTGCTTATAGTTCTGGTCAAGACTTTAAACGAGCCTGTTGGCTCATTATTACCGTCTGTTAGAAGACAAAAACCTTATGTTTCTCTTTCCGTATTTTCTTTGAGTTGGGCTCATAGTAGCCCCCTAATGTTAGTTGGTTTGTTATTAGTCTATAGGTTTCCCCTCAACTATAATAGATAGTAGCCCTATGTTGTTTCAAACATTGTCTGCTTTGAGAGGGGGCGGGTGAGGGGTCGATACCAAGATGCTTGAGAGGACTGGAGTTCCTTCCATTATGGGACCTTAAACCTTCTGTGTTAATCATATCTAAAAGAACAAAAGTTAGTTGGGCGCCGTGGAGCTGGGTGCTCAGCATGTGCCTCCGCCTATCCCTCGGACTCACGAAGATCGGTGGGATAGGCTGTCTGCCCGCAGTGGTGCAGACGCTTTCTGTAAGGTCTGGTCCTGGAGAGATGTTACTTCCCCAGGGTGCTGACCGTCTTCCCCTGAAGAGGCTGTCTATGGTCTTTTCGTCTCTATTTCCTATCTTGCTCTTTCTGTCTCCCCCTTCCCTCTCCCTCTTCCCCTCCCCCTTCTATGTACTAAGATGCTTAACAATTGTGTTTCTCTCAGAATCCATCCAGGTTATTACTGAGGTTCCTAATCAAACTAAACCATCTCACGGAAGATCCACGCAGAAGAAAACTAGAGGTCCGGCTCACCTAAAGGTAAGTGACGCAGGGATAGACAGCACACACTCAACTCTTCTCCATGGCTAATGCACCAAAACCTACGCTTAAAATAGCTACCCACAACACCCAGGGTCTCAATTCCCCAGTAAAAAGGAGAAAAATGTTTGACAGTTACAAATCCCTCAAACTAGATGTGGTATTGATTCAAGAAACCCACTTCCCCAAACGGTACAGCCCTACCATTTTACACCATCACTTCCCAGTGTTCTACTTGGCAAAGGCGGAGGACAAATCAAAAGGGGTTGCAATTCTATTTTCAAAATCTTGTAATTTCTCTTGGCAAGCCGAGTACAAAGATCCAGAAGGGAGATTTCTCTTAGTGAAGGGCCTGATAGAGGGACACGTGTTCTCCTTCATTTCGTACTATGCCCCAAACAAAGGACAAATGAATTTTTTTCAATCAATGATGTCAACCCTGAGCCCTCTATTGGAGGGGACTCCCATCTTCGGGGGTGACTCCAATATAGCGCTTGATCATGGGTTGGATAAGTCCAACCCAGCCAAACCCATACTAACTCGCCCCACCAGAGCCAGCCTAAAATTTGCTAGACTAATCCATGCCCAAGGATTGGCGGACGTTTGGCGTGAACAGAATCCAACGACAAGGGACTACACCCATTTCTCTAATCCCCATCAATCCTACGCCAGGATAGATCACATTCTCATCCCCTGACATCATCTTCCAAATGTCACTGATGCCCGGATTATAGACACGCCACTCTCAGATCACTCCATTGTGTCAGCATCTCTCGCTTCACTTTCGCACAGGCCCAAGCATTTTCAGTGGAGGCTTAATGAGTCAATTTTATCAGACCCCATTAACGTGGGGACTACTTCTCTTTAAATAATGATGGGGAGGTCTCCGCAGAAGTACTCTGGGCAGCCCATAAAGTCACCGTCAGAGGTAAACTTATCCAACTTGCATCCAAAATCAAAAGAGAAAGACTGGCTGATATTGTTAGGCTGGAAAAAATGTACGCTTCCCTCAGAGCTCAACATAAAAAAGACCCGACCAGAATTAGCATGACACAAATAGACTCCGCCAGACTGCAACTTAACTTGGCCCTAACAACACGAGCCGAAAAATTGATCCGATGGAGCGGAACTAAATTTTACTCCCAGAAGGACAAATTAGGCAGGATGCTGGCCAATAAACTCACCCCCAGGATGAGGCTAAACACAATCCCTAGAATCAGATCTCATAATCAGACCACAACTTCTGATCCCTCCAAAATCCTTTCAGCATTCGGAGAGTTCTATGACAAGCTTTATAGTGCTGGTCAGCAGGTCACCGCTAGTTCCATCTCACAATTCCTGGACACCCTTCCTTATCCTAAACTCTCCGATGAACACAAAACCATCATGGAGGACCCAATTTCAGTGGAAGAATCCATGGAGGTAATCAAAAACCTAAAGAGGGGAACAGCTCCAGGTCCGGATGGTCTATCGGTGCCCTACTATAAAACTTTCTCAGAGATATTAGCCCCCTTTATGACCAAATTTTTTAACGAAAAAACTTCCGGAGACCCCCTAAATCCTGACCTAAACACAGCCTAAATTACTGTCATCCCGAAGCCCGATAAAAATCCAGAAGAGGTAGCAAACTACAGACCAATATCGTTGATAAATAATGACTTAAAGATCCTTACCAAAATCCTAGCAAACAGACTAAACTCCTTCATAAGCTCCTATATACATAAAGACCAAGTGGGATTTATCCCAGGTAGACAGGGCCCTGACCAAACTAGAAGAGCTATTGATATAGTCTCGATCCTACAGTCTAACTGGCCAGGTGGACCTAAGCAACAGGGAATGCTACTTTCCCTGGACATACAAAAAGCATTCGACACTGTATCCTGGCCGTACATCTTTGCCCTGTTAGAACATTGGGGTTTTGGAAATCACTTTCTCGGAACTCTGAAAGCACTTTACTCCACGCCCACGGCGCGTATTCGAATTCAAGGACATTACTCCTCCCGATCCAAATAGCAAGGGGAACAAGACAAGGCTGCCCGCTATCACCCATAATATTTGCAATGGCCATAGAGACGTTAGCGATAGCTATACAAGAGAATCCTGACGTCAAGGGGGTTTCTTGTGGACCCCAAATGCACAAATGTGGGTTGTTTGCGGATGACCTAATACTTTTTATTACCTCTCCTCTAACCTCCCTCCCTAATTTAAATAAAATTCTTTCCTCTTTCGCGACAGTATCAGGTTTGCAGGTTAACTTTTCCAAATCCCAAGCCCTAAACATCTCTTTTAATCCCAAAATGGTCTCCCTACTTAAACTTAACTTTAAATTTGCCTGGAATGATTCCGATATCAAATATTTGGGTATCTCCCTTACTTCTAAATTTGAGTCCTTGTACGCTAAAAATTTTCCCCCCCATGTACCACAAGTTAGATCAAGACCTAAAGTCATGGTCAAAACAAAATTTTTCTTGGTTGGGTAGAATAAATGCTGTCAAGATGACACTATTGCCTAGATTACTCTACCTCTTCCGAGCTCTCCCCATCCCACTGAGGAGGGACCATCTTAAGTCGCTCCAGAGCAAAATTATACAATTTATCTGGGGGGGGGCTCGGGCTACAGGATCAATCAACAGACTCTGTACCACTCTAGAAAACAAGGAGGACTGGGATTGCCACACTTGTATAGATACTTCTTAGCATCAAGACTGTCCCAATTCTCCAGTGTATATAATAAAGGGAGAAAACCAGATTGGATACAAATCGAACGTCAGGCAGTTCCACATCATACCCTGGACTATCTATTGTGGTGCTCACCTAAAAATAGACCTCCTATACTGGCCCCCACTCTCTCACACTCCTTTGCTTTGTGGGATAAATTGAAATTGAACCCTAACCTTACCTCTGCCTTGCAACCCCTATCGCACCTATTTCGTAACCCAAATTTTCCCCCAGGGATAAACATAAAGGCCTTTCAATGGTGGTTGGACAAAGGGCTATACCGTATAGGCCATTTCTTCATGTCTAGAGGTCCTCTTTCCCTGGCTTATTGTGTAAGCAACCTTGACCTTCCTCAGTCTGAGAGATTTCGGTTTAATCAAATAAGCCACTTCCTTCATAGTATATGGCCCGAAAAGCCTAATCCTCCCAAATTTTCAAATTATGAACTCTGGTGCAGTCAATCCATTGAGCAGAGGGGAGGCATTTCAGTCATCTATGCGTCACTTTCCCAACCGACTGGTAAATCCCCTTACATGTTAGCCTGGGAGGGTGACTTCCAGCTTCAGTGGAGCTTGGAGACCTGGCAATCTGCTCTAGCCACAGCATATAAAGAAATCATCAATACTTCTCTCATGGAAGCAAATTTAAAAATTGTGACCAGATGGTATCTGACATCAACAAGACTGGCCAAGATCTTCCCAACAGCTGACCCGTTATGTTTCAGGGGATGTCATCTGATGGGCACAATCGCCCATGTATGGTGGGAATGCCCCAGAATCAGGTCCTTTTGGAGAAAGATATTAAATCTCATTAAAAGAGTTACAGGTTGCGAGATTCCCAGGTCACCGGAAACCATTTTACTGAATGCTCACATTCCCAAGATCTCCAAACACAATCGTAAACTGATCCACTTTATACTGTTAGGAGCCAAAATTACACTAGCCAATAGGGATGAGCTTCGTGTTCGAGTCGAACATACGTTCGACTCGAACATCGGCTGTTCGATCGTTCGACGAAGATCGAACGATTTGGGCCGTTCGCGCCAAATTCGAGTGACGCGAACGGCCCACAATGCACTACGCCATCGCAGTGTCATCCAGGCGCTGTGATTGGCCAAGCATGCACTGTGACCCCGCATGCTTGGCCAATCACAGCGCCGGCAGCGAGGAGAGCAATGATTGGCCACAGGCAGGATGCCTGTGGCCAATTATTGCTGAGGGTGTTTAGTACACGCCCCACACTATAAAAGGCCGCCAGCACGGCGGCCTAGTGTAGTGTGTTCCGGAGCAGGGAAAGAGAAACATAGGCAGGGACAGTGACATTTATTTTTTTCTTGCTTAACCTGGATTCCTTTAGTTTAGGGAAAGAGAAGGATAGGTAGGGAGAGTGTCAGTGTGTTTTACTGTGCGAATCCTTGTTTCTAGGGACAGGGAAGGACAGTGAGGGAATTCTCCTTGTGCTATAGTGTGCTTTAAAAAAACATTTTTTCTAGGGACAGAAAACTATAGGTAGGGAGAGTGTCAGTGTGTTTTACTGTGCGAATCCTTGTTTCTAGGGACAGGGAAGGACAGTGAGGGAATTCTCCTTGTGCTATAGTGTGCTTTAAAAAAACATTTTTTTCTAGGGACAGAAAACTATAGGTAGGGAGAGTGTCAGTTTCTTTCACTGTGATAATCCTTGTTTCTAGGGACAAAGAAGGAAAGTGAGTGAAATTCTCCTTGTGCTATAGTGTGCTTTAAAAAAACATTTTTTCTAGGGACAGAAAACTATAGGTAGGGAGAGTGTCAGTGTCTTTTACTGTGCGAATCCTTGTTTCTAGGGACAGGGAAGGACAGTGAGGGAATTCTCCTTGTGCTATAGTGTGCTTTAAAAAAACATTTTTTCTAGGGACAGAAAACTATAGGTAGGGAGAGTGTCAGTGTCTTTTACTGTGCGAATCCTTGTTTCTAGGGACAGGGAAGGACAGTGAGGGAATTCTCCTTGTGCTATAGTGTGCTTTAAAAAAACATTTTTTCTAGGGACAGAAAACTATAGGTAGGGAGAGTGTCAGTGTCTTTTACTGTGCGAATCCTTGTTTCTAGGGACAGGGAAGGACAGTGAGGGAATTCTCCTTGTGCTATAGTGTGCTTTAAAAAAACATTTTTTCTAGGGACAGAAAACTATAGGTAGGGAGAGTGTCAGTGTCTTTTACTGTGCGAATCCTTGTTTCTAGGGACAGGGAAGGACAGTGAGGGAATTCTCCTTGTGCTATAGTGTGCTTTAAAAAAACATTTTTTCTAGGGACAGAAAACTATAGGTAGGGAGAGTGTCAGTGTCTTTTACTGTGCGAATCCTTGTTTCTAGGGACAGGGAAGGACAGTGAGGGAATTCTCCTTGTGCTATAGTGTGCTTTAAAAAAACATTTTTTCTAGGGACAGAAAACTATAGGTAGGGAGAGTGTCAGTGTCTTTTACTGTGCGAATCCTTGTTTCTAGGGACAGGGAAGGACAGTGAGGGAATTCTCCTTGTGCTATAGTGTGCTTTAAAAAAACATTTTTTCTAGGGACAGAAAACTATAGGTAGGGAGAGTGTCAGTGTATTTTACTGTGCGAATCCTTGTTTCTAGGGACAGGGAAGGACAGTGAGGGAATTCTCCTTGTGCTATAGTGTGCTTTAAAAAAACATTTTTTTCTAGGGACAGAAAACTATAGGAAGGAAGAGTGTCAGTTTCTTTCACTGTGATAAACCTTGTTTCTAGGGACAAAGAAGGAAAGTGAGGGAATTCTCCTTGTGCTATAGTGTGCTTTAAAAAAACATTTTTTCTAGGGACAGAAAACTATAGGTAGGGAGAGTGTCAGTGTCTTTTACTGTGCGAATCCTTGTTTCTAGGGACAGGGAAGGACAGTGAGGGAATTCTCCTTGTGCTATAGTGTGCTTTAAAAAAACATTTTTTCTAGGGACAGAAAACTATAGGTAGGGAGAGTGTCAGTGTCTTTTACTGTGCGAATCCTTGTTTCTAGGGACAGGGAAGGACAGTGAGGGAATTCTCCTTGTGCTGTAGTGTGCTTTAAAAAAACATTTTTTCTAGGGACAGAAAACTATAGGTAGGGAGAGTGTCAGTGTCTTTTACTGTGCGAATCCTTGTTTCTAGGGACAGGGAAGGACAGTGAGGGAATTCTCCTTGTGCTATAGTGTGCTTTAAAAAAACATTTTTTCTAGGGACAGAAAACTATAGGTAGGGAGAGTGTCAGTGTCTTTTACTGTGCGAATCCTTGTTTCTAGGGACAGGGAAGGACAGTGAGGGAATTCTCCTTGTGCTATAGTGTGCTTTAAAAAAACATTTTTTTCTAGGGACAGAAAACTATAGGAAGGAAGAGTGTCAGTTTCTTTCACTGTGATAAACCTTGTTTCTAGGGACAAAGAAGGAAAGTGAGGGAATTCTCCTTGTGCTATAGTGTGCTTTAAAAAAACATTTTTTCTAGGGACAGAAAACTATAGGTAGGGAGAGTGTCAGTGTCTTTTACTGTGCGAATCCTTGTTTCTAGGGACAGGGAAGGACAGTGAGGGAATTCTCCTTGTGCTATAGTGTGCTTTAAAAAAACATTTTTTCTAGGGACAGAAAACTATAGGTAGGGAGAGTGTCAGTGTCTTTTACTGTGCGAATCCTTGTTTCTAGGGACAGGGAAGGACAGTGAGGGAATTCTCCTTGTGCTATAGTGTGCTTTAAAAAAACATTTTTTCTAGGGACAGAAAACTATAGGTAGTGTGACAGCAGGAAGGTAAAGTCACCTGGTTGCATCCAGGGGGGTAGATATATTTCGCCCAGATTCAGGCTTTACGCCGACTTATACAACTAGGTGGAGAGTTGTATAAGCCCAGCTAAGGCTAGTGGGCTCATGGATGACTCATATGTCTAGGGAGAGTGTGGGGCGTCGTGCAGACAGGGAGTTGATGAGACCAGCTGAAGCTTGTCAGCTCATTTAGGCCTCTATAAGAACTCCCAGCTTCATTAGATGTTAGCTCATGCCTGGAACCAGACCTGTGTGGACTGTCTAGGGAGAGTGAACCCCTGTGCGGTGAGACAAAGCCTGTGTGGCTATTTGCTTGGACATTTAAAACCAGGGACTTAGGGACTAGGACAGCACTAGGCTGATCCCAGTTGTTAGTTAGGAAACCTGTATGTTTAGTCAGAGGTCAAGTTGACCAGGATTTATTTTGTTTATGTTTCTTTTGGCTTTGCTGTGTTTTGTCACTGTAAATAGAAAATAAACCGCACCTTTTTTGATTTTGAAAACCACAACCTCCGTTTGCTGGGCCTGTTTTTGTGTGGGGAGCCCATCCCGGGGGTCACACACACCCGCTGCCGAGCTAACCCCCTCACAGTTGGTGGAGAACCAGTGGCAGTTTTTTAAGCCAGCATGGAGGAGATACTGAAGCAGCTGGCTCTAGCAAATGCCAATCAACAGCAGACAAATGCAGGTTTGCAAAAGAGCCTTGCAGCTCATCAACAGAGCCTTGCAGCTCAACAACAGAACTTCGCAGCCCAGCAGCAAGCTCATCAACAGAGCCTTGCAGCCCAGCAGCAAGCTCACCAACAGAGTCTGGAAGCTCAGCAACAAGCCCAGCAGCAATCTGAGGCCCGCTTCATAGACCTGTTACAGAAGCAAGAGCAGAGACTACAACAAATGGAAGCAGTAATGCAGCAACGTCCGCAGACCAGTGAGGAAAGCCGTCCCACTAATACCGCGTCCTTTGGGGTGAGTCGTTTATTGACAAAAATGACTGGAGAGGATGATCCAGAGGTATTTTTGACCACATTTGAAAGGACTGCTGAAAGAGAAAAGTGGCCTGAGGAGCAGTGGGCTGGACTGGTGGCTCCTCTGTTAACTGGTGAATCGCAGAAGGCTTACTATGACCTAGAGCCTGACCAAGCAAAAGACTATGTGATGCTAAAAGCTGAGATATTGGCAAGGCTGGGTGTCACCCAGGCTGTCCGGGCTCAGCGTGTGCATAACTGGACTTTCCAGCTTGGAAAACCCCCCAGGTCTCAAATGTATGATCTCATTCACCTGAGCAGAAAGTGGCTACAGCCAGAGACTTTGTCCGCACCAAAGATTGTGGAACGTGTTGTAATGGATCGGTTTTTGAGAGCTCTTCCTACTGCCATCCAAAAGTGGGTAAGCCATGGAGACCCAGAGACGGCCGATGGTCTTGTGGATCGTGTGGAGAAATACTTGGCTACAGAGAACCTGACGGCCTCTTCCAGAGACACTCGGACTTTCCACCCTAAGACCAGACCATCCCCAGGGGCGGATAAGAGGATTCCAAGGGGTAAGGGTGGAGAGAGTGAGAGGGTGGGAGCTCTACCCCAAGTTTGGCGAGAACAGCCTGGGAAATCAGCGGCTCAAGAGGCGGCAAGAAGGATCGTTTGCTACCGCTGCCGGCAAGCGGGACATATTGCAGCCAATTGCCCGGTTGTGGAGGAACCCATGCAGTGTGACTTTCTGACGGGCAGACGTCAGTCGCTGTGTGCGACAGTCGCATGCACTGCCATTCGAGGAACTGAGAAACATTTATGCAAAATGTGTGTTAATGGTAGAAATGTTGTGGTATTGCTGGATTCAGGTAGCCTTGTGACCCTGATAAAGGCTGAGTTAGTTAAAACAGAGGTCTCTGGGAATAGCAAGGTAGCTGTTATTTGTGTGCATGGGGACACCCGAGAGTATCCAGTGACTACAGTGTGTTTCGAGACCCCCAAAGGTACCCTCTCTCATCCAGTGGGCTTAGTATCTCAGTTACCGTATGACGCCATTGTGGGAAGGGATTTTCCGAAGTTCTGGGAACTGTGGGATGATCCTGAGCCCCCCACTGGTGCCCCTATGTACCAGGAATGTGATAGCCAGAACTCCCCTGAGAGTGGTGAGGACTCTCCGGAATTTCCCTTATCAGTATTGGCAGGGGAGACTCAAGAAACTGGAGAGGAGCCCACCTCCTCAGACGAAAACCTACCGTCTGTGGAGTTTTCTGATCTTGAGGTTCACAGGGAAAACTTTGCCACAGAACAGTTGAAAGACCCCGCCCTAATAAAGGCACGGGAAAACGTAGTGAAAATAGATGGCGAGTTAGTGAACCCAGATAATACCTGCACTTACCCATACTTCAGCGTAGAGAAGGACCTACTGTATCGGGTGGCAAAAAGGGCAGAAGAAACCGTTGAGCAGCTTGTGGTGCCCAAACCTTACAGGAAGTTGGTGTTGGAGTTGGCCCATGGGCACATTCTTGGAGGTCATCTGGGGACAGAGAAAACCCGAGAGAGGGTATTACAGAGATTTTATTGGCCGGGGGTGATGAAGGACATAGAAAATTATTGTTCCTCCTGCCCTGTGTGTCAGAGGTCGGCCCCGATGCCACATTTCCGTAGCCCGCTGGTCCCTCTACCCATCATTGAGGTCCCGTTTGAGAGGATCGCCATGGATATGGTAGGTCCTATAATCAAGTCCGCTAGGGGGCACCAGTACATATTAGTTATAATGGACTATGCCACCCGTTATCCAGAAGCGATCCCTCTCCGAAATACCTCGGCCAAAACCATAGCCAAAGAGCTATCTCTTGTGTTTAGCCGGGTGGGTATTTGTAAAGAACTGCTTACGGACCAAGGTACACCCTTTATGTCCCGGGTTATGAAGGAGCTGTGTAAATTGTTCAAAGTGACGCAATTACGTACATCTGTGTATCACCCCCAAACCGATGGGCTGGTTGAAAGATTCAACAAAACCCTAAAACAAATGTTGAAGAAAGTGGTGGATAGAGATGGAAAGGATTGGGACTGTCTACTTCCTTATCTGATGTTTGCTATTAGGGAGGTGCCCCAATCCTCTACGGGATTCTCCCCCTTTGAGTTACTGTATGGGAGACACCCAAGAGGGCTGTTGGATATTGCCAAGGAAACTTGGGAAAGTGAGAGTTCTCCCCACAGGAGTGTGATTGAGCATGTCGCCCTGATGCAAGACCGAATTGCACAGGTAATGCCCATCGTGAAGGAACATTTGGCCCAAGCGCAGTTAGCACAGCAGAGAGTGTACAACCGTGGAGCCAAGACCCGTACCTTTTCCCCGGGGGATAGGATACTGGTACTTGTCCCTACGGTTGAAAGTAAATTCCTTGCCAAATGGCAAGGCCCCTACGAGATAATGGAAAAAGTGAGCAAAGTGAATTACAAGGTCAGACAACCAGGAAGGCGAAAGCCCGAACAGATCTATCACGTTAATCTGTTGAAAGCCTGGAGGGATAGAGAGTCCCTAGTCGCAGACACTTGGTCACCAGCTCAAACTGGTTGCGTGATTCCTGAGGTTGGAATAGCAGCCACCTTGTCACAACCCCAACAACAGGAGGTTAAGGAGTTTGTGCTTCGCAACAAGGAGGTATTCTCTGAGCTGCCGGGACAAACATTTGGGGTAGAGCATGACATCATTACCCCGCCCGGTGAAAGGGTGAAGTTAAAACCCTATCGGATCCCAGAGGCCCGACGGGAGGCAATACGGGAGGAAGTACAGAAAATGCTGAACTTAGGGGTGATAGAGGAGTCCCAAAGTGATTGGTCTAGTCCCATTGTGTTGGTGCCTAAACCGGATGGGAGCTGGCGATTTTGTAACGATTTTCGTCAGTTGAACAAAGTTACAAAATTTGACACCTACCCCATGCCACGTATAGATGAGTTGATCGACCGGCTGGGAACAG
The DNA here is from genome assembly GCA_029206835.1 of Rana muscosa. Lineage (NCBI taxonomy): Eukaryota > Metazoa > Chordata > Amphibia > Anura > Ranidae > Rana > Rana muscosa. The sequence goes on along the minus strand of CM055123.1, from coordinate 97,092,710 downwards.
CCCGATACATGATGACTCTTGACCTCACAAAAGGGTATTGGCAAATCCCCCTGGCCAAATTGGCCAAAGAGAAAACCGCATTTGTAACCCCAGACGGGGCGTTCCAATATAAAAGAATGCCGTTCGGGTTACATAATGCGCCGGCCACATTCCAGCGGAAAATGGACCAGATGCTGAGGCCCCATCGGAAGTATGCTGCGGCTTACCTGGATGACGTAATTGTCCATAGCACGGATTGGGCCTCACATCTGCCAAAAGTGCAAGCAGTCCTGGACTCTGTTCGGGAAGCGGGGTTTACGGCTAACCCCAAGAAGTGTACCATTGGGCAGGAGGAGGCCAAATATCTTGGGTACACCATTGGGAGGGGAGTAATAAAACCCCAACTCAACAAAGTCGAGGCCATCCAGAGTTGGCCACGTCCCAACAGCAAGAAGCAGGTACGAGCCTTTCTGGGAATCGCTGGGTATTATCGGCGGTTCATTCCCCACTTTGCTTCTAAGGCTGTGCCCCTAACCAACCTAACGAAGGGGAAAGGGTCGGTCATGATTAAATGGACCCCCGAGGCTGAGGCAGCATTCCAATTCTTGAAACAAGCCTTATGTAGCCAGCCAGTGTTGTACTCACCCGACTTCTCTAAAGACTTTGTCGTACAAAGTGATGCGTCAGATGTGGGGTTAGGAGCAGTATTGTCCCAGGTCTGGAACGGGGAAGAGCACCCAGTCATTTACCTCAGCAGGAAGTTGAAGTCCCATGAGGTAAATTACGCCACCGTTGAAAAGGAGTGTTTAGCGGTGAAGTGGGCTCTAGATTCCCTTCGGTACTACCTGCTAGGTAGGCACTTTGACATGGTTACGGATCACGCTCCGTTAAAGTGGATGGCTCAAAACAAGGAAACAAATAGAAGAGTGAATAGGTGGTTCCTGGCCCTCCAGGAATTCAACTTCACAGTAAAGCATCGCCCTGGCGTTCAAATGGGGAATGTGGATGCTTTGTCTCGAGTACATGAATGCCTGATTGCTGGTGTTCCAACCCCGAGGTTAAAACAAGAGGGGGGGGTATGTGACAGCAGGAAGGTAAAGTCACCTGGTTGCATCCAGGGGGGTAGATATATTTCGCCCAGATTCAGGCTTTACGCCGACTTATACAACTAAGTGGAGAGTTGTATAAGCCCAGCTAAGGCTAGTGGGCTCATGGATGACTCATATGTCTAGGGAGAGTGTGGGGCGTCGTGCAGACAGGGAGTTGATGAGACCAGCTGAAGCTTGTCAGCTCATTTAGGCCTCTATAAGAACTCCCAGCTTCATTAGATGTTAGCTCATGCCTGGAACCAGACCTGTGTGGACTGTCTAGGGAGAGTGAACCCCTGTGCGGTGAGACAAAGCCTGTGTGGCTATTTGCTTGGACATTTAAAACCAGGGACTTAGGGACTAGGACAGCACTAGGCTGATCCCAGTTGTTAGTTAGGAAACCTGTATGTTTAGTCAGAGGTCAAGTTGACCAGGATTTATTTTGTTTATGTTTCTTTTGGCTTTGCTGTGTTTTGTCACTGTAAATAGAAAATAAACCGCACCTTTTTTGATTTTGAAAACCACAACCTCCGTTTGCTGGGCCTGTTTTTGTGTGGGGAGCCCATCCCGGGGGTCACACACACCCGCTGCCGAGCTAACCCCCTCACAGTAGGGAGAGTGTCAGTGTCTTTTACTGTGCGAATCCTTGTTTCTAGGGACAGGGAAGGACAGTGAGGGAATTCTCCTTGTGCTATAGTGTGCTTTAAAAAATAGGATTTTTATAACAGCTTACCTGTAAAATCCTTTTCTTAGGAGTACATCACGGGACACAGAGCGACATAGTCATTACTAATGGGTTATATAGATACCGTCAGGTGCTGGCACTGGCAACTTCCAAAACCGGAAGTACCCTCCCCTATATAAGCCCCTCCCATCCGGGAGCACCTCAGTTTTGTAGCAAAGCAATAAGTGTCCCCAAAGAGGGGCGGGAGCTCTGTGTCCCGTGATGTACTCCTAAGAAAAGGATTTTACAGGTAAGCTGTTATAAAAATCCTATTTTCTTTCTCGTACATCACGGGACACAGAACGACATAGTCATTACTAATGGGATGTCCTAAAGCAATGCCCAATGAGGGGGGGATACACCATATATAAGCTGAGCGCTATCAGACATGAGGATCTTTTGCGGCCTGCAACACACTGCGCCGAAAGGCGACATCCTCCTGACTTCTAACGTCCACCTGGTAGAACCTAGTAAACGTGTGTACTGAAGACCATGTTGCGGCCTTACAGATTTGAGCCAGGGAGGCCTGGTGATGCGCTGCCCATGAAGTTCCAACTGCTCTCGTGGAGTGCACTCTAACTTTGAACGGAGGCGGTCTCCTTCTCAAGCCATAGGCTTGCACAATGACCTGTCGAATCCACTTGGCTAAAGTAGATTTTGACGCTGCCTGACCCTTTCTGGGGCCTTCCGGCAGAATAAACAAAGTATCCGTTCTGCGAATCTGAGCAGTGGCTTTTAGATAAGCTTTAACTGCTCTTACTACATCCAAAGAATGCAATAACTTTTCCTCTACCGAAGTAGGTTTGGGGAAAAAAGAAGGAAGAACCACGTCTTGGTTCAAATGAAACCTCGATACCACCTTAGGAAGAAAGGCTGGATGAGGACGTAACACTACTCTATCCTTATGGATAACCAGATATGGCTCCTTACAGGACATAGCTGCTAATTCCGACACTCTTTTAGCCGAACAAATGGCTACTAGAAAAATCAATTTCCTGGTGAGAAGAACCAGGGAAATATGCTGTAATGGTTCAAATGGTTGTTTCTGTAGAACCGACAGAACCAAGTTTAGATCCCATGGACATATGGGAATATTAACCGGAGGACTAATACGCATCACTCCTTGTATAAAGGCTTTGACTAGTGAATGCGAAGCCAAGGGCCTTTGAAAAAATATTGACAAGGCCGAAATCTGACCCTTGATAGTACTCAAGGCCAGCTTCCTATCTACAGCCCACTGTAGGAAGTCCAGAATCCTACCTATTACGTATTTACGTGGATGCCATTTCTTGGCCTCACACCAGGCGATGTACGCCTTCCAGATTCTATAGTAGATCTGCCTGGATACCGGCTTCCTGGCATTGATCATGGTAGATACCACAGCATTAGAGAGCCCTCTCTTTTTTAGAATGTGGGCTTCCATAGCCAGGCTGTCAAACCTAGGGCTGGTAAGGGAGGGTGGTATATCGGTCCTTGCGAAAGCAGGTCCGGACGATGTGGGAGGGTCCAAGGACTCCCCACAGACATTTTTACCATCTCCGCGTACCATGCTCTTCGGGGCCACGCTGGAGCCACCAGAATCACTGGTTTCTTTTCTACCCTGATTCTGCGGAGTAATCGAGGTAACAATTGTGGCGGTGGGAATGCATATATCAGCTTGAACTGATCCCAAGGGAACACTAGGGCATCCGAGCCGCAAGCTAGGGGATCCCTTGTCCGAGAGACAAACCTGTCCACCTTTGCGTTGAATCTGGATGCTGGAAGATCTACATCCGATGTTCCCCACCGCTGACATATTGTCCAGAAAACCTCGGGGTGAAGGGACCCTTCCTCTGGCATTATTGCTGGCGACTTAGAAAGTCCGCCTTCCAATTCTCCACTCCTGGAATGAATACCGCAGATATGGCTGGGACATATCTTTCTGCCCATTTCAGGATGTAATTTACTTCCCTCTGGGCTGCACGACTCCTGGTGCCCCCCTGATGATTGATATATGCCACTGCTGTGGCATTGTCTGATTGAATTCTGACAGGGGACCCTTGGAGTTTGGATGTCCATGCTACTAGGGCATACCGGGCTGCTCGTATCTCTAAGAGATTGATGGGCAGGGCCTTTTCTGCATCCGACCATCTGCCCTGGAGAGACTATTGCTCCACTACAGCTCCCCAGCCTATAAGGCTGGCATCTGTAGTGACCACCTTCCAAGAAATCGGACTGAAGGATTTCCCTTTTCCAGATTCTGGGGAACCAACCACCAACGGAGGCTCTTGCGAACGGAAGGGGACAAGGACATTGTAAGTCTAGGGCCTGAACTATTTTGTTCCAGGCTGACAGTATGGCCCCTTGCAAATTCTTTGAATGGAATTGACCGTAGGGTACTGCTTCGAATGATGCCACCATTTTTCCCAGCAGCCTCATGCACAGGCGTATGGACGGCTGTCTTTTTTGTACCCACTAAGTGGATCAAATCTTTCAAAGACAACACCTTTCCTCGAGGCAAGAATATTTTCCTCTGGCCTGAATCCAACCTTAGCCCCAAGTATTCCAGACTTTTGACTGGTTTTTAGGGCTAACTTGTCTCGGTTGATAATCCAACCGTGAGATTCCAGATACTTGATTGTCTTGTGAACGACCACGTCTAGTTTTTTCACTGAGTGGTCTATCAGCAACAAGTCATCTAGATATGCCATTATCATTACACCTTGTGTTCTTAGATTGGCCAATAAAGGGCCAGAATTTTTGTAAACACTCGTGGTGCTGTGGCCAAACCGAAGGGTAAGGCTCTGAACTGAAAATGGCGCCCTTCTACTGCAAAGCGTAGAAATTTTTGGTGGACTGGAAAGATGGGAATGTGCAAATAAGCATCTTTGATGTCGATCGCGGCTAACCAATCCTCCCCCTTGTAGGGCAGTGGCCACCGATCGGATCGACTCCATCGGAAAGTCCTGATATACAGGAATTTGTATAGCCCTTTTTAGAATTAATATGGGCCTCCCGTCCGCGTTTGCTTCGGGACTGTAAAGAGGTTTGAGTAAAACCCGAACCCTCATTCTTCCAGGGGAACCTCCATAATTACTCCTTGGAGCAATAGTTGTTCTAGTGCCAACAGGAGGGACTCTCTCTTCCGGGGATCCCATGGCACGTTTGACCTCAAAAAATGGGAAGGAGGAGAGTCTTTTAACTCCAAACTGTATCCCAAACATACCGCGGAGAGCACCTATCTGTCTTGATCGTGTCCCGCCAGGTCTCTTGCGAACAACTGGAGTCCTCCCCCCACCCGACTGAGTGGGGGCAACCCTTCAATGAATTTAACTTTGGGGGAGGTTTTGTACCTCCCCTGACCCAGGGTTTCTCATTACCCTGCTATTGTCCCTGTTTTTTACCCCCGGGAATTGACCGAGGAGGCCGTCGGAACTGTTACACAGCCGATGCCCCAGGGACTGGAGAAGCAGGCCTCTTAAAGAGGGACCTCTAACTCTGTTTTTAACCGGCAAGAGCGTATTTTTACCGCTGGAAATTTTCTGGATATATTTGTCCAGGTTTTCCCTGAATAAGCATTCACCATAAAATGGGACGCTAACCAGCCATTCTTTACAGGGAGCTTCAGCAGACCAGTTTTTGAGCCATAGAAGCCTACGCATATGTACTATAGACAGCATAAGGCGGGAGGCCTGATGGACTGAATCCTTTATGGCGTCAACCGTGAAGCCTAAGGCTCTAGGTAGATCAGCTAGGGCAAAGCCTGCTGATCTGTCAAGTCCCTCAAGACCTGTTTCAACTGATCCTTCACTGCTTAGCAGACCCCAATAGCTGCTACTGCTGGTTGTGTCACCAAGCTTGCTGTAGAAAGAAGCAGACTTTCATAAGGACTCCAATCTTTTATCTATTGGGTTCTTGAACATTTGGACATTATCCACTGGACATGTCAGTGATTTATACATACAAGAGATGGCTGTGTCCACTGTAGGGACCTTCCATTTTTTTTTTTTTTTGATGAACTTATCCTCCATGGGATAGACCACCGGAAATCTCTTGGGGGAATAAATATTTTCTCAGGACGTTCCCAATCCTGGTAAATAAGCCCTTTCAGTAAAGGGTGAAGTGGAAAAGAACAGACAGTCTGGGGGCTTCTAGCGACCCCAACGAGGATACAGTAGTGGTTGATGGTTCCGCAAGGTGCATTTTTAAATGCTGATCGGACCATGTTAGTCAGAGACTGAACCCATAATCTTTCAGCTTGAGATGCTGAGAAAAGGTTCCCCCACTGTTGACTCCTCTATAACAGAATCAACCTTATCCTGATCCCCTTCAGGCAGGTCGATCCCTGTATGGGACTGTTGCTCTGCTAACAGGCACTTTGAAGGAGGAGATGGAGATCGGGCGTGCTTTCCCTGACAGGGAGGCAGCGATCAATCCTCCCAAAGCTGAGGAAAAAACCTCCTCTGTTACATACACAGGAGCAGGTGAACTGAGGACAGCCACAGTACCAAGTACCCCTGCAGGGTCTCTACGGTCACTTACCTCTGAACTTCAGGGGAGACTGGTGCAGCAGAAGTATGCCCAAGATCCTCAGAGCCCGATGAGACCCCCTTCGCTTCCTGTAAGATTCAGTTCCGGAGCTTCTGGACGGCATATTCCTAAGCCTAAAGCTGAGGTATTCCAGCCGTAATACACCACTTTTACTGAGAATAGTCTAGCACAATTGCTGCTATATCACAGTTGGTGTCTACTAAAGTGCCTTTCTAGGGGATGCCTGCATAAACCGCCTCTATGTGCCTTTATATTGTTGCTAGCTCTGTCTGTGCACTTCAACAGCCAGCTATAATGTGTTTTAAAACATGCTGGACGCCTGCACATGCGCAGTAGCGCCGCGGTGCACACCTGAGCGTCATCCACCCGCTCCGCCCCTTTTTCCAGATCGCCTCTATGAATAGAGGCGCGTGCACGCGCACGCGCGCGGGCACGGGCGCCTTCGGCGCCTTTTTTGAAAACAACAAGGAGCTAGATGGGAGCCAGGGTCCCTTTGCCGCAGGGCCCGGGGATGGATGAGCGCAGCAACAGGGCAGAGGAGACAGCTTCCCAGGAGAGAACATACCAACTGCCTGGATTTGATTCTGGAAGAAAAAAATCCACATTACAAGAAAAAGAACCATAGCGGCCTCTAGTGTCTAACACAGGTACCGCGGTCTTACTTATTTTTTTTTTTTTTTTTCTTGCCTACTATTAAAATTTTTACATTTTCTCAGTAGTAACAGGCATACACAGAATATTAGCGGGAATACCGTTAGGTAACAGACAGAAAGACAAATTAGGCTTGGGGGTCCCCCAATAGAACCAAGTTCCTGGGGGCCCCCACTTACCTGTTCCCCGCCGCAGGACTTTGTTTGGTCCACAAAAGCCCAAACTTCACCTATCACGGCAGGCATTGTAATCAAACCTTCAGGGACCGGGTTCCCAAGGATTCCACTCCCCTGGACCTGTATAGCACCCTGCACAGAAAACATCTTGGTCGTGGGTATGACCAGAGCTCTGGATCCCAGGGTCCAGCTCTCCTAAGAGAAGCATTACAGGCAAAACCTTGCTCTTCTCTGCAAGGCCCGGGTACCAACCGTTTAGCTATGAAGCTTTTTTGGTCGGATCCGGAATAGCTTACTGAGGCCCAAAAGAACCTGTACGCAAGCTCAGTGAAAAACACATGTTTCTTCTTGGCCAACACCTTAGACACTGGCAAAAAACTGAGGTGCTCCCGGATGGGAGGGGCTTATATAGGGGAGGGTACTTCCGGTTTTGGAAGTTGCCAGTGCCAGCACCTGACGGTATCTATATAACCCATTAGTAATGACTATGTCGCTCTGTGTCCCGTGATGTACGAGAAAGAAAAACATTTTTTCTAGGGACAGAAAACTATAGGTAGGGAGAGTGTCAGTGTCTTTTACTGTGCGAATCCTTGTTTCTAGGGACAGGGAAGGACAGTGAGGGAATTCTCCTTGTGCTATAGTGTGCTTTAAAAAAACATTTTTTTCTAGGGACAGAAAACTATAGGAAGGAAGAGTGTCAGTTTCTTTCACTGTGATAAACCTTGTTTCTAGGGACAAAGAAGGAAAGTGAGTGAAATTCTCCTTGTGCTATAGTGTGCTTTAAAAAAACATTTTTTCTAGGGACAGAAAACTATAGGTAGGGAGAGTGTCAGTGTCTTTTACTGTGCGAATCCTTGTTTCTAGGGACAGGGAAGGACAGTGAGGGAATTCTCCTTGTGCTATAGTGTGCTTTAAAAAAACATTTTTTCTAGGGACAGAAAACTATAGGTAGGGAGAGTGTCAGTGTCTTTTACTGTGCGAATCCTTGTTTCTAGGGACAGGGAAGGACAGTGAGGGAATTCTCCTTGTGCTATAGTGTGCTAAAGCATTCCTCATCAACCATCTTTGAAATCCTTGTTTTTTTGGACAGTCAGGGAAATTGTCGTTGTGCTATTCTGTGCAAAAGCAATCATCCTCAACCATATTTAGGAATCCTTAAGTAAAGGGACAGAGAAGGACACCTGAAGGTAGCCCTTATTGCTTTTTTCCCATCTCCCTGCAGGCCATCTATTAGAATGTCTGGAAGGCAAACAAGGAGAGGCAGACAGTCAGGAGGCAATAAAAGAGGGCAAGCAGGCTCTGTGTCTGGGGGCAACAGTGCTGGTCGTGGACGCGGTGCATTGTCATCAGCACATGGCCATGGGACACGCTTGTCCTTCTTTTCGGCAGCTGGACATGTTGAGCCACATCATGCCGAAGACTTGGTAGAGTGGATGACCAAGCCCTCCTCCTCCTCCTCATCCTCTCTCACCCAGGCTCAGAGTACTGGAAAAGCAGCTGCCAAAGCGTCCTCTTCCCTGGTATCAATGTCAGACTCATCATCAGTCACTCCTTCCCTAGACCCACCATGTCCTCCTCCTGAGGAGTCCCCCGAACTGTTTGAGCACAGTGTTGGGTACATGCTCCAGGAGGATGCCCAGCGTTTCGAAGGGTCTGATGATGAAACCCAGCTACAGGAAGGCAGTAGCGTGAGAGCAGACAGAGGGGATGCTCAAGAAGGACACCAATCTGGCAGTCATGTTCCAGCAGCTGCAGCATACTGCCAGATTGGCTCCAGTGATGAGGAGGGAGGTGATGATGAGGTCACTGACTCCACGTGGGTGCCTAATAGGAGAGAGGAGGAGGAGGAGGATGAGGAGGAGGCACATCTCCAACGAGGCAGGATGCCCTTTGGTGGCCAGCGTAAGGGCAGTACACCGACGGAATCACACCGCAGAGCTCCGCCTGTGCAGGGCGCTGCCTCTGCCCGTCATTCAAAAAGTTCTTTGGTGTGGGCCTTTTTTGAGGCTAGTGCATCAGATCGCACAGCTGCTGTTTGCAACATATGTCTCAAGCGTATATCGCGTGGCCAAAACATCAGCCGCTTGGGTACCACATGCCTGACCAGACATATGTTGACCTGCCATGCAGCTCGTTGGCAAGCCTACCTCAAAGACCCACACCAAAGAACAAAGCGGACCTCTCCTTGCACCGCATCAGCTGGGATCTCCAACCCCACTATAACTTCAGTCCTCTTTGAAACATGCACTAAGAGGAATGAAGGTGTAGAATTAGGTGTGTCACAGCCAAGTACTTGCGGCCACTCTGCTAGCAGTACACCGACGTCCGATTCTAGCAGGCAAATTTCCCTGCCCCAGCTGCTGGACCGTCGAAAGAAGTTCACTCCCAGCCATCCACATGCCCAGCGGTTGAATGCTAGCTTGGCTAAATTGCTAGCGCTTCAACTGCTGCCTTTTCAGTTGGTAGACTTGGCCCCCTTCCGTGAGTTTGTGCAATGTGCGGTTCCTCAGTGGCAGGTTCCCAAACGCCACTTTTTCTCACGGAATGCGATTCCGGCTCTCTACCGGCATGTGGAAGGCAATGTCTTGGCCTCGCTGGACAGGGCGGTCAGCGGTAAGGTGCATATTACCGCTGACTCATGGTCCAGCAGGCATGGACAGGGACGTTACCTTTCTTTCACGGCCCATTGGGTCACTCTTTTGGCAGCTGGGAAGGATGCAGGACAAGGTGCAGTAGTGTTGGAGGTTGTTCCACCGCCACGCCTCCAAAATGCTACTACTGGTTGTGACACACCTCTCTCCTCCACCCCCTCCTCTTCTTCTTCCTCCATGGCCTCTTCCTGTGGTTTGTCCTCGGAACCAGCGGTGCTCCGTAGGCGTTCAAGGGGCTACGCAAGTACGCAGGCAAAAAGATGCCATGCCGTGCTTGCGCTGGTGTGTTTGGGGGACAGAAGCCACACTGGGGCAGAGGTCCTGTCTGCTCTGCAGGGCCAGGCCGAGAGGTGGTTGATGCCACGCCAGCTTAAGCCAGGAATGGTGGTTTGCGACAATGGCACCAACCTCCTCTCCGCCCTCCGACAGGGACAACTGACCCATGTGCCCTGTGTGGCTCACGTCCTTAACCTGGTGGTGCAGCGGTTCTTGGGCAGGTACCCGGGCTTACAGGATGTCCTGAGGCAGGCCAGGAAAGTCTGTGTGCATTTCCGCAGATCTTATAATGCCAGTGCTCGCCTGGCTGAGCTGCAAAAGGAGTTGAACCTGCCCAAGAACCGCCTTATATGTGACATGCCCACCAGGTGGAACTCAACGTTGGCCATGCTGCAGTGGCTGCACACGCAGCAGAGGGCCATCAATGAGTACCTGTGCGACTACGGCACCAGGACAGGGTCAGGGGAGCTTGGTTTTTTTCTCCACGCCAGTGGGGCATGATCAGGGATGCATGCACTGTCCTGGCACCATTTGAGGAGGCCACGAGGATGGTGAGCAGTGACAGTGCATGCATCAGTGACACTGTACCTCTTGTCCACCTGTTGGCGCACACGCTGCGTGGAATAATGGACAGGGCACTTGAGGCAGAACAGAGGCAGGAAGAGGAGGACTTCCTTGCCTCTCAAGGCCCCCTTTACCCAGACAGTGTTCCTTCTGTCCCACCCATCGCACAGGAAGAGGACGAGGAGGAGGAGGAGGAGGAGGAGGAGGATTGTGTCAGCATGGAGGTGGAGGCTGGCACTCAGCATCATCAGCAGCAGTCTTTTAGGGATGATTTACAGTCCCAAGAAACCAGTGGACTTGTACGTGGCTGGGAGGAGGTGGCTGCGGATCATGTCGTCCTTAGTGACCCAGAGGACTCCGGAGCGAATGCCTCAGCAAACCTACGCTGCATGGCCTCCCTGATCCTGCAAAGTCTGCGGAAGGATCCTCGTATTCTTCGGATCAAGGAGAGGGACCATTACTGGCTGGCCACTCTCCTTGATCCATGGTACAAGGGTAAGGTTGCGGACCTTATGTTACCGTCGCAGAGGGAGCAGAGGATGAGACAACTCCGGGAGGCCTTGCAGAAAGGTCTGTGCAACGCGTTCCCAGAGACTGGGAGGTTACAAACTCCTGGTCCTGGACAACGAGTTGCTGAGGCTTCGGCCAGTCAAAGAAGGAGCGGTGGGGAAGGTGGCCGTCTGACCGATGCGTTCAGACAATTCTTTAGTCCGCAGCCCCAAAGTATGATCGGTTCCAGCAACCATCGCCAGCGTCTGATAAACATGGTGCAGGAATATCTAGGGGCAAGGTCAGACTTGGACACCTTCCCCACCGAAAATCCTCTGGCTTACTGGGTCTTGAGGATGGATCACTGGCCAGAGCTTGCACAGTATGCAATTGAGCTACTGGCCTGTCCTGCATCCAGCGTTCTTTCGGAACGCACATTCAGTGCTGCTGGAGGATTTGTCACGGATGACAGGGTGCGCCTGTCCACCGACTCGGTTGATCGACTGACTTTCATCAAGATGAACCAGTCTTGGATCACCACCAGCTACCACACACCTGATGCTGATATAACAGACTAATTGATTTTAACATGTCACATCCCTTCAAGACTGATGCTGATGCTGAGTGCCTGTGCTGTTATGTTGACTGGCTATCCTCCTCCTCCGAGTCCTCAATGATACGATTGATGATGATAGCTTGGAAGATCATTTTTGTTTATGGGTGCCGCCACCAGTGGCTAAGGCCCAATTTTTCAGCCCCTGTTTTACAGGGGCGTGTAATTACAATTTTTTTAGCAATAATTTGCCATAGGGCTCATTGCTGTGCTCCAAGTACAGTATCTGTGAGGGGTTGGAGTGTTGTGGCACCAGTGCCTAAGGCCCAATTTTTCAGGCCCTGTTTAACAGGGGCGTGTCATTACAATTTTTGAAGCAATACTTTGCAACAGGGCTCATTGCTGTGCTCCAAGTACAGTATCTGTGAGGGGTTGTAGTGTTGTGCCACCAGTGCCTAAGGCCCAATTTTTCAGCCCCTGTTCAACAGGGGCATGCAATTACAATTCTTGATCTAATAATTCACAGCAGGGCCCATTGCTGCACCCACCAAGAGTAACTCTGAGGGCTTACAGTGTTGTGGCAACGCCACCACCACCACCACCACGAAAGGCCCAATTTTTCAGCCCCTGTTCAACAGGGGCATGCAATTACAATTCTTGATCTAATAATTCACAGCAGGGCCCATTGCTGCACCCACCAAGAGTAACTCTGAGGGCTTACAGTGTTGTGGCAACGCCACCACCACCACCACGAAAGGCCCAATTTTTCAGCCCCTGTTCAACAGGGGCATGCAATTACAATTCTTGATCTAATAATTCACAGCAGGGCCCATTGCTGCACCCACCAAGAGTAACTATGAGGGCTTACAGTGTTGTGGCAACGCCACCACCACCACCACCACGAAAGGCCCAATTTTTCAGCCCCTGTTCAAAAGGGGCATGTAATTACAATTCTTGATCTAATAATTCACAGCAGGGCCCATTGCTGCACCCACCAAGAGTAACTCTGAGGGCTTACAGTGTTGTGGCAACACCACCACCACCACCACCACCACGAAAGGCCCAATTTTTCAGCCCCTGTTCAACAGGGGCATGCAATTACAATTCTTGATCTAATAATTCACAGCAGGGCCCATTGCTGCACCCACCAAGAGTAACTCTAAAGGGCTTACAGTGTTGTGGCAACGCCACCACCACCACCACCACGAAAGGCCCAATTTTTCAGCCCCTGTTCAAAAGGGGCATGTAATTACAATTCTTGATCTAATAATTCACAGCAGGGCCCATTGCTGCACCCACCAAGAGTAACTCTGAGGGCTTACAGTGTTGTGGCAACACCACCACCACCACCACCACCACGAAAGGCCCAATTTTTCAGCCCCTGTTCAACAGGGGCATGCAATTACAATTCTTGATCTAATAATTCACAGCAGGGCCCATTGCTGCACCCACCAAGAGTAACTGTCAGGGCTTACAGTGTTGTGGCACCAGCACCACCATCAAAGGCCCAATTTTTACTACCACTGTTCAACAATATATGTAATTAAAATTCCTGATATAATAGTTGACAGCAGGGCGTTCCAGCACCAACCAAGAGTAACTGTGAGTGCTTACAGTGTTGTGCCAACACCAACAACTAAGGGGCCTATTTCTGCAGAGTATATACGGCAGGTCCCTACTTTCAAACATCCAACTTACAAACGACTCCTACTTGCAAACGCAAGAAGACAACAGGAAGTGAGAGGAAATCTACCACTAGGAAGGAAAATTCTCTCCTGTAAGAATAAATATGGGAGAAAGGTGTCTCCTCTGTACTGATGCTTTATCAGCAATCCTTGTTTCAAGAAAAACACCACATTTCAAAAACAGTTGTCATTGGGACGGAAAGTGAGGTGAAATGTTCTGAACAGGGGCACAGACAGCAAAACAAATGTTACAGGGGTGATAACCCTTACCTATGTTTTCCAAAAAGTTTAAAAATAGATTTTTGGGCTGGAGCTACACTTCAACAATGTACCTGTTCAAAATTACAAACAGATTCTACATAAGAACAAACCTACAGTCCCTGTCTTGTATGCACCGCCTGTATACGGCTGTTCAGAGTATATAGGGCCTTTTTTATTTTATGTGCGGGGTTCCCCTTAATATCCATACAAGACCCAAAGGGGCTGGTAATGGGCTGGGGTGGGGGGGGGGTCATGGGGTAGCTATGCCATTTTTCTTAAAGATTTTCATCCATATTACCGGGACCAGACATTACATTAAAGCCGCAAGCAGTTTTAAATGGCTTTTTTTCCTTTAGAAATGTAATTTTGTGCAGGGACAGTTCTAAACACGGGAAACACGTGGCACTTCACAGGCATACTTTAGACACCCCCCAGGTACGATATTTAAAGGAATATTTGACTTTTTTTTTTCACTTTATGCATCATTAAAATGACTGCTCCCGAAAAACGACCGTTTTTAAAACTTCTTTTTGCATTGATACATGTCCCCAGGTGCACAACCCGGGTTCCCAAACCCTTTTTAGGACAATAACATGCATAATAGTTGTTATAATTAGCACTTTAGAATTCGAACGTTCACATCCATTGTATTTAATAGGGTTCTAATGTTCGTACGAACTTTCGGTCCGTTCGCGGGTTCTGGTGCGAACCGAACCCGGGGGTGTTCGGCTCATCACTACTAGCCAAGGCTTGGAAGCGCCCAAATGTCTCAACTAAAGTAGCAATCAGGAAAGTATCTTGGATCATGACCCAGGAAAAATTGGCCAGTATCATCGACGATTCAACATGTAAATATGAGATGATTTGGGAACCCTGGGCTCAGTTCTTGGGTATTTCCCTTGTTCCAGGGATATCTCCCAATCAAAACCTGGTTTAAATTATGCAATTAGCGATCCTCGCTTCCCTTCCCTACCTCCACCCTAACCTAATCCCCGTATTTCTTTCCCTTCTTCTTTCTGATTACTTCTCCTTTCTTCTATCAGGGTAACGAATTACTATTAATGGTACAATATTGGAGGTCCTCTTAGGAGTAAGTCAGTCTCATCTGAGGGTCGCCCCCTGGTAGGGGAGGATGGGGGGGCCCTCCCTTTGGCACAGCGTGCTCCCTTTTGGGGTGCCAGAGGGCGGGGGTTCCGTGGTACCTTCCCTGCTCCAGATGTGGGGAACTAAAAGAGAAAATTCGAGACCCCAGGCTTTAAGGATAATGTGAGAACGGGAGGAAGTATACCTATAATTAAACTTGATACGGCAGGTGATTATATGATTACTTATTTGACAGAGCTGCTCACGGTAACTTACCTTACTCTATTTTGTACTATCGCTGTGTATTGTTTTAGCCCGCACATGCTACTTGCCAAAAACTTGTACCTTATGGCTTGTTATCGTGATTGTTACCCTGTATTTGTCTAATTGAAAATAAAATACTTTGAAAGTAAATCTTTTCTTCATTTTGCTCTCATGGAAGTGGAGAGGGTTATTACCTGTCCAAAACCTCTACCCATTCAACCTCACCCCCCTAACATTTTTCTAATGTGCCACCAGAGGGGGCGAGGAAGCATATAAGTTGAAGTTACCCTATTTAGTAGAAATACTAATTTAAATGTTCTAGTTTTATGTTGCCCAAGAATGTATGTGTCAAATATGCTTGAAATTTTATGTGCTCAAGTAGTAATACATTTTTCTTTGTTTGACTCCACAGTTTCCTTCCAACTTCCAGCAATGGCAGGATGTGGCGGCCCAGTTTGCCAATTTGTGGAATTTCCCCAACTGTGGGGGTGACAATGATGGGAAGCATGTGAGGATTGTCCCACCACCCGACTCAGGATCGTATTACTTTAATTATAAAGGCTTTTGCAGCATAGTTCTGCTTGCTGTTGTGTCTGCCAACTATGAATTCCTGTACGTGAATGTGGGGAAGAATAGGCGCCACACGGATGGAGGTGTCATGATGCATACCGAGTTTTACCATCGGCTACAGAATGGCACCTTAAGTTTGCCACATGCTCAGGACAATGTGGAGGGCCTCAATTTTGTTTTTGTGGCAGATGAGGCTTTTGCTCTGGGGGATCATCTTCTAAAGCCCTTTTCTATGAGGAACCTCACCCCAGAGCAACGCATTTTCAATTATCGGCTCTCTCGTGCCAGAAGGGTGGTGGAAAATGCCTTTGGCATCCTATCTAGTCGATTTCGACTTTTTTTAACTGCCATAAACTTGGCAGAATATAAGCTTAACCATGTTGTGTTGTGCTGCTGCATCCTACATATTTTTTTAAGGAGGAATGCTAGTAGCTACATTGCCTCAGGGCAAACAGATGAGCCATCAGTTTTACGCCCAGCTGAAGAGGCTGTGATGCCAGCTCTTGAAAGTGGTCGTGCTGGTTTCTCCTCCCAGAATGCCCGTCTTGTCCGGGAACAGTATATGGACTACTTTGTGGGTAGAGGGGCAGTGCCTTGGCAGAAAAATGTTCTTGATAATGAGTAAATATCTGAAATATTCTATAAAAAAAACTGTTGTCTGTGTTTATTATGTTTGCAAATGGTCTTTGTCATTTTCTCCACTAATGCAAACCAACCTAATGCTCATCCCTTTCCAAGCCAAATTTTGAAAAGGCATAACTGTTAAATGTCCCTTATGATACCCTGCCTAAAATGTGTGTAGGTACAAACAGGTTATTAGCAAAAGCCACAAAACACAGTGTGTCAACATGTGCTATCTCCCATCATGGTATAGCAATGGTTTTGGGGTGCAACCGCTTCCTCAAAACTAAAGTAGGTGAGAGGAAGGGTTTGATCCCCCGAAACACGTACATTGATACCACATGATGGGAGAAAGCACATGTTGTCACAGTGGGGGTGATTTTCAAAATCAAAATAAATTTTGCACTACAAGTGCACTTTCCACTGCACTTGTAGGGCAAAGTTGATTTTAAGCATGTAAATAACCCCCACTGTGTGTTTACTGGCTTTTGAAATCTCCATGGAGGGAAAGTCACATAATTTTGACATGTGATCATGAGGGAAATTTAATGTTTGTGTCCCCATTTGTGTGCTTCTTCAAATTTTGGCTTGGGAAAATACAAAAAAAAAACATCAATTAAAAACAAAGCATTATATTTAGGGCAGTGTTTCTCAACTCTCCTTCTCCAGGTGCATTACCAAGTCCTGTTTTCTCTCTTTGTAACTTTTGCCACAGATGAGGTGGTAATTTTTGATGTTTAAAAATTGACATAGTTTTTTTCTACTGCCTAAAATAAAGAAAACAGGATGTGGTTGTACACCTAGAGAAGGGGAGTGGAGAAACACTGACCTCAGACACTTAAAAAGCACAGGTTCACATCTTTTTGGATTTGTCATGCGATTTTAGAGGTCAAATCATGTGACAAGTCACAGCCTATGGCAGTGTTTCTTGCTACTTTGAAATTGCAGTATTTCTAAGGAAGTAGTGCGATTTCAAAATAGCATCAATCTGAGCCTGTGCTTCAAAGTAGTCAAAAAAAAATAGTCCAAAAAAAAACACAAAGACAGGAGGCAACAATGAAGAAAACATAAGGTCAGAATATTCTAAAATTTTGCTAACAGGTCCACAAAATCCTGGATTCGTTTCTGAACACCAGTGGCAGCCTCCTTTATTTTTTCAAGCTCAATCATTGCCTGCAGCATATCAGCACTGATATGACCAATAGTGCATCTTGGTAGTTCGTGTCCTTGGAAGAAAAAAAAATGGGAATGATGGTCAAGTGGCTGAGGCCCTACATAGTGAATTATGGGCACATTATTAATAAAGGCAATTTGGGAAAATACTTATCTAGCCAGTCTATTATTGCCTGCAACCTGCTTGCCCTTCAGACACCTACACTACTGGGAATGTACACACTGCAACTACTCTGTAATCTTGGCCCTGGTGCCTGTGTCTACAAAACTCGGGTACCTAGCAACACTGCCAGCTCCTTCCACCTCTTCCATTTCCATGCTAATGTTCAATGCACTACATACTTTGCTCCTGTGTTGTGTGGGTGTTTGGTTGGGACATCTAATCACTAGACATGTCTAGACATTTGAAGCCAGATGTAAAAAATACTTACTGGGGCAAACAACAGGCTCCAAAGTATCTTCTTCAAATTGTTGCACTCTTCCACCCTCTGTCTGTCTTGCGTCTGTGGATGTTCTGTCCAGTGGAAGCTCTGTGCTGTTTCCAGCTCTCAGATCCCACTCCTTCAAATTAGGGAGATGACCACACTCTCGTTTCTCTAAAAATAAACAATACAACATTCATGAAGCCACCTAAAAGTCACATCTGTTCCTAGAATCCCTTTTTCTGAATTAGTTGACCAATTTTGCACTGGTGACAATGTTTGCTTCTGACTAGTGGACTACAACATGCTGCACTATGCATTATTCTAATCCTAAAAATGCATTGGAAAGGGAAGCTGATGTCATTTCAAAATGGAAAATAAAAGGCTATATGCCCACATTGAACAAATCATGCATTTTCCACCCACCCCTCTTGTCTTTTATGGGATAGGGGATATATGCTGATCATTCTAGCAGGTGTGACTCTGTGTGACTGTGATCCCCAGGGCCTCTCCTCTACCCATGTCAACTTGGAAAGATGTCATTAATGGGCAGTGATGAGCCACGCAGCAAACATAAAGTGTTCTTTACCCCTTAAGTTACACCCTGAGCCCATGGCCTTTGTCCCACCTAGAAACACTCCCGTCGATGGCTAAATTAGTGTTTTTGAAGTTGTCACTTACGATTTTGGGGGGAAGATGGCCCTGTTGTCTCCCCTGTTGGGGCCAGCCAAGGGAAGCCTCCCTTTGTCCCCTCTGGTGACTTGTCCGTTGACTTTGTCTGTCCCTTTTTCCTGTGGAAATAAGCACATACATTATAAAACTTATTCAAAGAAAAAAGGCTACTCAGAAAGAACAAGTATAGTTCATATCTGCAGTTAATTTAACTTCTTCTTTACCCAAAATATTCATACCTAGATTAGAGAAAATATGATGTCTATTTTGGCAGAACTACTTGTATACAGCTAATATACAGACAGCTAATTCCAACATCTACATAATGATTACAGTTATTAATCGGGCTTACTTTTTTTAATAATGATGCGATGAATGGAGTCCAACTGATCTTTCTCGCGGTGCTACAAATCTGACCAGCGCTTGCGGATTTGATCCTTTGTTCGGTTGACCCCATATTCTCTTTCCAATACCGCAATGACCTTCTCAAGAACCCAGTCTTTATGGCTGTTGGGCCTATCATAGTTCTGCAGCTTACAGTCGTAATCATATTTGTCAAATATGCACGCCATCTCCACCATCTCCCCCTTGCTCATTGGGGGTGGCCTTATGTTTGCGATAACCTCCACCACCGCGGGGCCTGCTCATTTTGGTGATTCCGCCATCATGTTGTCCCTCCCAAATGTTCCGCCATGTATGTCGCATGCAGAATAGAGAATGTGGTCACGCCCCAGCGTCATGACGCTCGGTGAGCGGACTTTCACGCATGCGCAGGGTATATCAATCCATAAAGAGCGGTCGATGTAACGGCCGTATGAACATAACGAAAGTTGCGAGATGAACACAAGCCGAAGGGAGCCTCAAAAAAAAGGTACGTGACAACATTAGGACACCGGTGGTTAGTGGCATATACTGCTTAGATAAACAAGGCCTATATTGTGACCAGATTATGAGCTATAAGCCACCCATTATGGTTTGTCTTGTGTTATGTCTTGCAGCCATCTGATTCTTGACAACAAAATGAAGTCTAGGTTGAATTCACACAAATTCATGACACAATAAAAATAAGAGGCTGGCAGCAATTGAACAACTGGTGCAATTGGCGAAGACTGTGTACCCCAGGGCAAGCTACACTTTGATAAAGACCAAAATTGGGGGACTCAGGAGCATGTATAACAGGGAGCGGAAGAAGATCGAGGAATCCAAACAATCAGGAGCAGCAGCAGAAGACGTTTATGTCCCCACGCTGTGGTACTTCAACAGCCTGCAATTTTTGAAGGATCAAACTGTACCACGCAAATCTCTATCCACTCTACCCTCCGCATTAGCTGAGGACATCTATATTGAGCCTGATCCTACACAGGATGAAGAGGAGGAGGAGGAGCTCAGCTTGACCCAGGAATAGCATTGTAGAAAAGATTTGAAGTAAAAAATACAAAGATGTTAATTCGTTTTTATTATGGCTAAAAAATGTAACCGTTAACAAAGTGAGTTGCATATCAATAGACAGTAGTGGCCAAAAAGAATTAGGACAAGAATGAGAAATGCTGGAGTCAGAATGATAGTCTTTGGACTGGAGCTGAAAAGTGTTGGTGATTGATGACAAAAAAAAAATGATGTTCCATTTTAATACACAGGAACTTTTTAGCCAAGAAGAGGCCGGGCCCATCAGCCAGACAACTGAGTGCAGAATCCCTACCCTGCGCCCTCCTACCAAAAGGGCCAGGAAGAGCCACCACCTGGATGAGGCTACAGCTGACTTCCTTACTAGGGCAATATTAGTCATCACAACAGCACCCGATAGTGCTGAAGGGTTTGACTGTTTTACAGCTAATAAGCTCCGTGAGATTGACGCAGATCAAAGGGAGCTATGTGAGCTAACCCCTAAATCACATGTGTGTGATTTGGACCACACACCTCCACCTCCTCCACAACAAGCCTATCCACCCCAGCAAACCTACCCACCCAAAAAAATCTATCCACCCCAGCAAACCTACCCACCTCAGCAACCCCACCCACCCCAGCAACCCCACCCACCTAAGCAAGCCAGCCCACCCCAGCAGCATGGTGGTCAGTGGCCAAATTAGCCCCAGGATCCCCAACAAGACCAGTGGTCTGGGGAGGTTCGGCCCTACTAATTTCTTTTTTGGGGTTCTTAATTTAAGTTTGATTTTCTTGGTTATACTTTTGTTCTTTTTCTGAGTATCATTTGCACTTTTGTTTTCAAAAAAAGATTTTGGATGACAGAGAATATGTGTAATAATTTTTTGGAGTTCTTTATGTTGTGAATGCACAAGAAAAAAAAATGGCCTCAGCTGATGTGGATAGAAGTGTGGAGAGGGCGATGTGCGTAGTTCGGTCTGGTATGACCAAACTCACAGCCCGTTGTAGTACCACAGCCTAGGGACATTTATGTCTTCTGCTGCTGCTCCTGATCTCTTGGAGTCCACGACCTTCTTGTGCTCCCTATATTGTATGCACTCCTCAGGTTCCCAATTTTGAGCTTCACAAAAATGATGTCTGCCCTGGGGTACAGAGGCTTCGCCAAATCCACCAGTTGATCTATTGCTGCCTTCCTCTTGATTTTGATATGCCATTCTTGTGCTTATTATTAAAAATAATTAAACATTAGCACAATAATTTGCTTATGTGCTTAACTTCTAATGACAGTTTGGGAGTAGGCAGGTACATTTCTAAAATTAAGGGACACAAATAGAGTAGTTGGTGTTTTGAGTATAAAATCAACTAAGGGATAATGGGGTTGTGCTAGCTTGACCCCCCAAAAAATTAAGAAAAATCTTTTACTGATATCACTAGAACACAAATCCTTAGGAAAGACGTTTGTTATTACTCCGTCAGTATCACCAGCAAAGCAGCTTTATTATTATCCCATTATAAAGAAGAAGAGAATGTGCACTGCATTTCTAGATTTCATAACTTGCCGCGTCACGAATGTGATATCTCCATTACGAACGCTAGTTTTACAAGACAGAACGCTTCCGGCTGGTCCTTGCTTCTGAGCATGCGTGTTTGTACTTCGGACTAAAGTCTGATGGACTTCTGTACACACGATAGGATTAGCCGACGTAGGACTTTTGTTGCCGAAAAGTTTGTCCGTTTGCAGAGCAAACTTTTATCCGATGAAAAACGAAAAAGTTTGTCCGATGGAGCATACACACACTCTGATTTTTTTGAAAACTTGGAAATTTAGAAGTTTGTTGTCAAAAAGTCTGACCATGTGTATGGGCCTTTACAGGCTATTTAATCAGTGAAAGGACTTCTCTCAATGGAGGAGAGGGCCCGTTAGATCATCTTCAGTGCTGCTGAGCCAGAGACTCAAAGCTGTTAACTCCCACAGCAGCAGGAAGAGGACAGGGTAGCCCTGCATTGAAGATTTCTACAGAATCCAGCAGCCTGCACATTTATGAGACATACTTAACTACAGGTAAATAATGTAACTAAAGCTGTAGAGAAAAAATGCTTTTATTTACATTTCAGAGTAAACTACTTCTCCAGGTTTTAAGTTCCAACCCAGATTTGGCTCATTCAGTTATTTTTAGCAAATTAATTGTTTGCTCTAGTATGTTTAGATATTTCTTTCGATTTTTTTTCTTCTATAGCACTACCCCGTAGGAGTTGCAAATGTCAGGGTTCCCCACTGCTGCACAGCCAGTCACTTAGCATTTTCAACATGCATCCAGACACAGGAAAACAGTCCTTGAGCTTTGTTTTGTTTTTTTAATTGCGGGGATGATAACTTGGATGGGGTTAGGGATTTATGGGATGCCCAACAACTGAAAATCCACGGACAATTTCCTCCCTTTTTACAGCTCCTCTTCTTCCTCCTGCACAAAACGCGCTCCTTTGAACAGCTCTGCTGGGTTCACTCTCCTGAGAACTAACAGTCTCTTGTTAGCGCAGCAACAAGCCTATTACACTCTCAGTCTCCTGTGAAAATAGTACATGTGGAGTGGAGTTTATGTTGTTAATCTTTTAAGCCCTGTACACACGATCGGTTTAACCGATGAAAACCGTCCGATGGATTGTTTTCATCAGACAAACCGATCGTGTATGGGACTTATCGGTCTTTTTTCCATCGGTTTTAAAAAATAGAACATGTTTTAAATTTTTCCGATGGATAAAAAAACGATCGAAAACTCCGATCGTCTATGGGCAAGTCCATCGGATAAAAAACCTACGCATGCTCAGAATCAAGTCGACGCATGCTCAGAAGCATTGAACTTAATTTTTCTCGGCTCATCGGAGTGTTTTACATCACCGCGTTTGGAACGGTCGGTTTTTTGACTGATGGTTTGTAGGCAAGACTGATGGAAGTCAGCTTCATCGGATTTCCGATGGACAAAACCATCGGATTAGAATCCATAGGATATCCGATCGTGTATACGAGGCTTAAGTGTCTTTATCACATCAGTAAAACAAAGCTTAATTGGTTCAACAGATTTGAATGTGTCTGTCATTATCATTGTTATTGATAAAAATGTCTGAACCCAGGGTGTCAGAGGTGGCGGAGGACTTGCAGAGTTGGGCAACAAGTGAAGTACTAGCGTCCCTCACAGGGGTAGCGCTACACGAGGATTTCAATGCTGCTGTGCCTGTTAAATCTAACAGATGGACTACAATCCCCTCCTACTAACTCTGCTATTCTAATAAGAAAAAGCTACTGGGAATAGCAGCCAATCATCTGAGCAGTAGATGACAATTTTGGAGGTGCTGTATAACCAGTGCACTCAATGCCCCTATTGATGCCACACACTTCATAATTAGGGATGAGCTTCGTGTTTGCGTCGAACACACGTTCGACTCGAACATCGGCCGTTCGATCGTTCGACGAAGAACGAACTTTATGGTCTGTTCGCGCTAAATTTGTGTTGCGCGACATGGCCCATAATTCACTGCGGCATCGCAGTGCATTGCTGGCTGATGATTGGCCAAGCATGCACTATGACCCGCATGCTTGGCCAAACACAGCACGAGAAAACGGAGAGCCGTAATTGGCCAAAGCCAGGGTTGCTTTGGCCAATTATGACTCAGGGGGTTTAGTACACGCCCCACACTATATAAGGCCGCCTGGAAGTCGGCATTGTGTAGTGTGTTGGCGTTTGTGAAAGAGGCAGTTTCAGAGAGATAGACAGTGTCATTTATATTGAGTTAGATAGAGCAGGCAGGCGAGTCAGTTAGTGTGTAGAGGATATACATCCTAGGTGTTGTATATATATTTATACACTGTATTGAGTTTAGATAGATCCGTTCCTGTTAGTCTCTATACTGTGACAGGCAGTCAGGTGATTGTGCTAGCTGCAGACAGTCAGGCCCCTTTCACACTGGGGCGGTTTGCAGGCGCTATTGTGCTAAAAATAGCGCCTGCAAACCGAGCCTAAACAGCGGCTGCTGTCTCTCCAATGTGAAAGCCAGAGGGCGTGAAAAAAAAGTCTGCTAGCCGCATCTTTGGAGCGGTGAGAGGAGCGGTGTGTTTACCGCTCCAACACCGCTCCTTCCCATTGAAAGCATTGGTAAACCGCGGTAATACCGCCGGCAATGCGCCTCTACAGAGGCGCATTGCCGGCAGTTTTAACCCTTTTTCAGCCGCTAGCGGCCGAATACCTCCGCAATTCCGACGGTATAGTGCCGCTAAAAATAGCGGCGCTATACCGCCACCGCACCCACCGCCCCAGTGTGAAACCAGCCTCAGTGTTTCACTGAGGCTGGTTTCACACTGGGGCGGTGGGTGCGGTGGCGTTATAGCGCCGCTATTTTTAGCGGAGCTATACCGTCGGAATTGCAGAGGTATTCGGCCTCTAGCGGTGCGGTTTTAACCCCCGCTAGCGGCCGAAAAAGGGTTAATACCGCCCGCAATGCACCTCTGTAGAGGCGTATTGCCAGCGGTATTACCGCGGTTTCCCATTGCTTTCAATGGGAAGGAGCGGTGTAGGAGAGGTAAACACACCGCTCCTCTCACCGCTCCAAAGATGCGGCTAGCTGGACTTTTTTTCACGTCCTGTTAGCGCACCGCTGGAGAGACAGCAGGCGCTGTTTAGGCTCGGTTTGCAGGCGCTATTTTTAGCACAATAGCGCTTGCAAACCGCCCCAGTGTGAAAGGGGCCTTAGTGTACTACTGTGTTCTTTGCATAGCGATCATCTAAAGCTCACCTGGATACAGTTATTCTCTATACTGTGACAGGCAGGCCGGTGATTGTGCTAGCTGCAGACAGTCAGTGTTTCACTTAGTGTAATACTGTGTGCTTTGCATAGCGATCACCTAAAGTTCACCTGGATACAGTTATTCTCTATACGGTGACAGGCAGGCCGGTGATTGTGCTAGCTGCAGACAGTCAGTGTTTCACTTAGGACTCTTTCACACGGACGGACCGTTCAGGTCTGCCTGTCAGTTTTTTAGGCGGACCTGAACGGATGCTCCATGTACCCCTATGGAGCCACGGATGTCAGCGGTGACATGTCCGCTGACATCTGACTCGCTCCGGTCCGCCAAAGTGTGACGGAGGAAAACCCTACTTTTCCATCCGTCTGCGGATCGGATCAGATGACAACCGACTCTACGGTCAGCATTCACCTAAAGCTCACCTGGATACAGTTATTCTCTATACTGTGACACGCAGGCCGGTGATTGTGCTATCTGCAGACAGTCAGTGTTTCACTTAGTGTACTACTGTGTGCTTTGCATAGCATTCACCTAAAGCCTAAATTTTTGATGCAATACTTTGCAACAGGGCTCATTGCTGCGCTCTAAGTACACTATCTGTGAGGGGTTGCAGTGTTGTGGCATCAGCACCAGTGCCTAAGGCCCAATTTTTCAGCCCCTGTTCAACAGGGGCATGCAATTACAATTTTTGATCTAATAATTCACAGCAGGGCCCATTCCTGCACCCACCAAGAGTATGGGGTAGCCATGCCATTTTTCTCAATGATTTTCATCCATATTGCGGGACCATACATTACATTAAAGCCACAAGCAGTTTTAAATGGCTTTTTTACCTTTAGAAATGTCATTTTGTGCAGGGACAGTTCTAAACAAGGGAAACACGTGCCACTTCACCGGCATACTTTAGACACCCCCCAGGTACGATATTTAAAGGAATATTTCACTTTATGCATCATTAAAATCACTGCTCCCGAAAAAAACGACCGTTTTAAAAGATTATTTTTACATTGATACATGTCCCCTCGGGCAAGACCCGGGTCCCCAAACCCTTTTTAGGACAATAACATGCATATTAGGCGTTATAATTAGCACTTTAGATTTTGAACGTTCGCGTCCATTGTATTTAATAGGGTTCTAAAGTTCGTGCGAACGTTCGGTCCGTTCAAAGGTTCTGGTGCGAACCGAACGGGGGGTTGTTCGGCTCATCCCTATTCATAGTGTTTTAATCTCAGAAAATCATGGGTGACATCACAATAAACAAACAGTTTATCACATAATCCCTTATAACTATATTTGCATTTGCATATAGCTACAGTATATAACAATTAAAAATGTTAAATCAATGTTTGACAAAATCTTTGTCATTGTATTTTGGAAACGTTAACTGATTTTTAATTTTTTTTTTGTGACATGGTAAATGTATCTATGGTTTTGCAGATGTGTTTTACTTATATTCACTTTTTTATTATATAAATTTTTGGGGTTTTTAGCCTTAGAAACTGATTAGTACTAATATTTTTAATTTATTATGTGCTGAAAGCCTAGCATAGAGTGCCTTTTACACCAATTATTCATTTAATTACAAGGATCACTTCTTTAGAAACTTTTGTTCTTCCAAAACCCATGACATGTAAGCTGTGAGCATACTGTGTAGTGGGATAATCTACTTCAGTTAGCAATATTATAATGTAATCACCTTCCATAAGCTCCAGGTTTGACTTCATTGCTGAAGCTCAGCTACCTTCACTAACCCAGAATTTCTGTTTATTCTAAGTAATTAACTCTGAAACTTTTGAAATGTATTATAAAACAAAACTCATGAATATACAGCTGAGGCATATACTTTTGTTGAGCATTGCCTCACCAAACAAAAGACAGCGCTAGATTTGCTGAAAGTATGAGTATGTTTTTTCAGTATAACCGAGTAGGCAAAGAAAGAGGGGAGTGAAAAAAAAAATTCAAGTGGGGGTGAAGTTTCTCTTTAACCACTTAACGACCGCTCACTGTATATATACGTCGGCAGAATGGCACCGACAGGCACAATCACGTAGAGCATACGTGATCGCCTTTGTATAGTTGGGGGGTCTGATCGGACCCCCCTCCTATACAGTGAGCGGCCGTTTATCGTTGGGGAGCGATCAGAGATGAGGGGGTGACCATTCGATTTCGGCCACCCCCTCGCGATCGCTCCCGGCGAATGAAAATGCTTCCTCCGCCATGTGATGTAAACACAGGCAGGAGGAAGTGATGTCATCTCCCTCGCGGCGGTCTTTTCGATTCCGGCGCCGAGGAGAGAGGAAGCAGGTTAGTGCACCAACAGTCCACTGACACTTAGGTACACATAGGCACACATTTCACCCCCCAGTCACCCCCAGATCACCCCCCAGGTCACCCCCCAGCCCCCAATCACAGTGTCACTGATTGCAGTGATCATTTATTTTACTGATCACTGCATTTAGTGTCATCTGTGATAGTAAAAAGTTGCAGGGCAGTTAGGTTTAGGCCCCTTTAGGTCCAGGGTAGCCCCCTAACCCCCCCTAATAAAGGTTTAACCCCTTGATCGCCCCCCAGGTAACCCTTTCACCCCCTAACGCCAGCGTCACTAAGCGATCGTATTTTCGATCGCTGTATTTAGTGCCGGTGGTGCCCTAGATAGCCAGTTATTTATTTTTAGTTTTGCCGCAGGTTTTTAGAGTGTCAGGTACCCCCATATATTATTTTAACCCCCTGATTGCCCCTAGAGTTAACCCTTTCACCAGTGATCACCGTATAAGCGTCACTGGTGACACTGGTTACCCACTGGTTACCCAGTTAGTTATTTAGTTATTTAGGTAACCCGTCAGGTTTTTATATAGCGTCGGGTACCCCCATATTTAACCTAATAAAGGTTTTAACCCCCTGATTGCCCCTAGTTAACCCTTTCACCAGTGATCACCATATAAAGGTTACGGGTGACGCTGGTTGGTTAGTTTGCTTTTTATAGCATCAGGGCACCCGCCGTATATAACCCAATAAAGGTTTAACCCCCTGATCACCCGGTGGGTGAGATCAATTAGGTTTTAGTGCCAGAGAGGGTCTGCGTCGCCCCAGGCAGCGTTAGGTTAGTGCCAGTAACGCTAACACCCACGCGCAAAGCATACACCTCCCTTAGTGGTATAGTATCTGATCAGATCTATACTAGCGTCCCCAGCGGTTTAGGGTTCCCAAAAACGCAGTGTTAGCGGGATCAGCCCAGATACCTGCTAGCACCTGTGTTTAGCCCCTCCGCCCAGCCCAGCCCACCCAAGTGCAGTATCGATCGATCACTGTCACTTACCAAACACAAAACACATAACTGCAGCGTTCGCAGAGACAGTCCTGATCCCTGCGACCGCTAACAGTTTTTTTTGTAGCGTTTGATATATTTGCTGACGACAGTCAGGTGCTTTTTTTCTTGTGAATCTTACTAGTGTACCCCTAAATTTAGAGCCCAAAATGGCAAGTCGAAGGTACACTAGTAAAGAGGCCTACGAGATTCTGAGCATGACAGATAGTGAAGAGGAGGTCACGTATCTGTCAGATTCAGGCTCAGAATATCTTCCCGTAGAAGACAGTGACGTCAGCGGCCCCACGTCAGATAGCTCTGACGACGAAGTTGAGGTCCCTGCTAAGGTCAGGCGTACCCGATCCCGATCTTCTGAGGTTGTTGAGGAGCAAGAACCGCAGGGCTCTCGTATCATGGAGCAGAGTAGTACTAGCGCCGCTATTCCTTCTGGTGAATTGGCAAGCACCAGCGGCCTAGTACAGCCTGGGCGTACATCCAGCACTGCAGTATCACGTGGTGACGTGGCGAGTCCCATAAGTGCAGTTCAAGCTGGCGAGGTGGCAAGCACAAGTAGTGTCCCGCTGCCACCAAGAAGACAAAGGCAGGCCCGTCGTGCCCATAGTGCCCTTCCTGCAGAATTCGCCTATCCTGATTGGGTCCCCACCTCTTCTGCAGAACCCGTACTTCCCCCATTCACTGCCCAACCCGGTATTCAGGTGGAAACAGCTGATTTTATGCCAATCGATTTTTATTCGCTGTTTTTCACGGAAGATCTCTATAGATCTATTGTGGACCAGAGTAATTTATATGCTGGTCAATTCATCGCCGCTAATCCCCAGTTGCCTTCCATTGCCAAAGATTGGAAACCAATTACGGTTTCCGAATTTAAGACCTTTCTGGGCCTTTCCCTCAACATGGGCACACATAAATTCCCGTCATTGCGTGCTTATTGGTCCACGCACCAAATTGACCACATGCCCATGTTCTCTGCCTCCATGCCCAGGAAACGATACGAGCAGATTTTGCGGTTCATGCATTTCAACGACAATGAACTTTGTCGTCCACGTGGGGACCCTGAATACGACCGGCTCTATAAAATTCGGCCCCTCATAAACCACTTCAACGAACGTTTTGCAGCCTTGTTTATTCCCGATCAAGCTGTCTGCGTTGATGAGTCCCTGATTACATTTTCTGCCCGCTTGGCTTTCAAGCAGTACCTTCCCAGCAAGCGTGCCAGATACGGGGTCAAGCTCTATAAGTGCTGTGACAGGGCAACAGGCTATGTATGGAGCTTTATGGTTTATGAGGGAAAAGATAGTCGGGTTGAGCCGGTCAACTGCCCGGATTACATAGGGAGCGCTGGCAAGATAGTGTGGAACTTGGTGTCACCCTTATTCGGAAAGGGGTACCACTTGTATGTGGACAATTATTACACGAGCGTGCCACTGTTTAGTCACTTGTTTGATCATCAGATTGGAGCATGTGGCACCGTGCGACCTAATCGCCGGGGCTTTCCCCAGCGGCTTGTAGTTGCCCGTCTTAGGCTGGGGGAGAGAGCCTGCATAAAGTGTAATAACTTGCTCGCTATGAAGTGGAGGGACAATAAGAATGTTTTCCTTCTTACCTCCCTTCATGCAGACACGACAGTCCAAATTCGTACGGCGACTGGTGTTGTGGAGAAACCCCTCTGTGTCCACGAATATAACAAAAATATGGGAGGGGTGGACCTCAACGACCAGTTGATGGCGCCGTATCTAATTGACCGTAAGGCAAGACACTGGTACAAAAAAGTGTCTCTATCCTTATTCCAATTGGCTTTGCTGAACGCTCATGTGCTATACAGAGCTTCAGGCGGGACTTTATCTCTTCTAAAATTCCAGAATGAGATAGTCACAGAACTCCTGTATCCAGGCGGTTCTGCACCTCACCATCCCTTACCAAATGCAGTAAGGCGGCTGCATGAGAGGCATTATACGCATCTCCTCCCGAGTACCCCTACCCAACGAACCCCCCAAAAAAGATGTTGTGTCGGTAGCAAGCGCGGATTTAGGCGTGACACCCGTTATTATTGTCCACTCTGTCCTGACAAACCTGGTCTTTGCCTTGGTGAATGTTTTGAACGCTACCACTCAAAAGTGAAGTTTTAGCATAGGGTACAGCATTTCACAGACTAGGACACACTTACATAGGGTCTCCCAAGATGCCATTACATTTTGAGAGACCCGAACCATTACAGTTGTTAAAGTTTAAAAAAAAAAGTGTAAAAAAGAAAAAAAAAACGTAAAAAACAAAAACACAAAAAAATATAAAATAAAAAAACCAAAAATAGTTGTCGTTTTATTGTTCTCTCTCTCTCTCTCTCTATTTTCTCTCTATTGTTCTGCTCTTTTTTACTGTATTCCATTCTGCAATGTTTTATCATGCTTGCTTTTCAGGTATGTAATTTTTTGTTTTCAGGTGCGCCATTCAGCTGCAGCGCAGAATTATTTATCTTGACAGCAACAGCGTTTGCTCCCACGATACATAAAGCCGTGACTCCAATGCTGTAGGAGGTGATTTCACCACCACAGTTAAAAAAAGAGCATATATACCGAAGCATGGGGGCAGCAGGGGCGGAGGAGCGATTTTGCTCCTAATGCCGCGTATATACGGTCAAAATTCCGACGGAGGCTTGCCCGTGGAAAAGTTCGACCGTGTGTACGCGGCATAACCTTTTATGCCGCGTACATACGGTCGAAATTCCGACGAAGGCTTGCCCGTGGAAAAGTCCGACCGTGTGTACGCGGCATAACTTTTTTGCGGGAGGATGCCCCCATGCTTCGGCATATATGCCTATCATTAGAAGTGGGTGGATGAAGGGAGGTATTCTAATGGTGGGCATACCCACCGATCAATCTCTTTTTTTCGTTCAGCCAACAGGCTGCATGAAAAAAAAGATTACAATACATGTCCAACGTACTGGTATGTTGCTGGACTTTGAATGTTTATACCAGAATGATGCCTGCAGGTTTAGGTATCATCTTGGTATCATTCTTTTCAGCCAGTGGCCGGCTTTCATGTAAAAGCAATTCTAGCAGATAATTAGCCTCTAGACTGCTTTTACAAGCAGTGGGAGGGAATGCCCCCCCGGATATAAACAGCGCCATTGGGAAATTGGGAAAGCATTTTATCACACCGATCTTGGTGTGGTCAGATGCTTTGAGGGCAGAGGAAAGATCTAGGGTCTAACCCCCCATTTTTTTTTCAAAAAAAGAGTACCTGTCACTACTTATTGCTATCATAGGGGATATTTACATTCCCTGAGATAACAATAAAAATGATAAAAAAAAAAATATGGAAGGAACAGTTTAAAAATAAAATAAAAAAGCAAAATAAATAATAATAAAAAAAAAAAAAAAAAAAAAAAAAAGCACCGCTGTCCCCCCCTGCTCTTGCGCAAAGGCTAACGCAAGCGTCGGTCTAGCGTGATATGTAAACAGCAATTGCATCATGCATGTGAGGTATCACCGCGAAGGTCAGATCGAGGGCAGTAATTTTAGCAGTAGACCTCCTCTGTAAATCTAACGTGGTAACCTGTAAAGGCTTTTAAATGCTTTTAAAAATGAATGTAGTTTCTCGCCGCTGCGCTTTTGTGCGCAATTTTAAAGCATGTCGTGTTTGGTATCCATGTACTCGGCCTAAGATCATCTTTTTTATTTCATCAAACATTTGGGCAATATAGTGTTTTTTAGTGCATTAAAAATAAAAAAAGTGTGTTTTTCCCCCAAAAAATGCGTTTGAAAAATCGCTGCGCAAATACTGTATGGAAAAAAAAATGCAACACGCACTATTTTAATCTGTATGGCCTTTGCTTTAAAAATATATATAATGTTTGGGGGTTCAACATAATTTTCTTGCAAAAAAAAAAATGTTTTCATGTAAACAAAAAGTGTCAGAAAGGGCTTTGTCTTCAAGTGGTTAGAAGAGTGGATGATGTGTGACATAAGCTTCCTAATGTTGTGCATAAAATGCCAGGACAGTTCAAAACCCCCCAAATGACCCCATTTTGGAAAGTAGACACCTCAAGCTATTTGCTGAGAGGCATGTTGAGCCCATTGAATATTTTTTTTTTTTTGTCCCAAGTGATTGAATAATGACAAAAAAAAAAAATGTACAAAAAGTTGTCACTAAATTATATATTGCTCAAACATGCCATGGTTATATGTGGAATTGCACCCCAAAATACATTCTGTTGCTTCTCCTGAGTACGGGGATACCACATGTGTGAGACATTTTGGGAGCCTAGCCGCGTACAGGACCCCGAAAACCAAGCACCGCCTTCAGGATTTCTATGGGTGTAAATTTTTGATTTCACTCCTCACTGCCTATCACAGTTTCGGAGGCCATGGAATGCCCAGATGGCACAAAACCCCCCCAAATGACCCCATTTTGGAAAGTAGACACCCAAAGCTATTTGCTGAGAGGTATGTTGAGTATTTTGCAGATCTCGCTTTTGTCACAAAGTTTTAAAAATTGAAAAAAGAAAAAAAAAATATGTCTTTCTTCATTTTCAAAAACAAATGAGAGCTGTAAAATACTCACCATGCCTCTCGGCAAATAGCTTGGGGTGTCTACTTTCCAAAATGGGGTCATTTGTGGGGGTTTTGGGCTATCTTGGCATTTTATGGCCTTCAAAACTGTGATAGGTAGTGAGGAGTGAAATCAAAAATTTGTGCCCTTAGAAATCCTGAAGGCGGTGCTTGGTTTTCGGGGGCCCGTACGTGGCTAGGCTCCTAAAAAGTCCCACACATGTGGTATCCCCGTACTCAGGAGAAGCAGCAGAATGTATTTTGGGGTGCAATTCCACATATAACCATGGCATGTGTGAGCAATATATCATTTAGTGACAACTTTTTGTAATTTTTTTTTTTGTCATTATTCAATCACTTGGGACAAAAAAAATATTCAATGGGCTCAACATGCCTCTCAGCAATTTCCTTGGGGTGTCTACTCTCCAAAATGGGGTCATTTGGGGGGGTTTTGTACTGCCCTGCCATTTTATCACCTCAAGAAATGAGATAGGCAGTCATAAATTTAAAGCTGTGTAAATTCCAGAAAATGTACCCTAGTTTGTAGATGCTATAACTTTTGCGCAAACCAATAAATATACGCTTATTGACATTTTTTTTTACTAAAGACATGTGGCTGAATACATTTTGGCCTAAATGTATGACTACAATTGAGTTTTTTCGATTTTTCTTATAACAAAAAGTAGAAAATATCATTTTTTTTCAAAATTTTCGGTCTTTTTCCGTTTATATCGCAAAAAATAAAAATCGCAGAGGCAATCAAATACCATTAAAAGAAAGCTCTATTTGTGGGAAGAAAAGGACGCAAATTTCGTTTGGGTACAACATTGCATGTCCGCACAATTTACAGTTAAAGCAGCGCAGTGCAAAATTCTGAATTCACCTCTGGTCCTTTAGCTACCAAATGGTCCGGGGCTTAAGTGGTTAAGGCGCCAGTCATATATCAAGTAGCGGAAATTTGTGTTCCCGCTATGTGATTTTCAAAGAGCAATTATCATGCAATTTTGCATTTCACATAGGGGTTTATTTGCTAAAGCTGGAGAGTGCAAAATCAGTCTAACTTCTGCATGGAAACCCATCAGCTTCCATGTTTTATTGCCAAAGCTTAATTGAACAAGCTGGGGTTAAAAGCTGATTGCTTTCACTGCAGAAGTAAGACTGATTTTGCACGTGCACAGTACTCAGCTGTCTCCTGGGGGCATTTTCTCCATATATCCAGCGGCCACTACTGCTTGGCAGACGTGCTGCTTTATTTGACTACCGCCTTTGTTTGGCTGGTCCTGGATGCTGGACAGACTTTTTTTGGCTGCATATACTTGTCAGCCTCAGTTTATCCGAAGTATATATATGCCCACATTTATCACCAACTTTTCTACCTTTGAAATCTAACCAATAAGGTGCTGATCCCTTTCCCTGGTTTTCGGCTTCTATTTCCTGTGGCCATCTCCGGAGACAGGAAGCACCTACCATATTCAACCTATGTGCGCATTAGATGTGTGTGGTCTTGATTCTATACCTTTGTGGATTTTTGTATACCTGTACAAATACTGACTGTGGGACAATATACATTGGACCCCGTCTTTCCCAAGATAGTAAGTTCTATATTCTTTCTTGCTATCTCTGTTCGTCCTGATGAAGCCTCGCGGCGAAACGCACAAGGGACCACATCTGTACATTCCATCTTGTATTCAGTTTTAACTCTTCAACTACTGTAGTAACTGTAAATTTTTTGTCTTTTCATATAATAAATGTATATTTTATTTATTCACTGTGTTGTTGCCTTTAAAGTCCGACCATTGGTTTCTCTTTTTGAGCAATCTTTCATGTTTCACTGATTTTGCACTCTCCAGCTTTAGTAAATAAACCCCATTGGCCAGCTCAATCACTTGAATGGACTGCCCTATGGGCATTTGTCGCCCCCCAAAAAAAACTCCTGCTTCCATTTGGCTGAAAAGCTTCACACAATTTTTACGGCATCTTGTTTGGGGTGCCAATAAAGGATAATTATCCTTTAATGGCATCCAAACATGCATTACGCTTTGTGTAGTGATTGCCATGTGATGTGGAATCGGTATTGAAAAGCAATGGAAAAGTGATTCCAAATCCTGAAGTGTGAATGGAGCCTAAGGCCCCTTTCACACGTGCGGACAGTATGTCCGTATTTCATCCATCTGTTTTCGGATGAAATACGGACATACATGCATCCCTATGGGATAGCGGGTGTCAGCGGATGAACATCCGCTGACACCCAATATCATCCATGTCTGCAATGCTCCGATTCTGGAGACTGAGGAAAATCCTATTTTTCTATCCGTCTGCAGAGTGGATCGGATGAACACGGACAGACGGTTCCGTGTTCATGTGTTCATCCGATCCCCCCATAGGGGAGAGCGGAGATCTGACAGGGCGGTCCCTGCACAGTGTGCAGGGACCGCCCTGTCATCCGCTGGCTCAGCAGGGATCAACGGAGCGATCCCCGCTGAGCAAGCGGATGTTCACGGGGCGGATCATCACGGATCCGTCCCGTGTGAAAGGGCCCTAAGAATAAGATCAGTGTGGACAACAAACAAGGTTACATGGCATGGTTTGTGTACATGAACATTGTTTTCTTGCATTTAAACACACATAAAACATAGGTCAGCAGATTCCTATTTACCTCAATGTTGCAGTCAGGGTAGATGACAGTTCAGGGGCTGCATTTGTCCAAGCTTTTATTTGCAAATCTGACAAACCAAAACTACCAGTCTTGGAAATTCATGATGAAAATGCTGATAAGTTACTTGGAAATGTGGAAATGAAATCAGGCCAGAACACCCTTCAGATGAGTGGACAGAGAAAGACCACAAGGCTCAGAGCACAATCTCTTCTAGCATATAAGATGATCAAATCATGCATTCTGTATATGTAAGTTTGAAACTGCTAAAGAATTGTGTGATGGATTACAAAAGGTGCATGAAAGAGTTAGCTAAACTGTATTTGATTTAAAAGCTATAGAAAACCAAGCTGATGAAAAGCCGGGATATGCAGGATTACATACGGCACACCTTGGAAATGGTTGAACGCCTTAGAGATTTAGGAGAAGAAATAAAATATTTTCATGTTGCAGCACTTTTACTCAGTGGCTTATCAGAAAGTTATGAAACACTTGTAACCACACTTGCTGCATGTCCAGATGATGAACTGACATTGGAATATGTTAAAGGTCAAAGCTTGTGGATGAATATAAGTGTAAAACAGAAAGCATTAATCGTGACAATGCTTTTGTCCCAGAATCTGCTTTAAAGACAAAAAAATAGGAATGAAAACAGTAACATGCAACAAGAAACACGTGAATGTTTTGTATGAATGTCATTTAAAAGCAGATTGCAGAATCTGGAAAGCTAGAATGCAAAAAACAAAACTAAACTACAAAAGGCCAAATGAAGAAACTGATTTTGCTTCAGATAATGAATATGTTTTTCAACCCAATAGACACACCACAAGGCATGTAGGCATCGTGTATTGATTCAGGACCTTCAAGTCACATGACAAATGACAGAAATTCCTTTATTCACATTGACCAGAGTCAAACAAACAAAAACAATAACCACAGCAAATGGGAATAAATTAGAATCAGAAAGAATTGGAGACGGTTTTTCTGTACTGTCCTATTTCCCAGAGTGTCACCAGAAAGATACCTATGAATATGTCCTTGCTTTTGAAACTAATCTTTTGTCAGTGAAGAAGCTTACAAAACAAGGCAATGTAATGACCTTCTAAAATGACTGCTGTGCCAGTACAAAACAGGGTTGCAGAAAGAATGTACTGTACTCTATGTGAAAGTTAAAGAACCATTATGTTTGATACAGATATTCCAACCACATACTGGGGGGAGGCAATTATGACCTCATGCTATCTCCAAAATCGACTACCAAGAAAATCAACTGAGAAAGCTCCATATGAACTGTGGAATAAAAAAAGCTCTCAATTTGAACCATCTACATTTTTCTGGAAGCAAAGCCTATGTGAAAGGTACTGGTTCTGTTGGACCTCTTGGCTCGAGCTGGACTCAGGATCTGTGGAAGTAACTCTCTGACCGGTCAGATATTCAAGACACCAATACACAGTGAATGGATATACAAGAATATATTGGTTTATTGGCAACATGTCTTTTTATGCATAACAAGGAAAGTTGCCTCCCTCATATGGACCAATCAGCAATAAGCAAATACATCATGAGTTAAACAAAAATAGATTCTAACAGGTTTTAGTTTTTTTGCAGAAGTGGTCATTTAACATACGTCATTGCGGTCAGTCTAAACATGTGTC
The DNA here is from genome assembly GCA_029206835.1 of Rana muscosa. Classification (NCBI taxonomy): domain Eukaryota; kingdom Metazoa; phylum Chordata; class Amphibia; order Anura; family Ranidae; genus Rana; species Rana muscosa. The sequence goes on along the minus strand of CM055123.1, from coordinate 97,055,920 downwards.
TGACATTTGAAACAGGAAGATAAGAACATCATACGTCAATGCGGTCAACCTGGCAGTTAAAGAAGAAGAGAGAGATAAGAACTTTTTCTCGGAGTAAGCTTAACCACAAAGTCACATGTCAACCTAAATATATATGCCTGTCAGTTAAAGCAGAAGAAAGATAGGCTTGACCACAAAGTCACATCCTGCTTTACACTTCAGAAAAACATATTCTGTACTAATACATATATTTCAACATATATATTTAAGAAGAATTTTAATCATGATTATTAGTTCATATTGGTTCATACCTTACACTATGTGCATAGCCCAAAAGAAAAATGTACAAAATGGGATGTTTGCGCAAAGGAATGCGTACTTGTGGGGTACAGTGAATCTCAAAAGGGATACAGAATTCTACACACACAAGGTAGCATCAGTAGAAGTGGAATTGTCGATGAAGCTTCAGTGTGTTTAAAATTTCATGCACTTCAAATTCTACATCAGTGTCACAAAGAGAAAAGCAACACAGTGGCACCGAAATAGAAAATAAATAGAAATTAACACAGACAATCCAAATATTGTAAAAGAAGAAATAAGAAAATCCACCAGTAGCAATAAAGACATTCCAGCCAAACGTCTGTCCTATGTTGCTCACGTAGCACTAAAAGCAGAGCCAGATTCATGGGATGAGATGCAAAGACTTCCAACCCATGAGAAATAAACGTGGATCAGAAGCTTTGACAAAACTGCTTACAAGAAACTGAGATCCGAAATTGGACTAGAATAAGGAGTAGTTGTTGAGTGGGAGTGTTGGAATACAATGTTCATTTGTATTTTATGCAACAACTACTATACATCAGTATTTAGTACAGATATATTCTTCAGCCAGTAGATGGCAGTGCTTATATGTTTTTAGCTGCATCTATGGTTAAACTTTATGTATTTTTCTCTATAATAAAGTTTCTGTTTCCTGTCTGCAGTTAAGCAGCAAAGCCCAAATGGACTGTGCACTGTCTCTTCTGTGGGGCTATATACAGAATTTCTAACAGTGTTGCATTTCCCATGCCACAGCTCCCTGATGACTGACGGCAAAGTAGGCCATGCACAGTCTTTTGCTGCAGCATTAGTTCAAACACAAGCATTTTAGCATTGCTGCATTCCAGTGAAAAAAGCCAGCATTTAAAATCAGCACCTGTATACACAAACCCTAGCATATGTCCAAACTTATTTAGCGTTGTACATTAAAAAAAAAAGCGATGCCAAGATTTCAATGAATTGAGCCCTATTAAAATAGTAAAATGCACTTGAATACTTTTGAAAGAAAAACATATTGGGCAACAGTAATCCCAATAAAATGAATTAAAATTAAACAGGTTTTGTTGAGAAAAGTATAATCCTACCATGTGTCCTTAATCAAACATATTTCTGAACAGGAGGTTCTGCTTTCATTAATAGCACCTGCTGCAATCTCAATGTGGTAATAAGAAAAGCCACAGTGTTTGCATCGCTTTATGCAAGGATGAGCTTTAGGGCCCATTTGTGGTCCATTAACCACTTAACGACCGCTCACTGTATATATACGTCGGCAGAATGGCACCAACAGGCACAATCACGTAGAGTGTTCGTGATTGCCTTTGTATAGTTGGGGGGTCCAATCGGACCCCCCTCCTATACAGTGAGCGGTGGCTAAGTGTCCGGGAGTGTTCCAGGATGAGGGGGCAGCCATTCGTTTCCGGCCACCCCCTCGCGATCGCTCCCAGCGAATGGAAATGCCCCCTCTGTCTGTGTCAGGCAGAGGAAGCAGGAGGAAGTGATGTCATCTCTGGTGCGGCACTCACATATACCGAGCGCCGTACAAGAGAAGACATCAGGTCAGTGCACACAACACTACACTGACACCAGGACACATAGGGACATAAATCGCCCCCCCAGGCCCCCCCAGACACCCCCAGATCACCCCCCAGATCACCCCCCCAGCCCCCAGTCACAGGGTCACTGATTGCAGTGACCATTTATTTAGTGATCACTGCAATCAGTGACATTTGTGACTGTAAAAGTGTCAGTACATTCAGTTTTAGGTCCAGTGTAGCCCCCTAACCCCCCCTAATAAAGGTTTAACCCCCCTATCACCCCCAGATAACCCTTTCACCCCCTATCACCACTGTCGCAAAGCAATCATTTTTCTGATCGCTGTCTTAGCGTCAGTGATGCCGATCGGCAGCCAGTAATTTTTTTTAGGTTTGCCGCATGTTTTTATAGCGTCAGGTACCCCAATATATTATCTAATAAAGGTTTAACCCCCTTGATCGCCCCCCAGGTAACCCTTTCACCCCCTATCACCACTGTTGCTAAGCGATCTTTTTTCTAAACGCTGTCTTAGTGTCGGTGATGCAGATCGGTAGCCGGTAATTTTTTTTAGGTTCGCCGCAGGTTTTTATAGCGTCAGGTACCCCAATATATTATCTAATAAAGGTTTAACCCCCTTGATCGCCCCCCAGGTAACCCTTTCACCCCCTATCACCACTGTCGCTAAGCGATCGTTTTTCTAAATGCTGTCTTAGTGTCGGTGATGCAGATCGGTAGCCAGTATTTTTTTTTAGGTTCGCCGCATGTTTTTATAGCGTCAGGTACCCCAATATCTTATCTAATAAAGGTTTAACCCCCTTGATCGCCCCCCAGGTAACCCTTTCACCCCCTATCACCACTGTCGCTAAGCGATCATTTTTCTAAACGCTGTCTTAGTGTCGGTGATGCAGATCGGTAGCTGGTAATTTTTTTTAGGTTCGCCGCAGGTTTTTATAGCGTCAGGTACCCCAATATATTATCTAATAAAGGTTTAACCCCCTTGATCGCCCCCAGGTAACCCTTTCACCCCCTATCACCACTGTCGCTAAGCGATCGTTTTTCTAAACGCTGTCTTAGTGTCCGTGATGCAGATCGGTAGCCAGTAATTTTTTTTAGGTTCGCCGCAGGTTTTTATAGCGTCAGGTAACCCAATATATTATCTAGTAAAGGTTTAACCCCCTTGATCGCCCCCCAGGTAACCCTTTCACCCCCTATCACCACTGTCGCTAAGCGACCGTTTTTCTGATCGCTGTCTTAGTGTCGGTGATGCAGATCGGTAGCCAGTAATTTTTTTTAGGTTCGCCGCAGGTTTTTATAGCGTCAGGTACCCCCATATATTATCTAATAAAGGTTTTAACCCCCTGATTGCCCCTAGTTAACCCTTTCACCAGTGATCACCATATAAGTGTTACGGGTGACGCTGGTTAGTTAGTTTGCTTTTTATAGTGTCAGGGCACCCGCCGTATATAACCCAATAAAGGTTTAACCCCCTGATCGCCCGGCGGGTGATATCAATTAGGTTTTAGCGTCAGAGAGGGTCTGCATCACACCCCAGGCAGCGTCAGGTTAGTGCCAGTAACGCTAACACCCACGCGTGAAGCATACACCCCCCTTAGTGGTATAGTATCTGAACAGATCAATATCTGATCTGATCAGATCTATACTAGCGTCCCCAGCAGTTTAGGGTTCCCAAAAACGCAGTGTTAGCGGGATCAGCCTAGATACCTGCTAGCATCTGCGTTTTGCCCCTCCGTCCAGCCCAGGCCACCCAAGTGCAGTATCGATCGATCACTGTCACTTACAAAACAAAAACACACATAACTGCAGCGTTCGCAGAGACAGGCCTGATCCCTGCGACTCCAGTGCTGTAGGAGGTGATTTCACCACCACAGTTAAATAAAAAAAGCATATATGCCGAAGCATTGGGGCAGCAGGAGCGGAGGAGCGATTTTGCTCCTAATGCCGCGTACATACGGTCGAAATTCCGACGGAGGCTTGCCCGTGGAAAAGTCTGACCATGTGTGTGCGGCTTAACTTTTTTGCGGGAGGATGCCCCCATGCTTCGGCATATATAAATGGTGCGTGTATGCCCATCATTGGAAGTGGGTGGATGAAGGGCGGTATTCTAATGGTGGGCATACCCACCGATCAATCTCTTTTTTCGTTCAGCCAACTGGCTGCATGAAAAAAAAAGATTACAATACATGTCCAACAAGGACCAGCAACGTACTGGTATGTTGCTGGACTTTGAATGTTTATACCAGAATGATGCCTGCGGGTTTAGGTATCATCTTGGTATCATTCTTTTCAGCCTGTGGCTGGCTTTCATGTAAAAGCACTCCTAGCGGCTAATTAGCCTCTGGACTGCTTTTACAAGCAGTGGGAGGGAATGCCCCCCCGGATATAAAAAGCGCCATTGGGAAATTGGGAAAGCATTTTATCACACCGATCTTGGTGTGGTCAGATGCTTTGAGGGCAGAGGAAAAATCTAGGGTCTAGAAGACCCCAGTTTTTTCAAAAAAGAGTACCTGTCACTACCTATTGCTATCATAGGGGATATTTACATTCCCTGAGATAACAATAAAAATGATTAAAAAAAAATACTTGGAGGGAACAATTAAAAAATAAAATAAAAAAGCAAAATTAATAATAAAAAAAAAATAAAAATAAAAAGCACCCCTGTCCTGCCCTGCTCTTGCCCAATGGCGAACGCAAGCGTCGGTCTGGCGTCATATGTAAACAGCAATTGCACCATGCATGTGAGGTATCACCGCGAAGGTCAGATCGAGGGCAGTCATTTTAGCAGTAGACCTCCTCTGTAAATCTACTGGGGTAACCTGTAAAGGCTTTTAAAGGCTTTTAAAAATGTATGTAGTTTGTCGCCAATGCGCGTTTGTGCGAAATTTTAAAGCATGTCGTGTTTGGTATCTATGTACTCGGCCTAAGATCATCTTTTTTATTTCATCAAACATTTGGGCAATATAGTGTGTTTTAGTGCATTAAAATTAAAAAAAAGTGTATTTTTTAACCCAAAAAATGTGTTTGAAAAATCGCTGCGCAAATACTGTGTAGAAAAAAAAAATGCAACACCCACCATTTTAACTGGTAGGGCCTTTGCTTTAAAAATATATATAATGTTTGGGGGTTCAACATAATTTTCTTGCAAAAAAAAAAATGTTTTCATGTAAACAAAAAGTGTCAAAAAGGGCTTTGTCTTCAAGTGGTTAGAAGAGTGGATGTAAGCTTCCTAATGTTGTGTATAAAATGCCAGAACAGTTCAAAACCCCCCCAAATGACCCCATTTTGGAAAGTAGACACCCCAAGCTATATACTGAGAGACATGTTGAGTCCATGGAATATTTTATATGTTGACACAAGTTGCGGAAAAACAACAATTTTTTATTTTTTTTTGCACAAAGTTGTCACTAAATGATATATTGCTCAAACATGCCATGGGCATATGTGGAATTACACCCCAAAATACATTCTGTTGCTTCTCCTGAGTACGGGGATACCACATGTGTGAGATTTTTATGGGAGCCTAGCCGCGTACGGGACCCCAAAAACCAAGCACCGCCTTCAGGCTTTCTAAGGGTGTAAATTTTTGATTTCACTTCTCACTGCCTATCACAGTTTCGGAGGCCATGGAATGCCCAGATGGCACAAACCCCCCCCCCAAATGACCCCATTTTGGAAAGTAGACACCCCAAGCTATTTGCTGAGAGGTATTGTGAGTATTTTGCAGATCTCGCTTTTTGTCACAAAGTTTTGAAAATTGAAAAAAAAAAAAATATATATATATATATATTTTCTTTCTTCATTTTCAAAAACAAATGAGAGCTGTAAAATACTCGCCATGCCTCTCAGCAAATAGCTTGGGGTGTCTATATTCCAAAATGGGGTCATTTGTGCTATTTTGGCATTTTATGGCCTTCGAAACTGTGATAGGTAGTGAGGAGTGGCATGTGTGAGCAATATATCATTTAGTGACAACTTTTTGTAATTTTTTTTTTTGTCATTATTCAATCACTTGGGACAAAAAAAATATATTCAATGGGCTCAACAGGCCTCTCAGCAATTTCCTTGGGGTGTCTACTTTCTAAAATGGGGTCATTTGGGGGGTTTTTGTGCTATTTTGGCATTTTATGGCCTTCGAAACTGTGATAGGTAGTGAGGCGTGAAATCAAAAATTTGCGCCCTTAGAAATCCTGAAGGCGGTGCTTGGTTTCCAGGGTCCCGTACGCGGCTAGGCTCCCAAAAAGTCCCACACATGTGGTATCCCCGTACTCAGGAGAAGCAGCAAAATGTATTTTGGGGTGCAATTCCACATATAACCATGGCATGTGTGAGCAATATATCATTTAGTGACAACTTTTTGTAATTTTTTTTTTTTTTTAGTCATTATTCAATCACTTAAGACAAAAAAAAAATTCAATGGGCTCAACATGCCTCTCAGCAATTTCCTTGGGGTGTCTACTTTCCAAAATGGGGTCATTTGGGGGGGGGTTTGTACTGCCCTGTCATTTTAGCACCTCAAGAAATGAGATAGGCAGTCATAAATTTAAAGCTGTGTAAATTTCAGAAAATGTACCCTAGTTTGTAAACTCTATAACTTTTGCGCAAACCAATAAATATACGCTTATTGACATTTTTTTTTACTAAAAACATGTGGCTGAATACATTTTGGCCTAAATGTATGACTAAAATTGAGTTTATTCGATTTTTCTTATAACAAAAAGTAGAAAATATCATTTTTTTTCAAAATTTTCGGTCTTTTTCCGTTTATATTGCAAAAAATAAAAATCGCAGAGGCAATCAAATACCATTAAAAGAAAGCTCTATTTGTGGGAAGAAAAGGACGCAAATTTAGTTTGGGTACAACATTGCATGTCCGCACAATTTACAGTTAAAGCAGCGCAGTGCAAAATTCTGAATTCACCTCTGGTCCTTTAGCTAACAAATGGTCCGGGGCTTAAGTGGTTAATGCTTGTTATGTTGCATGTCAGGGCAGCCTATTGAACTGAATGGGCTGCTTGGGCATCCTGACGTGCCAAAAATCGGATGTGACCATGAGCAATGCAAAAATGGACCCCAGAGTATCTCCTCAAAACCACATTTTTTCCAGGGAAGGCCTAACATTTGATTAGTATGTAAATGTAAACTGCTGAAAAAGGCAGTAAGCAAATACCAAAAACAGGGGAATCTTGTTTACACATTGGGTTGATTTACTAAAACGGATAGCCGACTAACTGGTAGCCAATCAGCTTCTAACTTCAGGTTGTTCAGTCAAGCTTTGACAAAAAACCCGGCAGCTTCTATGTAGAGGTGCACCAGATTTTGCAGGTTTAGTAATGCTGGGTACACATGGGAAGCTTACAGATTGCTGTATCAACACATTCGATGTTAGTGCGGCAATCTCACTACTGACTGAGCTATTGTGTTCTAACAGGGGGGCTGCCCCCCCCCCCACCAAAACACAGTGATCAGCACTCACTGCCATTGGCGCTGAGTGAGCACTGATTGGATGCTGGTTTTCCAGCATGCTCTTTTCACAGAAGCCAGTCCTGAGACTGGGGGAGCTGTACACATGGATCGAAAGTTGCCCAGTCCCTGCCGAACCAACCAATTTTGGCTGATTTTCGGCCCGTGTGTACCCAGCTTAAATCAACCCCATTATGTACAGAACACCTGTAACTTTCCGTAGGGAAAGGAAAAAATGTTAAAAATTTTAAAATAGATAATTTTAGATAGCATTAAATGACCAAATGACTTGCATAGCTATTATTTTTAGTAAAAGTTTTGTTTTTCTGAAGGCCCCCTTCACAATTGTTTGGGGAACAAGGCTCCTGGCGGGGTAAGGTCCACTCAGGACCAGCCAAGTCAAAAGTCTTGGTGGACCCCTTTCCCCCTGATCAGCCAAAGCCGACCACTGCATATTAGATGAGGTGCTCTTCCAAAGAGAGACCTTCTCAAGGCAGGGGAAACAAAGAACCTAAGGGGCACCCATCCTCCCCCTAGACTTCATCCTGAGTGAAAGGAAAAACAAACATAAATGCAGGTGACACATTTGGAGAGAAAAAATAAATGCTAAATAAATAAGAGTCAGTGCAATTCAATGGCTAGGCCTTGCGGCCTGGTAGCAAAAATTGCCCTGGTCTTGTCCAAAAAGCCTAGCCCATGAGGTATAGTGCAGGAAGAAAAAGGGTTTGTGACCTAGCACTCATGCTCACTGTGGGGTCACAAACCTATAGTGATACTTAGAGCCCCCCCAGGGTGCCACTCCTAGGAGGGCTCGACACAGCGGGATCTCTGCCTTCTCAGTCCCAGTCAGACAAGGCAGTACTGTTAAAATCAGAATGCATTGGGACCCTCAGAACCCTCCATGACAGTGAAGTACTCCCAACTAGGGATGAGCTTCGAGTTCGAGTCGAACTCATGTTCGACTCGAACATTGCCTGTTCGCCCGTTCGCCGAACAGCGAACAAATTGGGGTGTTCGCGGCAAATTCGAAAAATCTATGGGAGAAATCTAAAGTGCTAATTATAAAGGCTTATATGCAAGTTATTGTCCTAAAAAGTGTTTGGGGACCGGGGTCCTGCCCCAGGGGACATGTATCAATGCAAAAAGAAGTTTTAAAAACGGCCGTTTTTTCGGGAGCAGTGATTTTAATAATGCTTAAAATGAAAAAATAAAAGAGAAATATTCCTTTAAATTTCGTACCTGGGGGGTGTGTATGATATGCATGTGAAGTGGTGCATGTTTCCCGTGCTTAGAACTGTCCCTGCAAAAAATGTCATTTTTGAAAGAAAAAAAGTCTTTTAAAACTGACTCGCGGCTATAAATGAATTGTCGGCTCCCGGCAATACATACAAAAGTCATTGATAAAAAAAAAAAAAAAAGCGTGGGGGTTCCCCAGAATTCAATTACCAGGCCCTTCAGGTCTGGAATGGATATTAAGGGGAACCCCGCCGCAAATTTAAAAAAAAATTGACGTGGGGTTCCCCCAAATATCCATTCCAGGCCCTTCAGATCGGGCATGGATTTAAAGGGGAACTCCACCCCAAATTTTTAAAAAATGGCGTGGAGTCCCCCTAAAAATCCATACCAGACCCCTTATCCGAGCACGCAACCTGGCCGGCCGCAGGGGAAAAGGGGGGGACGAGAGAGCGGCCCCCCTCCCTCCTGAACCGTACCAAGCCACATGCCCTCAACATGGGGAGGATGTCCCCATGTTCATGGGGACAAGGGCCTCATCCCCACAACCCTTGCCCGGTGGTTGTGGGGGTCTGCGGGCGGGGGGCTTATCGGAATCTGGAAGACCCCTTTAACAAAGGGGACCCCCAGATCCCGGCCCCCCTATGTGAATTGGTAAGGGGTACATTGTACCCCTACCATTTCACGAAGAAAGCGTAAAAAAATGTTTAAAAAAAACACACAAACACCTTGAAAAAGTCCTTTATTTAAAATAATAATAAAAAAAAAAAAACATTCCAGCGCTGAAATCCAGTGTCCCGCGGCGATCCCGATGTCCAGCGCTGTCCTTCATTGGTTGTGCCTGAGCGGACCTGATGGGGAACTCCCTCTCAGTATTTTAAATGTATAGACCCGCCCCTTCTAAAGTTCCCCATCAGGTCCGCTCCCTCGGTATGTCGGACCCGCCTACGTCATTGGCTTGAGCGGGGAACTTCCTTCACTGTGTAATTTAAATTTACATAGTGAAGGAAGTTCCCCGCTCAAGCCAATGACGTAGGCGGGTCCGACATACCGAGGGGGCGGACCTGATGGGGAACTTTAGAAGGGGCGGGTCTATACATTTAAAATACTGAGAGGGAGTTCCCCATCAGGTCCGCTCAGGCACAACCAATAAAGGACAGCGCTGGACATCGGGATCGCCGCGGGACACTGGATTTCACCGCTGGAATGTTTTTTGTTTTTTTTTAAATAAAGGACTTTTTCAAGGTGTTTGTGTGTGTTTTTTTAAACATTTTTTTACGCTTTCTTCGTGAAATGGTAGGGGTACAATGTACCCCTTACCAATTCACATAGGGGGGGCCGGGATCTGGGGGTCCCCTTTGTTAAAGGGGTCTTCCAGATTCCGATAAGCCCCCCGCCCGCAGACCCCCACAACCACCGGGCAAGGGTTGTGGGGATGAGGCCCTTGTCCCCATCAACATGGGGACATCCTCCCCATGTTGAGGGCATGTGGCCTGGTACGGTTCAGGAGGGAGGGGGGCCGCTCTCTCGTCCCCCCCTTTTCCCCTGCGGCCGGCCAGGTTGCGTGCTCGGATAAGGGGTCTGGTATGGATTTTTAGGGGGACTCCACGCCATTTTTTTTTTAATTTGGGGTGGAGTTCCCCTTAAAATCCATGCCAGATCTGAAGGGCCTGGAACGGATATGTGGGGGAACCCCACGTCAATTTTTTTTTAAATTTGCGGCAGGGTTCCCCTTAATATCCATTCCAGACCTGAAGGGCCTGGTAATTGAATTCTGGGGAACCCCTACGCTTTTTTTTTTTTTTTTTTTTATCAATGACTTTTGAATGTATTGCCGGGAGCCGACAATTCATTAATAGCCGCAAGTCAGTTTTAAATGACTTTTTTTCTTTCAAAAATAACATTTTTTGCAGGGACAGTTCTAAGCACGGGAAACATGCGCCACTTCACATGCATATCATACACACACCCCAGGTATGAAATTTAAAGGAATATTTCACTTTTATTTTTTCATTTTAAGCATTATTAAAATCACTGCTCCCGAAAAAACGTCCGTTTTTAAAACTTTTTTTTGCATTGATACATGTCCCCTGGGGCAGGACCTGGGTCCCCAAAAACTTTTTAGGACAATAACTTGCATATCAGCCTTTATAATTAACACTTTAGATTTCGAACGTTCGAGTCCATTGTATTTAATAGGGTTCTAAAGTTTACACGAACATTTTGTCTGTTCGCAGGTTCTGGTGCGAACCGAACAGGGGGGTGTTCGGCTCATCCCTGCTCCCAACTAGGGATTAGCTTCGAGTTTGAGTCAAACTCACGTTCGACTCGAACATTGCCTGTTCGCCCGTTTGCCAAACAGCGAACAATTTGGGGTGTTTGCGGCAAATTCGAAAAGCCGCGGAACACCCTGTAAAAGTCTATGGGAGAAATCTAAAGTGCTAATTGTAAAGCTTTATAAGCAAGTTATTGTTATAAAACGTGTTTGGGGACCTGGGTCCTGCCCCAGGGGACATGTATCAATGCAAAAAAAAAAGTTTTAAAAACTGAAGTTTTTTCGGGAGCAGTGATTTTAATAATGCTTAAAGTAAAACAATAAAAGTGAAATATTCCTTTAAATTTCGTACCTAGGGGGGGTGTATAGTATGCCTGTAAAGTAGCGCTTGTTTCCCGTGCTTAGAACTGTCCCTACACAAAATGTAATTTCTGAAGGAAAAAAAGTCATTTAAAAGTACTCGCGGCTATAATGAATTGTCGGCTCCCGGCAATACAGAGAAAAGTAATTGAAAGTCATTGTAAAAAAAAAAAAATGTGTGGGGGTCCCCCCAAATTCAATTACCAGGCCCTTCAGGCCTGGTATGGATATTAAGGGGAACCCCGGGTCAAATAAAAAAAAATGGCATGAAGTTCCCCCCAAAAATACATACCAGACCCTTTATCTGAGCACGCAACCTGGCAGGCCGCAGGAAAAGAGGGGGTGACGAGAGAGCGCCCCCCCTCCTGAACCGAACCAAAGCTTTGGGGGTCATGTTCCTTTTCTTTCCTCCCTGCCCCTATCTTTCCCCCTTCTCCTTTCTCCCCCCTCCATTCCTTTTACCCCCCCCTATTTATCCCCTCCCTTTCCTTCCTTCCCTTCCCCATCCCTTGATCCTTCTCTGCATGTTCCCCTTATTTAATATTTTTTGTTCATATTGCTTTGTTCCCTCCCCTCCCTTTTACCCCAATTGTTGATAATAAAAACACCTCCATCCTATACCCCCTCTATATTCTTGTTTCCTTTGAAGTAGATTTCAGACACCCTTAGATGTATTTTGTATATTTCTATATTAGATCAATCTATATTTTACCATGTAATAGACAGTGGAATATTATGTCCTTGGTTTTCCTATGTGTGTTCTCTGCACTACCATATTCCTTATCTATCCACAGGAGCCCATTTTTTTGCCTTTTCCTTAGCCCAGTGCATGGCACTATACATGCGCTTTTTTGAGATTCCCTTTTATTTCCCTTGATCTTTCCTATACTGTGGCATTCATGCTTCGGGGCTCTCCTGTTTTTGCCGTATGGACACCCAAGGGCTTTGTTATCTTTGAAGCCTGATCCTGTGCTGTCATTTCTCTTGCCCAAGTGTTATATCATCATTGACCCGCATTCCTTGCCTATGTTCCATCTTCTCCGCCCTTTTTGGGCCGACACTCCTTTTCCCCTCCCCTCATTGCCGCCCACCAGCCTTGGCAATCACCTGTGACGCCGGCGAACACCATCTCGCCGCCGTCACTACAGCGCATGTGCGCGCCGCAGGGCATTTTGGGGACTGTAGTTTGGCGGCGGTTTCTCCTCTTTTGCGTGGGAATGAGCACCTCTATGTCCGCACTCGCTCTGTGTCGTCAGCACGCCCGAGCGAGCGGGAGGTTTAAAAGCCAGCATCATCGCCATTCATCTCAGGCTGATACATGGGGGCGACCTCACCTTGTACTTCCTTGATTCAGGTAACCGATCCCTTCTATATCCAGGTTTTTTAAAACTTGCTTTCAAATGCTGCTGGACAATGGCACACTGCACCCTTAGGATGCTTATGGTTGCCATCATTCTGAATATGCGTTTATATATACTATGATCTTTATTATGTATAACTCTTTATTGTTTGGTATTTATTTTTCCTCTAGTTATATTTTCTATGGATTGCTATTCATTTAGCCAGGCATTAGCATCTATGCCTGAAATATTTTCTGAGATTGTTTATTAATTTATTTTAGGTTGTATCGTACTGTCAGACAGGCCTTTCAGTCATCGCTGTTTAGTGACACTGTGGAGACTGTCTCTTTGGTCGCCCTCGCTAATATGTTCTCCCTCTAATATATCAAACAAAGTAAGTTGTTTTGAGCCCGCTGGCCCTTCTATATTATTTTTAATTTTTTCTGAATTCTGTGTTTGGAAGCAATTAGTCACTAGGACTTCTCTTCCCTATAGCTGGGTCTTTTCTGCCCCCTACGGCTGAACATAGTTCCCTGAGTGGTTCTGCAGTTGTGGAAAACCGTTTTACATCTTAGGTGGGATTCACATTTGTAGCTTTTCCTGCTTGGGCCGAGCAAGGGCTGGGCCACTCATTAGGTAATTATGGTGGTGCAGATTATAAGAAATATTTATGTGTAAACAAATGTTCATATGTATTATGTTTCTGATACTATGTTTTTCAGACCTATATGGATGTGCATCAATTCATTAGGAGAGTTAGTATTAAACGTCATTTTTTGTGTAATCCTATTGGGACAAATAATGACCTGTTACCTGGGTTTACTCACTCAGGACTATCCAATGCTTCCTTGTTTAATCCCCCTGGAGCATTGGCTCCACCTTTTAAAGTATTTAGGGATGTGGTCCTTAGGGATTTGGACCGGTTGCCACTCAAAAAAGTACATTCCGATAGAACTCTGGCTGAAGGTCTTGATTCCCTATGTAAAAATAGGGATCTTGTCATTAGGCCAGCAGACAAAGGGGGGGGGGTATTATCATCTTGGATAAGGCTGACTATCTCTCTGAGATGTTCCGGATTGTTAACGATCAGGACACCTATACTCCCCTACCCTCTGACCCAAAGGCCCTCTATACTAGAGAGCTATCAGCATTGGTTCAAAGAGGTTTCGATCTTGGGATACTTAATAGAAAGGAGAGTGAGTACTTGGTGCCTAGAGCACCACGCACACCTATCATCTATAATCTTCCCAAGATACACAAAGATGCCACTCACCCCCTGGGACGCCCCTATTATTAGTGGCATTGATTCCATCACGTCCCGGGTGGGACGCTATATTGATGGCTTTTTACAACCATTAGTTTCAATGATGCCCTCGCATCTTAAAGATTCCCGGCAGGTTATCAACATTTTGACTGGAATTACTCCCAAAAACAATATGTGGCTGGTAACGGCGGACGTTACGTCCTTATACACCATTATCCCTCACAACTTGGGTTTATTTGCAGTAGAAAACTATTTGAGGCGCGATTCTGGATTGTTTGATGAACAGATTTCATATATTCTCAAATTATTAACATTTGCTGCTTCTAGAAGTTACTTCTGGTTTAACAATCAATTCTACAGGCAAGATAGAGGTGTGTCTATGGGGGCAAAGTATGCCCCCAGTTTGGCCAACCTCTTTATGGCCCTATGGGAGGACGTCGTCTATGCCCAACGCCCGCCCCAACTTATGTTGTGGGCAAGGTACATCGACGACGTCCTCCTTCTATGGGATGGGGATCGTCAGGACTTGGATGTCTATATGGATCACCTCAATAATAATACTAGGGGTATTGTTTTGAATTTTGAGGCTAGTCAGGAGGAGATTCACTTTTTGGATTTAAAAATACGTATTAAAGATGGCTCCTTCACTACCTCTACTTTCTTCAAAAACACTGATAGAAATTCATATATACCTATTAATAGTTGCCACCATCCATCATGGCTGAAATCCGTACCGAAGAGCCAGTTTATTAGGTTGAAACGGAATTGTACAGACCATAAGGAATTTCTAACACAAGCACAGACTCCTATTGGTCAATTTTTGGAAAAATGTATTCCAATGATTCACTCATTGATACTCTAAATGAAGAAGTATTGTTGGATAGGAAAGACCTATTGGCTGAGAAGCCTAGGTCCCAATTGAGAGTACCATCCATTCCATTTGTTACCACCTATTCAACCCAACATAGGGGCATTAAACAGTTGATTAAAAAACATTGGCACATACTTACAAACGATCCTGTCCTGCAGGGAGTATTACCTGTTCACCCTCAGGTTATATACAAAGGAGCACCTTCCTTACGAGGGAAAGTGGCACCCAGCATATTAGATCCCCCTTCTGTGCACAAGACATTTCTTGACCAGTTGGTAGGTTTCTATCAGTGTAGGAGGTGCAGAGTATGTTCGCTGAGTGGATGTACCCATAAGCGTACCAATACGTTTAAGTCCACCGTAACTAATGTTGAGCATAAAATATTGCCTTTTATTACTTGCTCTACGGAGAGAGTTGTGTATCTCCTACAATGTCCATGTGGACTCCAATATGTGGGTAGGACCAAGCGACCTCTCCGTGTTAGATTGAACGAACATATCACAAATATTCTCACAGGTTTTCCAAAACATCCAGTATCCCGGCACTACCTAGAGATTCATGCCAAAGACCCGACCAATACGATCTTTCTGGGGATAGACAAGTACTCTGCCAGATGGAGAGGAGACTCCATGATTAGAAGTATTTCCAGACTTGAGATGTCCTGGATCCACAAACTGAAGAGTTATGTACCGTTTGGGATGAACGTTGAAGTAGATCTCAACGCCTTCATGGATAACTCTTAGTTTGGTGAGAGTGGGAGTTATGTCCATGTTTCTGAGAGCTATGCGAAGTCCGGTATTTTGGTGACTTCATTTGTCTACAAATACATATTCTTATGTGTGTAACCCTGCCATAATATGGACCCTAAATGGGCCCCTATGTGTCGGAGTATTTCCCCCCCTCTTCCTTCTCTTTTTATTATCATATTTAGTGGAGGTATTTTTGTCTTTTTTTGACCCCCACTAGATATGATTTCTTATAGTACATAAATAGGGTTTTTTAAGAGAATTGGAAACATTGTTTTTAATATCATTCACATGAATGTATGTTTTTCATTAATATATATATATATATATATGTATATTTCTCTACAATATACCCTTTTTCTTTGGTACTTTTATGTTTTTTAATGGTATACCGTGCAGGGGTGGACATGTGGATGGTGTTTATTAAATTAGGCATTTATCCCGTCCACCTTCATGACATGGTGAATTTCAACTGGGTTTCATTACTTAAATGTTATTTTATTTGTTACCTCTTTTATTTCGAACATATTTGGGGTTACATTTGTCCATCTATGTACCGCTGCCTGTAATTCAAAGTGAGGCTTGGTTATATGTTGGTTCCGGGCCAGGCCTTGCTGGCGGTGTGGAGGCTTGGTGTTATTGCCGTGGCTCCATTGGCCGCTCAGAGCGAGGCTTGGCTTCTCTCCTTCTATATCTTGTGATGCGTCAGCACGTCACCTGATCCCCAAGACGACGTGTATTGACACGAAACATGCGTCGGGAGGTGTGCGTGCTGACGTCATCACTAAGGGACAGGTACGGCGGACCGGCCGGTTGTTATGTTCTTCTCATTTTATATTGTGTAAGTGTTTTTATACCCTGTTTTCTTAAAATAAATTTACATTGGGTAATGCACTATTGAGCCTCCTCTTTCTCCTTGGGTAAACTTTGATGCATTCACTGCATATCAAATGACGTTTGGATTCCTCTGGAGTTCCCTGGATCTTGTTTTGGATCTCCCCCTTGGATTGCGGATGTGCCTAATTGTTTCTTACCTCTGGTAAGCAGCTTGCATTGTTGGTGGTGGACACGGGTGTGCATGCACTGAATTTCAAATCAGTTGTGGTTCACTTCTTCACGG
This sequence comes from Rana muscosa, assembly GCA_029206835.1. NCBI lineage: Eukaryota > Metazoa > Chordata > Amphibia > Anura > Ranidae > Rana > Rana muscosa. Next base: position 97,039,403 of record CM055123.1, on the reverse strand, counting down.
CTTCTTTTAATTTCTGGTTTTGATGGGACTTATTTTGGATATATCCATCTTAATGGGACACGTTCATTGTTACTACCATTGAACTTTATTCATTCATTATATGTGTGGATTTGTTAATACCTATTTCAAACATTAGGCAATTCACATTAGCGCACTTGTTCTTTTTTCTTTTTGTTTACCCTATATGTTATCACATATTACAGGTGCTGCTGTATGTTTACTTATGTTTATTGGTTAGCGCGGTTTATTGCTTTAGTTTTGCACCATTGCATTTTTTGATATTAGCACTGCAGCTTGCCTATACAGTTCATTCTGCATTATATAGATTTTATATTCATTTCACATTATCACACTTTACTCTTTAAATAATCCATCCCCCACTAAGGGAAGATGGATATTTTTGAGTTTAGAGCCACTAGAGTGGTCAACACCGAGGGTGTTTTTGAGGCTTTTTCCTATGAGGGAGGCAACCTTGGGGGTTTGTTTATGCGTCTTAAGAACCTCATGATTTCAGAGACGCATACCCAATGGGATATCGCCTATTTGGAAACATATGTCAAAAACAAGATGTTTCCACGCAGCCTCAGGTGGGAAGTGAGCCCACAAAAAGGAGAAACACAATTAGAGGAATGTTTCAGGTATTTTAATACAGCTGGGATCAATTTCCTCCAGTTCCTCATTGAGAGGAAAAACATCAAATTGGCACGATTGGATGAGGAGATTAAGGTCCTAAAGGAACAACTCACCCCATTCAACGGGACCAATGAATATAAGGAGAGGTCATTACCACTCTTAAAAATTTTAGAGAAGGAGGATAGGGAACAGAAATAAAAAAAAGAAAAAGTACAATCGAGATCTGGTTGATTACCAGAACAGTATTGTATTTGATTGGCAAAAGAAACTTTTAGCTGAACAGTTTGCCCCCATAAGTCAAGAGATGGAGGTTACTACTCAACATATCGCTAATAATGCAAATATTTGTCCATCTGTTCCCAACCCTCAACCTGTTAATAAACATATAACAGGGGGTCGTACGCAAGCCCCACACAAGGGGAGGCGAGGTTCATACCAATCACCCTCCAGACAGGGTGGGGGAGGTAGGGGATTTCCTACACAGGCTCCCAAACCTCCACGCCCCTTTCGCAGAACAGGACCAGGACCTCAGGGCCAACGGGGGCGTGGTTATGGTCATGGCCCCACAGGATCTAATCAACCACGGCCACCTCATATATCCAATCAGGGGAATATGGGAAGCACATATAGAAATGTCCCATCCTACCTACCTAATCCCAATCAGGGATGGGCTCAGGGGAACTATCAAGGTCCTCATTCAAGCTATGGTCCGGGCCATTTTGATAAAGAGGGTGCTACATCCTATCATTTTCAACCCCCAGGTCCATCTATATATAGGGACGATTATGAATATAAAGTGGACATATCAAATAATTTTTTTCCCCTTAGTGATCGGTATGGCCCTTTATCCGACCATGAGAATGGTTACCAGAGTCAAATGCAGCACTCTGGTGCCACTCATCATGAGATCTGTGATAGCCCCGGTCCATCTGGACAAGAGGGACAACATTTGGGTTTTCACAGATTGGGCCAAGGCACCAAAAGGTCGTGCGTCGCACGAGAGGAACTAGAGGGGGGGCTAGGGCTAGAAACAAAAAGACAAAAATCATGAGGGGTTCAGGAATTTTTAATTTGAGTTCTGCTATTTTAACTGATGCAGAACAGACTGTACTTGATAAGGGTCTTAAATATGTCCCCCCATGCAGGCTGAATAAATTTCAGACCTATATGGATGTGCATCGATTCATTAGGAGAGTTAGTATTAAACGTCATTTTTTGTGTAATCCTATTGGGACAAATAATGACCTGTTACCTGGGTTTACTCACTCAGGACTATCCAATGCTTCCTTGTTTAATCCCCCTGGAGCATTGGCTCCACCTCTTAAAGTATTTAGGGATGTGGTCCTTAGGGATTTGGACCGGTTGCCACTCAAAAAAGTACATTCCGATAGAACTCTGGCTGAAGGCCTTGATTCCCTATGTAAAAATAGGGATCTTGTCATTAGGCCTGCAGAAAAAGGGGGGGGGGGTATTATCATCTTGGATAAGGCTGACTATCTCTCTGAGATGTTCCGGATTGTTAACGATCAGGACACCTATACTCCCCTACCCTCTGACCCAAAGGCCCTCTATACTAGAGAGCTATCAGCATTGGTTCAAAGAGGTTTCGATCTTGGGATACTTAATAGAAAGGAGAGTGAGTACTTGGTGCCTAGAGCACCACGCACACCTATCATCTATTATCTTCCCAAGATACACAAAGATGCCACTCACCCCCCGGGATGCCCTATTATTAGTGGCATTGATTCCATCACGTCCCGGGTGGGACGCTATATTGATGGCTTTTTACAACCATTAGTTTCAATGATGCCCTCGCATCTTAAAGATTCCCAGCAGGTTATCAACATTTTGACTGGAATTACTCCCAAAAACAATATGTGGCTGGTAACGGTGGACGTTACATCCTTATACACCATTATCCCTCACAACTTGGGTTTATTTGCAGTAGAATACTATTTGAGGCGCGACTCTGGATTGTTTGATGAACAGATTTCATATATTCTTGAATTATTAACATTTGCTGCTTCTAGAAGTTACTTCTGGTTTAACAACCAATTCTACAGGCAAGATAGAGGTGTGGCTATGGGGGCAAAGTATGCCCCCAGTTTGGCCAACCTCTTTATGGCCCTATGGGAGGAGCACGTCGTCTATGCCCAACGCCCGCCCCAACTTATGTTGTGGGTAAGGTACATCGACGACGTCCTCCTCCTATGGGATGGGGATCGTCAGGACTTGGATGTCTATATGGATCACCTCAATAATAATACTAGGGGTATTGTTTTGAATTTTGAGGCTAGTCAGGAGGAGATTCACTTTTTGGATTTAAAAATACGTATTAAAGATGGCTCCTTCACTACCTCTACTTTCTTCAAAAACACTGATAGAAATTCATATATACCTATTAATAGTTGCCACCATCCATCATGGCTGAAATCCGTACCTAAGAGCCAGTTTATTAGGTTGAAACGGAATTGTACAGACCATAAGGAATTTCTAACACAAGCACAGACTCTTATTGGTCAATTTTTGGAAAAAGGGTATTCCAATGATTCACTCATTGATACTCTAAATGAAGTAGTATTGTTGGATAGGAAAGACCTATTGGCTGAGAAGCCTAGGTCCCAATTGAAAGTACCATCCATTCCATTTGTTACCACCTATTCAACCCAAGATAGGGGCATTAAACAGTTGATTAAAAAACATTGGCACATACTTACAAACGATCCTGTCCTGCAGGGAGTATTACCTGTTCACCCTCAGGTTATATACAAAGGAGCACCTTCCTTATGAGGGAAAGTGGCACCCAACATATTAGATCCCCCTTCTGTGCACAAGAAATTTCTTGACCAGTTGGTAGGTTTCTATCAGTAAGAGGAAAAAAGCAGCGCCTTCTAAGCGTAGTAGTATCAGAAATTTATTAGAGCAATATATAATACAGCGGCAAGAGATACACTCACAAACGAGTATATTAAGAGGCTTATCTTTAAAGGTTGTCATACGCTCGACCCGGGAGCTGCGAATCCTGATGTTCACAAGCTGGAATCCCACGTAGTGGTTAGCGGTGGTAGAAGGAACTTCACTCTCGCGGCCGCAGAGATGGGGAAGAATCCTCACTGGAACACAGCTAGTGGAATCGTCACTTCCGGGTATGATGTCAGCGGGGGATGCGCGCGTTCGAAGCATGCGTGCTTCTTCATCAGGCTCCTGGGTCGAGCGGATGACAACCTTTAAAGATAAGCCTCTTACTATACTCGTTTGTGAGTGTATCTCTTGCCGCTGTATTATATATTGCTCTAATAAATTTCTGATACTACTACGCTTAGAAGGCGCTGCTTTTTTCCTCTTCCTGTCTTATTTCAGATCACTTCTATCTGTAAGCTGGCAGCCTTCCTTGCGGGTAGTCTTCAAGCTATTCCACACATGGACTAATTGATATGGACTTTTAACGTGTGTTTTTATACAGCTTATTTTAGTTTCATTCCCATTCTGTCTGCCCCGTTTTATGTTTAGTTTTTCTTTTGTATTTCCTAATCCAGAGTGCGCTCAATTCATCTATTGTTTATGTTATAGGTTTCTATCAGTGTAGGAGGTGCAGAGTATGTGTCAAGGTCACCTGTGGCCAGGTGACAGATGCACACCGTAGGGGGACAGGAGTGCACCGCAAGGTAGTGAACCCTATGGCTGACTGCTGCGGATAGGAAACTGGGTGGTTGAGGAAAGCGGGACCAGAGGAGCACAACCGGGATCCTAACGGAAGCTAGAGCCAAGATTCCCCAGGGCGCGGAGTCTAAGACCCAGCAGGTCTTCTCCAGGGCCTCTAGTGGTGAGGATGTTATGCTGCAGGCTGGGACCAGGTCGCGGCCCCTGGAGTTTCCTAGCTCACGCCCCGTAGGATAAGGGGAAAAGAGGGGAAGCAGCAGCACAAGATATGAGAGAACCGAATAACAAGCTGAAGGTCAGGGGCCACAAGCAGACAAGGATAACGAAAGAACGAGCCGAAGGTCAAGGGTCACGAGCAGACAGGGATAGTCGGGGACAAGCCAAATATGTAACAGAGAGACAGACGTAGCACACGGCAGGCAGGAACCCAAACACACAATGCCTATCAAACACGTTGATCAGCAAAGCAGGCTTGCAGTGCACAGGTTAATATAGTGTTCTGTGATAGGGCCTGGGGTGGAGTCTGGCTGGGAGGAGATTATAAAGGAAGCCAGGTGAAAGGGCTCAGGCCTCTAAGATGAACACATGGGAAGGAAGGTAAGCTGACAGACAAACACTACTGCATATCCATGACAGTACCCTCCCTCTTATGGGCCCTCCCCCGCCTGGGCCCAGGCTTAAAGGGAAATCTCTGATGAAACCTTCTCAACAGATGAGGTGCAGCGACATCAGATGCAGCGATCCAAGACGCCTCCTCAGGACCAAAACCTCTCCAATGCACAAGGTACTGAAGAATGCCTCTGCAGAGCCGAGAATCCAGAACTTGTCTAACCTCGTACTTAAGATTATCCTCAGAGACCGAAAACGAGGTAGGGAGATGACAAGAAGATCTATTGAGGACCAAAGGCTCTCTAGGAATAAGCAAGGGCATGAGAGGATCAACAGGAATCTGAGGAGGGTCCCCTAGACTCTTAAAGGGGAACTGGTCATCTTGCACAGGACCATCAGACTGGGCAGATGTCAGTGGAACCCTGAAGTCAGGTTGGTTAGAAGGTGACATGTCGCCGGAGTCAAACTGAATAGCTGAAGGACAAGCAGAATGTCCCGAACAAGAAAAAGTAGGAGGCTCACTGGGCATGGGCTGGACTGGCATAACTAGTACAGAGGCAGAGTGAATAGCTGAGTCAGGTGTAGCGACTACCTGAATCGCATCGCAAGACGTAGCGACTGCAGGACTTGTAGACAAGCTAGCCTGGCTGTGCGTCCAAGGGTGGTTATGCAACCTGGAATGAATGACCGGCTCAGATTCACAGGGGGCAACCTTGGGTAGGCAGGATGAGGAACAGGAGGGACCCCAAGCCAGGATCTGTCCAGTAGTCCAGTCCACATGAGGAGAATGGAGCTGTAACCATGGGAGACCCAAAATTATAGGCGTTGAGGCCTTGGGTAAGATAAGGAAGGATATCCACTCCTGGTGGAGTGTCCCTACCGTCATCTTAACAGGGAGGGTCTGAAGGCGGATAGGTCCCCCTGGGAGAACAGTACCATCAATCGCCAAGACCACCAATGGTGTGGTGAGGGGCAAAAGAGTAAGTCTCATGGACGATGCGATTTCCCAGTCCATAAAATTACCAGCGGCTCCGGAATCCAGATATGCTGAGACCGAATGAGAAGAAGCACCAACATGAAGGAACACAGAAAGCAGAAGACGAGAAGGGGAAGGTGATATTTCTGGGTCCAATACTCCACTTACCAGATGAAGTGGACCCGAACGTTTTTCTGGACAAAGAGAGCAAGTGTCACGAAAATGACCTTTGCCCCCACAGTAAAGACACAGACCAAGAGTTCTGTGCCTAGCACGTTCCTCGGGGGATAGCCTGGTCCGACCCAGCTGCATGGGTTCCTCAGCTGGTAGGAGATGCTCTACGGGTCGAAGAGAGGGGAGCTCAGGCTGACTAAGAACCAAGGAGTGCTGGCGTTGCTTTTCTAAGGTCCTCTCCTGAAAGCGAATATCGATCTGGTTACACAAGGAGATAACGCCGGCCAGATCAGTGGGGATGGTTCTTCCTGCTAATTCATCCTTCACTCTATCAGACAGGCCATGCAAAAAGGTTGTGTGACAGCAGGAAGGTAAACTCACCTGGTTGCATCCAGGGGGGTAGATATATTTCTCCCAGATTCAGGCTTTATGCTGACTTATACAACTAGGGAGGGAGTTGATGAAGCCCAGCTAAGGCTAGTGGGCTCATGGATGACTCATACCTCTAGGGAGAGGGCTGGGCGTCGTGCAGGCAGGGAGTTGATGAGACCAGCTGAAGCTTGTCAGCTCATTTAGGCCTCTATAAGAACTCCCAGATTCATTAGGTGTTAGCTCATGCCTGGACCCAGACCTGTGTGGACTGTCTAGGGAGAGTGAACCCCTGTGCGGTGAGGCAAAGCCTGTGTGGCTATTTGTTTGGACTTTTACTAAACCAGGGACTTAGGGACTAGGACAGCACCAGGCTGATCCCAGTTGTTAGTTTAGGAAACCTGCATGTTTAGTCAGAGGTCAAACTGACCAGGATTTATTTTGTTTATGTTTCTTTTTGGCTTTGCTGTGTTTTTGTCACTGTACATAGAGAAATAAACCGCACCTTTTGATTTTGAAAACCACAACCTCCGTCTGCTGGCCCTGTTTTTGTGTGGGGAGCCCAACCAGGGGGTCACACACACCCGCTACTGAGTTAACCCCCTCACAGTTGGTGGAGAACCAGTGGCAGTTTTTTTTAAGCCAGCATGGAGGAGATACTGAAACAGCTGGCTCTAGCAAATGCCAATCAACAGCAGACAAATGCAGGTTTGCAAAGGAGCCTTGCAGCCCAGCAGCAAGCTCATCAACAAGCCCAGCAGCAATCTGAGGCCCGCTTCATAGACCTGTTACAGAAGCAAGAGCAGAGACTACAACAAATGGAAGCAGTAATGCAGCAACGTCCGCAGACCAGTGAGGAAAGCCGTCCCACTAATACCGCGTCCTTTGGGGTGAGTCGTTTATTGACAAAAATGACTGGAGAGGATGATCCAGAGGTATTTTTGACCACATTTGAAAGGACTGCTGAAAGAGAAAAGTGGCCTGAGGAGCAGTGGGCTGGACTGGTGGCTCCTCTGTTAACTGGTGAATCGCAGAAGGCTTACTATGACCTAGAGCCTGACCAAGCAAAAGACTATGTGATGCTAAAAGCTGAAATATTGGCAAGGCTGGGTGTCACCCTGGCTGTCCGGGCTCAGCGTGTGCATAACTGGACTTTCCAGCTTGGAAAACCCCCCAGGTCTCAAATGTATGATCTCATTCACCTGAGCAGGAAGTGGCTACAGCCAGAGACTTTGTCCGCACCAGAGATTGTGGAACGTGTTGTAATGGATCGGTTTTTGAGAGCTCTTCCTACTGCCATCCAAAAGTGGGTAAGCCATGGAGACCCAGAGACGGCCGGTGGTCTTGTGGATCGTGTAGAGAAATACTTGGCTACAGAGAACCTGACGGCCTCTTCCAGAGACTCTCGGACTTTCCACCCTAAGACCAGACCATCCCCAGGGGCGGATAAGAGGATTCCAAGGGGTGAGGGTGGAGAGAGTGAGAGGGTGGGAGCTCTACCCAAAGTTTGGCGAGAACAGCCTGGGAAGTCAGGGGCTCAAGAGGCAGCCAAAAGGATTGTTTGCTACCGCTGCCGGCAAGCGGGACATATTGCAGCAAATTGCCCGGTTGTGGAGGAACCCATGCAATGTGACTTTCTGACGGACAAACGTCAGTCGCTGTGTGCGACAGTCGCAGGCACTGCCATTCGGGGAACTGAGAAACATTTATGCAAAATGTGTATTAATGGTAGAAATGTTGTGGTATTACTGGATTCAGGTAGCCTTGTGACCCTGATAAAGGCTGAATTAGTTAAAACAGAGGTCTCTGGGAATAGCAAGGTAGCTGTTATTTGTGTGCATGGGGACACCCGAGAGTATCCAGTGACTACAGTGTGTTTCGAGACCCCCAAAGGTACCCTCTCTCATCCAGTGGGGTTAGTATCTCAATTACCGCATGATGCCATTGTGGGAAGAGATTTTCCGAAGTTCTGGGAACTGTGGGATGATCCTGAGCCCCCCACTGGTGCCCCTATGTACCAGGAATGTGATAGCCAGAACTCCTCTGAGAGTGGTGAGGACTCTCCAGAATTTCCCTTGTCAGTATTGGCAGGGGAGACTCAAGAAACTGGAGAGGAGCCCACCTCCTCAGACGAAAACCTACCGTCTGTGGAGTTTTCTGATCTGGAGGTTCACAGGGAAAATTTTGCCACAGAACAGTTAAAAGACCCCGCCCTAATAAAGGCACGGGAAAACGTAGTGGAAATAGATGGCGAGTTAGTGAACCCAGATAATACCTGCACTTACCCATACTTCAGCGTAGAGAAGGACCTACTGTATCGGGTGGCAAAAAGTGCAGAAGAAACCGTTGAGCAGCTTGTGGTGCCCAAACCTTACCGGAAGTTGGTGTTGGAGTTGGCCCATGGGCACATTCTTGGAGGTCATCTGGGGACAGAGAAAACCCGAGAGAGGGTATTACAGAGATTCTATTGGCCTGGGGTGATGAAGGACATAGAAAATTATTGTTCCTCCTGCCCTGTGTGTCAGAGGTCGGCCCCGATGCCACATTTCCGTAGCCCGCTGGTCCCTCTACCCATCATTGAGGTCCCGTTTGAGAGAATCGCAATGGATTTGGTAGGTCCTATAATCAAGTCCGCTAGGGGGCACCAGTACATATTGGTTATAATGGACTATGCCACCCGTTATCCAGAAGCGATCCCTCTCAGAAATACCTCGGCCAAAACCATAGCCAAAGAGCTATCTCTTGTTTTTAGCCGGGTGGGTATTTGTAAAGAACTGCTTACGGACCAAGGTACACCCTTTATGTCCCGGGTTATGAAAGAGCTGTGTAAATTGTTCAAAGTGACGCAATTGCGTACATCTGTGTATCACCCCCAAACCGATGGGCTGGTTGAAAGATTCAACAAAACCCTAAAACAAATGTTGAAGAAAGTGGTGGATAGAGATGGAAAGGATTGGGACTGTCTACTTCCTTATTTGATGTTTGCTATTAGGGAGGTGCCCCAATCCTCTACGGGATTCTCCCCCTTTGAGTTACTGTATGGGAGACACCCAAGAGGGCTGTTGGATATTGCCAAGGAAACTTGGGAAAGTGAGAGTTCTCCCCACAGGAGTGTGATTGAGCATGTCGCCCTGATGCAAGATCGAATTGCACAGGTAATGCCCATCGTGAAGGAACATTTGGCCCAAGCGCAGTTGGCACAGCAGAGAGTGTACAACCGTGGAGCAAAGACCCGTACCTTTTCCCCGGGGGATAGGATATTGGTACTTGTCCCTACGGTTGAAAGTAAATTCCTTGCCAAATGGCAAGGCCCCTACGAGATAATGGAAAAAGTGAGCGAAGTGAATTACAAGGTCAGACAACCAGGAAGGCGAAAGCCCGAACAGATATATCACGTTAATCTGTTGAAAGCCTGGAGGGATAGAGAGTCCCTAGTCGCAGAAACTTGGTCACCAGCTCAAACTGGTTGCGTGATTCCGGAGGTTGGAATAGCAGCCACCTTGTCACAACCCCAACAACAGGAGGTTAAGGAGTTTGTGCTTCGCAACAAGGAGGTGTTCTCTGAGCTGCCGGGACAAACATCTGGGGTAGAGCATGATATTATTACCCCGCCCGGTGAAAGGGTGAAGTTAAAACCCTATCGGATCCCAGAGGCCCGACGGGAGGCAATACGGGAGGAAGTACAGAAAATGCTGAACTTAGGGGTGATAGAGGAGTCCCAAAGTGATTGGTCTAGTCCCATTGTGTTGGTGCCTAAACCGGATGGGAGCTGGCGATTTTGTAACGATTTTCGTCAGTTGAACAAAGTTACAAAATTTGACACCTACCCCATGCCACGTATAGATGAGTTGATCGACCGGCTGGGAACAGCCCGATACATGACGACTCTTGACCTCACAAAAGGGTATTGGCAAATTCCCCTGGCCAAGTCGGCCAAAGAGAAAACCGCATTTGTAACCCCAGACGGGGCGTTCCATTATAAGAGAATGCCGTTCGGGTTACAGAATGCGCCGGCCACATTCCAGCGGAAAATGGACCAGATACTGAGGCCCCATCGGAAGTATGCTGCGGCTTACCTGGATGACGTAATTGTCCATAGCACAGATTGGGCCTCACATCTGCCAAAAGTGCAAGCAGTCCTAGACTCTATCCGGGAAGCGGGGTTTACGGCTAACCCCAAGAAGTGTACCATTGGGCAGGAGGAGGCCAAATATCTTGGGTACACCATTGGCAGGGGAGTGATAAAACCCCAACTCAACAAAGTCGAGGCCATCCAGAGTTGGCCACGTCCCAACAGCAAGAAGCAGGTACGGGCCTTTCTGGGAATCGCGGGTTATTATCGGCGCTTCATTCCCCACTTTGCTTCTAAGGCTGTGCCCCTAACCAACCTGACGAAAGGGAAAGGGTCGGTCATGATTAAATGGACCCCCGAGGCTGAGGCAGCATTCCAATTCTTGAAACAAGCCTTATGTAGCCAGCCAGTGTTGTACTCACCCGACTTCTCTAAAGACTTTGTCGTACAAAGTGATGCGTCAGATGTGGGGTTAGGAGCAGTATTGTCCCAGGTCTGGAACGGGGAAGAGCACCCAGTCATTTACCTCAGCAGGAAGTTGAAGTCCCATGAGGTAAATTACGCCACGGTTGAAAAGGAGTGTTTAGCGGTGAAGTGGGCTCTAGATTCCCTTCGGTACTATCTGCTAGGTAGGCACTTTGACATGGTTACGGATCACGCTCCGTTAAAGTGGATGGCTCAAAACAAGGAGACAAATAGAAGAGTGAATAGGTGGTTCCTGGCCCTACAGGAATTCAACTTCACAGTAAAGCATCGCCCTGGCGTTCAAATGGGGAATGTGGATGCTTTGTCTCGAGTACATGAATGCCTGATTGCTGGTGTTCCAACCCCAAGGTTAAAACAAGAGGGGGGGGTATGTGACAGCAGGAAGGTAAAGTCACCTGGTTGCATCCAGGGGGGTAGATATATTTCTCCCAGATTCAGGCTTTATGCTGACTTATACAACTAGGGAGGGAGTTGATGAAGCCCAGCTGAGGCTAGTGGGCTCATGGATGACTCATACCTCTAGGGAGAGGGCTGGGCGTCGTGCAGGCAGGGAGTTGATGAGACCAGCTGAAGCTTGTCAGCTCATTTAGGCCTCTATAAGAACTCCCAGATTCATTAGGTGTTAGCTCATGCCTGGACCCAGACCTGTGTGGACTGTCTAGGGAGAGTGAACCCCTGTGCGGTGAGGCAAAGCCTGTGTGGCTATTTGTTTGGACTTTTACTAAACCAGGGACTTAGGGACTAGGACAGCACCAGGCTGATCCCAGTTGTTAGTTTAGGAAACCTGCATGTTTAGTCAGAGGTCAAACTGACCAGGATTTATTTTGTTTATGTTTCTTTTTGGCTTTGCTGTGTTTTTGTCACTGTACATAGAGAAATAAACCGCACCTTTTGATTTTGAAAACCACAACCTCCGTCTGCTGGCCCTGTTTTTGTGTGGGGAGCCCAACCAGGGGGTCACACACACCCGCTACTGAGTTAACCCCCTCACAGTTGCGACTAAGGCCTCATTGTTCCAGCTCAACTCAGCCGACAGTATGCGAAAATGAAGGGCATACTGTCCCACAGAAACAGACTCTTGGCGGAGACGTAAAAGGGCGCTGGCCGCTGAAGAGACACGAGCCGGTTCTTCGAAGATATTCCAAAAAAGTTTCAAGAAGCCAGACAGGCTAGAAACCACTGGATCATTCAGTTCCCACAGAGGGGCTGCCCAGGCTAAAGCTTCACCAGAGAGGAGGGAAATGATATAGGCTACCTTAGCCCGATCAGACAGGAAGTTTTGGGGCTGGAGCTCAAAATGAATTGTGCATTGGCTAAGGAACCCCCTGCAAGCCTTGGAGTCCCCAGAAAAATGGGACGGAGCTGGCAGTTGTAGTGAGTGTGTGGCTGCGACTGGTGCAATAGGTGCAGCCGCTGGTTGTATTTGAGGTCGCGGATTCAGGGTTCCCAAGGAGGCCTGAAGCTGCTCAAAGCGAGAAGCCAGATCCTGGAGGAATCGCATCACCTGAGTCTGATTCGATTCCTGGGTTTCAAGTCTGCAAACTATGCCCTGCAACGGATCATCCACGGGTAACGGGATGTCAGCCGGGTTCATGGCTGATCAAACTGTCAAGGTCACCTGTGGCCAGGTGACAGATGCACACCGTAGGGGGACAGGAGTGCACCGCAAGGTAGTGAACCCTATGGCTGACTGCTGCGGATAGGAAACTGGGTTGGTTGAGGAAAGCGGGACCAGAGGAGCACAAATGGGATCCTAACGGAAGCTAGAGCCAAGATTCCCCAGGGCGCGGAGTCTAAGACCCAGCAGGTCTTCTCCAGGGCCTCTAGTGGTGAGGATGTTATGCTGCAGGCTGGGACCAGGTCGCGGCCCCTGGAGTTTCCTAGCTCACGCCCCGTAGGATAAGGGGAAAAGAGGGGAAGCAGCAGCACAAGATATGAGAGAACCGAATAACAAGCTGAAGGTCAGGGGCCACAAGCAGACAAGGATAACGAAAGAACGAGCCGAAGGTCAAGGGTCACGAGCAGACAGGGATAGTCGGGGACAAGCCAAATATGTAACAGAGAGACAGACGTAGCACACGGCAGGCAGGAACCCAAACACACAATGCCTATCAAACACGTTGATCAGCAAAGCAGGCTTGCAGTGCACAGGTTAATATAGTGTTCTGTGATAGGGCCTGGGGTGGAGTCTGGCTGGGAGGAGATTATAAAGGAAGCCAGGTGAAAGGGCTCAGGCCTCTAAGATGAACACATGGGAAGGAAGGTAAGCTGACAGACAAACACTACTGCATATCCATGACAGTATGTTCGCTGAGTGGATGTACCCATAGGCGTACCAATACGTTTAAGTCCACCGTAACTAATGTTGAGCATAAAATATTGCCTTTTATTACTTGCTCCACGGAGAGAGTTGTATATCTCCTACAATGTCCATGTGGACTCCAATATGTGGGTAGGACCAAGCGACCTCTCCGTGTTAGATTGAACGAACATATCACAAATATTCTCACAGGTTTTCCAAAACATCCAGTATCCCGGCACTACCTAGAGATTCATGCCAAAGACCCCACCAATATGATCTTTCTGGGGATAGACAAGTACTCTGCCAGATGGAGAGGAGACTCCATGATTAGAAGTATTTCCAGACTTGAGATGTCCTGGATCCACAAACTGAAGAGTTATGTACCGTTTGGGATGAACGTTGAAGTAGATCTCAACGCCTTCATCGATAACTCTTAGTTTGGTGAGAGTGGGAGTTATGTCCATGTTTCTGAGAGCTATGCGAAGTCCGGTATTTTGGTGACTTCATTTGTCTACAAATACATATTCTTATGTGTGTAACCCTGCCATAATATGGACCCTAAATGGGCCCCTATGTGTCGGAGTATTTCCCCCCCTCTTCCTTCTCTTTTTATTATCATATTTAGTGGAGGTATTTTTTGTCTTTTTTTGACCCCCACTAGATATGATTTCTTATAGTACATAAATAGGGTTTTTTAAGAGAATTGGAAACATTGTTTTTAATATCATTCACATGAATGTATGTTTTTCATTAATATATATATATATGTATACTTCTCTACAATATACCCTTTTTCTTTGGTACTTTTATGTTTTTTAATGGTATACCGTGCAGCGGTGGACATGTGGATGGTGTTTATTAAATTAGGCATTTATCCCGTCCACCTTCATGACATGGTGAATTTCAACTGGGTTTCATTACTTAAATGTTATTTTATTTGTTACCTCTTTTATTTTGAACATATTTGGGGTTACATTTGTCCACCTATGTACCGCTGCCTGTAATTCAAAGTGAGGCTTGGTTATATGTTGGTTCCGGGCCGGGCCTTGCTGGCAGTGTGGAGGCTTGGTGTTATTGCCGTGGCTCCATTGGCCGCTCAGAGCGAGGCTTGGCTTCTCTCCTTCTATATCTTGTGATGCGTCAGCACGTCACCTGATCCCCAAGACGACGTGTATTGACACGAAAGGTGCGTCAGGAGGTGTGCGTGCTGACGTCATCACTAAGGGACAGGTACGGCGGACCGGCCGGTTGTTATGTTCTTCTCATTTTATATTGTGTAAGTGTTTTTATACCCTGTTTTCTTAAAATAAATTTACATTGGGTAATGCACTATTGAGCCTCCTCTTTCTCCTTGGGTAAACTTTGATGCATTCACTGCATATCAAATGACGTTTGGATTCCTCTGGAGTTCCCTGGATCTTGTTTTGGATCTCCCCCTTGGATTGCGGATGTGCCTAATTGTTTCTTACCTCTGGTAAGCAGCTTGCATTGTTGGTGGTGGACACGGGTGTGCATGCACTGAATTTCAAATCAGTTGTGGTTCACTTCTTCACGGCTTCTTTTAATTTCTGGTTTTGATGGGACTTATTTTGGATATATCCATCTTCATGGGACACGTTCATTGTTACTACCATTGAACTTTATTCATTCATTATATGTGTGGATTTGTTAATACCTATTTCAAACATTAGGCAATTCACATTAGCGCACTTGTTCTTTTTTCTTTTTGTTTACCCTATATGTTATCACATATTACAGGTGCTGCTGTATGTTTACTTATGTTTATTGGTTAGCGCGGTTTATTGCTTTAGTTTTGCACCATTGTATTTTTTGATATTAGCACTGCAGCTTGCCTATACAGTTCATTCTGCATTATATAGATTTTATATTCATTTCACATTATCACACTTTACTCTTTAAATAATCCATCCCCCACTAAGGGAAGATGGATATTTTTGAGTTTAGAGCCACTAGAGTGGTCAACACCGAGGGTGTTTTTGAGGCTTTTTCCTATGAGGGAGGCAACCTTGGGGGTTTGTTTATGCGTCTTAAGAATCTCATGATTTCAGAGACGCATACCCAATGGGATATCGCCTATTTGGAAACATATGTCAAAAACAAGATGTTTCCACGCAGCCTCAGGTGGGAAGTGAGCCCACAAAAAGGAGAAACACAATTAGAGGAATGTTTCAGGTATTTTAATACAGCTGGGATCAATTTCCTCCAGTTCCTCATTGAGAGGAAAAACATTAAATTGGCACGATTGGATGAGGAGATTAAGGTCCTAAAGGAACAACTCACCCCATTCAACGGGACCAATGAATATAAGGAGAGGTCATTACCACTCTTAAAAATTTTAGAGAAGGAGGATAGGGAACAGAAATAAAAAAAAAGAAAAAGTACAATCGAGATCTGGTTGATTACCAGAACAGTATTGTATTTGATTGGCAAAATAAACTTTTAGCTGAACAGTTTGCCCCCATAAGTCAAGAGATGGAGGTTACTACTCAACATATCGCTAATAATGCAAATATTGGTCCATCTGTTCCCAACCCTCAACCTGTTAATAAACATATAACAGGGGGTCGTACGCAAGCCCCACACAAGGGGAGGCGAGGTTCATACCAATCACCCTCCAGACAGGGTGGGGGAGGTAGGGGATTACCTACACAGGCTCCCAAACCTCCACGCCCCTTTCGCAGACCAGGACCAGGACCTCAGGGCCAACGGGGGCGTGGTTATGGTCATGGCCCCACAGGATCTAATCAACCACGGCCACCTCATATATCCAATCAGGGGAATATGGGAAGCACATATAGAAATGTCCCATCCTACCTACCTAATCCCAATCAGGGATGGGCTCAGGGGAACTATCAAGGTCCTCATTCAAGCTATGGTCCGGGCCATTTTGATAAAGAGGGTGCTACATCCTATCATTTTCAACCCCCAGGTCCATCTATATATAGGGACGATTATGAATATAATGTGGACATATCAAATAATTTTTTTCCCCTTAGTGATCGGTATGGCCCTTTATCCGACCATGAGAATGGTTACCAGAGTCAAATGCAGCACTCTGGTGCCACTCGTCATGAGATCTGTGATAGCCCCGGTCCATCTGGACAAGAGGGACAACATTGGGGTTTTCACAGATTGGGCCAAGGCACCAAAAGGTCGTGCGACGCACGAGAGGAACTAGAGGGGGGGCTAGGGCTAGAAACAAAAAGACAAAAATCATGAGGGGTTCAGGAATTTTTAATTTGAGTTCTGCTATTTTAACTGATGCAGAACAGACTGTACTTGATAAGGGTCTTAAATATGTCCCCCCATGCAGGCTGAATAAATTTCAGACCTATATGGATGTGCATCGATTCATTAGGAGAGTTAGTATTAAACGTCATTTTTTGTGTAATCCTATTGGGACAAATAATGACCTGTTACCTGGGTTTACTCACTCAGGACTATCCAATGCTTCCTTGTTTAATCCCCCTGGAGCATTGGCTCCACCTCTTAAAGTATTTAGGGATGTGGTCCTTAGGGATTTGGACCGGTTGCCACTCAAAAAAGTACATTCCGATAGAACTCTGGCTGAAGGCCTTGATTCCCTATGTAAAAATAGGGATCTTGTCATTAGGCCTGCAGACAAAGGGGGGGGGGGTATTATCATCTTGGATAAGGCTGACTATCTCTCTGAGATGTTCCGGATTGTTAACGATCAGGACACCTATACTCCCCTACCCTCTGACCCAAAGGCCATCTATACTAGAGAGCTATCAGCATTGGTTCAAAGAGGTTTCGATCTTGGGATACTTAATAGAAAGGAGAGTGAGTACTTGGTGCCTAGAGCACCACGCACACCTATCATCTATTATCTTCCCAAGATACACAAATATGCCACTCACCCCCCGGGATGCCCTATTATTAGTGGCATTGATTCCATCACGTCCCGGGTGGGACGCTATATTGATGGCTTTTTACAACCATTAGTTTCAATGATGCCCTCACATCTTAAAGATTCCCAGCAGGTTATCGACATTTTGACTGGAATTACTCCCAAAAACAATATGTGGCTGGTAACGGTGGACGTTACGTCCTTATACACCATTATCCCTCACAACTTGGGTTTATTTGCAGTAGAATACTATTTTAGGCGCGACTCTGGATTGTTTGATGAACAGATTTCATATATTCTCGAATTATTAACATTTGCTGCTTCTAGAAGTTACTTCTGGTTTAACAACCAATTCTACAGGCAAGATAGAGGTGTGGCTATGGGGGCAAAGTATGCCCCCAGTTTGGCCAACCTCTTTATGGCCCTATGGGAGGAGGACGTCGTCTATGCCCAACGCCCGCCCCAACTTATGTTGTGGGCAAGGTACATCGACGACGTCCTCCTCCTATGGGATGGGGATCGTCAGGACTTGGATGTCTATATGGATCACCTCAATAATAATACTAGGGGTATTGTTTTGAATTTTGAGGCTAGTCAGGAGGAGATTCACTTTTTGGATTTAAAAATATGTATTAAAGATGGCTCCTTCACTACCTCTACTTTCTTCAAAAACACTGATAGAAATTCATATATACCTATTGTGACAGCAGGAAGGTAAAGTCACCTGGTTGCATCCAGGGGGGTAGATATATTTCGCCCAGATTCAGGCTTTACGCCGACTTATACAACTAGGTGGAGAGTTGTATAAGCCCAGCTGAGGCTAGAGGGCTCATGGATGACTCATACCTCTAGGGAGAGTGTGGGGCGTCGTGCAGACAGGGAGTTGATGAGACCAGCTGAAGCTTGTCAGCTCATTTAGGCCTCTATAAGAACTCCCAGGTTCATTAGATGTTAGCTCATGCCTGGAACCAGACCTGTGTGGACTGTCTAGGGAGAGTGAACCCCTGTGCGGTGAGACAAAGCCTGTGTGGCTATTTGCTTGGACATTTAAAACCAGGGACTTAGGGACTAGGACAGCACTAGGCTGATCCCAGTTGTTAGTTAGGAAACCTGTATGTTTAGTCAGAGGTCAAGTTGACCAGGATTTATTTTGTTTATGTTTCTTTTGGCTTTGCTGTGTTTTGTCACTGTAAATAGAAAATAAACCGCACCTTTTTTTGATTTTGAAAACCACAACCTCCGTTTGCTGGGTCTGTTTTTGTGTGGGGAGCCCATCCCGGGGGTCACACACACCCGCTGCCGAGCTAACCCCCTCACAGTTGGTGGAGAATGCTGGCAGTTTTTTTTTTAAGCCAGCATGGAGGAGATACTGAAGCAGCTGGCTCTAGCAAATGCCAATCAACAGCAGACAAATGCAGGTTTGCAAAAGAGCCTTGCAGCTCAACAACAGAACTTCGCAGCCCAGCAGCAAGCTCATCAACAGAGCCTTGCAGCCCAGCAGCAAGCTCACCAACAGAGTCTGGAAGCTCAGCAACAAGCCCAGCAGCAATCTGAGGCCCGCTTCATAGACCTGTTACAGAAGCAAGAGCAGAGACTACAACAAATGGAAGCAGTAATGCAGCAACGTCCGCAGACCAGTGAGGAAAGCCGTCCCACTAATACCGCGTCCTTTGGGGTGAGTCGTTTATTGACAAAAATGACTGGAGAGGATGATCCAGAGGTATTTTTGACCACATTTGAAAGGACTGCTGAAAGAGAAAAGTGGCCTGAGGAGCAGTGGGCTGGACTGGTGGCTCCTCTGTTAACTGGTGAATCGCAGAAGGCTTACTATGACCTAGAGCCTGACCAAGCAAAAGACTATGTGATGCTAAAAGCTGAAATATTGGCAAGGCTGGGTGTCACCCAGGCTGTCCGGGCTCAGCGTGTGCATAACTGGACTTTCCAGCTTGGAAAACCCCCCAGGTCTCAAATGTATGATCTCATTCACCTGAGCAGAAAGTGGCTACAGCCAGAGACTTTGTCCGCACCAAAGATTGTGGAACGTGTTGTAATGGATCGGTTTTTGAGAGCTCTTCCTACTGCCATCCAAAAGTGGGTAAGCCATGGAGACCCAGAGACGGCCGATGGTCTTGTGGATCGTGTGGAGAAATACTTGGCTACAGAGAACCTGACGGCCTCTTCCAGAGACACTCGGACTTTCCACCCTAAGACCAGACCATCCCCAGGGGCGGATAAGAGGATTCCAAGGGGTGAGGGTGGAGAGAGTGAGAGGGTGGGAGCTCTACCCCAAGTTTGGCGAGAACAGCCTGGGAAATCAGCGGCTCAAGAGGCGGCAAGAAGGATCGTTTGCTACCGCTGCCGGCAAGCGGGACATATTGCAGCCAATTGCCCGGTTGTGGAGGAACCCATGCAGTGTGACTTTCTGACGGGCAGACGTCAGTCGCTGTGTGCGACAGTCACATGCACTGCCATTCGAGGAACTGAGAAACATTTATGCAAAATGTGTGTTAATGGTAGAAATGTTGTGGTATTGCTGGATTCAGGTAGCCTTGTGACCCTGATAAAGGCTGAGTTAGTTAAAACAGAGGTCTCTGGGAATAGCAAGGTAGCTGTTATTTGTGTGCATGGGGACACCCGAGAGTATCCAGTGACTACAGTGTGTTTCGAGACCCCCAAAGGTACCCTCTCTCATCCAGTGGGCTTAGTATCTCAGTTACCGCATGACGCCATTGTGGGAAGGGATTTTCCGAAGTTCTGGGAACTGTGGGATGATCCTGAGCCCCCCACTGGTGCCCCTATGTACCAGGAATGTGATAGCCAGAACTCCCCTGAGAGTGGTGAGGACTCTCCGGAATTTCCCTTATCAGTATTGGCAGGGGAGACTCAAGAAACTGGAGAGGAGCCCACCTCCTCAGACGAAAACCTACCGTCTGTGGAGTTTTCTGATCTTGAGGTTCACAGGGAAAACTTTGCCACAGAACAGTTGAAAGACCCCGCCCTAATAAAGGCACGGGAAAACGTAGTGAAAATAGATGGCGAGTTAGTGAACCCAGATAATACCTGCACTTACCCATACTTCAGCGTAGAGAAGGACCTACTGTATCGGGTGGCAAAAAGGGCAGAAGAAACCGTTGAGCAGCTTGTGGTGCCCAAACCTTACAGGAAGTTGGTGTTGGAGTTGGCCCATGGGCACATTCTTGGAGGTCATCTGGGGACAGAGAAAACCCGAGAGAGGGTATTACAGAGATTCTATTGGCCGGGGTTGATGAAGGACATAGAAAATTATTGTTCCTCCTGCCCTGTGTGTCAGAGGTCGGCCCCGATGCCACATTTCCGTAGCCCGCTGGTCCCTCTACCCATCATTGAGGTCCCGTTTGAGAGGATCGCCATGGATTTGGTAGGTCCTATAATCAAGTCCGCTAGGGGGCACCAGTACATATTAGTTATAATGGACTATGCCACCCGTTATCCAGAAGCGATCCCTCTCCGAAATACCTCGGCCAAAACCATAGCCAAAGAGCTATCTCTTGTGTTTAGCCGGGTGGGTATTTGTAAAGAACTGCTTACGGACCAAGGTACACCCTTTATGTCCCGGGTTATGAAGGAGCTGTGTAAATTGTTCAAAGTGACGCAATTACGTACATCTGTGTACCACCCCCAAACCGATGGGCTGGTTGAAAGATTCAACAAAACCCTAAAACAAATGTTGAAGAAAGTGGTGGATAGAGATGGAAAGGATTGGGACTGTCTACTTCCTTATCTGATGTTTGCTATTAGGGAGGTGCCCCAATCCTCTACGGGATTCTCCCCCTTTGAGTTACTGTATGGGAGACACCCAAGAGGGCTGTTGGATATTGCCAAGGAAACTTGGGAAAGTGAGAGTTCTCCCCACAGGAGTGTGATTGAGCATGTCGCCCTGATGCAAGACCGAATTGCACAGGTAATGCCCATCGTGAAGGAACATTTGGCCCAAGCGCAGTTAGCACAGCAGAGAGTGTACAACCGTGGAGCCAAGACCCGTACCTTTTCCCCGGGGGATAGGATACTGGTACTTGTCCCTACGGTTGAAAGTAAATTCCTTGCCAAATGGCAAGGCCCCTACGAGATAATAGAAAAAGTGAGCGAAGTGAATTACAAGGTCAGACAACCAGG
Organism: Rana muscosa; assembly: GCA_029206835.1. Classification (NCBI taxonomy): domain Eukaryota; kingdom Metazoa; phylum Chordata; class Amphibia; order Anura; family Ranidae; genus Rana; species Rana muscosa. Next base: position 97,018,078 of record CM055123.1, on the reverse strand, counting down.
AAGGCGAAAGCCCGAACAGATCTATCACGTTAATCTGTTGAAAGCCTGGAGGGATAGAGAGTCCCTAGTCGCAGACACTTGGTCACCAGCTCAAACTGGTTGCGTGATTCCTGAGGTTGGAATAGCAGCCACCTTGTCACAACCCCAACAACAGGAGGTTAAGGAGTTTGTGCTTCGCAACAAGGAGGTATTCTCTGAGCTGCCGGGACAAACATCTGGGGTAGAGCATGACATCATTACCCCGCCCGGTGAAAGGGTGAAGTTAAAACCCTATCGGATCCCAGAGGCCCGACGGGAGGCAATACGGGAGGAAGTACAGAAAATGCTGAACTTAGGGGTGATAGAGGAGTCCCAAAGTGATTGGTCTAGTCCCATTGTGTTGGTGCCTAAACCGGATGGGAGCTGGCGATTTTGTAACGATTTTCGTCAGTTGAACAAAGTTACAAAATTTGACACCTACCCCATGCCACGTATAGATGAGTTGATCGACCGGCTGGGAACAGCCCGATACATGACGACTCTTGACCTCACAAAAGGGTATTGGCAAATCCCCCTGGCCAAATTGGCCAAAGAGAAAACCGCATTTGTAACCCCAGACGGGGCGTTCCAATATAAAAGAATGCCGTTCGGGTTACAGAATGCGCCGGCCACATTCCAGCGGAAAATGGACCAGATGCTGAGGCCCCATCGGAAGTATGCTGCGGCTTACCTGGATGACGTAATTGTCCATAGCACAGATTGGGCCTCACATCTGCCAAAAGTGCAAGCAGTCCTGGACTCTGTTCGGGAAGCGGGGTTTACGGCTAACCCCAAGAAGTGTACCATTGGGCAGGAGGAGGCCAAATATCTTGGGTACACCATTGGGAGGGGAGTAATAAAACCCCAACTCAACAAAGTCGAGGCCATCCAGAGTTGGCCACGTCCCAACAGCAAGAAGCAGGTACGAGCCTTTCTGGGAATCGCTGGGTATTATCGGCGATTCATTCCCCACTTTGCTTCTAAGGCTGTGCCCCTAACCAACCTAACGAAGGGGAAAGGGTCGGTCATGATTAAATGGACCCCCGAGGCTGAGGCAGCATTCCAATTCTTGAAACAAGCCTTATGTAGCCAGCCAGTGTTGTACTCACCCGACTTCTCTAAAGACTTTGTCATACAAAGTGATGCGTCAGATGTGGGGTTAGGAGCAGTATTGTCCCAGGTCTGGAACGGGGAAGAGCACCCAGTCATTTACCTCAGCAGGAAGTTGAAGTCCCATGAGGTAAATTACGCCACCGTTGAAAAGGAGTGTTTAGCGGTGAAGTGGGCTCTAGATTCCCTTCGGTACTACCTGCTAGGTAGGCACTTTGACATGGTTACGGATCACGCTCCGTTAAAGTGGATGGCTCAAAACAAGGAAACAAATAGAAGAGTGAATAGGTGGTTCCTGGCCCTCCAGGAATTCAACTTCACAGTAAAGCATCGCCCTGGCGTTCAAATGGGGAATGTGGATGCTTTGTCTCGAGTACATGAATGCCTGATTGCTGGTGTTCCAACCCCGAGGTTAAAACAAGAGGGGGGGGTATGTGACAGCAGGAAGGTAAAGTCACCTGGTTGCATCCAGGGGGGTAGATATATTTCGCCCAGATTCAGGCTTTACGCCGACTTATACAACTAGGTGGAGAGTTGTATAAGCCCAGCTGAGGCTAGTGGGCTCATGGATGACTCATACCTCTAGGGAGAGTGTGGGGCGTCGTGCAGACAGGGAGTTGATGAGACCAGCTGAAGCTTGTCAGCTCATTTAGGCCTCTATAAGAACTCCCAGCTTCATTAGATGTTAGCTCATGCCTTGAACCAGACCTGTGTGGACTGTCTAGGGAGAGTGAACCCCTGTGCGGTGAGACAAAGCCTGTGTGGCTATTTGCTTGGACATTTAAAACCAGGGACTTAGGGACTAGGACAGCACTAGGCTGATCCCAGTTGTTAGTTAGGAAACCTGTATGTTTAGTCAGAGGTCAAGTTGACCAGGATTTATTTTGTTTATGTTTCTTTTGGCTTTGCTGTGTTTTGTCACTGTAAATAGAAAATAAACCGCACCTTTTTTTGATTTTGAAAACCACAACCTCCGTTTGCTGGGCCTGTTTTTGTGTGGGGAGCCCATCCCGGGGGTCACACACACCCGCTGCCGAGCTAACCCCCTCACACTATTAATAGTTGCCTTCATCCATCATGGCTGAAATCCGTACCTAAGAGCCAGTTTATTAGGTTGAAACGGAATTGTACAGACCATAAGGAATTTCTAACACAAGCACAGACTCTTATTGGTCAATTTTTGGAAAAAGGGTATTCCAATGATTCACTCATTGATACTCTAAATGAAGTAGTATTGTTGGATAGGAAAGACCTATTGGCTGAGAAGCCTAGGTCCCAATTGAAAGTACCATCCATTCCATTTGTTACCACCTATTCAACCCAAGATAGGGGCATTAAACAGTTGATTAAAAAACATTGGCACATACTTACAAACGATCCTGTCCTGCAGGGAGTATTACCTGTTCACCCTCAGGTTATATACAAAGGAGCACCTTCCTTACGAGGGAAAGTGGCACCCAACATATTAGATCCCCCTTCTGTGCACAAGAAATTTCTTGACCAGTTGGTAGGTTTCTATCAGTGTAGGAGGTGCAGAGTATGTTCGCTGAGTGGATGTACCCATAGGCGTACCAATACGTTTAAGTCCACCGTAACTAATGTTGAGCATAAAATATTGCCTTTTATTACTTGCTCCACGGAGAGAGTTGTATATCTCCTACAATGTCCATGTGGACTCCAATATGTGGGTAGGACCAAGCGACCTCTCCGTGTTAGATTGAACGAACATATCACAAATATTCTCACAGGTTTTCCAAAACATCCAGTATCCCGGCACTACCTAGAGATTCATGCCAAAGACCCCACCAATATGATCTTTCTGGGGATAGACAAGTACTCTGCCAGATGGAGAGGAGACTCCATGATTAGAAGTATTTCCAGACTTGAGATGTACTGGATCCACAAACTGAAGAGTTATGTACCGTTTGGGATGAACGTTGAAGTAGATCTCATCGCCTTCATCGATAACTCTTAGTTTGGTGAGAGTGGGAGTTATGTCCATGTTTCTGAGAGCTATGCGAAGTCCGGTATTTTGGTGACTTCATTTGTCTACAAATACATATTCTTATGTGTGTAACCCTGCCATAATATGGACCCTAAATGGGCCCCTATGTGTCAGAGTATTTCCCCCCCTCTTCCTTCTCTTTTTATTATCATATTTAGTGGAGGTATTTTTTGTCTTTTTTTGACCCCCACTAGATATGATTTCTTATAGTACATAAATAGGGTTTTTTAAGAGAATTGGAAACATTGTTTTTCATATCATTCACATGAATGTATGTTTTTCATTAATATATATATATGTATATTTCTCTACAATATACCCTTTTTCTTTGGTACTTTTATGTTTTTTAATGGTATACCGTGCAGCGGTGGACATGTGGATGGTGTTTATTAAATTAGGCATTTATCCCGTCCACCTTCATGACATGGTGAATTTCAACTGGGTTTCATTACTTAAATGTTATTTTATTTGTTACCTCTTTTATTTCGAACATATTTGGGGTTACATTTGTCCATCTATGTACCGCTGCCTGTAATTCAAAGTGAGGCTTGGTTATATGTTGGTTCCGGGCCGGGCCTTGCTGGCGGTGTGGAGGCTTGGTGTTATTGCCGTGGCTCCATTGGCCGCTCAGAGCGAGGCTTGGCTTCTCTCCTTCTATATCTTGTGATGCGTCAGCACGTCACCTGATCCCCAAGATGACGTGTATTGACACGAAACGTGCGTCGGGAGGTGTGCGTGCTGACGTCATCACTAAGGGACAGGTACGGCGGACCGGCCGGTTGTTATGTTCTTCTCATTTTATATTGTGTAAGTGTTTTTATACCCTGTTTTCTTAAAATAAATTTACATTGGGTAATGCACTATTGAGCCTCCTCTTTCTCCTTGGGTAAACTTTGATGCATTCACTGCATATCAAATGACGTTTGGATTCCTCTGGAGTTCCCTGGATCTTGTTTTGGATCTCCCCCTTGGATTGCGGATGTGCCTAATTGTTTCTTACCTCTGGTAAGCAGCTTGCATTGTTGGTGGTGGACACGGGTGTGCATGCACTGAATTTCAAATCAGTTGTGGTTCACTTCTTCACGGCTTCTTTTAATTTCTGGTTTTGATGGGACGTATTTTGGATATATCCATCTTCATGGGACACGTTCATTGTTACTACCATTGAACTTTATTCATTCATTATATGTGTGGATTTGTTAATACCTATTTCAAACATTAGGCAATTCACATTAGCGCACTTGTTCTTTTTTCTTTTTCTTTTTTCTTTATGTTTTTTGATCCTTTGTTAGAGCTGGTTATACAAACAATTTGGGTGATCGTAGTGTACTCCCCTGAAGAAGCCAGACCCGGTGAAATATATAGGGATACAACACCACACCTGACCCCCGCCATACTCCATTTGGGCTAACCAGCAACCCAGAAAACCCCTGTTTGTATAAGTTGTTTTTATCATTATACTGTTTTTCATGTATTTGTATAATATCTATAAGATATTTTAATAAAATTATAAACTTATGATGGTGATTACGTGATAATTTCAAAAGCACCGTTATAATCCCATTTTTCTTGTTCTTTTGATATCACCATGTCCTCATGTTGATGGTGACAAGGGCCTCATCCCCACAACCCTTGACCGGTGGTTGTGGGGGTCTGCGGGCGGGGGGCTTATCGGAATCTGGAAGACCCCTGTAACAAAGGGGACCCCCAGATCCCGTTGGAATAAGTCCTTTATTAAAAAAAAAAAAAAGATTCAAGCAGTGGTGATCCACTCTCAGTCTCCACTTCAACGTTGTCGGTATCCTGCAATGGATGATCTCCTCTCCAGGTCTCCGGTGGAGACAGGATGCTGTTCCTCACTGCGCTTGACATCTCATCGCTGGAGCCTGGACCTGGAGAGGAGATCATCCATCGCTGGATACCGACATACCGACAGCGTTGAAGTGGAGACCGAGAGTGGATTACCACTGATGGAATCTTAATTTTTTTTTATTTTTTATTTTTTTTAATAAAGGACTTATCCCAACGGTGTCTGTGTGTTTTTTTACAAATTTTTTACACTTTCTTTGTGAAATGGTAGGGGTACAATGTACCCCTTACCAATTCACATAGGGGGGTGGGATCTGGGGGTCCCCTTTGTTAAAGGGGTCTTCCAGATTCCGATAAGCCCCCCCGTAGACCCCCACAACCACTGGGCAAGGGTTGTGGGGATGAGGCCCTTGTTCCCATCACAGACCCCCAAAGCATCCTCTCCATGTTGAGGGCATGTGGCCTGGTACTGTTCACGAGGGGGGGTGCTCTCTCGTCCCCCCCTCTTTTCCTGCGGCCTGCCAGGTTGCGTGCTCGGATAAAGGGCCTGGTATGGATTTTTGGGATGAACTCCAGGCAATTTTTTTAAAATTTGGCTCGGAGTTCCCCTTAAAATGATGCTCCCAGCAATACAGAGAAAAGTCATTGAAAGTCATAAAAAAAAAAAAAAAAAAAAGATACTACATTGATGTGTGGTAAAGCACTGCAATAGAATGTGCAGGTATGAAGGGGACTTTAAATGTGGATTTATGTATGAATCCCAATAATTTTTTCCTGACCATTCAAATTAGGGTGAGCTGGGATGATATATATGTATGCAGACAGGGTACATCTGCTACTGCAATGAAACATTGATCCCCTATTTTCTGTAAAACAGAAGCAGTTCTAGTGGAAAGGTATAGCCAAAACTTTTAACATTTTGGATTGATTAGAGAAGGGATAAAGTGGATCTAAGGTTATTTGTTTTTATTTTGCTGTCTGTGTACCATTGGGGACATTTCATTGTTAGAGGAAATCTATCAATGTTAGGAGATTTACCCACTTAGACAACTCTTCCATTAGAAGATATCCCTTCATAGGGAGTAACTCTTCCCCACTCTATTAGATACACATTAAAATATACACATTAGTAAGTCACTACCTATAATACCATTATACCATTTGCGGCTTCAGAATTCACAGATGCACCAACCCAGCCTATACCGATAATGTCCAATATATTAATGTATTCATAATTTCTAGAAGTCTCAGAGTGGTGGGCCTCTTACCTTTGTAAGGACAAAAATACATCACTAGCTCTTTCTGTTTGACAATTGTGAACAAAACAATTTATTATCCAGTCTAATTGAGCTGATAGAATCACTTTACTGCATATTCATTTCTTTCACTTCCTATTTAAAACAATCAAAGAACTGCCAAATGGTGTAAATATCCCTGTTAGATCTTAACCAAAAAGAACTTGTCATAAGTCAGTGTTAAAATGACAGAAGTGGAGAACAACATAATGAGTCATGATTTTCTATAATGTGAGTGCATACATTTTTATCTAAAGACAAAACTTTAGGCTTTGCATAGAGTGTGAAAGAGTTAAAACCCTGTCATAATGCTGTCTGCATCCCTGCTGGGGAGGTTTACCATCATCACCGCTAGTGATGAGTGGCAGCGGCGGCTGGTGGTATATTTTTTTTGAGGGGGGGTGGCAAAAATTTGGTCAGGTCACAGGCACCCCCCGGTAGGTCGGTCAGTCACCAGCCCCGCACATACCCCATCTAGGTCGCGGGTAGCACTTCCTCCAGGCGACTGGCGGCATCTCCTCCTCCTGGTGCTCATGGTGGCTTCCCCTGCATCTCCTCCCTCCTCTTCCTTGGCGACCAATAGGATTGTTTCTCCTCTCGGCCAATCGGGTAAAATTTAAAACAATCAAGAAGCGCATATATAGGTTTGTATACTCAGAAAAGCATGGTCACAGGGGCCCCTACTCATTAACAAAGTAAACAGAAATAAAGACGCCTACATAATTTTTGATAAGGCCTTTATTATAAAAAAAGTCCTATGATTCATCATCAATACTGTTGTGCAGAGATGAAGATCCATGTCAATCACAATAAAAGACATGTGACACCCGCTAAAAGAAAAAAAATCTCTCTGAACAATAGACACATACAATCCCGTCAATAATTTGTCATTGCCCAAATAATCTAAACCAGCCTAAACCCAAGGGAAACAACAGAGATCATCCAGATATATCCAGCACAAAAGATTGCTAGTTTCCTTGAAAATGTTCAGTCTGTGGCACTAGCTTTTTGGCCTCTTTTGGGCTCCATAGATAGGGACCAAGCAATCCTTTCTTAAAAACTGGGAGACTTTCTGGGAAAATTAAAATGGAACCAATGGGGAAATTATAAAAAATAATATGTTGGAACAAATATGGGTTTAGAAGCCTTTCAACGATTTTTTTCAGCAAATAGAAATGTGTGAATGAAAACTGCATACGGTATATAGAAAATATAAGCAAATATATTTTCAAGACATCTCCCATGATTTAATTCAGTTGTATGTGCAGATCTCCAAATTGTATTTTCCAAAGTTTTTTTTTTTTTGGAGAATATGGAAAGGCAATACAGATTACTATAGAAGTTAAGGCATATGTTAGTCATAATCACAGCGGTACCGTTTTCCAATTGTAAGCTTTGGTACATTAACTGGGTTTTGGTGCCATACTGTGGTGCATTCCATTACTAATAGTACAAAGAAAAAGAAAAAGGAAAGATACCCGTAACTGAATAAAAAAATAAAAGAGGAAAATTACAGAAGATAACAAAGTTATGCTGAGTTAAGAGAAAAAGGCTATAGACAATTACATGTGTCATATCTACAAACAGTATATTTAACCATGACCAATCCTATGGGCAGTATTGAGTGCGTTTTGGAAATATCACATATCACCTGAAAAAAAAAGGATAAGATATATATAAGGCCACTGTCTCACAATGTACCACCATATGCAGTCCATCCGGACCATTTGTTATTGAAAACATGCATGGTATATAGAATAGTATGATGGATACACTCCATTAGTTTAATGGTTTCCATTCTTTGTAATACCTGAGCCCAGAGTACCGTGGGTGAGCACCAGTTTAGGGCTATGGCCCACAAGATAGCACAGAGAAGCGTATGTGCTAGTTTTTGGTTTGGGGGAGGGATATCTGGTATGGAGGTGAAGAGTAGGCACATTGGTGCTATCAGTGTGATCAGTGACCCAGTCATCTGTGCTACCTTGGAGGCTGCCTGACTCCATATATGTTTCAGTTGAGAACAGCTCCAAAATGTGTGGCCTGGCAGCCCCTAAAGCAAGTGTCTTGGACTTCTGGGTAGAATGTATGTACTCTATCTGGGGTGAGGTACCATCTCGTGTTTAGCTTCACTACAGTTTTCTTTAGAGACATAGAGTGAGAACATTTATGCATGTTTAGTATCATGTCTGACCATTCCTCTGAGGAAAATTCTTGGCCTATGTCTGATTCCCAATGGGTCATAGCAGTTGATTTCTCTGGTAAGTGCAATTCATTAAGGTACTTATATACCATTGAAATGGTCCCTTTCTCCCTAGACAAATTGTAGCAGACTTTTTCATATTGAGAGAGTCTGGGACTAGCATTCAGTGAGTATAGTGATTCAAAGACGTGCCTTATTTGGAGATATTTATAAAACCTGGATCTCGGAATATCAAACTGGTCCTGAAGGAGTGACAAAAGGCTAAATTGTGATCCATGTGTTAGGGCTTTAGGAGTAGTAAGAGCATTTTTTTCCCACCAGAGAAACTTGTCAGGTGATTCATACGCTGGGGGGAATCTCGTATCTCCCAGAAATTTAGCTAGGGGGGGTCTGCATGATCTCAATTTAAATTTATGGTGGTACATTGGGTCCTGGGTCTCATTCCAGCGCTCCACAGTAGGCACACCATATTTTTAAAGGAACCGAAGAACAAAGGGATTTTTAGGCGTTACTAAACTCACAACAGTAAAATCAGTCTGTATATGCAGTAAAGCATGCTTGTTATACTTACTGTGAAACACAAGGTGTTAATCCTCCACATGGTGTAAAAAGTCTGCTTGATCCTGTCTTCTCTGATCCTCCCCTTCTTCCACAGTCTCCTGATAGTACAAAGCCTTGGGGGCACTCTGCACATGCTCAGTTTGGTGTGTATTGCCAGACAGTTTTTTTGTGATCAACACAGGGTCAATCAGCACTGTCCAGACAGAGGATCAAGGGTCCTGAAGCCTCATGGGACAGTCAGAGGAGAATGAAAACTCCTCCTACAAGCTTTTACCAGACACTGATAGAAGTCATAAGATTGCTATATACTGCTGATGAAAAAAGATATTTAGCAATTTATATTTGCTAAAACTATTGCATTTCCATGTTCTATGTACTTTTGGAGACCAGATATAGTCAGCGGCGGCTGGTGCTCCATTTTTTTTTGTTGAGGGGGGGCAAACAAACCATCCGCCAGCCCCGCACTTACCCCATTCAGGTCGCAGATAGCTTCAGCGGCTTCTCTGACTTCTCCTCCCAGCCATTCTGGTCACTTCTCCTCCCGGCCAATCCGGTCTTAGGACCCGCTTCCTGTTCTGCCAGGATGTCCTGCCAGGACGAGAAGCAGGAAGACAATAGCAAATGTTAATTCGCTAATGTCACAAGTAGGTGGGCTCACAAGAACACTGCGCTGCGAGCCCAACATTTTTTAAGCCAATTAGAGCCTCAGGCTCTAATCATGTGTTTTAAAAAAAAAACGTAGGAATCTATGCGTCCGGCGCCACGCATGGAGATTGGGTGCAGGCGCATGGAGAATAGGGGGGCCCTTTATGGACCGGCCGCTGCTGGATATAGTGAATGCAGGGTCCTTTAGGGGGGACACTTAGGGGAGACATTATGTCACACTTAGAACAATGCACATAAAATATCTAAAACATACATTTTATTTTTAAAACTTTATTTGAAAAAGTAAATTCAGAAATTCATGAAATGTTCAGAGGGAATATTATATACAACATGAATTGGTATCACACCAATACAATAATACAATAATACAATACAATACAATAATCCCATATATTTGCCTTTTACCATGCACTGATGGTATTTAATAATCTGTGATATAAATCAACAGACTATTTCATGCAGTATGCTCCAATGGTTGATGCTAAGATGGCAATAAATGTTACATGTTTGACATACAAATTCTAATACAGTATATATATATATATATATATATATATATATATAAATATACATACATACTGTACATACACACACACATCAAACTCCAACAATATTAAAACTGCACACATTTTAGTGTTTGAGCAGCACCTAATCTCCAGTATTAGGTCTAACTATATAATTCAGTATGCCATTACGTGCATGTTCAAAGCAGTTCCCTTTCATACATGCATACTGTTTTTAACCACTTAAGCCCCGGACCATTTGGTAGCTAAAGGACCAGAGGTGATTTCAGAATTTTGCACTGCGCTGCTTTAACTGTAAATTGTGCGGACATGCAATGTTGTACCCAAACGAAATTTGCGTCCTTTTCTTCCCACAAATAGAGCTTTCTTTTAATGGTATTTGATTGCCTCTGCGATTTTTATTTTTTGCGATATAAACGGAAAAAGACCGAAAATTTTGAAAAATAATTATATTTTCTACTTTTTGTTATAAGAAAAATCGAATAAACTCAATTTTAGTCATACATTTAGGCCAAAATGTATTCAGCCACATGTCTTTAGTAAAAAAAATGTCAATAAGCGTATATTTATTGGTTTGCGCAAAAGTTATAGCGTCTACAAACTAGGGTACATTTTCTGGAATTTACACAGCTTTTAGTTTATGACTGCCTATCTCATTTCTTGAGGTGCTAAAATGGCAGGGCAGTACAAAACCCCCCCAAATGACCCCATTTTGGAAAGTAGACATCCCAAGGAAATTGCTGAGAGGCATGTTGAGCCAATTGAATATTTTTTTTTTTTGTCTCAAGTGATTGAATAATGACAAAAAAAAAAAAAATTACAAAAAGTTGTCACTAAATGATATATTGCTCACACATGCCATGGTTATATGTGGAATTGCACCCCAAAATACATTTTGCTGCTTCTCCTGAGTACGGGGATACCACATGTGTGGGACTTTTTTGGAGCCTAGCCGCGTACAGGCCCCGGAAACCAAGCACCGCCTTCAGGATTTCTAAGGGCGCAAATTTTTGATTTCACTCCTCACTACTTATCACAGTTTTGAAGGCCATAAAATGCCAAAATAGCACAAAACCCCCCCAAATGACCCCATTTTAGAAAGTAGACACCCCAAGGAAATTGCTGAGAGGCCTGTTGAGCCCATTGAATATTTTTTTTTGTCCCAAGTGATTAAATAATGACAAAAAAAAAATAAAAAATTACAAAAAGTTGTCACTAAATGATATATTGCTCACACATGCCATGGTTATATGTGGAATTACACCCCAAAATACATTTTGCTGCTTCTCCTGAGTACGGGGATACCACATGTGTGGGACTTTTTAGGAGCCTAGCCGCGTACGGGACCCTGAAAACCAAGCACCGCCTTCAGGATTTCTAGGCACAAATTTTTGATTTCACTTCTCACTACCTATCACAGTTTCGAAGGCCATAAAATGCCAAAATAGCACTAAACCCCCCCAAATGACCCCATTTTGGAAAGTAGACACCCCAAGCTATTTTCTGAGAGGCATGGTGAGTATTTTACAGCTCTCATTTGTTTTTGAAAATGAAGAAAGGAAATATATTATTATTATTTTTTTTTAAATTTTCAAAACTTTGTGACAAAAAGCGAGATCTGCAAAATACTCACCATACCTCTCAGCAAATAGCTTGGGGTGTCTACTTTCCAAAATGGGGTCATTTGGGGGGGGGGTTTTGTTCCATCTGGGCATTCCATGGCCTCCGAAACTGTGATAGGCAGTGAGAAGTGAAATCAAAAATTTACACCCTTAGAAAGCCTGAAGGCGGTGCTTGGTTTTGGGGTCCCGTACACGGCTATGCTCCCAAAAAGTCTCACACATGTGGTATCCCCCACATGTCTTTTTTCCGCAACTTGTGTCAACATATAAAATATTCCATGGACTCGACATGCCTCTCAGTATATAGCTTGGGGTGTCTACTTTCCAAAATGGGGTCATTTGGGGGGGGTTTTGAACTGTTCTGGCATTTTATACACAACATTAGGAAGCTTACATCCACTCTTCTAACCACTTGAAGACAAAGCCCTTTTTGACACTTTTTGTTTACATGAAAACATATTTTTTTTTTGCAAAAAAATTATGTTGAACCCCCAAACATTATATATATTTTTAAAGCAAAGGCCCTACAGATTAAAATGGTGGGTGTTGCATTTTTTTTTCTACACAGTATTTGCGCAGCGATTTTTCAAACGCATTTTTTTGGGGAAAAAAATACACTTTTTTTAATTTTAATGCACTAAAACACACTATATTGCCCAAATGTTTGATGAAATAAAAAAGATGATCTTAGGCCGAGTACATAGATACCAAACACGACATGCTTTAAAATTTCGCACAAACGCGCATTGGCGACAAACTACATACATTTTTAAAAGCCTTTAAAAGCCTTTACTGGTTACGCCGTTAGATTTACAGAGGAGGTCTACTGCTAAAATTACTGCCCTCGATCTGACCTTCGCGGTGATACCTCACATGCATGGTGCAATTGCTGTTTACATATGACGCCAGACCGACGCTTGCGTTCGCCATTGGGCAAGAGCAGGGCAGGACAGGGGTGCTTTTTTTTTTTATTAACTTTGCTTTTTTATTTTATTTTTAAACTGTTGCTTCCATATTTTTTTTTTTTATCATTTTTATTGTTATCTCAGGGAATGTAAATATCCCCTATGATAGCAATAGGTAGTGACAGGTACTCTTTTTTTGAAAAAACTGGGGTCTATTGGACCCTAGATCTTTCCTCTGCCCTCAAAGCATCTGACCACACCAAGATCGGTGTGATAAAATGCTTTCCCAATTTCCCAATGGCGCTTTTTATATCCGGGGGAGGACATTCCCTCCCACTGCTTGTAAAAGCAGTCCAGAGGCTAATTAGCCACTAGGATTGCTTTTACATGAAAGCCGGTCACTGGCTGAAAATAATGATACCAAGATGATACCTAAACCCGCAGGCATCATTCTGGTATAAACATTCAAAGTCCAGCAACATACCAGTACGTTGCTGGTCCTTGTTGGACATGTATTGTAATCTTTTTTTTCATGCAGCCTGTTGGCTGAACGAAAAAAAAAGATTGCACCATTTATATATGCCGAAGCATGGGGGCATCTTCCCGCAAAAGTTATGCCGCGTACACACGGTCTGACTTTTCCACGGGCAAGCCTCCGTCGGAATTTCGACCGTATGTACGCGGCATTAGGAGCAAAATCGCTCCTCCGCTCCTCCGCCCCTGCTGCCCCAATGCTTCGGCATATATGCTTTTTTTTTTTAACTGTGGTGGTGAAATCACCTCCTACAGCACTGGAGTCGCAGGGATCCGGCCTGTCTCTGCGAACGCTGCAGTTATGTGTGTTGTGTTTTGTAAGTGACAGTGATCGATCGATACTGCACTTGGGTGGCCTGGGCTGGACAGAGGGGCAAAATGCAGGTGCTAGCAGGTATCTGGGCTGATCCCGCTAACACTGCGTTTTTGGGAACCCTAAACTGCTGGGGACGCTAGTATAGATCTGATCAGATCAGATATTGATCTGTTCAGATACTATACAACTAAGGGAGGTGTATGCTTCACGCGTGGGTGTTAGCGCTACTGGCACTAACCTGACGCTGCCTGGGGTGTGACGCAGACCCTCTCTGACGCTAAAACCTAATTGATATCGCCCGCCGGGCGATCAGGGGTTTAAACTTTTATTGGGTTATATACGGCGGGTGCCCTGACACTATAAAAAGAAAACTAACTAACCAGCGTCACCCGTAACACTTATATGGTGATCACTGGTGAAAGGGTTAACTAGGGGCAATTAGAGGGTTAAAACCTTTATTAAATAATATATGGGGGTACCTGACGCTATAAAAATCTGCGGCGAACCTAAAAAAAAATACTGGCTACCGATCGGCATCACCGACACTAAGACAGCGATCAGAAAAATGATCGCTTAGCGACAGTGGTGATAGGGGGTGAAAGGGTTACCTGGGGGGCGATCAAGGGGGTTAAACCTTTATTAGGTAATATATGGGGGGTACCCGACACTATAAAAACCTGCGGCGAACCTAAAAAAAATGACTGGCTACCGATCGGCATCACAGACGCTAAGACAGCGATCAGAAAAATGATCGCTTAGCGACAATGGTGATAGGGGGTGAAAGGGTTACCTGGGGGGCGATCAAGGGGGTTAAACCTTTATTAGGTAATATATGGGGGTACCTGACGCAATAAAAACCTGCAGCGAACCTAAAAAAATAACTGGCTACCGATCGGCATCACCGACGCTAAGACAGCGATCAGAAAAATGATCGCTTAGCGACAGTGGTGATAGGGGGTGAAAGGGTTATCTGGGGGGCGATCAAGGGGGTTAAACCTTTATTAGGTAATATATGGGGGTACCCGACGCTATAAAAACCTGCGGCGAACCTAAAAAAAATAACTGGCTACCGATCGGCATCACTGACGCCAAGACAGCGATCAGAAAAATGATCGCTTAGCGACAGTGGTGATAGGGGGTGAAAGGGTTATCTGGGGGGCGATCAGGGGGTTAAACCTTTATTAGGGAGTGTTAGGGGGCTACACTGGACCTAAAACTAACTTTAGTGACACTTTTACAGTCACAAATGTCACTGATTGCAGTGATCAGTAAATAAATGGTCACTGCAATCAGTGACACTGTGACTGGGGGCTGGGGGTGATCTGGGGGGTGATCTGGGGTGTCTGGGGGGGCCTGGGGGGCGATTTATGTGCCTATGTGTCCTGGTGTCAGTGTCGTGTTAGTGCACTAACCTGACATCTTCTCCTGTGCGGCGCTCGGTATATGTGAGCGCCGCAGGAGAGATGACATCACTTCCTCTGCCTGTGTAAACATTACACAGGCAGGGAAGCTCTCTCATTCGCCGGGAGCGATCAAGAGGGGGTGGCTGGAATCGAACGGCCGTCCCCTCATCCCGGATCGCTCCCGAACACTTAACCACCGCTCACTGTACAGAAGGGGGGTCTGATCGGACCCCCCATCTATACAAAGGCGATCACGTAGATATATGTGATTCTGCCTGTCGGTGCCATTCTGCCGACTTATTTTTACAGTGGGCGGTCGTTAAGTGGTTAAAATGTAGTAAGTGTTTTAATTCTTCAGTTTGGAAATCTTTGAAGATCCGGTGCAATTCTAATCAAGTGCACAAACATGTTGCACCTCAATTTATTTGAGTGTATAATGTGGCCTGCTATTCTAAGCATTTAGGGTGGGCTTAAGAGAAAATATAACTACTGGAAAGTGTATCCCCTTGTATTCCACAAAGGCCTATGCAATCATCTTTTGGGATTGCATAGTTTGGCTTAAAGCATCTTTTTCACTGTCTTACACATGACTGATCTGCTGAGAAACCTGTACTTATGCATGACTGCTTGAAGATGGTTTCTAGCTAAAATTTGCTCAAATTACAGGTTCCAACTCCTTTTTCTACTCAATTACTGATCAATGGGAATGTAACTTTTTATTTCTTCTTTCTTTTATGCCGAAGGTTCACTGTTAGAAACACATTTTCATGCATATGCCTCAATCATTAGAGAACAAGTCCAGGCCAAACAAAATATTCTTCACTTATCACTACCCTTCCCTGTACTATGGCTGTAAAATGTCATAAAGTGTGCTTAGTTCATTACATAATACTTTGTTTTTAAATATTAGAGGAAATAAAGGGAGAGCAGCGTGAATGTATAAGGATATCAAAATACAATAGGGTTGATTTACTGAAGGCAAATAGACTGTGCACTTTGCAAGTGCAGTTGCATGCTTTTTTCTTCACTTTGTGAAGAATACCTAAGCAGGTGCAAGGCAACTAAAAAAAAGCATTTAGCTTGCACATGATTGGATGATGGAAATCAGCAGAGCTTTAACGCATTCACTAAACTCTGGGGAAAATGAGTGACACTTCACTTGCAAAGTGCACAGGCTATTTGTCTTTAGTAAATCAACCCCAATGTAAATTAAAATAATTTTGTACATCTGTACCATGCAAAAAACATAGGCACTAAAAAAAACTGCTGGAATGTACATATATATATATATATATATATATATATATATATATATAGTGGGGAAAAGGGTAGTCCAAACGGCAGGTTCTCTTAAAATCTGCCTTATATCCAGTTTTATTTTTAAAAGGTTGTATAGAAATCAAATAAACAAACAGAAAACAAATCCTCGCCATGTGCAGGCACTAACTAAACTGTTCAGAATCCTAAGACCCCTTTCACACTGGGGCGCTTTTCAGGCATTTTAGCACTAAAAATAGCGCCTGAAAAGTGCCTCTCAAGCCACCGCAGTGTGAAAGCCAAAGTGCTTTTACACCGGGGCAGTGCGCTTGCAGGATAGGAAAAAAAATCCTGCAATCAGCATCTTTGAGGTGGTGCGGGAGTAGTGTATACACCGCTCCCAAAACGCCCTGCCCATTGAAATGAATGGGCAACGGTAAAGAAGTGCCTGCAAAGCTCTTTGGCAGCGCCGCAACACGAGCGATTTTAACCTTTTCTTCGGCCGTAAATCACTTTACTCCTTACACCGGCACTGCCCCAGTGTGAAAGTACCCTTACTCACAGGTGAAGGGGTTCTCCTAGTCACAGACGAAGAGGTGAGGGACCCCGCTCCTCTAGGAGTCCCTTCCCCTCAAATAGAAGGGGAAGCGACTTCATCTGCGTATGAAGATCCGGCCCAAACTAGCCCCCCCCCCCCCAGCAGCCAGTAAGCAACCTGGGCTAAGCCAACATGCGCGGAGCCAGGGCTTATCGTACAAAAAAGAGTAAAAAAAAAAAAGGTGGGAAAACAAATAAAACGGAAACGGAAAACAGCAAAGTGGGAAAGTCAGACAGAGGGAACAAAGGAAAGTGTAAAGGGGAATAGGACTACCTCCACCCAGCATACACTCATAGCTCCACATGGTGCTACCAGTCAATAGCGCACAATTAGCGGTCAGCTCAGTATTGGGACTCCTGCATCTCCGGTCTCTGCCTCCCGGACCCGTACTGTATTACCCCTGCCTCTCCTAAGAGAGGGCTCTGCAAGCTCCAGCAAAGCGGTGTCTAGACTAGAGGGAATAAACTTCTCATCAGAAGTATGTTGCAACCATGCGGCCCAGATGGTTTTAAAACGCTCACTTGTGCCATTGCAAGTTGCCACCCATTCTTCAGCCTCCTTAATCTCCCGTACCTTCTTGGTCCAGTCTTCGAGACCAGGTACATGGGCCTGCTTCCAGTAAAAGGGAACCAGGCGTTTGGCTGCGTTTAGGAGGTGTGGAAGTACACACTTCCTGTTTTGGCTGATTGGCATAGTGGGTACATGGAGTAGAAAGTGCATTGGCAAAAGCAAGACCTCAATATCTAAGATGGCCTTGATTTGTGCCTGAATCGCTTCCCAAAAAGGTTGAATTTTTGGGCAGTCCCACCATATATGAAGCAAGGTGTCACGGAGGCCGCAGCCTCTCCAGCAGTGGTCGGATACAGTGGGGTAAATGCGTGAGAGCACAGCTGGCACCCTATACCACCTCGTCAGTAACTTATAGTTTGTTTCTTGTGTTCTAGACTCTATCTAGCTAGAATGAGTTAGGTGGTACAGGGGGGCCAGCTGCGCCTCTGAGAACTCCCTCCCCAGGTTTTGCTCCCACTCCCTAATGTAGGACGGCTTGGTCTCCGGCACGGATGAGCCCAGTAGCTGGTAGAGCTGGTAGATCATATGGGGGATGGGTTCATCTGCAACAAAAAGAAGCTCAAGAGGTCACAGTTGAGAGGGGGTTCGAATGGGAGTGCCCTGCGTAGCAAAAAAATGACTAAGCTGCACATGTCGCCAAAAGTCCATAGGAAAGCTGCCATGGCGTGCCCTAAGAGATTCCAGCAAGGGAAGTTTCCTGCCCTCCAAAACTTTACCGCAGGGGGCATTAGGGTCATCAACCCATGGCATAGTTTTTCTCATGTTTGTTAAAGGGATACTTTACACCTTTTTTTAAAAATAACAAACATGTCATACTTGCCTCCTCTGTGCAGTTGGTTTTGCACAGAGTGACCCCGATCCTCCTATTCTGGGGTCCCTCAGTGGTGCTCATGGCTCCTCCTCTTCTCGAGTGCTCAGTGGGAGAAGCGCTCTCCTTCGGGACACCCGTGCGGGCGTACTCCCGTGTCCTGCTGCTGCGCCTATTGACACAGACAGCAGGACTCTTCCCTGCCCCCCCGGCGCCCTCATCATTGGATTTGATTGACAGCAGCGGGAGCCAATGGCTGCGCTACTATCAATCTATTCAATCAGGACATGAGACACCAGCTAGAGCTGCATTAAGGTGAAAAAACACGAGGGTTTACAACCCCTTTAAGCTTTCTGCTCTGGTAGACCACTGGGTGCTACTCCCCGTCTCTGATTTGGGACAGTACAGCACCCAGTGCCACATCAGAGGCGCCTGTCTGTACCAGAGAGGCATTTAAAATGTTGAAGCAGGCTCTTTGTGCACAACCTGTGCTCGTGACCCTAGATTCCACAAATGAGTTTGTGGTACAGACAGGCGCCTCTGATGTGGCACTGGGTGCTGTACTGTCCCAAATCAGAGATGGGGAGTAGCACCCAGTGCCACATCAGAGGCGCCTGTCTGTACCACAAACTCATTTGTGGAATCTAGGGTCACGAGCACAGGTTGTGCACAAAGAGCCTGCTTCAACATTTTAAATGCCTCTCTGCCTCAGGATTCCACTTAATCATGACGGACCCTCTACCCTTCCTGAGATCTGTCAGTGGGGCTGCAATGGTGGCAAAATTTGGGTATAAAACGCCTGTAGTACCCTGTGATCCCAAGAAATGCACAAACTTGCATTTTATTTATAGGTTGGGGCCACTTTTGAACTGGCTCAATCTTGTTGATCTGAAGCTTGATCAGCCCTCGACCAATAATATAGCCAAGGTATTTGGCTTCCTCCAAGCCTATGGCACACTTTTTAGGGGTTGGTAGGGAGTCCTACTGTCCTGAGGGAATCTACTACTGCTTGCAACCAAGGGAAATGAGATTCCCAATCTGGGCTGTGGATGATGACACTGTCCAAATAAGCGGCTGCCTGTCTGCTCCTGTGTCACGGTCCGTCCCCCCCTCCTGCTGCGGAAATAACATTTAATGTCATATATAATCCTGTTTGTTCCCTAACGATAGGTGCTCCTGTGTCTGTGTCAGGGGCGTTTTCTGACTAGAAAAAACCCCGAAAACTAGTGGGTTTGAAGAAGAGTTTTTCAGCTGTAAAAAACGCTGTAACTCAAATTAAAAAAAAAACGCTAAAACAGGCTATGAGTATATTGTTGCTAAAAAAAATGCTTAAAAACGCTAATGCAAAAAAGCTGCATGGCCAAACCCGCGTTTTTAACGCAGAATTCTATAGCTAAAGCTACTGGTGTTTTTATAGTGTCAAGTGTGCATGAGACCTGAAGTGCAACTGCAAGGAGCTGATACCATTTTAAAATTCAAGTACTTACACTGCTATTAATTGAAAGCGTTTGTTCACCTAAAAAAAAGAAAAAGAAAAATTGTATCCTGTTCCTTTAAAGCATGTTATACAGCACAGTGCTTGTGCTGTGTAATTTGCCCCCCTGTATCGCCTGAAATACCTGGCTGATTCTGCCTGGTTCTGCCCTCTCCTTTGTAAACTGACCACGGTGTATTATGGCTGCTGAGCCCTGACACGTGGTCCATTTTCGTGCCTCCATCATCCGCTGTGTCTCCTGTCTCTCCTGACCTCCTCTCCCTCCCTGCCTGTCTGCTCCTGTGTCAGAGCCCATCCCCTCCCCTCCTACTGCTGAAATCACACTTAATGTCATATATAATCCTGTTTGTTTCCTAACGATAGGTGCTCCTGTGTATAATCGTATAATGACGATTATACCTTATTTCAGAGCACAATTCAGCGCTCACATGACCGGCCGACTCTCTCATCTACTCTTCCCCACCTCACTGACTTCAGTGGGAAATCTCGGCCCTGCCCACTGTATCTGTCAGTTGGGGAGAGGAGAGAGCCCGCTGGTCACTTGGCGCTCACGTATTGAGGTATAATCTGCATTTTTTTTTTTAAAACACAGACACAAGAGCACTTATTGTTAAGAAACAAACAGGATTATATGAAGTTCTTACAATGGGTTAACAACCACTTTAATATGTATTAATAAATGTACCGTATATACTCGAGTATAAGCCGACCCGAGTATAAGCCGAGGTACCTACTTTTACCACAAAAAACTGGGAAAACGTATTGACTCGAGTATAAGCCTAGGAGGGGAAATGTGTCCATTGCCACCTCACTGTGCCAATTGCCCAACCTTACTGTGCCCATTGCCATCTCACTGTGCCACCTCACTGTGCCCATTGCCACCTCACTGTGCCCATTGCCACCTTACTGTGTCCATTGCAGCCTCCCTTTGCCCGAGTCAGTCAGTACCTGAAAATCTTCTTATTCCGTGGCCAGCGTCCATTGTTTAAATCTCGCGGCTTTCTTCTGGTCCCTTCCGTGAGCAAACACTGTGTTGAGTGTTGCGCCTATCACAGAGATCCTCTCATTCTCGGACTCCATTTCCCAGCAGGCACTGTGTTCAGTGTTCTGCCAATCATGGACGTCGTACAAGAGACTGTCCATGATAGGCGCAACACTCAACACAGTGTTTGCTGGAAACGCCTATCGCGGAAGGGACCAGAAAAAAAGCTGCGAGATTTAAACAATGGACGCCGGCCACGGAATAAGAAGATTTTCAGGTATAAGCCGAGGGGTATACTTTCAGCCCTAAAAAAAGGGCTGAAAAACTTGGCTTATACTCGAGTATATACAGTATTTTTTTTTTATTATTATTATTTTAATTTGTAATTGAGTACATTACTTGTATTTACTTTGTAATTTTCTTAAAAAATAATAAAATTGTTTATAAAAATGTTATTAATGAATATGGCTGCATTATTCTGTATCTGTCTGAAGTTCAGCTTTAACTGTATTATTAAAGCAGTCAGACATCTTTTGCTTATACTTGGGGCTTGCACTTTTATTTTTCATCTAGACTTTCAAACTATTTTGAATGTGTTTATTGAATTCCAGGGACCGAATATAAAATGCATTAATTATACAATTTTTTATTTCAGTCCAATCATCTCAATGGCAAATTTGTTTAAGTCAGAATGCAGCAAAGGGAGCTGCATGCAGAACTATAAAAAATCTGATGAAAAGGCATTGATGTTAACAGCGCCAATAACTATGAGACCACCCATCCCACCATACATATGTACCTAGTTCACATGCAATTAATGGCATCAAGTGTGAATAGAAACAAAAAGATTCTAAAGAGGTCTCTGTAAAAACACTTTACTGTATCTCAGTACTTCCTATCTCTATTAAATATGCAAATCCCACATGACATGTTTATTTATGTGGATACTGAATCTGAAGTATCCAGTAAGAAAAAGCGTAGCCATGGAAACATAACATTCAAAATTACAAAAGAAAACAAGCTGAATAATTTCCGACTACAGAAAAAATAGACACAGCTAAGAAACAGAAACATTTTAATCATACCTAATGACTGGCAAACTTGGAATCATATTATAGCTGGTCATTAGCATCAACCTGTATGAAAGCGTAGACAGCCATAATCTAAATACAAGTGTTTTCATTGTGCTTGTAGCTTTCAGATCAAGACCAGGTGACCAGCATGAATAGTATTAGGTCAGCAATGTATTATTTGCACTAAAACACTCCCCTAATTGTTAGCACCCCCCCCCCCCCAAAAAAAAACAAAAAAAAAACAAGCACTAGCATCTAACTCTTCCGCCCATCACTTAAAGTGTTACTAAATCCAGGACCCTGCATTCACAATATCTGGTCTCCCACAGTACACAGTACACAGGACATGGATATGCAATAATTTTAGCAAATATAAACTGCTAAATACCTTTTTCTCATCAGCAGTATATAGCAGTCGTATGACTTCTATAAGTGTCTGGTTAAAGATTGTAGGAGAAGTTTACATTCCACTCTGACTGTCCTATGAGGCTGCAGGACCCCTCTGTCTGGACAGTGCTGATCACATGCACCCTCCCTAGAAAAAATAAACTGTCTGGCAATACATACCAATATGAGGAGATGGATTGGGGACAGTGGAAAAAGGGGAGGGTCAGGTAAGACAAGATCAAGCAGCATTTTTACACAATGTGCAGCATTAACTCCTTGGGTTCCACAGTGAGTATAACAAGCATGCTTTACAGCATTTACAAACTGATTTTAATGTTTTAGGTTTATTAATACTTTAAAGTATACCTGAAGGCAAAACTTGTTAGTTTTGGATAGAGTGGAGGGCGATAACAACACCTGTTGGGTTTTTATTGCTATCTGTGCCCCCCTTAGGGAGATTCACCCTATCTATTTGTTCTGTTTACTGTCAACACCGAAAGTGAATGCAACTCTAAAATTTTGGGTTGTTGCCAGCACAGGAATAGAGAGGGAATCTTCCAATGAAAACATTTGTTATGGTGATTCTGGTGTCAACAAGGGATTCCCTCTCTTTCTTATAACAACTATTTTATCACCATCACCTATAAATTAAAAAAAATTCAACACAATTCAGAACATTGTGACTGTCAACAAAAGACAAATATAAATGTGAAGTCTCTTGCGCCACCACGTGAACTACAATAAATATGTGTAATTGGAAACTGCAGCTCAATCTAAAGTGTAAATAAATGCACCAAAATAGAGTGAATAAAAATGACAATGAGCGCAACTACCTACATATAAATACTAAAAAACCAATATGCAAATAATACAAATGTGCAAAAATCACAATAATCCAAAAAAGTCCAATATATATGCAAAGTGCAATAGTGCCAATCAAAGTGCAATATAATCATGTGCAAAATAATGCAAAGAATTCTTGTGCAAAAAATTCTTAAAGTGCAAAATAAAGTGCCAACAAAAGATTTACTAACAGCTAAGTTCTGATTTTTATTTATTTTTTAATATTCATGCCTTGTCTGTGCACAAAAGAAGAATACAACTGTCATCTAGAAATATGGATCTGATGGGGAATGCTGTTTATTATTAAATACGTACATGTGCTGCTAACTGTATTGATGTAACTACTTATCTGGAGATAGATCGGTAAGTTCAACAAAAATCAATTTTCTTTATTTCTAGATGTTATTGTTCACATGTTATAGCAGAAAGCACATCACAACAGAAAAATGTCAATAAATAATTTTTCTTTGAAAAACACGCAGCATGTATAAAACGTAATCAGAATGAAAAGCAAACAATGCTATGCATTCTTTTTTTC
Source organism: Rana muscosa (assembly GCA_029206835.1). NCBI lineage: Eukaryota > Metazoa > Chordata > Amphibia > Anura > Ranidae > Rana > Rana muscosa. The sequence continues at coordinate 96,994,559 of CM055123.1, read as the reverse complement.
TGTAATGAACATACCATTTACATTTCAAAACTTTTTTCTGCCTTCAAGTCCAATAATTAGACTACAGTGTTCTTTTTGTAGGATCCAGAAACTGTCTACTTTTCAGCTTGAACTTATTTTGTAATATCGCTTTTTTTTTATTAACCTGTAATTAACATTGTAATTAAATAGAATAGACAAGTAAAAAAATAAAAATAAAGGTAAAATGCTAAATAGATGCTTTGGAAGAAAGCCATGTCAAAGTCTGCAAGCAATTGGGAATTGCATTTTTTTCTCTTGGGTAAATTGAACTCTTTGATTGTGAAATATTGCCCAAAGCTGGTAATCCGCTTGGTACTAGCCTGTAGCGAAATGTTCTTATCGTGTAGATTTCTGATATTAGGTCACAAAATATTACATTTCCTCTTATGTAGCAGTATTATAGAACATTTCAGTGGGCTGTCAGAAAGTATAATCTTTTACAATTAACCTACCTCCAGTACTGGGGAATTGTAAGCAGATGCTGTACATTTCTATAACATTCAGGTAATTTTCTAAAGAGAGAGTTAAACAGGTTGTTATACCAGTTGCCTATAGAACAATTTCAATACAACAAACATACAAAACCCATAATGAGGAGGAAAAGGTAAAGCCAAGGTTTTTTGATTAATCCACTGAGGTTGATTTAATAAGGCAAATATGCTGCTCATTCTGCAAGGGAAGTTGCAAGAATATAGGTGGTGAAATCTGCAAGGGAATTAAAAACAGCATTTGTTTCTTGCACATGGACAAAGACAAAGCTTCACTTCATTCACTAAATCTCTTACAAAGTGCAACTTCCCTTGCAAAGTGAACAGTCAACACCATTTTATGACATTGCCAGGACAGGGTATTTTAGCAGCCAAGGTAAAGATTCCAAAACGAGCACCCCCTTCCTTTCTATTTTTTATGTAAACTTTTGCAGCCAGGTGGCAATTGCCAATTTATCTGATCTTTCTGTAGGCCTAGATCCCCTTTCCCTAATCTTGCACCCTTTTCAACAGCCACTGACCTAACAGCCCACACCAGCCTAGTGTTAGTAGCTGGAAAGACCATAAGGCCCTGGTACCCAATACAGCATTTAGTCTACACGATCAATCATATTTTTGGGGGCAGCCTGCTGCCTCCTGGACTGGGTCGGCCATCTGTGGGACATCTGGCAGAGTGTAAGTGAGGCATCAGGTGCTGGGACACCCTTAGCATTCCAGCACCTGACACTGAAAAAAGCATATACTGTAAGGTGGAGTGATGTCCCATGGCTGTGCCGCAGTGGTTGACTTCTTCACTTTTGATCTAAGTGTCCTATTTCAAAGGGATGAAGTAAAAACAAAATTCTGCTTACAATGCATTTTTTTCCTGCAAATAAATCTTCCATGTACTGTTTGTGTGGGCAGATTTATCATTGTTGGTGAAACTCAGCCCTAATAAATTTGCCTGGTTACACCAGAGTCTACTGTCACTAGATAGGAAAAAACAAGGAGGGAGATGCGCCAACCTAAATGTAGTATTAAAATGATGACTTTAATAGGATAAGATTAAAAACACTTACAAGATGATAGAAGGTGCATGCTCATCAAAGTAAAGTGCAGTCCTGCCATTCCACATGGCTCTGCGTGTCCCGCAGCTGTTCCAGATAGCTGGAAAGGATTGGGCAGCTGGCTGGAATGGATCACAGTGTTACTCTGGGAACCAGGAAGCTCCACACTGACCAGCGTGGACCGTGGAACAGGAAGTGATGTCACCGGTGTCTGATTGGACCAAGGCAGGGCTGGAATCTTGTCAATCAGGGCTGCAGTGGTGAAGGCTACGCGTTTGAAGCTGGCTGCTCCTTCTATTGGCCTGCTGCCCTCTAGAGGAGGACATCTATATATATACACAATGGAGAGCATGTTGGTGTGGCTGTGGAACTAGAACGACCAGAAGACCAACCAGTAAACAATTTAGGGAAAAACAAATTATAGCAAGGGGGAAGAGGAAGCAGGGGTTAACAGTCACAGATTGGCTAAAAAAATAAACTGATACACATGGTAATATTTGAAGCATAATTCTCTTCTATATGTATAGAAGCCTATTGTAGAGGTTAACAATGTATGAAGGGCCAGGCAAGTAAATTAGAAAAAAAGGGGGTTAGTATGAAGAGATGGGGAGGAGGAACAGGCTGTAATGTAAAGAATTAATAATAATAATGAACTGTAATAATAAAATTGGTGCTGCGTTCCCCCTAATTGGTATACAAGGCATGTATATGTGTGTTTCCCGTCATGGTGTGGATACCAAGTGGGGTGCACCTAATGATGAATCATGCAATATGTATGTATGTATGTGTATATATATATATATATATATATATATATATATATATATATGAAAACAATATATTTACTATACCACTCCTGACTGGAAGAGCAGAGACAGACCTGTTTGTTGCGGTGGGGGGGGAGACAGGGGTAAGGGGAAGGAAGGAAGAGGGCGGAAACAAACCAGAAATGGGCGTGTGATCTGTAATAACAAGATGTTTGCATCCAACTCCTCATTGAGTCCCCCTGGCTAAAGGGAATTGAGGGAATATATCCAGAAAGTCTCCTGCTGGCAGAGTCGTTTGAAACGCTCCGCAGCAGGCAAACCTCTGGAGATGACCTCTATGACCCACACCTTCAGGCCTTCGGTGGACTTTTGATGTTCAGTCAAAAAATGTCTTGGCACACTGTGCTCATCACATCCCTGTTCGATGAACCGTCTGTGCTTGCCGAACCGTTGGCCAAGGGGACGGATGGTTCTGCCAACATATAGGAGGCCACAAGGATAGGTCAGACAGTATACTACTTGATCACTGGAGCAATTATGAAACTCTTTTATAGGGTAAGTTTTTCTTTTTTTAGAGAAGCTTTTTTGTCCATGCTCGACAAATTTACACATCATGCAGAATTTTTTCTTGCATTGAAACATGCCAATAGAGGGATCATAGGGGTGTGGGATCTGGCTTGGGTTTACGGATCTTACGTGGCGCAATTTGGCTCTTGATATTTTTGACCTTGCGGTAGGAAACTTTGGATTTGGATGTTAGGGTGGAACCCAGAAAAGGATCTTCCAGGAGGATGGGTCAATTATTGATGATTTTTTTCATTTGTTTGTAGCGGTCATGGAACTGGGTGGAAAACCTTGTTGGCTGGGGCGCTTCTGGCGTGTTGGGTTTGGGTATCGCTTTAGCCTGATACTGATGGAAAGCATCATCTACGGGAGCAGGGGGTATCCCTTGTCCAGAATTTTTGGGTTAGGAGTTGGCCTTGGGTCTGCTAATCCTCATCTCTGGTACAATTGTGTCGGATCCTGTGGAACTAGCTCTTGGGGATATTGTTCTTCCATCTGGGGTGGTGGCAACTCTGGTAGTGTATGTATGAGTTTCCTGCAGTGGGTTTAACGTAATTGGTGTCAAACTTAAAGAGTAACACTACTTTTGTTGAGAAAAAAAAAACATTACCCTCTGGGTGATCTATTTACGTTACAATGTTTTATTTTTATTTTTATTAAGCATAAATTTTTATTGAAATTCTAACCACTTAAGGACAGGAAGGATTTGCCCCCTTAATGACCAGGCCATTTTTTGTGATACGGCACTGCGTCGCTTTACCTGACAATTGCGTGGTCGTGCGATGTTGTACCCAAACAAAATTTACGTCCTTTTTTCCCCACAAATAGAGCTTTCTTTTGGTGGTATTTGATCACCTCTGCATTTTTTTTTGCGCTATAAACAAAAAAAGACTGACAATTTTGAAAAAAAATACAATATAACTTTTTGCTATAAGAAATATCCCCCCCCCCAAAAAAAAAAAAAAAATCTTCATCAGTTAAGGCCGATATGTATTCTTCTACATATGTTAGCGTCTACAAAATAGGGGATAGTTTTTTGGCATTTTTATTATTATATTTTTTTTTACTAGCAATGGTGGTGATCTGCGATTTTTAGCAGGACTGTGACATTGCGGCAGACAGATTGGACAGTTTTGACACTTTTTTGGGACCAGTGACATTTATACAGCGATCAGAGCTCAAAATAGCCACTGATTACTGTATAAATGTCACTGGCAGGGAAGGGGTTAACACTAGGGGGCAATCAAGGGGTTAAGTGTTCCCACGGGAGGTGTTTCTAACTGTGGGGGCAGTGTAGTGACTGGAGGAGGAGACAGATTGCTGTTCCTAATCTATAGGAACAGCAGATCTGTCTATCCCCCCCTGACAGAACGGGGATCTGTCTGTTTACATTGATAGATCCCCATTATGTCTCTCTCAGGAGCGATCGCGGGTGGCAGGTGGACATCAGGGCTGCGTGCATCTGCTCTGGCATACAATGATGGCGATTCGCCAAGGAGAGCCAGCCTGCCGCAATACAACTGCGGCTGGTCCTTAACTGGTTAAAGTCAATTAATACATAGCGCAGAAAGCAACATTCATTGTAGATAAAGTATACAAATATTTGCATTATACCACAAATACGGGTATTGTAGACAAAGATAATCACAACACACTTGTTGTGAATGTCATGCCCTGTACACACGATTGTAAATTCTGTCGGAAAAAACTTGGATGGTTTTTCCGACGGAATTCCACTCAAGCTTGGCTTGCATACACACGGTCACACAAAAGTTCTCTGAACTTTCGACCGTCAAGAACGCAGTGACGTACAACACTATGACGAGGCGAGAAAAAAAGTTCAATGCTTCAGAGCATGCGTCAAATTGTTTCCGAGCATGCATGGTTTTTTCCCGTCGGAATTGCATACAGATGAACGGATTTTCAGATAGGATATTGTTCCGTCGGAAAAATTGAAAATCTGCTCTCTATCTAAGTCCGTCGGAAATTCCGACAGAAAAATTCTGACGAAAGCTCCCATCAGACTTTTTCCATCGGGAATTCCGACCGTGTGTATGTGGCATCAGAGTCCCCTATGCGGAGGCCCCACCTGCCACCCCGTTCAGGATCAGGCAAAAAGAGAAAAAAACTAAGGAACATAAACTAGAGATAGGTCCTGGTAACCTATATAGTGTTTATGGGTTGAATCACCACTAGAGAGCAATTTTTAGTCTTCAGTTTTATCTCAGCTGTAAAGTAAGGAACCTACTGTATGAAGCTATAGAGGCCTAAGGGTGGTCTAGCCAATGCTTCCAAACATAGTGGAACATAATCGCCCTTGTAGCCCTTATTTGCAAGTAACTTTTCATATTGACACTGTCTATTGATTCTAGATATTACCGTGGTTAAGTTAGGGGCTGCTGTCGACTTCCAGTCTTTGGACACAATAAGCCTGGTGACATATAGAGTATGAGCCACTACCATTCTTTGGGACACAGGATATGCCTCTAGACCAGTGGTTCTCAACCTGGGGGTCGGGACCCCCTCCAGGGTCAAATGATGATTTGCCAGGGGTCACCGAATACTGGGCTGTTCCTGAAGCCCGCACCGCTCTCCCAGCTTTTTTGCGGCCGCCCAGCAGTGGTGTCCCTGGAGCCTGTGGCTGCCCAGCTGGGCTGTTCCTGGAGCTCACGGCCGCCCACTCAGCCTGTTCACAGCTGCCCACTCAGTTCACGGCATGGCTGGGGGGCAGAGACTAGAGGTCAGCTGACTGGTGAGGAATGTGAAGTGGGAGGGGCTGGAGAAGACCCGATCTCCTGATTTCGGCATAGGTGTCACTGCTGAGAGACACCACAAAGTCAGAGACACAGATAAGCCTGAGACACAGTAAATGACACTACCTGTGATTAGAGTTGACATTAAAAGTCCCCCCTACAGTTCTCAGATCAGCAGGTGACCTTGATCAAAAGCACCCAAGTTGTCTGATCAAAACTCCCACCAGCACTGCCACTCATCCCAACTCCCCATCAGCACTGCCACTCATCCCAACTCCCTGTCAGCACTGCCACTCATCCCAACTCCCCGCCAGCACTGCCACTCACCCCATTGCTGCCCCCCCCCAAAGAGTAAGAGAAGGAATAAAAATAGAGAATACATGGAAGGGAGAGGAAAAGAGGGGGTGGAACACAGAAAAAGGGAGAAAAAGAATAAGAGAAAGAACAAGAAAGATGGCTAGAGAGAGAGGGATGGGGGGAAAAAAACAAGAAATTTTCATAGAGAGAGATAAAAGGGAAAAGAGAACAAAGAGAGTGAGTGGTACATCCTAAAATGTACCATAAGGGGTTTTAACCACTTAACAACCACCTGCCGACAAATAACGTCGACAAGGTGGTTGCTTAACTCTGGGAGGACGTTATATAACGTCCTCCCAGAATCGCGCTCCCGTGCGCCCCCTGGGGCGCGCACACGGGAAACTCCGTGACCGCCGGGTCCAGAGGACCCGGCGGATCACGAATCGCGGTAAATCGCCGCCGATAGCGGCCGTTTACCACGTGATCGCTCCGTCAAATGACGGAGCAATCACTTGTAAACAGACTGGCGTCATTTGATGACGCCGGTTCCTCCCTCCCCTCTCTGTACCGATCGGTACAGTGTGAGAGGAGAGGGGAGGGAGCGGATGGCAGCAGCAGCTCTGTGGGCTGGATCTGTGACAATTGCAGTCACAGATCCAGCCATCCATCCATCCCTGCTCAGCCATCCCTGGTGCAATACCCTGCCAATACTCTGCAATACACCCTGCCAATACTCTGCAAAATACCCTGCCAATACTCTGCAAAATACTCTGCAATACTCTGCAATACCCTGGCGCAATACTCTGCAATACCCTGCACAATACTCTGCAATACCCTGCGCAATACTCTGCAATACCCTGCGCAATACTCTGCAATACCCTGCGCAATACTCTGCAATACCCTGCGCAATACTCTGCAAAATACTCTGCAATACCCTGCGCAATACTCTGCAATACCCTGCGCAATACTCTGCAATACCATGCGCAATACTCTGCAATACCCTGCGCAATACTCTGCAATACCCTGCGCAATACTCTGCAATACCCTGCACAATACTCTGCAATACCCTGCGCAATATTCTGCAAAATACTCTGCAATACCCTGCGCAATACTCTGCAATACCCTGCGCAATACTCTGCAATACCCTGCGCAATACTCTGCAATACCCTGCAAAATACTCTGCAATACCCTGCGCAATACCCTGCAAAATACTCTGCAATACCCTGCGCAATACTCTGCAATACCCTGCGCAATACTCTGCAATACCCTGCGCAATACTCTGCAATACCCTGCAAAATACTCTGCAATACCCTGCGCAATACTCTGCAATACCCTGCGCAATACTCTGCAAAATACTCTGCAATACCCTGCGCAATACTCTGCAATACCCTGCGCAATACTCTGCAATACCCTGCGCAATACTCTGCAAAATACTGTGCAATACCCTGCACAATACTCTGCAATACCCTGCGCAATACTCTGCAATACCCTGCGCAATACTCTGCAATACTCTGCAATACCCTGTGCAATACTCTGCAATACCCTGCGCAATACTCTGCAATACCCTGCGCAATACTCTGCAATACCCTGCACAATACTCTGCAATACCCTGCAATACCCTGTGCAATACCCCGTGCAATACCCTGCCATACTCCGCAATACCCTGCCATAGTCCGCAATACTCCGCAATGCCCTGCAATGCCCGGCAATACTCCGCAATGCCCACTTCCCGCCCGCCGGCCGTCATATGACGTCCTTGACTTTGTACGGGGATATCTGAATGATGGGTGCAGCTACAGGCATCATTCAGATATCAGCTTTTTCAGCCGGCGATTCCCTACACCATAAGAACAATCATAGCGGCTGTTCCGCTGCTTGATCATTCTTACGGGAGGCGAGAGGGGATGTCCCCCCCTCCCGCTGCCCTCCGGTGCTTCTACCGACTCACCGCTACGATCAAAGCCAGGATTGTTTTTTTTTTTGTTTTTTTTTCAGGCTTCCCAGCCTAGAGGTGAGATGTGGGGTCTTATTGACCCCATATCTCACTGTAAAGAGGACCTGTCATGCCATATTCCTATTACAAGGGATGTTTACGTTCCTTGTAATAGGTATAAAAGTGATCAAAAAAAATTTTGGGGCGGAAAAACATGTCAAACTAAAATAAATAAAGTAAAATGAACAATAAAAAATATATATTTTTTTTAAAGCGCCCCTGTCCCCGTGAGCTTGCATACAGAAGCGAACGCATACGTAAGTCCCGCTCACATATGAAAACGGTTTTCAAACCACACATGTGAGGTATCTCTGCGAACGTTAGAGCGAGAGCAATCATTTTGGCCCTAGACCTCCTCTGTAACTAAAATCATGTAACCAGTAAAAATATTTAAAGCGTCGCCTATGGGGATTTTTTTAAGTAGCGAAGTTTGGCGCCATTCCACGAGTGTGTACAATTTTTAAGGGTGACATGTTAGGTATCTATTTACTCGGCGTAACTTCATCTTTCACATTATGCAAAAACATTGGGCTAACTTTACTGTTTTTTTTTTTTTTAAGGACAAAACATTTTTTTCCCGTAAAAAACGCGTTAAAAAAATTGCTGCGCAAATATCGTGCGAGATAAAAAGTTGCAACAACCACCATTATATTCTCTAAGGTCTTTGCTAAAAAAACATATATAATGTTTTGGGGTTCTATGTAATTTTCTAGCAAATAAATTATGATTTTTACATGTAGGAGAGAAATGTCAGAATTGGCCTGGGTTCTCCAGAACGCCTGATGGTGCTCCCCGCATGTTGGGCCTCTCTATGTGGCCACGCTGTGTAAAAGTCTCACACATGTGGTATCGCCATACTCGGGAGGAATAGCAGAATGTGTTTTGGGGTGTAATTTGTGGAATGCATATGCTGTGTGTGAGAAATAACCTGCTTATATGACAATTTTGTGAAAAAAAAAAAGAGAAAAAAAAAATCTTGATTTTGCAAAGAATTGTGGGAAAAAATAACAACTTCAAAAAACTCACAATGCCTCTTTCTGAATACCTTGGAATGTCTTCTTTCCAAAAAGGGGTCATTTGGGGGGTATTTGTACTTTTCTGGCATGTTAGGGTCTCAAGAATTGAGATCGGCCGTCAGTACTTCAGGTGTGATCAATTTTCAGATATTGGCACCATAGCTTGTGGACTCTATAACTTTCACAAAGACCAAATAATATCCACCAATTTGTACTTATTTTTACCAAAGATATGTAGCAGTATAAATTTTGGCCAAAATTTATGAAGAAAAAATAGGATTTTTTACTCACCGTAAAATCCTTTTCTCTGAGTCCATGGACCGACACAGCTTCTCTATTGACAAAGTGGGTATTATCCGTTAATTAGGAGTGACTAGGCAGAAAAACTTGTAAAAAGTGTTGCATCACACCTTCTACAGTACCGCCCAGGGGGCGGACCCTCTGGGTATACCCTCTCAGTCTGCACATCGCAGATCAGTTCGTCAAAAAGCAGTACAAACTTAAAAGGAGGGGTGGGTGCTGTGTCGGTCCATGGACTCAGAGAAAAGGATTTTACGGTGAGTAAAAAATCCTATTTACTCTTTCGTCCATGGACCGACACAGCTTCTCTATTGACAAAGTGGGACGTCCCAAAGCAGTGTCAGAGAAAAAACGAGGGGTGGTAACAGCATAAAAACAAACTTCACCCCAAAACACAAAACAGCACTCCTCCAACGGAGGAGTTGCAACTCTAAACAGCCGCCTGCAAAACCTTGCGGCCGAAAGAGGCATCCGAAGATGCACCTACATCAACTTTGTAGAATTTTGTGAAAGTGTGAGCGGACGACCAAGTCGCCGCTTTACATAGTTGGGAAACAGACGCTTGATGTCAGAAAGCCCAAGAGGCACCTATTGCCCTGGTCGAATGCGCCGTGACAGGAAAGGGGGGCGCCTGACCCTTTAAGGCGTAAGCCTGGATTACTATCTGTCGGATCCACCTAGAGATGGTGGCTGATGAGACTGCTTGGCCCTTCTTGGGACCAGCCACCGAAACAAACAGTGAGTCTGACTTCCGGAACAGGGAAGTAGCAGATATGTATACTCTCAAAGCTCGGACAACGTCCAAGGAATGCAACGCCGACTCCTTAGGATTCGACGGCTGAGGACACAAGGATGGAAGTACAATGTCTTCGTTGAGATGAAAAGCCGAAACGACCTTCGGAAGAAAGGAAGGCTGCGGCCGCAGCACCACCTTATCCTTGTGGAAAATCAAATAGGGAGCCTTGCAGGACAAGGCTGCCAGCTCAGAGACTCGTCTAACTGACGTAACAGCCACCAAAAAGACCACCTTCTGAGAAAGTGTCAACAGGGGAATATCTCTAATATTCTCAAACGGTGCCTTCTGAAGCACCGAGAGGACCAGGTTCAAGTCCCACGGAGGTAACGGGGGGCGGACCGGAGGGGCCACATGTCGAACCCCCTGCACAAATGTACTCACGAGAGAGTGAGTCGCCAGGGGTCGCTGAAAAAAGACAGCCAGGGCAGATATCTGTCCCTTAATCGTACTTAGGGCAAGCCTTTGGTCTACCCCATGCTGTAAAAACAGCAGGATTCTGGAAACCAAATAGGTACGCGGATGCCATTTCATTTCCTCACACATGGAGATGTAGGCCCTCCAAGTGCGGTGATAGACCTTCCTAGAGGACGGTTTCCGAGCACTTCTCATAGTAGAAATTACTGAGTCTGACAGGCCCCGGTCTCTCAGTACCTGGTTCTCAACAGCCATGCCGTTAAAGCCAATGACTGTAAAGCAGGATGGAATATGGGACCTTGCGACAGCAGGTCCTTCCGTAGTGGTAGGCGCCAGGGGACGTCTGCTACCAGACGTACTAGATCGGCGTACCAAGGACGCTGAGGCCAATCTGGAGCGATTAGGATCATTGGAATTCCCTCTGCCTCCACTCTGCGGAGCAGAAGAGGAAGAAGCCTTAAGGGAGGGAAGGCATAGATTAGCCGATACTGGCCCCACGATGCTACCAACGCGTCCGTTGCGTCTGCCCATGGGTCTCTTGACCGGGCCACAAACCTCAATACCTTCCGATTGAGTCGGGAAGCCAGAAGATCTACGTCTGGTGTGCCCCATCTTTGGCAGAGGAGTTGGAACACCTCCGGGTGTAAGGACCATTCTCCCTGGTCCAGCATCTGGCGGCTCAGGTAGTCCGCCTGCCAGTTTTCCACACCCGGAATGTACACGGCCGACAGTGCCGGTACGCTCCTCTCTGCCCACTTCAGGATGCGAGCGATCTCCGATGCTGCAGCTGAGCTTCTTGTTCCTCCTTGATGATTGACATATGCCACTGCTGTGGCGTTGTCTGACTGGATCCTGACTGGACGCCCTTGCAGTCTCTGAGACCATTTGAAGAGGCACAGCTTGATCGCCCGGATCTCCAGGACATTGATCGGCAGGAGGGCTTGATCTGGGGTCCAGCGACCTTGCGCCGACTGGACACCCCAGACTCCCCCCCAACCTGTAAGGCTGGCGTCCGTCGTGATCACTATCCAGTAAACCGGAAGAAATTACTTCCCGGCCATTAGAGCCGGTGCTGTCAGCCACCATACCAGGGATCTCCTGACTAGGTGGCTCACTCGGATTTGATAATCCAGAGATGAAGGGCATCTGTTCCATCTGGACAGAACTTCCCTCTGTAACACTCGAGTGTGGTATTGAGCATATGGGACCGCCTCGAAGGAGGCTACCATGAGGCCCAACAATCGCATGCAAAAACGGAGTGACGACCAATTCCTGGAAGTCAGCTGCCGTACTGCAGCCCGGAGGGTCTGCAACTTCTCCACAGGGAGGAATACCTTTGCCTCTGAGGAATCCAGAATCAACCCCAGGTACACTAGGCGTTGAGTGGGCACCAATACTGACTTTTGCGTGTTTAGTATCCAACCACAGTCTCGAAGAGTCTGACAGGTAATGGACACGCTTACCTCTAATTCTGAGCTTGAAGGGCCCTTCAGCAGAAGGTCGTCCAAGTAACCTGTGATAGCGATACCCCGCTGTCTTAGAAGTGCCAGAATCGGAGCGAGCACCTTGGTGAACGTCCTGGGTGCTGAGGCAAGGCCAAACGGGAGGGCCACAAACTGGTAGTGGTTCTTCCCGATAGCAAATCGCAGAAACCTCTGGTGTCTGGAGTATATGGGGACATGCAGGTATGCGTCCTTGATGTCCAAGGAGGCCAGAAAGTCCCCCGGATGGAGAGCCGTGACTACGGATCGAACCGACTCCATCCGAAATCTTTGTACCTTCACAAAGCAATTGAGGGCTCTGAGATCCAAGATTGGACGAACCCCCTCCTTCTTTGGCACAATGAACAGATTTGAGTAAAAACCCTGACCCCGTTCCTGTTCTGGAACTGGAATAACTACCCCGCGTTCCAGTAGACCCTGGACCGCCCCATACAGGGCCTCCCGACGGGTCGGTAGTAGCTGGAGATTGGAGGTGATGAATCTGTCTGGTGGACAAGAGAGAAATTCTATCTTGTAGCCTGAGGAGATTACTTCGCAAACCCACCTGTCGGAGACTAGAGCAGTCCACTGAGTCGCGAATTTGCGAAGACGTCCCCCCACCCGAGAGCTGGGTGGGGGCGGACCTTCATGTGGACGCAGATTTGTCCACAGGCTTGTTGGGTCTGCGGGACCAAGGACGCTTTTGTCCTTGGGCAGGCGCTTTATCGGCCTGGGGTCTTTTCCCTGTCGCCTTAAGAGGGCGAAAAAAAACGCTTACGTGCAGTAAAGGAGGGCCCTTGCCCTTGGCGTGGTCCCCTACCCTTGCTAGTTTGGGGAAGCAAAGTGCTTTTACCTCCTGTAGCATCCTTGATGATGTCATCCAGAGAAGCCCCAAAAAGTCTGTCGCCCTTAAAAGGCAGATCCAATAGGGCTTTCTTGGAAGTCTGGTCCGCAGACCAGCCCTTTAGCCAGATCAGGCGGCGTATTGCTACTGCATAAACCGAAGCTCTTGACAGCAGGGGAATAGTATCCATGTCTGACTCGCAGACAAACTTAAGGCCCTGGACCAACTGGTCGGCCAAAGTTATCTCATTAGGAGGAGCATCTCGCTCCTTTAACCCCTGGAGTAGCAATTTTGCCCATTCAGTAAGTGTCTGAGACACTAGGGCCCCCGCCAATGCCGGGCGTACTGCTGAGCCTACCACTGAGTATAGGTAGCGAGCGAGTGCTTCAGCCTTCTTATCCACAGGGTCCTTGAAAACAGGAGCCCCTTCTACTGGAATAGTGGTGGCTCTATTAAGTCTGGACACCGAAGGGTCCACTATAGGGGGAGAGGTCCATATCTTCAGAAAACTCTCCTCAAAGGGGTACCGTACTGCAAACCTCTTTGGGGCTGTAAAGACCCTCAGTGGGTTCTCCCATTCCTTGTATAAGAGTTTGTCAAAATAAGACACACAAGGGAACACCTTAGCAGTGCGGGCAGGTTTACGAAACCCAAAGGGGACTGGAGTATCTGCTACTTCTTCAGTCCTTTCCAACTTTAGCGTATCCCGCACTGCAGTAATAAGGTCAGATACCAAAGCCGTCTCGCGTACTGACCTGGACTTGGAGTCCTCCTCACTGTCCGATCGGTCACGGTCTGCAGTCTCTGATGCATCAGAATCTGGGCCATGAGCCGTAGCTGGACCTGGTTCTGCATCAGAAATATCCCCAGAAGATTGCAGGGGACGGGGGCGTTTATTACCCCCTGTATTCCCGTGTGCTGCTTCCACCCTGGCAGCAAACGCCTCTAGGATTGCCGACATAGCGTCCATAGACACCTCAGGGACACCAGCTGCTAAATCTGGTGTTTCAGGGGAGAAGACATCTGGCTCAGATGCCATGCTGACCACACGCTGACACTCACAGGGCTCCAGGCAAGATATCAGTAGGCCACCCTCCTGCGCTGCAGAGATGCTGGGTTACCCAGAGGACTCACCACCCTGGATAGGTACTGCTATGCTGCGCCTATGATGCTGTCCCCTTGCTGCTGTGTCAGTCTGCTTCTTTTATCAGCACTTCCTGTGTGAATTTTCGCGCCAGTGTAATGCACCCTAGAGGCCGGAGGCTCTCGCAAAATGGTTGCCAAAACCGTCTGTATGGAAGATAATGTGGGCTCTAAGAAAATGGCCGCCGACAGAAGATAGAGTTCAGGCAGCCATAGCCCACAAAAAAGATGGCCGCCGAACGGCAATATCTGCATACAGGGTGGACAAACATGGCCGCCGATCACCTGATAGGGGCCAGTGGGTGTGGCCGAACTACAGGAAGATGGCCGCCAGGCAGTTACAAGAGGCCAAACTTGGCATGGACCACCTCAAAATGGCCGCCGACAGCATGGAGACACAGAAACACAGGTAAGCAAAAATGACATTTCTTTTAAATGTTAGTTACAGCCAGCCCCGCTCCAGTGGGACCCCCTAGGTGACCCCCAGCACCCAGCAACCTTTAGCTAGAAGCCCAGGGAGGAGGGAAAGGCAGGGAGAGAGGGAAGAAAGGGGCCACAACCACTTACTTGATCTCTCCAGGAATGTCCAGCTTAATCACCCAGCCGAGGCAGGGGAGTTTTACTTACCTATCCTGCATGTATTCTGCTGGAAGACATTCCAAACAGATCATCGTCCGCGCACGGAAGGTGACTGTTGGCCAGGCATGCTGTGATTGGACCCAGAAGGGACGATCATATGTATGCCCTGGAGCATGACGCTCACCGGACAGGCTGCTGCGACTCGGCCGTAAGGTCAGCCGAAGCTGAGCGGTCCGATGCAAGCCTTGGAGTGTAAGCTCACCGGCCAGGCTGCTGCGACTCGGCCGTAAGGTCAGCCGAAGCTGAGCGGTCCGATGCAGGCCCTGGAGCGTAGGCTCACCGGCCACCCGTGGAGCGACGGGCATGTCGTGGAAAACCCAGCGCGTAGCTAGGGTCGGCACACGCTCGATGGCCGAAAACTGGGGAGACTACAAGGATCGAGGATCCAGCCTGTCACCCAGTCGGCAGTTGATCGAAGATCGCAGGAAACAACAAATGTAGCAAAAAAATAAAAATATATATATCTTTTTTCCCCGGACCAATGAGCCCGAAGGGAGCCATGTCCTACTCCTTGCTAGACAGAAAAAAACTGATCTGCGATGTGCAGACTGAGAGGGTATACCCAGAGGGTCCGCCCCCTGGGCGGTACTGTAGAAGGTGTGATGCAACACTTTTTACAAGTTTTTCTGCCTAGTCACTCCTAATTAACGGATAATACCCACTTTGTCAATAGAGAAGCTGTGTCGGTCCATGGACGAAAGAGTAAATAGTAATTTGCAAAATTTTATAACAGAAACGAAAAAAAAATCATTTTTTTACAAAATTTTCAGTCTTTTTTCTCTTATAGCGCAAAAAATAAAAAACCCAACAGTGATTAAATACCACAAAAATAAAGCTCTATTTGTGTGAAAAAAGGACAAAAAATTCATATGGGTACAGTGTTGTATGACTGAGTAATTGTCATTCAAAATGTGAGAGCACCGAAAGCTGAAAATTGGTCTGGTTATTAAGGGGGTTTAAGTGCCCAGTGGTCAAGTGGTTAATACTGTACGAGTGGAAGGGACTCAGGGAGCGCTAAATGTCTGCAGGTTAGGGGTGCAAATTACTTGTCTTGCCTTGGGCGCTGACAACCCAGCCTATGAAAGTAATTTTACTGTTAGGGGTCCCCGCAACTTGGGAAATTTTATCAAGGGGTCACGGCACTAGAAGGTTGAGAACCACTGCTCTAGACCAATGCTTAGTAATGCCAGTGCAGGGGTAAGAGGTGTTCGTCTACCTGTAAAGGAGACAAGAAGTGTCGAAATCAAGTTCCAAAAGCTGCATACTAATTTAAATCCCCATAGGATATTGTGTAGGGGGCTTGTGGAGGGGCTAGATTTTGTGTAGCCTGTAGGGTGTTAAAAACCACCTATATAGTATCTTTTATAAATTGTCCCAGTAATCTACACTTTATGCCACTGCTAAATTAAGAAGGTCTGAGATAGATCAGATTCCCACTTTAACATTGATGGGAGTTTTTTATATAGAGGATGAAAGTTACAGTAATCATAGAAAAAGAAAATCCCCTAATCGATTTTGCAGGCTTGTTAGACAAATATTTCCAAGCCGGTAGAGGGACATCTATCGCGTGTTTGGGGTTAGATTGGTGGAAATGCCTGATTTGATGTAATTTATACATATCAGTCACTGCAGTGTCTGTTTGCAAGTCTGTTGGAAAATGAATTCCCCATTCTGCCCAACATTGAGCTGAGAAGAAGGGAATCAAAAATGCATATGCCCTGAGCGGCACCCTGAGTCTGTGGACTTGATCTATTTCTGAATGTAGGCGCAATTAGGGAGGATCTGAATTTTGAAGGCTGCGATTTTGCCTACCCATTAGAACTGACAATTGCCAATTTGTTGCATCACTGTGTTCAGCTGGTCTAGTAAGGGAGGAAAGTTAACATTGTAAAGGTTATCCTAAAGTAGAGTTCAGAGGCGGCTCTTTAATTAGGCAAGTTAGGCAGTCGCCTAATGCCCCGTACACACGATCGTTTTTCATGCCGTTAAAAATGCCATTTTAAAAAATGGCCATTAAAAATGATCGTGTGTAGGCTCCAGAGCATTTTTAACGACGTGAAAAACGGCCATTAAAAATTCCGGACATGCTCTCTTTTTTCACGTCGTTTTTCATGTCTTTTTTTTAACTACGTGAAAAACGATAGTGTGTATGCTTTCACGACGTGAAAAAAAACGCGCATGCTCAGAATCAAGTATGAGACGGGAGCGCTCGTTCTGGTAAAACTAGCGTTCGTAATGGAGATAGCAGATTCATTACACAGTAACGGACTGAAAAGCGCGAATCGTCGCTCAACAAACTTTACTAACATGAAGGGTGGCGCCATTCGAACGGAACTTCCCCTTTATAGTGCCGTCGTACGTGTTGAACGTCACTGCGCTTTGCTTGATCGTTTTTTTTTAATGATGGTGTGTACGCAAGGCAGGCTTGAGAGGAAACATGAAAAAAAACGAGGAGAAAAACGTCGGTTTAAAAAATGACATTAAAAACGATCGTGTGTACGGGGCATAAGGCCTCACACTCACAGGGGCCTCACGGCCGCCTAATTTGCCTGTGATCAATACTAATGTCGGCATCATCGGATCTCTCTATTACCCCTCTCTCTTTTTCACC
The DNA here is from genome assembly GCA_029206835.1 of Rana muscosa. Classification (NCBI taxonomy): domain Eukaryota; kingdom Metazoa; phylum Chordata; class Amphibia; order Anura; family Ranidae; genus Rana; species Rana muscosa. The sequence continues at coordinate 96,977,386 of CM055123.1, read as the reverse complement.
TCCCACTCTCTCCCCCCTCTTGCATTGGCTGAATATGTCTGATGGGTGAGGAGGGTGCCCTGGAAGTGGTCCTGATCACCTGTGTGCTAGATCCGTGCATTTTCTGCAGCCATTTTTCTTGTTTGAAATATTTTTCCCATTATTGGCGGGAGTGGGGCCTCATATCTAAGTTTTGCCTAAGGCCTCACAAAGCCTAGAGCCGCTTCTGGTAGAGTTCCACCCATTTAAAAGTCAGCAGCTACAAAAAGTGTAGCTGCTGACTTTTAATAATCAAACACTCACCTGTCCCAAGGTCCAGCGAGGTGGGCACATGAAGCCTTGCTCCTCTCCCCCTCCTCTCAGTGGCGCTGACATTCTAACTGTGGGCGCCCAGATGTGGCTTCACAGTCGGGCGCGCACTGTGCATTTGCGATCATTGAACACCCTAGTAGGCCAGGGAGACAGTATGCCTGAAAAGGATTTGTAATATTCGGCAAAGAAACTGTCTGCGCTTAGTGCTTTATGCAGTGGGAGCATAGGTGTGCGCAGCCCATTGCATTAGAGTGTGCACCCCAAAGCTCAAACACACATGCGTGTGTGTGTGTGTATATATATATATATATATATATATATATATATATATATATAGCAGTAGGGCAATGGACAGTGTCAGTAGAGCAGAGATTGGTGTCAGTAGTTTATTTTTAATATTTTTTTATTTTTTACATTTTATAATTTTTTGCAGTTTTTTTTTTTATAATAATTTTTTATTATTTTTTTTTTTACAATTTCTTAGGAGCCCCATTGGGAGGCTTTGGTGAAATATCATGGGTCTAAACAGACCCCTGATTTCTCACTTTTGTGATAGAGAGGACAGAGATTCCCAAGTCCCTTTCTCTGCAGAAAAGCAGCAGGGGAAATCTGCGCACCCTGTGTGCACACCTATGAGTGGGAGGGAGTTGATAATAGACACGTGCATTTGTTTTCGTCCGAATACATTTTTGTCCAAATTTCTGGGATTTTCGCCTTTGTTTTCAACAAACGATAACGAATGCGCAGAATCCGAAATCTGAAAGATCCGACATAAAAAATGCTTTATTTTCGTTTCGTTGTGACAACAGTTCAATATAGATAGAAGATTCGACATGACGATGACAATAGCGATCTGTGTCTATCGAACCTGCCGTTGAATGTGCCTAACCTAACTCTAATAGTCCAAGATTATTCGACATAGAGAGAAAAGATTCGACATTATGGAGACATGAAGATTCGACGAAGCAGCTAAAAACATACGATCACCGCGAGCGGTCAAATGCTCCACCCATAGGCTATAGAGGAATTCTAATTGGTTGACTAGTAATAATAATTAATAAATATAATTATTACTAGTAATACAACATTAGAATTCGACTATAGCTTGTGGGCGGAGCATTTGAACGGAAATGTACGATTGCGGCGTCATACAGTTTAGCTGCTTAGTCGAATCTTCTTAGAACTTTTGACGGACACTATAAGCCTTCAATGACAGATTCAACCTTAATTAATTTGGATTTTCGGACAAATGCATTTTTTAACGAAACAAAATAAATAAAAACGAATTTCGGAACTAACTAAATAATTTAATTTTTCGGACGAAAATGAAATTCCGAAACAAAATATTTCAGTGTGCACATGTCTAGTTAATATCCATCAAAACTTCTGAGGTTGTCTTAGGGCAATTTAAGGGGGTAAGCATAGGCTCATTGATAGCCTGGGAGGTTAATAGAGCAGAGAAATTCCGTTATATCCTCTTTTTTGGGTTGAGGAGTGTCAGTGTCATTTTAGTGATTTTAAAGAGATTCATAATAATTACTGAACGCATCCGCAATTTCCTGAGGATTATGGAAAATTTGACAAGAGTTATGATGCTGTAAACTAGAGACCTTAGCTTGCGCTTGCCGTAGTTTAGTTGGGAGTAGGGATGAGCTTCGAGTCCGAGTCGAACTCATGTTCGACTCGAACATTGCCTGTCCGCCCGTTCGCCGAACAGCAAACAATTTGGGGTGTTTGCGGCAAATTCGAAAAGCCGCGGAACACCCTGTAAAAGTCTATGGGAGAAATCTAAAGTGCTAATTTTAAAGGCTTATATGCAAATTATTGTCATAAAAAGTGTTTGGGGACCTGGGTCCTGCCCCAGGGGACATGTATCAATGCAAAAAATAGTTTTAAAAATGGCGTTTTTTTCGGGAGCAGTGATTTTAATAATGCTTAAAGTGAAACAATAAAAGTGAAATATTCCTTTAAATTTCGTACCTGGGGGGTGTGTATAGTATGTCTGTAAAGTAGCGCTTGTTTCCCGTGCTTAGAACTGTCCCTGCACAAAATGTAATTTCCGAAGGAAAAAAAGTCATTTAAAAGTACTCGCGGCTGTAACGAATTGTCGGCTCCCGGCAATACAAACAAAAGTCAATGAAAGTCATTGATAAAAAATAATTAATTACCAGGCCCTTCATGTCTGGTTTGGATATTAAGGGGAACCCTGCGCCAAATAAAATAAAAAAATACGTGGGGTTCCCACCAAATATCCATACCAGACCCTTCAGGTCTGGTATGGATTTTAAGGGGAACTCATCGCCAAATTAAAAAAAAAAATGGCGTGGAGTCCCCCCAAAAATCCATACCAGACACTTATCCGAGCACGCAACCTGGCAGGCTGCAGGAAAAGAGGGGGGGACGAGAGTGCGCCCCCCCTCCTGAACCGTACCAGATCACATGCCCTCAACATGGGGAGGATGCTTTGGGGTCTGTACCCCAAAGCACCATGTCCCCATGTTGATGGGGACAAGGGCCTCATCCCCACAACCCTTGCCCGGTGGTTGTGGGGGTCTGCGGGCGGGGGGCTTATCAGAATCTGGAAGACCCTTTTAACAAAGGGGACCCCCAGACCCCAAAGCATCCTCCCCATGTTGAGGGCATGTGGCCTGGCACGGTTCAGGAGGGGGGGCGCTCTCTCGTCCCCCCTCTTTTCCTGCGGCCTGCCAGTTTGCGTGCTCAGATAAGGGTCTGATATGGATTTTTGGGGGAACTCCACACCATTTTTTTTTTATTTGGCGCAGGGTTCCCCTTAATATCCATACCAGACCTGAAGGGCCTGGTAATAGAATTTGGGGGGACCCCACGCATTTTTTTTTTATCAATGACTTTCAATTACTTTTTTCTGTATTGCCGGGAGCCGACAATTCATTACAACCGCGAGTACTTTTAAATTAACTTTTTTCCTTCAGAAATTAAATTTTGTGCAGGGACAGTTCTAAGCACGGGAAACAAGCACTTTACAGGCATACTATACACCCCCCCCCCCCCCCCCAGGTATGAAATTTAAATGAATATTTCACTTTTATTGTTTCACTTTAAGCATTATTAAAATCACTGCTCCCGAAAAAACTGCAGTTTTTAAAACTTTTTTTTGCATTGATACATATCCCCTGGGTCAGGACCCGGGTCCCCAAAAACTTTTTATGACAATAACTTGCATAAGCCTTTAAAATTAGCACTTTAGATTTTTCATGTTTGTGTCCCATAGACTTTAACGGTGTTCGGATGTTCGAACAAATTTATTGCCTGTTCGCATGTTCTGATGCGAACCGAACTCGGCTCATCCCTAGTTGGGAGGCAAGAAATTTGTCCGCTCTATTTTTCTGGAAATAGTAAATAAAATGCAATCTTTTGAGATACTTGTGATAGTCTGAGATTATTACCGTATTTATCGGCGTATAACACACACTTTTTTCCCCTTAAAATCAGTTGGTGCGTGTTATACGCCGATACTCACCTATGCCCGGCGATCTCCGCTGACTGTGAGCGGAGCGGAGCGATCACCGCCGAGATACACATAGCCGAGTGTATTCGGCTATACTCGGCTTTTCTCGGCTCCGCTCACAGTCACGCCCAGTCCCGCCATTGGACCTGTGATATGTCCATCATAGGGCGGGACTCAGCGTGACTGTGAGCGAAGCCGAGAAAAGCCGAGTATAGCCGAATACACTCGGCTATGTGTATCTCGGCTCCGCCCAGTCCCTGCGTTCTCAGCGGCGTTCGCCCCGCTCCGCCCTGTATCAGCGGCGCCAAATTTAAATTCAAGGCTGCACTGGACACTGGCAAGACTGCACTGGACACTGGCAATGCTGCACTGGACACTGGGCAATGCTGCAATGGACACTGGCAAGGCTGCACTGGACACTGGCAATGCTGCACTGGACACTGGGCAATGCTGCAATGGATACTGGCAAGGCTGCACTGGACACTGGCAAGGCTGCACTGGACACTGGCAAGGCTGCACTGGACACTGGCAAGGCTGCACTGGACACTGGGCAAGGCTGCACTGGACACTGGGCAAGGCTGCAATGGACACTGGCAAGGCTGCACTGTGACAAGGCTGCAAATGACACTGGTAAGGCTGCATTTAAATGTAATTTTTTTTTTCTTAAACTTCCCTCCTAAAAGTTTTTTTCCCTAAAATTCCCTGCTAAACTTGAAGTGCGTGTTATACGCCGGCGCGTGTTATACGCCGATAAATACGGTAGTTGCCGTAATTCCTCCAAACAGAATGTAAGGTGAGGGGGAATCGCTGAAGCTAAATGCTGCGATTGTTTATGCTGAGTTTCCAACTGAGCTATTTCCTTGAATAAGGATGGGAAATGATGCTGTGTCTTTTCTTCTCTCTGAATGCTATTTGAATCAGTCTCCCCCTTCTAAATGCAGTGTGGGCACACCATACTTTAGTGGCAGAGCTAGTGCCAGTATCATTGTACAAGAAGTATTCTTTCAATTTAGTAAAAATTTCTGTGGGATGGATAAAATGTGGGTATTATTCCTCCACAAATCACATCCGTGATAAATCATCTTTTGGAAATCCTGACCTCTCTCTGGGCTATTGCCGTGGTCTAATAGAGCTGCTCCTGCTTCAGCCCCGGGTGAGACATTGCACCTGATGCTTTCCCCTTTTCCCACATCAAGCTAGGCTCTGCTTTAGCTAATATGTAAGTACCATCCTACGCATCTGATCCTAATAAGGGAATTTGTCTTATAATTTTTACATAATTTTCAGATTTTTTTACATTTTTCAGACATTTTACATTTTACTCCTGATGAGTAGATATTACTCCACGAAACACGTAGAGTTCCGTTATACCAAGACCATCTGACTTTTTATTACTGTCTCTTTAGAAAATCGCTCATGCCTACAGCATCATGTATGCTTTTTACCAATCATGTGTCAAAATTACAGGTCCAGACTGTCTGTTGTATATTGTGTAAAGGTAAGTAACTCCTGCACTGTCAAGATGAAGGTGAAGCTAGGCGGCTAGATACACTGCAGCAAGCACCTGATTAACTGATCCTAAACAGAAAAAAAAAAAAAATATATATATAAATGTATACGTGATGGTGTTGCGCTGTGTGTGGTATACAAATGTGTATTAACTCAATATACAGAATATATAAAATACCATATGATGAAAAAAAGGTGATGAACAACGGTCTAGAACCAAATATATGAAATCTATATAACAAAATGTGACATTGAGCAAATCAGTGAACAAATAAATAAACAGTGTGATAAAGTCCAACATGCACCACTAAATGTGTAATAACGCTGAATAAGGCCCATGTAATCCGATGGTGAGAGTGATAAACAAGAAACAAATTCCACTGTAACAGTCTGTAATAATGTTCCACACAGATAGTGAATCCCTCCACCGTGAGCAATCAATTGATCGGTGCCCAGCAAATCTTCTAATTGTGGCACCTCTGTGTGCACAAACCTCACACCTTACTGCTGTAAGGTATACGACATAGAGGAAATTATAGCTGATCTTCAAACGTCCTTTTGACCAGCTACAGTGAACTTAAACGATCATGTTCTCAGTATCTAGGGTTTAGATAAAAAAATAAAAAAAGACAGCCCATAGCGTAATCCCATATGAGGTCATTTGTGGTGACACGCATAATAAATGAACTCACTTATTATATATATTAGCTGGCATCAATCCACGAGCGCCGAGCTCGTATCCTTCTGCCTAGATTTTGTAATTAGATGTTCAGGTCCCTCTGTTGATATCCTCGTTATGCAGGGGGAGTTTTAGGCACAAAGAAAGGTAATGCCCATAGTGTAATCCCGTATAACAAGGTTTATTAAACACAGAGTAAAAGCAAACACTCACGTTTAAATGCAGTAAAATAGCAGTAATCCATGAGCACCGAGCTCGTATGTACAGTCAGTTCCTGGTAAACCTATTGCTCCAATTCTGACGCGTATCATCACATCACGTGACTTCATCAGAGGATGGTGTCTGATGTATATACTATTGTTTATTATGTTCTTTTTTTATGTATAAATCTATCATGTACTGTATACTATGAATTCATTTACTATGTGATATAAGTCAGCTTTCCCTTGGCCTGTTATGAATTAATTACTGTATTGCAGCATGTACTCAATCATGATATGGTTTGATTATGATTTTAGAATAAATTATATTTAGATTTTTACCTATTTTTACTATATATATATATATATATATATATATATATATATATATATATATATATATATTGTAACTTCCCTCATTTAAAGTCCCATGACCAAAGTTTTTTCTTGTTTGCAAACTTAGAGGCCTTATCTGCTGCGAAATGCATCTCTTGAACACAAAATATCACGTTTTTGCCGCAGGTAGGTATGCAGGTTTAGGGAGTCCATGGACCCAATCAATAATTATATTGTGAGGAGAAATGAAAGGCAATAAATCAGCTTTCATGCATTGCAGTGAAATTTTATGTTGTTTCAGTGGGACCTATCTTCCAATTCAACCAGCTTAATTTTGAGCGTTTTAAATTCCTCCACAAAATCATTGTGGGCATTCACTAATTAGTTTTTTTGCTCTTTTCTCATGAATACTGCCATATCATGCTGCAAAGCCCCCCCCCTCCTGCAGGGTTAACAACATATCCTTCATAGCAGTGTTCAGAATAGGCTGACCACTGGTATGGAAAGAGTTAAACTGCTCCTTATAACGAATAGTGTTGGCCATGTCCACTGTCTGCTGCCTCAATTACATGTCATTACCCTCCTCATCAAGTAAGTTTTCTTCTCTGCTTCACTAGACTGAAAGATTGGAAGCTGATGGTGTGGAGCGGTTACCTGGATAAGCTGGATCCTTTTGGGATCTTGGCTCATTCTGCCCATCGCTGAGGTGAAGAATACTCTCAGCTTTTGGGGCTCCTCTCTATTCTTCTGCTTCACTGGTTCAGATCTCCGCTGTCTCTTCGGTATTTGGAGGTAAGGAGCCGGTGCTTTCAGTTGCTGTGAGCTGCAATATTACACCTGCTGTCCCGGAGCTTTACAGGCCTGCCTCCATATGCTCCGGCTGCTGGCCATGCCCCAATATTGTACATTTCAAGGATTTTAACAAACTTTGTTGCAGATTCCTACCTTTTTTTATTCTGAAGAAATCACTGTGTGCTGCTCTGTGCCCATGCACTGAGTAAGTCTAATGAGAGTTGTTTTATAATTATCAATCAGCGGAGAGGGTCGTGGTTTGGCGCGCAGCGAGAACAGAAGCACATTGTAGGAGCTCCTTGGCTTCCACGGTTCTTAGCCTAATCTCCCTGCACCCTGAACACTGTAAAATGAGCAGAGTGAATCGGCATACACCCCACACTCTACAGCACAGATCCACCTTCTCCTCAGCTGCCCTGGACATCTCTGATATCTTTCATTCTCAGATCTCCTCACGCAGCAACATGGGTGTAGACAAGATGGGGCTCACAGAGACAAGGACTACATCGAGGGATCGTTATCAGATTCAGAGGATACGGGAAGAGGGGAATCTACAGTACACATGCACTAATGCACCTCAATATACTGCAGTACACGTGCAGTAATGCAGTTGAATATACTGCAGTAAATGTGCACCAATGCAATACACTGCAGTAAATGTGAGGTAACGCAACTCAATACACTGCAGTACATGTGCACTAACGCAGTTCAATATACTGCAGTAAATGCATGTCAATATACTGCAGTAAACATACCTAACAAATGTCAATATACTGCAGTAAAGGTGCACTAACGCACATCATTATACTGGAGTAAACATGCACTAACGCACGTCAATATATTGCAGTAAATGTGCACTAACGCACCTCAATATACTGCAGTACACGTGCAGCAACGCAGTTCAATATACTTCAGTAAATGTGCTACTATCGCACGTCAATATACTTCAGCAAATGTGCACTAATGCAAGTCAATATACTTCAGTAAAGCTGCACTAATGCACATCAATATACTGCATTCCCCTCCTCCTCCCCTTTCCCCTCCCCCTTCTTCCCTTTGACCCCCCTTTCCCTTTCCCCCCTCCCTCCCCCTTATCCCTGCCTTATTGTTTTATCTTCCTTTTCTCTCCTCCCCTCTCCCTACCCTTCCCTCTGTCTTGCACCCTTCTTCTCTCTCTTCACCCTTCCCTTCCCTTGCCCCTCCCTTCCTTTCCCTCTTTTCCAATCATCACAGTTTACATAGTTCCCTCTTACTGACTTTTCAGATCTTTCTATACATACAAAGCATTTTCCTCCGTTGAGGTGGGGAAGAAGATTGACACCTCAGCGGACACTACTATGCCTTCATAAAGAAATTTCTAAGTGAGTGTTTTGATACATTTGTCTACTAAACTATACAGTTTACTCAAGTGACGCCCGCTTTTTGTTTCCTCTCTGAAACACTAAACTGACACTAAAGTAAAAATGAATGGTCGCACTAAACTCACACTGCACTATCACTATTTTCACACTAAACTGACAGTCCGCGCTCACAATAGAATCACAATAGCACACTAACTTGCTAGTAGCAATGAACTGAGCCCTGTTCTATCTCTCTCCACTCCAATATCACACTGCAAATGGTTTCTGTGAGAAGGATCCTTTTATAGAGAGGGGGGGGTCTATAAGCAATGAGCCATGATTGGGCACATTCATCATTACTTTCTCCAATCATGGCTCTGACAGTGTTCTGTGTCCTGATTGGGCAAATCCTTCATTGCTTCAGACAATCAGGGCTTTCAATGCACTGTGTGGCGCACAGTGCATTGTGGGTGCGCTCGGTGTGCCAAACAAATGGTCAAATGCCTGGAAAATGAGGGTGTTCTTAAAATGGACGAACAGCCAATGTTCGGATGAATTCATGCTCTGGCCGAACCGTTTACCCAACACTAATGCCTACCTGACCCTGACGCTTTCTACCCTAAAACTGACAGACATGCAAAACTTAGAGAGACCCATTCAGGAAGAGGAACTTATCCAGGCAATTCAGGATCTAAAACCAGGCAAAAGCCCGGGCCTGGATGGCTTCTCCTCGCAATATTACAAGAAGTGCATTGATTTACCGGTACTTAAAAAGCCACTGCTGCAGGCACTTAAATGCCTCACAGAATCAGACACAGTCCATACAGTCTTTTTGCAAGCTCACATCACCGTAATACCCAAACCTAACTAAGACCTGACAGAATGTGCTAATCACAGACTAATGTTTTTCCTTACATGCCCTACAGATGTGGCCAAAGGTTTTCAGAATGACACAAATATTAGATTTCACAAGGTATGCTGCCTCAGTTTTTATGATAACAATTTGCATATACTCCAGAATGTTATGAAGAGTGATTAAATGAATTGCAATTAATGCCATGAAAATGAACTTAATCCCATGAAAAAATATTTCCACTGCATTTGAGAAGAAGGCTTTAGGGCACCATGGAGAGTCCAGCAAGCGCCAGGGCCGTCTCCTACAGTTGATTCCGCTGTGGGATTGGGGTACCACCAGTGCAGAGCTTGCTCAGAAATGGCAGAAGGCAGGTGTGAGTCCATCTACATGCACAGTGAGATGAAGACTTTTGGAGGATTGCCTGAGGACTGGGGTAGAGTCATTTTCTCTTTCCTTGAACATTGAAATTTTGGGTCCATGTCCAGGAAGCTCAATCAACCTTAAGCCTCGTACACACGACCGGTTTTCTCGGCAAGAACCAGCAAGAAAATTGCTGGCAGAGCTTTCTTGCCGAGTAAACCGTGCGTGTGTACGAGGCTTTCAGGTTTCTCGTCAAGAAAACTGGCCAGAATCTCGACGAGAAAAATAAAGAACCTGCTCTCTATTTTCTCGTCGGGATTCTCATTGGCCTGTTTCCCGACGAGAAACCCGAGAGTGTGTACGCTTACCCGTCGCCGTGGAAACCCGCGGATGCTCAAAATGACTTTGACGCATGCGCCGTAGCTTCCTAGGCATAGGTAGGGTGCAGCAAGTTGGCGGCGACGGCATCGAATGTGACAAGCGCACGCTCATCGTAGTCGATGACATCACTGCGTTCGTTCCATTCAAAAGAACAGCGGTTCTTTTGAATCGAGCGTGTGTACACTCGGCCGGGACAAGATTCTTGTCAAGAATCTCGTCAGGGAAAAACTACGGGTTTTTTCCTGACGAGATTCTCGGTCATGTGTACTAGGCTTTAATCTCATTGAGAACTTATGGTCAATCCTCAAGAGGCAAACAAAAACAAAAAATTCTGAGCTGCCTGATTGTATAGCAGCTCACACAACCAATTGAAAAATGGTGGAATACGAACGAAGACAAAAAAGTGTAGCGCTAAACTAAATGAGAACTGCACTGGAATGAAGTGCAGTATGTAACAGTGATAAACAGTCAAAATAAACAACGTAACATTCAAGAAGTGATAAATGAATAAATGAAAATATTCAAATAGTCCTCAGTGATATGAGTTGTGTAACGTAAAAGTCATCAGAAAATACTGAGTTCATTAATAAAAACAAAATTGATAGATGCTGGTGAGAATCAAAATAATGGTGCTCCTAAATAAACTTGACGTGAAGCGAGTGCACTTAAAGTGACCACCACCAATCGATAGTAGAAAAGGCTTACCAGAGAGAGTGGACCCCAAAAACATACGTTCAGAGGGTCAACCAGACATGGGTAAACCGCTGTGAACAGCGAATCTCCAGCTGCGATTCAAACAGGAACCTCAAACTTCAATCAAATAGTGGTGGTCACTTTAAGTGCACTCGCTTCACGTCAAGTTCATTTAGGAGCACCATTATTTTGATTCTCACCAGCATCTATCAATTTTGTTTTTATTAATGAACTCAGTATTTTCTGGTGACTTTTACGTTACACAACTCATATCACTGAGGACTATTTGAATATTTTCATTTATTCATTTATCACTTCTTGAATGTTACGTTTTTTATTTTGACTGTTTATCACTGTTACATACTGCACTTCATTCCAGTGCAGTTCTCATTTAGTTTAGCGCTACACTTTTTTGTCTTGTTCGTAATCCTCAAGAGGCAGGTGAAAAAAAAAAAAACACAAATTCTTAAAAACTCCAAGCGTTAATTATGCAAAAACGGGCTGCCATCAGTCAGGATGTGGCTGTAAGAAAACTGTTGTGGTGCATCGGGCGCATGCACGCATATTGAACCTGACTGATTGCAGGTGCACCAATGCGCATTCACACATGAATGTGCGCGCTCGCGGGAGCTCGTCCACAGTTCCCTTTAGCGCCAGATGGCCAATTTAAAGGCCTCTCTGAGCCTTGTTCAATGCTAACTGGTCTTCAGTTGTTTCTCTGTGATCTGCCTGTATCCTGTTAAATTGTCTGTTGCTGACCTGGCTTGCCACTGACCTACCCTTTGGATTCTGATTATACTGCTGACTACTGTTTCCCGATTCTGGCTTATCCCTGACATTGCTTCTGTCTGATGCCCTGGTACTTTTCTGCCCGCTCGCTGCTGTCTCTGGCTGATTCTCTGACTTTGCTCCTGTTTCCTGTCTGGCTCCACACCACCTCCGAGTACCTGAGCTGGCTTCCTCTCATCCAAGCTCTATTGGACACAGTGCACTCCTGTCTCCTGTTTGCTGGAAAACTCGGCAAGCCACATATTCTGAACCTGCAAGCCTGGTGGAGTTCTACTTTAATCTTGGTTGATCTACCCAGCATCATCACAGTTCCTAAACTGATGTTCTGCCTGAATCTCTGAGCCCACAACTTCCGCTACAAGCTGCAACCAACATCTACAGGCACCAGTGTTCCTCCTGTCCCTTGGCACCATCTGTCTCGCTCTCTGTGAGGCCTGGGCTGGAGATACAAGGGAGGCTGACGTTGTCACTTCAGACTCCTACCAGGTACGTGACAGTGGCCCAGTAGTTGATTGACAGCATGCCAGGGCGGATTGCAGAGGTCTTGAAAAAAGAAGGGTCAACACTGCAAATATTGACTCTTTGCGAGAACTTAAAAGAAAATTATGTTTTTTTTTTCCTTTTTATACTTACCTAGGTGGATGCAGCATGGGACAGATGCTGCAACTGTACCCCGGCATCTCTACACTGGGAACTGAGCCACTGAACATCGCCGATGGCTAGGTTCTTTCAGATCTCCGAGAGGAGAGCCGCTGACTGTCAATCAGCAGCTCTCCTCTCTGCTCCTCCATGCCCACTGGAGCACTGAGCTGTGAAGGGGTGGGGATCAGCCGTCTCAGTCTCTCAGCGGCTCACTGAGAGGCTGAGACAGGCATGAATCCAGGCACCTGGTGGATCCAGACTTCACTGTTGTGACGACGCGGTGCCTGGACTTATTTAAGTGACATCAGCAGAGAGTGGACTTCAGACCGCTCTCTGCTAAAAATGGGTCACAGGAGTGCAAAACGAATTGCACTCCTGTGACCCTTAGGAGAAGCCCAGCCAAACAAGCTCAGGCGGGACTTCTCCCTTAATGTAATTGTCAATAAAAGCATTTGACGCTTATGAAATGCTTGTAATTATACTTTAGTATACCATAGTAAAATCTGACAAAAAGATCTAACAACACTGAAGCAGCAGACTTTGTGAAAATTCATATATTCATGTTATTCTCAAAACTTTTGCCCATGGCTGTACAGTGCCCAACCTAAAGAAAGCCTTCAATGTCTATGCTTATATCTCAAATCTAAAAATTACCTATTCTAAATTAGAAGCCCTTAACCTCACCTTACCACAGAAGACCACCACACTACTGCAGGCAAATTGTCCCTTTATGTGGGAACCTAAGGCCTTGAAATATTTGGACGTATGGCTAACCCCATCTCTAAATTTCTTATTTGACAGTAGTTTTATACCTCTACTTAAATCAATAGAGCAGAATTTGAAAACAATTGATTAAAAAACTTTTTTCCTGGTTCAGACACGCAGCCATTATTAAGATAACACTTCTCCCTAAACTTCTGTACCTGCTGCATGCTCTGCCAATTAAAATACTAAACCGTTTCTTTCGCAAATTGTGTTCTCTACAAAATAAATTTGTATGGACACATAAATTAGACTCCAATTGATCACCAGACCAAAAGACAGTGGTGGGATGGGATTACCCGATTTCCAACAATATTACTTTGCCACCTACTTAACCAGAATTATCGACTGGCACTGCCACAGTTCCTCTAAGGACTGGATACAGTTGCTGTCTGATGTGGTCTCCCGCCAGGTACAATTCTCTCAATGATTATCATGGCCTTCATGTCCATCCCCATTGAAGCATCGCCCACTTGTTGGGACCACGTTGATGATTGTTCATAAAATTGCTGAATCATTTGGTATTTCCAGCGTACCAGGTCACCTAACACCCTTAGCCGGGAGTCCTGAGTTCCCACCCGGAAGGGATAACCAATGGTTCACCAATCCTTCAGGAACTAAGCCTTTGCTTGCAACACAATTCTTCAAAGATGGAAAAATTAAACCCCACGCTACACTCACTATAGGGCAAACACAGTTCTCTCCTCCTTTTTTGACTTATTTACAAATACATAACTATCTCACTAAACCAAATCGCAAATATATCTGTAACATAACACTCACGACCTTAGAACAGATTTGCATGAAGGGTAGAAACTCTAAATGGGCAAAATCCCTATCATATTCTTTACTCCATGCAAAGCACTCCCTCATACATGACAAGTTCAAAGAGCAGTGGGAAGCAGTCCTACACACAAAAATTTCTGAAAAACAATGGCAAAATACATGTATTTTACACACAAATGTTTCATTAGCACAAGATTCCAAGAAAATGCATAAAAGCTTCCAAAATTCATAAGTGGTTTCCCAACTCATCTGACTTTTGCTGGAATCAGTGGGCACATTGTTTCACATATAGTGGCAATGCCCTCACACTTCCACCTATTGGTCACAGATTAGGGATCTTATTTATAAAATTACTGCTACCTCAATAGAGCTGACACCGGAGTGTTGTCTCTTACACATATCAAATCTCTCATTACACAAATACAAAGGTAGCTTGGTGAAACACCTCCTTAATGCAGCAAAAGTCTCTGATTCCTATTCACTGGAAATCAACATACGTGCCAACAGTTAGGGAGTGGATCAAAAATGTCATATGAATACATTGCTATTGCAACCAATAACACAGACCGCTTCCACAAAACCTGGACAACGTGGTACCTAGTCAGGTCCTCCATAGATTATGAATAACTTTGCTGCCGTTGACCTAACCGGCTCTGATAATTGGTATTTTCTGAACTTTCTTACTCCGTGATTCTACTGTTTTTGCCTATATGGCCCCAAGTACTAGATAGACCACCTAAGGTAGTCAATATACAACGACCATGTGTTCCCCCCGCTAAAAGTGTATTACTGCAAATTCCAACATTGTTCTTGTACTCTGAGCTTTTTTGAAGTGAACTACTACAACAACCTGTTTGACTTTGGTCTTTTAAACTTCCATGCTTCTATTCAAATTCTACATAATATGTCTTTCGTTAATCTTTTAAGCTGATAATGTTAATGATCCTGAACTTACATCATATACAAGTGCTGATATATTTTTGCAATTTTGCAAATTAGAAAAAAATTATAATTTTATGGAGTGCCTTAAACCAAGGGTACACTACAGGTGGTGGTAAGTCCCCAGCTAGTATGTACCACTGACCATATATTTTGTATAGGCAAAATGTTCTACCACCACTTTTCCATGGCGACAGCTTTTCCCCAGAGTGTTAGTCTCTATGTTTAAACATAGAGATCAGCACTGAGTATTGAACCCATGAATATTTAGTATTATTGAAACTGGTTCTGTTGAAGATGAAAAAAATCATGGTTCAGCGCAATGATCTCTAGGTGTTGTGCCTTGTGTCTACATGATTTTACTTTTAGCAAGGGTTGTTTTAAAAGTAAAGCCCACTATCTCTCAAATTAAGTGAAAATAAACAGTAAAAGAGTAAGTCTGTTCGAGCAAACAGTAGGTAAGGGATTCCAGCCTTCCAGCAGCAGGATGCACGATTCTTGGAAAAACAAACGTGCTCTTGTGCCCTCCACCACACATAATTCTCTTACTGGACTGTGTTGATCCCCAATCAAGGATATCAACAAAGCATGGCCACACATAGCCTAACTCTGAATTGCCTATTTATTTTGAAAGACACATAGAAAAGGATGTCATCACAAGAAGTAATCTTGTCCGCCAAGTGCTAGCCAGTATAGTGTTTAATTTCCATGTGCTGATCTGCTTCTTAAATTGTGTGTACCAGTCTATGTTTCTTTCAAAATAAATGTGCAATACAGAGTTACGCTATGTGTGGCCTTTGTTCATTTGCATAATATCCTGCATGGGGTTACTTGGTCGAGTTGATTATTATTGGAGACATCCGGAAGTATAGGATTCTTGTCCATGCTGGTGTTTCACTGTAAGAAGCTGGAATCATCTAACTTACAACATGCTTTGTTGATCTCAATGATTGGGGATGATGAGGATCAACGCAATCCAGTAAGAGACTTATGTGTGTGGTGGAGGGCACAAGAGAATGTTTGTCTTTCCAAGAATCGTGCATCCTGCTGCTGGAATCCTATATCTACCTTTTGCTAAAACTGACTCATTCTTTTACTGTTTATTTTCACTTTGATGCCGCGTACAAACAACCGTTTTTCATGACGAGAAAACTGCCATTTTTTAGATTGGTCGTGAAAACCGGTCGTGTGTATGCTCCATAGCAGTTTTCTCGACGAGAAAACTGCCCGCAAAAAAATTAGAACCTGCTCTATTGTTTCTCGTAGTTTTTCCAGTTGTTCTTTTTCTCGTTGCGAAAACCGCTCGTGTGTATGCTTTTCACTAGGGGAAAAAAAAACGCGCATGCTCAGAATCAAGTATGAAACGGGAGCGCTCGTTCTGGTAAAACTAGCGTTTGTAATGGAGAGAGCACATTTGTCACTCTGTAACAGACTGAAAAGCATGAGGCTGAAAAGCACGAATCGTCTCTCACCAAACTTTACTAACACAAGATCAGCAAAAGCAGCCCAAAGGGTGGCACCATTCGAATGGAACTTCACCTTTATAGTGCCGTTGTACGTGTTGTCGTACGTGTTGTACGTCACCACGCTTTGCTCGAGCATTTTTTTTCATTAACGTGTGTATGCAAGGCAGGCTTGAGAGGAATCACGACGAATCACGTCGAGAAAAACGTCGTTTTTTTTTGCATGACAGGAAAAACTGTCGTGTGTACGCGCAATAAGAGTTTGTGGACTTTACTTTTATAGTGATGTTTTTGTCTGTATGCACACTTATTTTCTTGTGTAATATTTGATATCATTATGTATTCTGGTGGATGGTAGGTGCAGCTCTAGACACTTATAGTGTTTTGCACGAAGCGCAATTTTTTTCTTTTTATCATAGATTTACTATACAAGCATATGAAATATACAGTATCTCACAAAAGTTAGTACACCCCTTACATTTTTGTAAATATTTTATTATATCTTTTCATATGACACTGAAGAAATTACACTTTGCTACAATGTAAAGTAGTGAGTGTAGAGCTTGTATAGCAGTGTACATTTGCTGTCCCCTCAAATTAATTTAACACACAGCTATTAATGTCAAAACGGCTGGCAACAAAATTGGGAACAACGCTAAGTGAAAATGTCCAAATTTGGCCCAATTAGCCATCTCCCCTCCCCGGTGTCATGTGACTCGTTAGTGTTACAAGGTCTTATGTGTGAATGGGGAGAAGGTGTATTAAATTTGGTATCATCGGCAGTGGCGTTGCTAGGGGGGTGAGGGGGGTGCAGGGGGGTGCGGTCCGCACCCGGGTGACACCTGCTAGAGGGGTGACACCATCCCGACTCTCTCGAGGGTGAGGAAAGCCGTGGCATTTTTTTTTGCAGCTGACCCCGCTGGAAGAACACCTCCAGCGCCGCGACCGCGCCTGATGTGTGTCCTTCGTTTTCCAAGTTCTTCCTCCTCCCTACTTCTATGTTGAGCCAGTGAGCCTGTCACATCTCACAGACGATGATGTCACACACTATCTCCGCCCAGGCGGCGCGGCTGCACGCTGTCCTTGTCTCCTCTCCAGCTGCCGCCCGGCGCCTGGAAGTGTGAGTACAGTACAGGCACCCCGATAGCATGCAAGGGGGTGTCCACCGCCACCCCAAGCCCGAGGTAAGGTGTGATAGGTGGGGGGATTGCCATGGTACCGGCACGCCACCTGAGAGCTGGTGTGGGACAGTGGGAGGTTTCAGTGTCTGGTGCCCTCTGTGCTAGTCTGATAACGAAGGAGGGGGGTGCAAGGTGGTCTGCTAGACACAGATTTATAATATATATAATTTTATATATATATATATATATATATATATATATATATATATATACACAGTGGGTACGGAAAGTATTCAGACCGCCTTAAATTTTTCACTCTTTGTTATATTGCAGCCATTTGCTAAAATCATTTAAGTTCATTTTTTTCCTCATTAATGTACACACAGCACCCCATATTGACAGAAAAACACAGAATTGTTGACATTTTTGCAGATTTATTAACCACTTCAGATCCGTGTTATAGCCGGAAGACGGCTGCAGCGCGAACCTGAACTGCCGAGAGGCAGTCCCTGGATGTCCTCTTGTTTACTTCCGCAATGCGCGCCCTCGGCGGCGCGCATCGCAGAAGAGCTGTGCCCGCTGTGTCACGCGGGTGCCGATGCACATGCCTAGCGGCCGCGATGTCCGCCAGGTACCCGCGATCGGCTGTCACAGAGCCAGGGACGTGGATCTCTGTGTGTAAACACAGAGATCCACATCCTGTTAGGGAGAGGAGACTGATGGTGTGTCCCTTGTACATAAGGACAACCATCGGTCACCTCCCCCAGTCTGTCACCTCCCCCCTACAGTTAGAACACATCTAGGAAACACATTTAACCCCTTCCTCGCCCCCTAGTGTTAACCCCTTCCCTACCAGTCACATTTATACAGTAATCAATGCATCTTTATAGCAGGGATCGCTGTATAAATGTGAATGGTCCCAAAATAGCACCAAAAGTGTCCGCCATAATGTCGCAGTCCCGATAAAAATCGCTGATTGCCACCATTACTAGTAAAAAAAAAATATTAATAAAAATGCCATAAATCTATCCCCTATTTTGTAGACGCTATAACTTTTGCGCAAAGCAATCAATAAACGCTTATTGCGATTTTTCTTTTACCAAAAATATGTAGAAGAATATGTATCGGACTAAACTGAGGAAAATTATTTTTTTTTTTTTTTAAATTGGGATATTTATTATGGCAAAAAGTAAAAAATATTGTGTTTTTTTTTCAAAATTGTCATTATTTTTTTGTTTATAGTGCAAAAAATAAAAACCGCAGAGGTGATAAAATACCACCAAAAGAAAGCTCTGTTTGTGGGAAAAAAATGATAAAAATGCCATTTGGGTACAGTGTTGTATGACCGCGCAATTGTCATTCAAAGTGCGTCAGCACTGAAAGCTGAAAATTGGTCTGGGCAGGAAGGGGGTTTTAGTGCCCAGTAAGCAAGTGGTTAAAAAAGAAAAACTGAAATATCACATGGTCCTAAGTAGTCAGACCCTTTGCTCAGTATTTAGTAGAAGCACCCTTTTGATCTAATACAGCCATGAGTCTTTTTGGGAAAGATGCAACAAGTTTTTCACACCTGGATTTGGGGATCCTCTGTCATTCCTCCTTGCAGATCCTCTCCAGTTCTGTCAGGTTGGATGGTAAACGTTGGTGGACAGCCATTTTTAGGTCTTTCCAGAGATGCTTAATTGGGTTTAAGTCAGGGCTCTGGCTGGGCCATTCAAGAACAGTCACGGAGTTGTTGTGAAGCCACTCCTTTATTATTTTAGCTATGTGCTTATGGTCATTGTCTTGTTGGAAGGTAAATCTTTGGCCCAGTCTGAGGTCCTAAGCACTCTGGAGAAGGTTTTCATCCAGGATATCCCTGTTCTTGGCCGCATTCATCTTTCCCTCGATTGCAACCAGTCGTGCTGTCCCTGAAGCTGAAAAACACCCCCACAGCATGATGCTGCCACCACCATGCTTCACTGTTGGGACTGTATTGGACAGGTGATGAACAGTGCCTGGTTTTCTCCAAACATACCGCTTAGAATTGAGGCCAAAAAGTTCTATCTTGGTCTCATCAGACCAGAGAATCGTATTTCTCACCATCTTGGAGTCCTTCAGGTGTTTTTTTTAGCAAACTCCATGCGGGCTTTCATGTGTCTTGCTTCCGTCGGGCCACTCTGCCATAAAGCCCCAACTGGTGGAGGGCTGCAGTGATGGTTGACTTTCTACAACTTTCTCCCATCTCCCGACTGCATCTCTGGAGCTCAGCCACAGTGATCTTTGGGTTCTTCTTTACCTCTTTCACCAAGGCTCTTCTCCCCGATAGCTCAGTTTGGCATGACGGCCAGCTCTAGGAAGGGTTATGGTCATCCCAAACATCTTCCATTTAAGGATTATGGGGGCCACTGTGCTCTTAGGAACCTTAAGTGCAGCATATTTTTTTTTGTAAACTTGGCCAGATCTGTGCCTTGCCACAATTCTGTCTCTGAGCTCTTCAGGCAGTTACTTTGACCTCATGATTCTCATTTGCTCTGACATGCACTGTGAGCTGTAAGGTCTTATATAGACAGGTGTGTGGCTTTCCCAATCAAGTACAATCAGTATAATTAAACACAGCTGGACTCAAATGAAGATGTAGAACCACCTCAAGGATGATCAGAAGAAATGGACAGCACCTGAGTTAAATATATGAGTGTCACAGCAAAGGGTCTGAATACTTAGGACCATGTGATATTTCAGTTTTTCTTTTTTAATAAATCTGCAAAAATGTCAACAATTCTGTGTTTTTCTGTCAATATGGGATGTTGTGTGTACATTAATGAGGGAAAAAATGAACTTAAATGATTTTAGCAAATGGCTGCAATATAACAAAGAGTGAAAAATTTAAGGGGGTTTGAATACTTTCTGTAACCACTGTATATAATATAGCTGTGTCCAGCTGCCCCCCTCCCCCCTCCAGACCAGCTCACTCAGCTACTGTGCCCATATCTAATATAATATAGCTGTGTCCAGCAGCATCCCCCTCCTGGTCCTGTGCCGCCCCAGCCTACCCTGTACAACACCAACCTGCCATGTGCCACCCCAGCCTGCCCTGTGCCACCCCAACCTGCCCTATGCCACCCCAGCATGCCCTGTGCCACCCCAAACAGCCCTGTGCCACCCAACCTGCCCTATACCACCCCAGCCTCCCCTGTACCACCCCCAACCGGCCCTGTGTCACCCCAAACTGCCATATTGTCATGGCTGGGTTCAGCCCTTCCTTCTCTGTGCTGGCAGCTCAGCTGTCAGCTAATTGCCAGCTTCCATTTCTCCGCAGTGATCCACCTGTTGATGATCCGCTCGTCAGTTTTGCCTACTTAAGGACTTCCAGTTCATTTGATCTTCGCCTTTGCCTGTGTTAACATCACAAGAGACTTTCTCCTGCGTTCCAGTTGAAGACCTGCTTGACTGCTGTCCCCTCTGGCTATGGATCCTGTTTGCTGTTCTATTACCTTAATCGCTGGCTTTTATACTTTGGCTTGGTTGACTACCCGATCCGGTTACTGAACTCTGGCTATGTTTTGACTACGCTTACTCTGTTTACCTTTTTATTATTTATTATTAAACTAGTGTATTTAACTGCACTTCTGTCTCGGTCTGATTCATGGTTTCTGACACATATACCACCCAGCCTGCCCTGTGCCACCCCAACCTGCCCTATACCACCCTATCTTGCCCTGTGCCACCCTAACTTGCCCTGTACCACCCCAGCCTGCCATATACCACCGAGCCTGCCCTGTGCCACCCCAACCTGCCCTATACCACCCCAACCTGTCCTATACCACCCTAACTTGCCCTGTGCCACCCCAACCTGCCCTATACCCCCAACCTGCCCTGTACCACCCCAGCCTGCCCTGTACCACCCCAACCTGCCCTGTACCACCCCAGCCTGCCTAGTATCACCACAACCTGCCCTGTGCCACCCCATCCTGCCCTACACCACCCCAGCCTGCCCTACACCACCCCAACCTGCCCTATGCCACCCTAACTTTCCCTATACTACCCCAACCTGCCCTATACCACGCCAATACCACCTTAACCTGCCCTGTACTACCCTAACCTGTCATATACCACCCCAACCTGCCACTATACCACCCTATTTTACCCTAACCTGCCACTATACCACCCTATACTATCATTTACAGGGGCTGGTTTGGGGTGCGCCCCATGACTGTGCGCTACCTAAATGGTGCTGGGCAGCCTAGAAGGGGGGGTGGGGAGGGTGACACCATGTGTTACCACACCAGGTGACACCAACCCTAGTGACGCCACTGATTATCGCTCTCACTCTCTCATACTGGTCACTGGAAGTTCAACATGGCACCTCATGGCAAAGAACTCTTTGAGGATCTGTTGCTCAACATAAAGATGGCCTAGGCTATAAGAAGATTGCATGGTGGCCATACAGCAGTTTTTTTTAAAGATATTTTTATTAAGTTTTCCAAACAAACTTACAAACAAAAAATAAAGCACATACAAAAAAAAACCACACAATAAAGCACCAGACAATCTGGCTACCTCAGGTCACACAGATACATACAGAGTACTTTTCTGGCAAAGTGCATAAATGTATATAAACAATGGGTTTCAGTGCAAGATAGGGGAAATTAGTATAGAGGCACAATCTGGTAACAAACCTTAACAGCAAAGTAATAGGCAATTATCCTATAGTAAAATAATAAATTCCTCTGGGGGTACGGCCCAGCAATGATCAAGTACTAATAATAATAAAGGGGGGCAATTATTGCTGGGATAAGGTTAGTGGGCTGGCCAGCCATCTACCCCAGATTTTGTTGAAGGTTTTGCTCCATTTCCGGATTTCAAAGGTGAGCTTATATAGCGGGATAACATCATTAATACGTTTCAACCAGAGGGACTTTAGTGAGGTCTGTGCACCCTTCCAGGACAGTAAAATAGCTTTCCTAACAAAAAAATAAAGAATACGGAGCAATCTCTTGGCATGAGATAAGTGAAGTTCCCCAAAGACGCCAAGAAGGCAGTTCTTGGGGTGAACAATGTTCGGGAGACCCAACGCAGATGAAATAAAGGCAACCCACCTCCTCCCAGAGGTCCTGAATTACCGGGCATGACCAGAAGCAGTGCATGAAGTCCGTCTCCCGGCCACAGCCACGAAAGCAGGCAGTTGAGGGCAGGAGACCTAGCTTGTGTAACCTAGCCGGAGTAAAGTGTGTTCGATGGAAAATTTTAATCTGTATGATACGGTCACGGGAGGCAATGACAGAGGACTTATACGTCTCGCTACAGTAGGTGCCGCCGACATTGTATATTCATCGCGATCCTATTGCGGAGATTCTCGGCGACAGGGGTGCCGACATCTCGGTGACAGGGTGGCGACACATCTCACGCTCGCTGCAATAGCGAGGAGACGCGGCACTGTATTGAACGGGGATCCGACGTGGATTCCCGCCAATACCAGGCACTGTGTTTGGTATGAATCCTGAGCGGGAACTCCACATCAATTTTTAAAGAAAGAAACGGCGTGGGTTCCCCCTCCAGGAGCATACCAGGTCCTTGGGTCTGGTATGGATTTGAAGGGGACTCCCCTAAGCTGAAAAATCGGCGTGGGGGTCCCCCTCAAAGTCCAAACCAGACCCTTATCCGAGCACGCAACCTGGCAGGCCGCAGGGAAAGAGGGGGGACGAGAGAGCGCCCCCCCTCCCTCCTGAACCGTACCAGGCCGCATGCCTTCAACATGGGGGGTTTGGTGCTCTGGGGCAGGAGGGCAACCTGCGGCCCCCCAACCCCAAAGCACCCTGCACCCATGTTGATGAGGACAGGGCCTCTTCCCGACAACCCTGGCCATTGGTTGTCGGGGTCTGCGGGCGGGGAGCTTATCGGAATCCAGGAGCCCCCTTTAATAAGGGGGCCCCCAGATCCCGGCCCCCCCACCCTATGTGAATGAGTATGGGGTACATCGTACCCCTACCCATTCACCTGGTGGAAAACAATGGCAATAAAAAACACACACACAGGTTTTTAAAGTAATTTATTGCACAGCTCCGGGGGTCTTCTTCTGACTTCGGGGGTCTCCGGTGTCATCGCCGCGCTCTCCGGTTCTTTCTTCTGCCGGGCCTCTGCTATCTTCTTCCAGCTCTTTTGCTAGCGGGGCCCGGTCTTCTCCGTCGCCTTCTTCCCTCTTCTCCACTCCGGTACTTTCTTCCTTCTGCCGGGGCTCCGCTATCTTCTTCCAGCTCTTTTGCTAGCGGAGAGGCCCGGTCTTCCCCGTCGTCTCGTCCGGCTCTCCGTTGTCCTTCTGCCGGCCCCTCCACTATCTTCTTGCAGCTTTTTTGCTAGTGGAGGGGCCGGTCTTCATCGCCGTCTGCGTCTTCTCCCTCTTCTCCTCCTCAATGTTGACTCGTCGCTTTCTTTTGCAGTAATGCTAAATCTTCGGTCCGCAGCGATTTATATAGGCTTCTCATGACGTCACAGTCACATGTTCCCATGACGTCACAGTCACATGCTCCGGGGCCACCCGGAGCATGTGACTGTGACGTCATGAGAAGCCTATATAAATCGCTGCGGACCGAAGATTTAGCATTACTGCGAGAGGAAACGACGAGTCAACATCGAGGAGGAGAAGAGGGAAGAAGACGCCGACGGCGACGACGGGAAGACCGGCCTCTCCGCTAGCAAAAGAGCTGGAAGAAGATAGCGGAGGCCCGGCAGAAGGAAGAAAGAACCGGAGAGGAGAAGAGGGAAGAAGGGGACGGAGAAGACCGGGCCCCGCTAGCAAAAGAGCTGGAAGAAGATAGCGGAGGCCCGGCAAAAGAAAGAACCGGAGAGCGGGGCGACGACACCGGAGACCCCCGAAGTCAGAAGAAGACCCCCGGAGCTGTGCAATAAATTACTTTAAAAACCTGTGTGTGTGTTTTTTATTGCCATTTTTTTCCACCAGGTGAATGGGTAGGGGTACGATGTACCCCATACTCATTGACATAGGGTGGGGGGCCGGGATCTGGGGGCCCCCTTATTAAAGGGGGCTCCCGGTTTCCGATAAGCCCCCCGCCCGCAGACCCCGACAACCAACGGCCAGGGTTGTCGGGAAGAGGCCCTGTCCTCATCAACATGGGGCAGGGTGCTTTGGGGTTGGGGGGCCGCATGTCGCCCCCCTGCCCCAGAGCACCAAACCCCCCATGTTGAGGGCATGCGGCCTGGTACGGTTCAGGAGGGAGGGGGGGCGCTCTCTCGTCCCCCCTCTTCCCCTGCGGCCTGCCAGGTTGCGTGCTCGGATAAGGGTCTGGTTTGGACTTTGAGGGGGACCCCCACGCCGATTTTTCGGCTTAGGGGAGTCCCCTTAAAATCCATACCAGACCCAAGGGCCTGGTATGCTCCTGGAGGGGGAACCCATGCCGTTTTTTTCTTTAAAAATTGCCGTGGAGTTCCCGCTCAGGATTCATACAAAACACAGTGCCTGGTATTGGCGGGAATCCACATCGGATCTCCGTCTACCTGCAATGCGTGTCGCTCATCGTGAAAGGAACATTTTTCCTTTCCCGATGACGAGACAGCTCGGCGCTGGCTCTCGCAACGGAGCTTATAGGGTGTCAATGTTGCCGCTTGAAGCGGCGAGATTGACACAATATCGGCGGCACCTACTGTAAATTCTGAACAGTCATCGTCAGTGAGGGAGATGTCCAGGGCAGTCCACTTAGCCTGAGCCTTGTGGAACCTGGGATTATAATCAGACATTAGGGCCGCATAATAGGTGGAGACTAGCTTAGTGGGATCTGGCTGTCTAAGCAACTCTTCCAAGGGAGTTATGGCAGTGGGGTCCTCCAGGGAGCCACACTGGGCGTGGATAGCATGCCAGAGCTGGTAGTAGTAAAATAAATAGGATCTCGGCAGGTCAAAATCTAAACATAACTGGGATAAGGTTTTGAAATCTTGAGCATTGTACAGGTGACACAAATATTTAACCCCTTTAGAGTACCAGCGGTATGGGTCCGGGAGGGTATATAGTTCGTGCAAATTCGGGTTATACCACAGGAGGTTATTGGGCGACTTTAACCAGGCGTGCTTAGAAATTTTCTGGACAATGTACCGAAATGAGGAAAGGGTGTTGGCAAGTATAGAGGTACCGGGACGGTCAGGGACTTTGCTCCTATATATGATATTATGCAGGGTTTCCAGGGAGAAGCAATGGCCCCCTCCGTGGAGGTGCAGGCGTTGGCCGATACTGGGTACAACCAATCATGGATGTGCACCAGCTGCGATGCCAAATAGTATATATTAAAGTTGGGAAATGCCAGGCCTGCCCAGTGGTGTACTAAGTAGGGGGCGGGGGGGCGGGCCGCACCAGGTGCCATACACTGGGGGGGTGTCAGGGCGGCACCCCCCCGCGACTAAAGAGGACTTAGCGTAAGCGGAGACAGCGGGCAGCATGACGCGCGTGTGACAGGGAGGCAGTGGCAGGTAACACACACAGCAGGGAGCCTGGCTTTGCGGGGGGGGGCCCGGGCGCAAAGATCCCCTTCTCTCGTGGCCGCGCCATGGCTCTGAAAAGTCTCGGCTGTGACTGTCTCACACAGCCGAGCAGAGAGAGAGTGTGAAGCTGCCTCCCCCTCCTCCGTCACTGTGTAGTCTACAAGTGCTGTGTGACTGTGTGCAGCACACGCTGATCATCTGAGCCGAGCAGGTGCATTACGGGTGGGGGGGTGTCTGCTCTGTATTATAGGGGGTGGTCTTCACTGTTGTAGGGGGGTCTGTATGGTAGGGGGGTGTCTGCACTGTTGTAGGGGGGTCTGCTCTGTATTGTAGGGGGGGTTTGTATGGTAGGGGGTGTCTGCACTGTTGTAGGGGGGTTTGTATGGTAGGGGGGTGTCTGCACTGTTGTAGGGGGGTCTGCTCTGTATTGTAGGGGGGTCTGTATGGTAGGGGGGTGTCTGCATTGTTGTAGGGGGTGGTCTGTATTGTAGGGGGGTCTGTATGGTAGGGGGGTGTCTGCACTTTTGTAGGGGGGAGTGGGTCTGCTCTGTATTGTAGGGGGGTCTTTATGGTAGAGGGGGAGTCTGCTCTGTATTGTAGGGGGTGGTCTGTATTGTAGGGAGGTCCGTATGGTAGGGGGGTGTCTGCACTGTTGTAGGGGGTGGTCTGTATTGTAGGGGGGTCTGTATGGTAGGGGGGGTGTCTGCACTGTTGTGGAGGGTGGTCTGTATTGTAGGGGGGGTCTGTATGGTAGGGGGTGTCTGCACTGTTGTAGGAGCGGTCTGCTCTGTATTGTAGGGGGTGGTCTGTATTATAGGGGGGGGGTGTATGGTAGGGGGGTGTCTGCACTGTTGTAGGGGGGTCTGCTCTGTATTGTAGGGGGTGGTCTGTATTGTAGGGGGTGGTCTGTATTGTAGGGGGTGGTCTGTATTGTAGGGGGGTCTGTATGGTAGGGGGGTGTCTGCATTGTTGTAGGGGGGTCTGCTATGTATTGTAGGGGGGGTTTGCTCTGTATTGTAGGGGGTGGTCTGTATGGTAGGGGGGTGTCTGCACTGTTGTAGGAGGGGTCTGCTCTGTATTCTAGGGGGGGTCTGTATTGTAGGGGGTCTGTATTGTAGGGGGGTCTGCACTGTAGAAGGGGTCTGAACTGTAGGGGGAGGGGTCTGCACTGTAGGGGAGGTCTGTGTAACATGCAGGGAGTCCAGAACTGTTAAAGGGGTGTCTGTGTAACATACAGACATCTAGAAAGGTGCAGGGCTGTGTAATGTAAAGGGGTCCAGAGGTACAAGGGCTGTGTAATGTAAAGGGGTCCAGAGGTGCATGGTGCAGTGTAATGTAAAGGGGTCCAGAGGTACAGTGTAATGTAAAGGGGTCCAGTGGTGCAGGGTGCTGTGTAATGTAAAGGGGTCCAGTGGTGCAGGGTGCTGTGTAATGTAAAGGGGTCCAGTGGTGCATGGTGCTGTGTAATGTAAATAGGGGCAGGGTGCTGTGTAATGTAAAGGGGTCCAGAGATGCAGGGTGCTATGTAATGTAAGGGGTCCAGTGGTGCAGGGTGCTATATAATGTAAAGGGGTCCAGTAAAGCTGTGTAATGTAAAGGGGTCCAGTGGTGCACGTTGCTGTGTAATGTGAAGGGGTCCAGTGATGCAGGGTGCTGTGTAATGTAAAGGGGTCCAGAGTTGCGGGGTTCTGTGTATTGTAAAGTGGTCCTGAGATGCAGGGTGCTATGTAATGTAAAGGGGTCCAGAGGTACAAGGGCTGTGTAATGTAAAGAGGTCCTTAGGTGCAAGGTGCTGTGTAATGTAAAGGGGTCCAGAGGTGTAGGGTGCTGTGTAATGTAAAGGGTTCCAGTGATGCATGGTGCTGTGTAATGTAAAGGGGTCCAGTAATGCAGGGTGCTGTGTAATGTAAGGGGGTCCAGTGGTGCAGGGTGCTGTGTAATGTGAAGGGGTCCAGTGATGCAGGGTGCTGTGTAATGTAAAGGGGTCCAGAGGTGCGGGGTTCTGTGTATTGTAAAGTGGTGCTGAGATGCAGGGTCCTATGTAATGTAAAGGGGTCCAGAGGTACAAGGGCTGTGTAATGTAAAGAGGTCCTTAGGTGCAAGGTGCTGTGTAATGTAAAGGGGTCCAGGGGTGTAGGGTGCTGTGTAATGTAAAGGATTCCAGTGATGCATGGTGCTGTGTAATGTAAAGGGGTCCAGTGATGCAGGGTGCTGTGTAATGTAAGGGGGTCCAGTGATGCAGGGTGCTGTGTAATGTAAGGGGGTTCAGTGATGCAGGCTGTTGTGTAATGTAAGGGGGTCCAGTGATGCAGGGTGCTGTGTAATGTAAGGGGCTCCAGTGATGCAGGGTGCTGTGTAATGTAAAGGGGTGCAGGGTGCTGTGTAATGTAAAGGGGTCCAGTGATGCAGGGTGCTGTGTAATGTAAAGGGGTCCAGCGATGCAGGGTGCTGTGTAATGTAAAGGGGGCCAGTGATGCAGGGTGCTGTGTAATGTAAAGGGGTCCAGTGATGCAGGGTGCTGTATAATGTAAAGGGGGCCAGTGATGCAGGGTGCTGCATAATGTAAAGGGGGCCAGTGATGCAGGGTGCTGTGTAATGTAAAGGGGTCCAGTGATGCAGGGTGCTGTATAATGTAAAGGGGGCCAGTGATGCAGGGTGGTGTATAATGTAAAGGGGGCCAGTGATGCAGGGTGCTGTGTAATGTAAAGGGGTCCAGAGGTGCAGTTGTGGAGAGCGGGTAAACAGTAGTGACAAAGAGATTTTGAAGGATGCAGGGGGCACAGTGGGGTGTTTTTACATTTTACCGTGGGGGGTGCCAGATATAGGATCCGCCCCGGGTGCCAAGTGCTCTAGGTATGCCCCTGGGCCTGCCAAATGTGCTGGCAAGCATAGCGTTTCAAGGGCCACTCTAGGGGAGCCACCTTTTCATAAGAAAGTAGTGCATATCGCATCAATGCGTTTAAAAATGGATTTAGGTATTTTACAGGGAGAGTTAGCTAGGATATAAAGAAAATGTTGTAGGTAAATCATTTTAAGCACATTGGCCCTCCCCATGAGGTCAAGAGGAAGATCCATCCATAACTTGGTCTTCTCCTGAAGGCGGGCCAATAGGGGTTATAAGTTATTGGCAACATAGGAAGACAAAGGAGCCTGTACCAAGACTTCCAAATATCTAAATGAGGATACCACCTGAAGTTTGGAGTCCGGGTGTATGTGGGGAGAAGCAAACCCATCTAATAGGAAGAGACTGGACTTCTCCCAATTCACCCGGAAGCCAGAAAAGTCACCAAAGGTGGTAATTTTGTCCAATAGGGCTCGGAGTGATTCATTGGTGTCAGCTAGATACACCAACGTGTCATCTGCATATAGGGAAATACGTTCTTCAATATTGGCAATTGGAAGACCTTTAAGAGAGGGGGAAGAGCGGATGCGAACCGCAAGCGGCTCCATGGCCAAGGCGAACAAGAGGGGTGACAGCGGGCACCCCTGTCACGTGCCTCTAGTGATCGGAAAGGAGTCAGTGACAGAGGAATTAACCCGTATCTTAGCTACCGGGGATGCATAAAGGAGTTTAATCAATGCTATTATGCGGGGACCAAATCCATACATCTGCAGCACCCGGAAGAGATACGGCCATTCCACACTGTCAAATGCTTTGCACGTATCTAAAGACATAATGGCACGTGTGGGAGGACAGTCATGCGGATATTGCATACTATGAAACTGCCTATGTATATTCATTCGGGTGGACCTTCCGGGGATGAAACCCCACTGGTCGCTATTAACCAGGGACGTGACTACACCATTCAGGCAATTCGCCAGCACCGTGGCCAGAATGTTAAAGTGGAGCTCCGCCGTAAAAAAATAAAATTAAAAGCCAGCAGCTACAAATACTGCAGCTGCTGACTTTTAATATTAGGACACTTACCTGTCCTGGAGTCCAGCAACGTCGGCAGCGGAAGGCAGAAGGCAGTGAGGGAATCAAGAAGTGAAGCGTTGTGGCTTCACTTCCCGGTTCCCTACTGCGCATGCGCGAGCAGCGCTGTGCGTCTTTCACTGGTCCCCGCTGTGGTCTGAGAGCCGTGTTTCCCAGAACACAACGGGGGGGGGCGGGAAGTGACGCACTGCCCGCAGTCCACCCGCAGTGTGTATTCCCGGAAGTGGGTGCAAATACCTGTCTTAGACAGGTATCTGCACCCCCCTCCCCCCTGAAAGGTGCCAATTGTGGCACCAGAGGGGGGGAATCCGATGAGCGGAAGTTCCACTTTAGGGTGGAGCTCCGCTTTAACATCCACATTTATAAGTGAAATGGGACAGTAAGATTTACAATGAATTGGGTCCTTACGGGGCTTTAATAGAAGTACAATTAGGGCTTCACGCATTGTTGGGGGGAGGACCCCTGCCTCTAAGGCTTTGTTATAAGTCCGTAAAAGGTAGGGGAATAAAAGGTCTTTATATTGCATGTACCACTCAGTTGGAAATCCGTCTAGGCCAGGAGTCTTATGTTTAGGCATTTGCGAGATGGCTGCGGCAATTTCCTCAACTGAAATAGGCGCCTCCAACATATCCCGTCCCTCAATTGACAATGGGAGGAGAGATATGTCAGACAAATAGTTAGTCAACTGAGAGTCGTCATAATCTACTCTAGAGGTGTATAGTTCCATATAAAAACAAAAAAGGAGTCCAGAATGTCCCCAGGAACACCACTGACAAGGCCCTGAGCAGTAATTATGCGAGGTATGGGTATGGGAGTATGGTCAGGTTTAGTCAGGTATGCCAAGAGTTGTCCTGGTTTATTACCATGCTCAAATGACTTCTGAGTAGCATGCAACATACGTTTTTGCGTGAGGTCCGGCAGGCGGAGTTCAAACTCTCTGCGGCTCTGCAACCAAGCCTCCCTAGTATCAGAGGCAGGGTTGGAAGTATAAGCAGACTCTGCACGCACCATGGCAGTCTCAAGCTCCTCAGTAAGCATCTGATTGTTTTTACGCAGAACCCCTGTGATTGACATGAAGGTGGTTTTAAATGCGTCCCATTCGATGGAGGGGTCAACCTTTCCCAGGTTTTCCCTCCAGTAGGTAGCAATGCCTGTCCCGCATTCTTTCTGCACTATTTCGTCCTCCAGCCAGTACGAGTTCAAGATAGCCGGCCCTGAACCTGGGAAGAGGAGGAGGTCCACAGAGAGGGGAGCATGGTCAGAGACCCCTCTAGGAAGATATGAAGCTGCAGAGACAATGGGGAGAGTCTCAGCCAGAACGAATGTCATATCCAGCCTAGACATGGTGTGGAAAGAATCCGAGTGGCAGGAAAATTGGCGCACATCCGGATGCTTCCAACGCCAAACCTCAGTAAGGCCACGATGATCCAATATTGGATCCAAAACAGCATTAAAGTCCCCAGTATAGAGCAGGGGCCCAGGGAGTCTGTTCAGAAACTGAATGGACAGTTTGGAGAGTATCTCCACAGAAAAGGGGGGTGGAATATAAACATTTACCAGTCTAAAGGTCACCATGGATATCTGTAAAGTGAGAATAATAAACCACCCCTCGGGGTCCGTTTTTACCTGAAGCACCTCAGCAGGGAGAGATTTAGCCAATCGGATAGAAACCCCCCTGGAGAAGTTAGTATGAGTAGCATAGTAAAATTTAGACAACCATGGGCGCTTCAAGGCCCTCGTTTTTGAGCCCGTAAGGTGAGTCTCTTGAAGGCAAATGATATGTGGACGACTCATTTTTTTTATTTTTATAAATTCTTTATTTTTTTTAGTCTTTTCCTTCACACATACAGAGATATAGCATTTAGTACAATACATCTTATACATCAATCTTAGTTCCTTTCTCTGTCATCTCTACGTAATATTCACATTGGTCACTCTTTTTTGACCTACCACCTCGCATTTTTAAATTCATCTTTCTTTTTCGTTCTTATTGGTCTTATTTAACCATTTCTGTAGTGTACTACTGCAAATCTCCATTATTTCCCTTCCCCCTCCCTAGACCTCCCCCTTCCCACCTATATCCGAGGATCTAGAGCCCCGAAATAGGCTTAGTCCCCTTAAACAAAAAATAAATAAAAATTATCACCCTCTCCCCCACCTCTTTTCCTCTCCTATCCCCCCTGTTCTCTGAAAGTGATGTAAGGGGCCCAGGTTTGTCGATATTGGTCCTCCTGTTCCCTCATACTCATTGTGAGATTTTCCATTTGTTGGACCTCCGTTATTTTAGTGATCCATTGTGTTCTAGTTGGTGAGACTGAGCTCTTCCAGAGAGCTGGAATACATGCTTTCACTGTTGTGAGTAAATGTCTCACCAATGATTTTTTGTATTTTCCTATTGATAATGGAATGTCAAACAGTAGAAAAGTCGCTGGCATCTCTACAAGGGACACATTGGTAACTTCTTTTATTGTTTCAGCAACCATCTTCCAAAAATCTTTTATTCCCGGGCACTCCCAAAAGATATGTAACAAGGTGCCCTCAGCTCCTTGGCATCTCCAGCAAAGGTTAGACACCTGTGGATAGATTCGATGCAGCACTGCTGGAGTTCTATACCACCTACTCAAAATCTTATAACCGCCTTCTTGGTATCTAGTTGCTATTGAGGACTTGTGCGTGTATCTAAATATCTTGTTTTTCTGAGTCTCCGAGAAGGTGAACCCCAGATCTATTTCCCAAGCCTGTATAAAGCCCAGTTCCCGTGGGGCCTTTAACTCATTCACCATTACGTATAACTTCGACAGCGCATGTCTCACTGCTACCCCCTTGAGGCATAGTTTCTCAAACTTAGTTAATGTGGTTATTTCTCTCATTTGCTTAGATATTGCCTGCAGAAAAGCATTCAGCTGCATCCACCTGAATATATCTAGTCCCTCTGAGAGTTCTCGGTCCATCTCCTCTCTCGACATCACTTGATTATTTTAAAAAAAATGTATTAGTCTACCTCTTCCCTGTTGCTTCATTTTTATGAATTTTTTATCTTTTAGACCCGGTATAAATCCCGGGTTGCCCACGATCGGAGTCATTGGACTCAGAAGGCTATCCATTTTAGTTTTTTTAAATGTCTTTTTTACCGAGTTCAGCGTGGCCCCCACTGTTATGTGATGCTTTACTGCCCTCGGTATAATCGTGTACGGAAGCCATGCCATCCCCTCTAGGGGTATCTCGGATATTGCCTGCTCCATCTGTACCCACGTTTTTTTTTGGGACGTACACCAATCCAGTACCCTTGTTAGATGCATTGCCTCCAAATACCCCACTGGGTCGGGAAATTCCACCCCTCCTTGTTCCTTTGGTAGGGTTAGAATATCTCTCCGAATTCTGGCTGGTTTCCCGGCCCAAATTAAATTTCCAAACTTTATTTTCAGGTCTCTCAGAAATCCAGTGGGAATCCTAATGGGTAGGGTCTGGAGTATGTATAGCAGTCTAGGCATTATGTTCATTTTATGATATTAATTCTGCCAAACCAAGTATATACTTCCTTATCCCATCGCTGTAAATCCAGTTTTATCTGTCTTATAAGTGGAATAAAGTTAAGTTCAAGTATCCTATTTAATCTCTTTGGTATTTTTGTCCCCAGGTATCCTATGTGTGAATCTGTCCATCTAAACGAAAAAAAAGTAACTAACTGATGTTGCAGCGTGGCATTTAGCTCAATTCCCATTGCTTCTGATTTGTTATAGTTGACTTTAAAATTGGACAGTCTCCCATATTTACCAATCTCCCTCAATAGTGAGGGCATAGATATTGCTGGCGAGGTTATGAAAAATAAAAGATCATCTGCAAAAGCAGCCAGTTTATGTTCCCCTCCCTTGACTACTATGCCACCGATATCTGAGTTCGCTCTTATTATTCTTAAGAATGGTTCCAGGGTCAAAATAAAGATGGTAGGTGATAATGGGCAGCCTTGCCGTGTTCCATTATATATTGAAAAGGGTTCGGATAGTATTTCATTTACCCCAACTCTCGCTTTGGGAGAGGAGTATAAGCTCATAACCCAGTTCAACATCCCTCTCCTTAGTCCTATATGTTGCATTGTAGCTTTCAAGAAACTCCATTCCACTCTGTCAAATGCTTTTTCCGCGTCAGCAGAATTAAGCACTAGTGGTTTTTGATGGTGTTGTGCATATTGTATCGCACTTATGACCCGTTGCGTGTTTTCCCTTCCTTCTCTCTCCAGTATAAGCCCCACTTGATCTGGGTGGATCAGGGTCGGGATATACGGCAATAGTCTATTTGACAATATTTTCGTAAGAATCTTCAGATCTACGTTTAGTAAGGAGATTGGGCGATAACTCGCACATTGTGATAGATCTTTTCCCTCCTTAGGTATAATGTTTATGTGTGCCATCAATGTTTCAGCAGGCATCATTTGCCCTTCTCGTATCGAATTGAAGGCCTTCAGAAATCTTGGAGCCAGCTTATCGGCAAAAGTTTTATAATAGAGTAATGTAAACCCGTCTGGGCCCGGGGCCTTTCCTGGTTTTAATGTTTGAAGGGCATCTGTAAATTCTTTCATAGTAATTTGGCCATCTATGTCTTCTGCTACTTCATCCGGCAATCTGGGCATTCCCGAGTCCTCTATATACTTCTTAGCCTCCACTCCACTAAGTATCTTTTGTGTCCGTTTCTGATCCCCTAACTCATATAGGCCCTTATAATAGTCTCTGAATGCCCTTGCGATTTCCTGGGATGAGTTAACTATTACATCTCCCTGTGCTTTAATATTTTCAATATAGTTTTGTGTTCTCGTTTCTCTGAGTGCATTTGCCAGAAGCCTGCTCGGTTTATTTCCATACTCATAGAAAGCTCTTCTGTATCGAGTCATTGTCGCTTTGGCTTTCTCCGTTAATATTGAATTTAGTTCCTCGCGTAGTCAAGGTAATTTTTCTTCAATCTGAATCGTTTGTGTTTTCTTATGTGTCATTTCCAGGGTACGGATATCCTCGAGCAGGGATTCCAGCTTAGCTCCCATTCTACGTTTTCTACGTGCCCCTAATGATATCAGGATACCTCTAATATAACATTTGTGTGTTTCCCATAGACATGTTGGTGTCACTTCTTCAGACTCATTTAATGAGAAGAAAGTTTCTAATTCCTGGGCTATCTGAGTCTCACACTCTGTCTCTTTTAACAAGGTCTCATTTAATTTCCATTGCCATTCTCGAGTTGTTGCTTCTCCCCATTCTACTACGCAATTGGTTGGGGCATGGTCTGATAGTGTACGTGTCCCGATGTTAGTTTCCGCTATACACTGCAGGGCATTTGCGGATATAAACACGTAATCTATCCTAGAATATGTTTTGTGCTTAGCTGAAAAAAAAAGTATAGTCCCTGTCGTGTACATGTAAAGTTCTCCAGCTATCCCTTATTTGCAGTTCCTGAAGCAATCTTTTTGCTTTTCGTAATTTAATATATGATAAATGAGAGGTGCCCTTGGACACATCCAAGGTCGGGTCTAACGCCATATTTAGATCTTCCCCCATCACTAAGATCCCCTCTTTATTTTGGGATATTAAGGTCGTATACGTTGCCAATGCCGCCACCTGGCCCTCATTGGGCAGATAGAGATTTACCAGAGTAACCTTTTGATCATATATAAGCCCCTTTACAATCAAAAGGCGGCCATCCTCATCTTTAATTATGTTTACTTCTTTCCACGGTATCTGTTTCGATATAATAATCGACACACCCTTCGCATTTGATGTCTGTGATGGACTATGATATATCCTCGGGAATCTATAGTTCCCTAGTCTTGGAATTTTATTTTTGCGTCTCCTGTGGAAATACAATCTGCGACCTCATTCTCCACAATTCCGCCAGCAGCATGTTACGTTTCTCTGGGGAGTTCAGTCCCTTAACGTTATAGGATGTAAACGTTATTCTAGTCATCTTAATGTTTACTCCTTTTCTCTTTCTTTCCCCTTTCCCTTCTTTCTCTTTTCTTTTTTTTTTTTCTTTATTACACCAGTCCCTTCTTATCTTACGTTCTAATGCCCCGTACACACGATAGTTTTTAATGTCATTTTTTAAACCAACGTTTTTCTCCTCGTTTTTTTTCATGTTTCCTCTCAAGCCTGCCTTGCGTACACACCATCATTAAAAAAAACGATCAAGCAAAGCGCAGTGACGTTCAACACGTACGACGGCACTATAAAGGGGAAGTTCCGTTCGAATGACGCCACCCTTTGGGACGCTTTTGCTAATTCCGTGTTTCCGCGTGTTAGTAAAAGTTTGGTGAGAGACGATTCGCGCTTTTCAGTCTTCGTGCTTTGAAGATCGTTTTCGGGAGTTCAGATTGCGCCTGTGGGTTTGTATCTGTTTAGCACTGCTTGTAGTCAGTTCGTATCTGTTTATTCAGTGCGGCCTGCTCTGCACGTTCGTGTTTTTCAGCTTGTTCTTCATAGGCCTTGCTGTTCTTCCGTGCGTTCTTCTAGTACGTTCTGTTCAGCCGACCGTTATCTAGCCATGTTGCGGCTACGTACTCGTCGTAGAGTTCGTGCTGTAGTTGGTGCAGGGGTTCATGCTGTATCCCGACTCCATGCCATGAGCAGGGTCAGGAGGAGTTCATGGACCAAGAATTGGTTGCTCCAGCGGCACCAATTCTGTCACATGCCTTTGTTGCGGGAGATCAGGGAGAATAATCCTGATGATTTCAGGAATTTTCTCAGGATGTCTGACCCCGTATTTCAGCAGCTGTTGGCTTTGGTGTCCCCCTATATTACCAGGCAGGACACCGTTATGCGGGATGCCATCAGTGCTGAGCAGAGGCTCATCGCCACGTTGCGATACCTGGCTACTGGGAGAAGCCTGCAGGACCTTAAGTTCTCCACAGGCATCTCCCCCCAGGCTCTGGGGATCATTATACCAGAGACTTGTTCTGCCATCCTTCAAGTTTTGCAGGAGGACTATATTAAGGTAAGTGTTCTTCTTCAAAAATTCACATTGTATGGTTTTTATTTTGGGATATTTTTAATTTGCTTTATTTGCAGTCCCTAATTCACATGATTCTTAGCTGCAGGGAATGTCCCCTTTCTCCCCATGTTTTATTATTTAAAGTTTGGTGTTTGAGGCCTACCTGTAAATTTGGCTTACCTAACCTCTCCAGCATGCTATCCTGGGGCCATACCTACCTTGCCTAGTCATTTCCATGTTTTTTATTATATGTTCCATTGTAGTGCTTTACCCAAAACGCACTCTAAATTTTGCCTCGGAATGTTTCATTGTTGTTAACTTCAATACAGAGTGCTACAGCCTTCATGTGTGATATTCCCAACTCATCTTCAACCCTTCCCCCCCCCCCCCCCCATAATTTTTTTTTTTTTCTTGCTTCCAAATTTTTATGTTTTTAACAGTTTCTACCAATGTTGGCCATGAATGTGTGTATGAAATCAGCTTTCAATGTTTCTGGCTCCAAGTATTAATTTGTTATTTCTTTAATTCCACAGTTCCCTTCTTCGCCACATGAATGGCAGAATGTGGCTTCCGAGTTTGCCCAGTGATGGAACTTTCCGAACTGTGGAGGAGCCATCGACGGCAAACATGTTCGGGTCGTCCCACCACCCCATTCGGGATCCTTTTATTATAATTATAAGGGGTTCCACAGCGTCGTGATGATGGCAGTGGTGTCGGCCACCTACGAGTTCCTCTATGTGGACGTTGGCAAGAATGGCAGGATGTCTGATGGAGGAGTTTTTGCCCAGACGGAGTTTGGAGAACGGCTCCTTTTGGATCTGCTGGCCTTCCCACCCGCGGAGCAGAATGTGGAGGGACTACCTTTTGTGTTTGTGGCGGATGAGGCGTTTGGCCTGGGACCCCATTTGATGAGGCCATTCCCGCAACGCACCCTCACCCCTGAGAGGAGGGTTTTCAATTATCGGCTGGCCAGAGCCAGAAGGGTGGTGGAAAATGCGTTTGGGATCATGGCCAGCCGATTTCGCCTCTTCCTTACCTCCATCCACCTTGCCCCATACAAATGGAACCATGTGGTTATGACGTGCTGTGTGCTGCATAATTTCCTAAGGGTGCATTCAACGAGTTATATATCTTTGAGTGGGCCTGAGGCCTCTTTAATCAATGCAGAAACTTTGGTGGCCCTGGAACCTGGCCATCCTGGCTTGGCCCCCCCAACCGGACGTGAGGTCCGTAACCAATATGTGGACTATTTTATGGGTAGGGGGGCCATTGAAATGCCAGACAATCTCTAATAATTTTAGACCAAAAAAATAAAACTTTTTTAAAAAGTAAAGATTGGTTTGTCATTTTTATTGTATAATGTTTGATGTTTCTGGTAGGTTTACCTAGTGCATTTGTTTTGCCATGTGGATTAAAAAATCTTTTAATTAGCCTTCATTGTCAGTGTAAACACCAAACATTGATTAGTTCACTCAGCACCACATTTACATAATGAAGCCACAATGATTTGTTATGTAAAAATACCTTTATTTTTTTTGTTTAGGTGGGCAACTTCCATAGAAATGTGGATGTTCCCTTAATTTCAGGTGTATTAAAACGCATGACCAGCCATGCATAAACAAACTATAGTTCTCCAAATTTTGAAAAAGCTAAACATGTGCTAGTCATTAAAGGGTAAAATAACCAAAAAAAATTGAAATCTCTGCAAGTAAAACGTTATTTGGTGTAAAAACATTAGACACGCCCAAGCACAGCCATGATATTTTGGAGCCTTTCCTCCACCCGCTTTGTATTTGCCCTGATCTCTCGCAAATCTCCCTTAATTTTTTCGAGGTCACGACAGCAGACCATCAGGTATTGGATCAGGATCTGGGCACTGTGATGTGACAACTTATTGGGGTCTTCGGCCAGAACTGCACCTAAATGTAAAAAGAAATATGTAGGATAGAATATGTAGGCCTACATCTATTTAACCACTTAAGCCCCGGACCATTTGGTAGCTAAAGGACCAGAGGTGAATTCAGAATTTTGCACTGCGCTGCTTTAACTGTAAATTGTGCGGACATGCAATGTTGTACCCAAACAAAATTTGCGTCCTTTTCTTCCCACAAATAGAGCTTTCTTTTAATGGTATTTGATTGCCTCTACGATTTTTATTTTTTGCGATGTAAACAGAAAAAGACCGAAAATTTTGAAAAAAAATGATATTTTCTACTTTTTGTTATAAGAAAAATCAAATAAACTCAATTTTAGTCATACATTTAGGCCAAAATGTATTCAGCCACATGTCTTTAGTAAAAAAAAACGTCAATAAGTGTATATTTATCGGTTTGCGCAAAAGTTATAGCGTTTACAAACTAGGGTACATTTTCTGGAATTTACACAGCTTTAAATTTATGACTGCCTATCTCATTTCTTGAGGTGCTAAAATGGCAGGGCAGTACAACCCCCCCCCAAATGACCCCATTTTGGAAAGTAGACACCCCAAGGAAATTGCTGAGAGGCATGTTGAGCCCATTGAATATTTTTTTTTTGTCCCAAGTGATTGAATAATGACAAAAAAAAAAATTACAAAAAGTTGTCACTAAATGATATATTGCTCACATATGCCATGGTTATATGTGGAATTGCACCCCAAAATACATTCTGCTGCTTCTCCTGAGTACGGGGATACCACATGTGTGGGACTTTTTAGGAGCCTAGCCACGTACGGGACCCCGGAAACCAAGCACCGCCTTCAGGATTTCTAAGGGAGCAAATTTTTGATTTCACTCCTCACTACCTATCACAGTTTTGAAGGCCATAAAATGCCAAAATAGCACAAAACCCCCCCAAATGACCCCATTTTAGAAAGTAGACACCCCAAGGAAATTGCTGAGAGGCCTGTTGAGCCCATTGAATATTTTTTTTTTGTCCCAAGTGATTGAATAATGACAAAAAAAAAAAATTACAAAAAGTTGTCACTAAATGATATATTGCTCACACATGCCATGGTTATATGTGGAATTGCACCCCAAAATACATTTTGCTGCTTCTCCTGAGTACGGGGATACCACATGTGTGGGACTTTTTAGGAGCCTAGCCGCGTACGGGACCCCGAAAACCAATCACCGCCTTCAGGATTTCTAGGCACAAATTTTTGATTTCACTCCTCACTACCTATCACAGTTTCGAAGGCCATGAAATGCCAAAATAGCACAAAACCCCCCCAAATGACCCCATTTTGGAAAGTAGACACCCCAAGCTGTTTGCTGAGAGGCATGGTGAGTATTTTACAGCTCTCATTTGTTTTTGAAAATGAAGAAAGAATTTTTTTTTTTTTTTTTTTTTTTTTTCAATTTTCAAAACTTTGTGACAAAAAGCGAGATCTGCAAAATACTCAAAATACCTCTCAGCAAATAGCTTGGGGTGTCTACTTTCCAAAATGGGGTCATTTGGGGGGGGGGGGTTTGTGCCATCTGGGCATTCCATGGCCTCCGAAACTGTGATAGGCAGTGAGAAGTGAAATCAAAAATTTACACCCTTAGAAAGCCTGAAGGCGGTGATTGGTTTTTGGGGTCCCGTACGCGGCTAGGCTCCCAAAAAGTCTCACACATGTGGTATCCCCGTACTCAGGAGAAGCAACAGAATGTATTTTGGGGTGTAATTCCACATATGCCCATGGCATGTTTGAGCAATATATCATTTAGTGACAACTTTGTGCAAAAAAAAAAAAAAAAAAATTGTCTTTTTTCCGCAACTTGTGTCAACATATAAAATATTCCATGGACTCGACATGCCTCTCAGTATATAGCTTGGGGTGTCTACTTTCCAAAATGGGGTCATTTGGGGGGGTTTTGAACTGTTCTGGCATTTTATACACAACATTAGGAAGCTTACATCCACTCTTCTAACCACTTGAAGACAAAGCCCTTTCTGACACTTTTTGTTTACATGAAAACATATTTTTTTTTGCAGGAAAATTATGTTGAACCCCCAAACATTATATATATTTTTAAAGCAAAGGCCCTACAGAATAAAATGGTGGATGTTGCATTTTT
This sequence comes from Rana muscosa, assembly GCA_029206835.1. Taxonomy (NCBI): domain Eukaryota; kingdom Metazoa; phylum Chordata; class Amphibia; order Anura; family Ranidae; genus Rana; species Rana muscosa. Next base: position 96,936,548 of record CM055123.1, on the reverse strand, counting down.
TTTTCTACACAGTATTTGCGCAGCGATTTTTCAAACGCATTTTTTGGGGAAAAAATACACTTTTTTTATTTTAATGCACTAAAACACACTATATTGCCCAAATGTTTGATGAAATAAAAAAGATGATCTTAGGCCGAGTACATAGATACCAAACACGACATGCTTTAAAATTTCGCACAAACGCGCATTGGCGACAAACTACATACATTTTTAAAAGCCTTTAAAAGCCTTTACAGGTTACCCCGTTAGATTTACAGAGGAGGTCTACTGCTAAAATTACTGCTCTCGATCTGACCTTTGCGGTGATACCTCACATGCATGGTGCAATTGCTGTTTACATATGACGCCAGACCGACGCTTGCGTTCGCCATTGGGCAAGAGCAGGGCAGGACAGGGGTGCTTTTTTTTTTTTTTTTTTATTATTAATTTTGCTTTTTTATTTTATTTTTAAATTGTTCCTTCCATATTTTTTTTTTTTTTATCATTTTTATTAGACATGTGCACACTGAAATATTTCGTTTCGGAATTTCGTTTTCGTCCAAAAAATAAATTTATTTAGTTACTCCCGAAATTAGTTTTTATTTATTTCGTTTTTCGTTAGAAATTGCATTCGTCCGAAAATCTGAATTAATTAAGGTCGAATCTGTCATTGAAGGCTTATGGTGTCTGTCGAATGTTCAAAGAAGATTCGACGGAGCAGCGAAACTGTACGACTCTGCAATCATACATTTCCGGTCGAATGTTCCGCCCACAAGCAGTGATCTTTTCTCTCTATGTCGAATCTTTTCTCTCTATAATGTCGAATCTTTTCTCTCTATAATGTCAAATCTTTTCTCTCTATAATGTCGAATCTTTTCTCTCCTATGTCGAATCTTTTCTCTCTATAATGTCAAATCTTTTCTCTCCTATGTCGAATCTTTTCTCTCCTATGTCGAATCTTTCCTCTCCTATGTCGAATCTTTCCTCTCTATAATGTCAAATCTTTTCTCTCCTATGTCGAATCTTTTCTCTCCTATGTCGAATCTTTCCTCTCCTATGTCGAATCTTTCCTCTCCTATGTCGAATCTTTCCTCTCCTATGTCGAATCTTTTCTCTCCTATGTCGAATCTTTTCTCTCTATAATGTCAAATCTTTTCTCTCCTATGTCGAATCTTTTCTCTCCTATGTCGAATCTTTCCTCTCCTATGTCGAATCTTTCCTCTCCTATGTCGAATCTTTCCTCTCCTATGTCGAATCTTTCCTCTCCTATGTCGAATCTTTCCTCTCCTATGTCGAATCTTTCCTCTCTATAATGTCAAATCTTTTCTCTCCTATGTCGAATCTTTTCTCTCCTATGTCGAATCTTTCCTCTCCTATGTCGAATCTTTCCTCTCCTATGTCGAATCTTTCCTCTCCTATGTCGAATCTTTTCTCTCCTATGTCGAATCTTTTCTCTCTATAATGTCAAATCTTTTCTCTCCTATGTCGAATCTTTTCTCTCCTATGTCGAATCTTTCCTCTCCTATGTCGAATCTTTCCTCTCCTATGTCGAATCTTTTCTCTCTATAATGTCGAATCTTTTCTCTCCTATGTAAAATAATCTTGGACTAATAGAGTTAAGGTTAGGCACATTCGACCACAGGTTCGATAGACACAGATTGTTATTGTCAGCGTCACGTCGAATCTCCTATCTATATCGAACTGTTGTAGCAACGAAAACGAAAATAAAGCATTTGTTTATGTCGGATCTTTCGGTTTTCGGATTCTGTGCTTTCGTTTTCGTTTGTTAAAACGATAACGAAAATAGCTGAAATTCGGACGAAAATGCATTCGGACGAAAACGAATGCACATGTCTAATTTTTATTGTTATCTCAGGGAATGTAAATATCCCCTATGATAGTAATAGGTAGTGACAGGTACTCTTTTTTTGAAAAAACTGGGGTCTAGACCCTAGATCTTTCCTCTGCCCTCAAAGCATCTGACCACACCAAGATCGGTGTGATAAAATGCTTTCCCAATTTCCCAATGGCGCTTTTTATATCCGGGGGGGACATTCCCTCCCACTGCTTGTAAAAGCAGTCCAGAGGCTAATTAGCCACTAGGGTTGCTTTTACATTAAAGCTGGCCGCTGGCTGAAAAGAATGATACCAAGATGATACCTAAACCCGCAGGCATCAATCTGGTATAACCATTCAAAGTCCAGCAACATACCAGTACGTTGCTGGTCCTTGTTGGACATGTATTGTAATCTTTTTTTTTCATGCAGCCAGGTGGCTGAACGAAAAAAGAGATTGATCGGTGGGTATGCCCACCATTAGAATACCGCCCTTCATCCACCCACTTCTAATGATGGGCATACATTAGGCTTGTGCAATTCGTTTCGTAACGAATCGAAATTCGTCCGAATTTAGCAACTTTCGGACATTCGGAAGCATTCGAATTTCCGAACAAAGCAATTACGAATAAAACCGAATCCGAAATAAATTATACCGCAAAATAGCGAATGCCCGAATGTCTTCGGCATAATTCGTTATGAAAAAAGTTACGAATGTACGAATCCATTCGAAGCACAATAACACTCACTCTGCTCTCTGCTTCTCCCTCACCATGCTGAACTCCCTCTCAAAATGGTGTACAGGGGCGGAGGCTATAGCCGCATGTAAAAACGAAAGTAAAATACGAGATTTCGAATCCATTCGAAGCACAATAACACTCACTCTGCTCTGCTCTCTGCTTCTCCCTCACCGTGCTGAACCCTCTCAAAATGGTGTACAGGGGCGGAGGCTATAGCCACATGAAAAAACGAAAGTAAAATACGAGATTTCGAATCCATTCGAAGCACAATAACACTCACTCTGCTCTGCTCTCTGCTTCTCCCTCACCGTGCTGAACCCTCTCAAAATGGTGTACAGGGGCGGAGCCTATAGCCGCATGTAAAAAACGAAAGTAAAATACGAGATTTCGAATTGTTACAAATAACCGCTATGTATTTAGAAAAGTACAAATCCATTCGAAGCACATTAGGCATAATAGGCAGCGTCGTTGTGAGAGAGACACGGAAAATTACGAATCAACGAACCCAAAAAAAGTTACGAAAGTAGGAGTTGTGTCCAGAATCAACGAAAAACAACGTACTCTACCGAAAATACGAATTATAAAGCAACAAAAAATTCAACGAAAAATGTCGCTTGCGAAAATACGAATGAGTCCGAACACGAAAAATCCCGTCTAGCAAAATTACGAATGATTACGAATCAACAGGACCGGAAAGAAACGAACCGAAACGGAACGAATTTTTCCGTTGTGCACAAGCCTAGCATACATGCACCATTTATATATGCCGAAGCATGGGGGCAACCTCCCGCAAAAAAGTTATGCCGCACACACATGGTCGGACTTTTCCACGGGCAAGCCTCCGTCGGAATTTCGACCGTATGTACGCGGCATTAGGAGCAAAATCGCTCCTCCGCCCCTGCTGCCCCAATGCTTCGGCATATTTGCTTTTTTTTTTTAACTGTGGTGGTGAAATCACCTCCTACAGCACTGGAGTTGCAGGGATCAGGCCTGTCTCTGCGAACGCTGCAGTTATGTGTGTTGTGTTTTGTAAGTGACAGTGATCGATCGACACTGCACTTGGGTGGCCTGGGCTGGACGGAGGGGCAAAACGCAGGTGCTAGCAGGTATCTGGGCTGATCCCGCTAACACTGCGTTTTTGGGAACCCTAAACTGCTGGGGACGCTAGTATAGATCTGATCAGATCAGATATTGATCTGTTCAGATACTATACCACTAAGGGAGGTATATGCTTCACGCGTGGGTGTTAGCGTTACTGGCACTAACCTGACGCTGCCTGGGGTGTGACGCAGACCCTCTCTGACGCTAAAACCTAATTGATATCACCCGCCGGGCGATCAGGGGGTTAAACCTTTATTGGGTTATATACGGCGGGTGCCCTGACACTATAAAAAGCAAACTAACTAACCAGCGTCACCCGTAACACTTATATGATGATTACTGGTGAAAGGGTTAACTAGGGGCAATTAGGGGGTTAAAACCTTTATTAGATAATATATGGGGGTACCTGACGCTATAAAAACCTGCGGCGAACCTAAAAAAAATTACTGGCTACCGATCTGCATCACCGACGCTAAGACATCGATCAGAAAAATGATCGCTTAGCGACAGTGGTGATAGGGGGTGAAAGGGTTACCTGGGGGTGATCAAGGGGGTTAAACATTTATTAGATAATATATGGGGGTACCTGACGCTATAAAAACCTGCGGCGAACCTAAAAAAATTACTGGGTACCGATCTGCATCACCGACGCCAAGACAGCGATCAGAAAAATGATCGCTTAGTGACAGTGGTGATAGGGGGTGAAAGGGTTACCTGGGGGGCGATCAAGAGGGTTAAACCTTTATTAGATAATTTATGGGGGTACCCGACGCTATAAAAACCTGCGGCGAACCTAAAAAAAAAATACTGGCTACCGATCAGCATCACCGACGCTAAGACATCGATCAGAAAAACGATCGCTTAGTGACAGTGGTGATAGGGGGTGAAAGGGTTACCTGGGGGGCGATCAAGGGGGTTAAACCTTTATTAGATAATTTATGGGGGGTACCCGACGCTATAAAAACCTGCGGCGAACCTAAAAAAATTACTGGATACCGATCTGCATCACCGACGCCAAGACAGCGATCAGAAAAATGATCGCTTAGTGACAGTGGTGATAGGGGGTGAAAGGGTTACCTGGGGGGCGATCAAGGGGGTTAAACCTTTATTAGATAATTTATGGGGGTACCCGACGCTATAAAAACCTGCGGCGAACCTAAAAAAAAAATACTGGCTACCGATCAGCATCACCGACGCTAAGACATCGATCAGAAAAACGATTGCTTAGTGACAGTGGTGATAGGGGGTGAAAGGGTTACCTGGGGGGCGATCAAGGGGGTTAAACCTTTATTAGATAATTTATGGGGGTACCCGACGCTATAAAAACCTGCGGCGAACCTAAAAAAAATTACTGGGTACCGATCTGCATCACCGACGCCAAGACAGCGATCAGAAAAATGATCGCCAAGCGACGGCGGTGCTAGGGGGTGAAAGGGTTATCTGGGGGGTGATCAAGGGGTTAAACCTTTATTAGGGGGGGGTTAGGGGGCTACACTGGACCTAAAACTAAATGTAGTGACACTTTTACAGTCACAAATGTCACTGATTGCAGTGATCAGTAAATAAATGGTCACTGCAATCAGTGACACTGTGACTGGGGGCTGGGGGGTGATCTGGGCGGGCTGGGGGGTGATCTGGGGGGGCCTGGGGGGGCGATTTATGTGCCTATGTGTGCTGGTGTTAGTGTAGTGTTGTGTGCACTGACCTGTGTGTCTTCTCTTGTACGACGCTCGGTATATGTGAGCGCCGCACAGGAGATGACATCACTTCCTCCTGCTTTCTCTGTCTGTGTAAACATTACACAGACAGAGGGGGCATTTCTATTCGCCGGGAGCGATCGCGGGGGGGTGGTCAGAATCGAACGGCCGCCCCCCCATCTCAGAACGCTCCCAGACGAATTCCGACCGCTCACTGTACAGAAGGGGGGTCCGATCGGACCCCCCAACTGTACAAAGGCAATCACGTATGCTCTACGTGATTGTGCCTGTCGGTGCCATTGTGCCGACGTATATATACAGTGAGCGGTCGTTAAGTGGTTAACATGCATGTGTCTGGTTTCTCTCTGACCTGTGGTGGTGCCACTTTCAACTTCCACAACATCACATTCCTCTCCATCCTGGGGTTCTGGGGGTATTGTTGTAGGTATTGCAATTCTCGTCTCATCTGAGGTAGCTTTTCGAATCCCTAGGGAGATTGAAATAAAAGGAATAGTTTCATTAGTAGCGACTCAATTTTGCTAAAATAAGAAACATGGAAAAAAACTTTTTAATCATTCTTTTGAAGCATGCTCCATTTTAATTTTTAACCCCTGTGCCAACCGGGACAAATGATTGGATACATAGGCCAAAACAGAGCATATACATTTTGTGAACAAATTTGAAACATTGTAACACCCCAAAGTATCTACACTGGATCACCTGTGTGTGACTCCCTCAAGCTTTTTGGCTTTAGGCCCACACTTGTACTACTGCGTTCAGATGTTTCATCAGCTGCTGAGCATTCACTCCCTTTAACATTACCATGCATATCGTTTTTCAAAATGAACAAATCTCCTTTGGATTAGCACACCAAAAATAAGTGTGGCCCAAATGTACTCCCCCAAATAATTAAAAAAACATGGGTGTTCACACTGGATGATCCGAAAACATCGTTTGAGGAACTGTACGGAGAAAGAGGTAAAATACGTCCATTTACTATGCGGACGAACCTAAAAAAGATGGTATCTTTCAGTGTACTATATGAAAGTTAAAAATACACGACAGAATACAAGAAAATAATATGTACCATGGAAACTCAAAAAAAACAACTTACTTTTTAATATAACTTTCTTGATTCTTTTATATTGGTCGGCCTCCCGCAACTTCAGATCTGACCATCGTTTTCTGAGCTGTTCCTTCGTTCTGCACACCCCGAATTTTTGGTGGAGACTTTTCACCACTTTGCCCATAATTCTGGACTTGACCAGATTAGGCCTTTTATACGCACCATGCTTGGCATCATAATCCTCCTTCTTTAAAATGGCGACCATCTCCACCATTTCCTCGAATGACATGTTGGATGCCTTATATCTCCTGGGTCTTGATTTGGGCTCCTCTGTAATTTCATCCTCTGTAGAGGTAATCTCAGCCACCTGTGTCTCCGCCATGTTTTGTTCAGCACTACGAGCGAGAAGGGGCGGGGAAAGTACAATATCGAACGTCAGGGGCGGGGAAAGCGTGCAGAGTTTCACGCATGCGCTGTGTATATAAAGTGAAGATCCATTTCTGGGAAATACGTTCATTTTTCGGGAGAGAGAGTTAGCAACGAACGTCGTGACCAAGGTACCTAACAATTTTACTTTTTGAGGTTCATCAGACGAGGAGATTTGTGTGCTCAAAATATGTAGACAATGCACAGTTGAGGAATGTTGCCTGAAATATATTTTTATTTTGGTTTCTCGCTTTTACAGATATCATGAATACTTTTAAAAACCCAGACTTCATGGGGGAGTTCATCAACAAATGGCAAGAGCTCCCTATATTATGGCAAACCAAAAGTGGCGGAAATAAAAATAAAGACGCCAGGAAAGCAGCACTGGAGAGCCTGCTTGCATTTGTGCAAACAAAGATACCCACAACAACTCTCCAAGATGTCAAAAACAAAATTGGGACCATCAGAGGGACATACAGGACCCAGAGGACTATGGTCCTGAGGTCCCAGAGGTCAGGTGCACCAGCAGATAAGGTTTATAAACCCAGTCTGTGGTACTACAGTAAGCTTGCTTTTCTGGATGACCAGCTGGAAGTGCGCGAATCTCTCTCCACCCTTCCCCCCAGAGGTCAATCCAGCCTTCCTTGTACCCAACCCTCCAGCCTTCCCTGCAGCCAGTCCTCCAGCCTTCCTGTCAACCCTGCTCTGGCTTCCTCTGAGGATCAAGATCAGGGCCTTGAGGAGGCAGATTTGGAGATATGGAGCCAGGTAAAGTTTTGCTATCTATATTTCTATCGTACAAAATTATAGATTTTAAATAGATGTTAGTATTGTTAAAGGTATGTACACTTCTACCAATAAAGTTTGTGAAGAGCAAGATACAGTAGTGGCCTAATTTTATGTGTCCAAGACAACAAAACCAGGATGCGTAATCAATGAAAAGGACATAACTTTTGGCATTGATTTCAACAATGTCTAGAGGTGAACAATGTCTGTGAATGATGATGTGGCAAAAAAAATAATGTCCCTTTCTTTTTTTACAGCCAGAGCAGAGCCAGGAAGAGGGTGATGTTGGGGATCAGGAGGAGGCTGGGCCCAGTGGCACCCAGGAGGAGGCAGGGCCCAGGAGCACCCAGGAGGAGGCTGGGCCCAGTGGCACCCAGGAGGAGGCTGGGCCCAGTGGCACCCAGGAGGAGGCTGGGCCCAGCACAAGAGCCCAGATGCCTCCCCTGGTAGTTAAACCACGAGGGCCAAGGAGAGGTAGGCAGGTGGAGGAGGAAACCAGGGCCTTCCTCAGAGAGGCAACAGCGGCCCTCAGAGAGGCACCCTCTGTTGAAGAGGGATTTGCCGCAGTCCTCGCCCACAAACTAGGGCAAATGGAGTTGCAGCAAAAAATTTACAGTGAGACCCTGCTATTGAAAGTCATCAATAAGGGCGTGCTGGGTGAACTCACTAGGTACACGGACATAACGGAGGTTGTCCCTACTCCTCCACCTCCTCCTCCTCCTCCTACTACTCCTCCTGCCACAACCTCTCCTCCTGATCCCCAGCCTCCAAGGAAGAAACCAACCAAGGCTGCAGAGAAGGCTGGAGAGAAGGCTACAAGGAAGAGAAGAAAATAATGCCTGCTGTAGTACCACAGACTGGGGACATATAGGACTTATCTGCTGTGGCTCCTGACCTCTGGGAGCTCAAGACAAGATTGGGCTCATTTTTTGGGGGGATCTAATCTCTATTTTGGTTTGGACATCTTGTATGGTTGTTGTGGGGTGAAAGGGATGCACAAATGCAAGCAGGCTCTCCAGTGCTGCCTTCCACTTTAATTTGTTAATGTTCTGAAATAAAAAAAAAAATGAGTGCCCTTTAAATACTTGACTATGTGATTTGTATTTCAAAAGAGAGCTTGCTAGGAAGCAGGCAGGGACATCTCAAATTATATTATTGTTATTATCAGGGGACACAAACCTCCCTGAGGCCAAATGAGACACATTTGGAAGGTTGTTGTGGTAACTTTACACAAGAATAATTTAAGCCAAAAAACTTAAAAAAAGGCCAAAAAAAAATAACCAAAAAGAATATAAAATTTAAAGAAAAAAGGAGAATTAACTTATTTTATTATTATTAGTATTATTTAGGAGGGAGGTGCGGCTTAAAAATAATATTTTATAATCATTAGAGCAATTTGGAATTAATTTAGAAACAAGTTGGGCATAAAACTCTCAATGTCAAAAGAAGAACGGAATGCGCTGCATTAAAACGATGCTATTAATTCCACCGTGACGAATGTGCCATCTCCATTTCCAACATTAGCTTTACCAAAACGAGCGCTCCCGTCTCATAGTTGCTTCTGAGCATGTGCGTTTTTTTTCACGTCGTGAAAGCATACACACTATCGTTTTTCACGTCGTTAAAAAAAACGACATGAAAAACGACGTGAAAAAAGAGAGCATGTCCGGAATTTTTAATGGCCGTTTTTCACGTCGTTAAAAATGCTCTGGAGCCTACACACGATCATTTTTAATGGCCATTTTTAAAAATGGCATTTTTAACGGCATGAAAAACGATCGTGTGTACGCGGCATTAGAGTCAGATCGAGAGAGGTGGATGGAGAGTGATGGCAGGGGAGACAACAACTAAAAAAAAACCAAAAAAAAAACCACAACCCCCTATCTCCTAGAGCCCGGATTATACCTGTGACCCCTGGATGAAAAATAAGCACAGCAAACGCCTGTGGTCTTTCCCACTTCCTGCAGGCGAGCCCCCCCTGCGTATGCAGAAAATAAATAAATAGTTAAACGCCTCCGACTTCCCTCCCACTGGAGGAGAGGCGTATCTAGTGGGGGGGGGGGGGGTAGTTATGCAGCAATGGAAATTTGCGGCTTCCCTTCCCATGCACCCTCTTTTTGCTACACGCATTTCCCCTTCATACTATTGTCCCTTAATTCTCCCTATTTAGGTTTTAACGTCCTTTTTTTTTTTTCCCGTCCTTCCCATCCTTACCCCTTCTCTGCGGCATATATTTATCTTCTTTACTATGCATTCCTTTGATACCCTCTATAATGATTACTTGTAAATACTGTATCTATATACCTATAAGCCTCTGTCAGAATCACTATATCTCCATACAAATACATATACCTTAGATCAAATCCAATTAACTTAAATTAAACATACCCATCAGAATTATACATTCAAATATTCCCACATTAACCCGCACAGGACCATGACCAGAGTCCTCTATCCTATCTCTTTCTATATATGCTATATATGCTATAACTATACTATATCTTACTCGGGTAGCTCTTATGCACATTTTTAAGGGTGGGTATCCTTCTTACCCCTGCCACCTTCGCCCACCTAATATATGCTTGGTCCTCCACTTAGCTTTCCCAAAAATTAGTGAACACAAAAAACAATACATCAAGTTCCCCCCTTCGCGTGCAGTGTGTAACTTTGTTACCCTACTAATCTTTTCCCATCCCTCCCCCAAAAAAAAACCCCAAAAAAACTGGAGCACGGATACCAGCTCCTGTGGCCAAGAAAAAGAATAGCCCCCGAGCTATTTTATATGTGTATACTTGTGTTTGTATTGTGCAATTATTGCATATATTGTGTATTTATAGATCCCTTCCACTACCCCCCCTCTCTCCCCTCTCTATTGCTAAGTGTCTGAACTTCTGCATTTCAGCATATACCCCCCTCCTTATCTACTTCTCTTCCCCTTTTATCGTATCATATCATATTGTTTTCCATTTTATTTACTCATGAATACATTTTCATATACCCAAAGATATCCATAGACATTTACACAGTCATTTACATAGTCATTTTCTATTCCCCTGCCATCTCTCCTCCCGCCCCCCCCCCATCCAAGTGAAAGAGGGGAGCAGAGGGAGGAGAAAGGGGACAGGCCCCCCCTCCCCCAAAAAAACAAAAAAAACAAAGAAAAAGGGCAAACGAGAAACAAAAAATGTCATACCACCCCACCCTCATTCCGATTGATAAGAGGGGGGGGGGAAGCAAAGCCAAAACATAAAAGCACCACAAAAAGAGTTAAAAAAAAAAAAAGAAAATGAAGGGGGAGGTGGCCCCTTCTTTCTTCCTTATCTGTCCGGGTCACGTGGGAAGAGAAAAATAAATCCCTTTGGGTATACTATTAGGGTATAATGGTCCATCCTATTAGATTATCTGTCATGCCTCGGTTCCTTGCCTGCTGTCTTCATGATTTGTGTTTATTGATGTGAGGTTTGGTGTGGATTCCATCCAGACTGGTAAACTTAACCAGTTAGGGACCTCAATGCCTTGACCCCCCAAAAATTTAAATAGCTCCGGGAGTTGGTCTGGTTCTCTCAGATTGAAGCTTTGTCCCCCCTTCTTCACATACACTACCAGTGGGTGTCCCCATCTATATGTACCTCCGTTTGCTAATATATGATCCAGAAGAGGCTTTAACATACGCCGCCTGGTTTTTGTTTGTTTGCAAATATCTGGGAATATTTGTATCTTCCCTCCTTCATATTCCAAGTCACTCTCCTGCCAGGCGGCTCTAAGAATGTCTTCCTTAATTCTATAAAAATTGATTCTACAGAGTACATCTCGTGGGCTAGTCTGCATGTGGTTTGCATTAGTGGGTACCTTTTGTACTCGATCTAATTCAATCGCCGTTTCTGGTGCTATTTTTAGCAGGCGGTTTAGTATATTCGTCACACAGTCTCTTAATATCTGACCCTCCATGTTCTCAGGGACCCCCTTAATGCGAATGTTGTTTCTCCTGCTCCTATTTTCGCTCTCCTCTGACTGCAGCTGTAACATGGCTAATTGATGAGATTGCTGGTGCACCCTTTCTTCCAACTGAGCCATACGTGGATCCATCACACTTTGTCTAGACTCCCACTTACAAAGTCTATCATCCATCCCTTCCACCTTTGTGCGCACCTCCTCTATCTCCTCTCTTAGTGCCCCTGTTACGCTGCCCATCAGGGTCTGCATGTCTTCTCTGGTGGGCAGTGCCTGTATTAACTGAAACAATTGTTTTATATCAGACTCTCCCCCCTGTTCCTGCATCGAGGTGTCCTGTTCAGCAGGTTTCCCTTCCTGGGGTCCCTGGACATTGTACCGTGTTAGATTATACGGTACATTACCACAATTAGGTACCTGCATAGCTATAGGGGTTTTAGCTTCTCGTCCTCCCGGCTGCTGTACCTTCTGAGGTGTGGGTATTGCTGCTGCTGGTGTAGATATCTCCGGCAGGGGCTCGCGGAGCAGAGCGGCTCTGTGTCCACCTTCTCCGTCCTGTCTGCTCTCCTGCTTTGCCGTCCTATAACGGGTTGGGTAATTGTGGATTGCGAAATGCGGGACGGCTTCGCTCTTCCCCCGCCTCAGCATGAGCGGTACCTCCCCGCTATCAAGCCTTTGGGGGCTCTCAGCTCTCGGCTCTTGGCTCTCGGAAATATCCGAGGAATCACTGTCGTTCTCCTGGAGAGTGCATGCTCAGGCACCTAGTTCTCTCCGCACGCCAGCTCACTCCATCGCGCCATTACCACTCCCCCCGGAAAGCGGAAGTCCAGTTGGACGACTCATTTTCAGTACAGAAAAAAACAAAGATCTCTTCTGGGGTGCATTCAGACCTCTAGTGTTCCAAGAAACTATCCTTAGGGGCTTCGCCATTGTAAGACATATAGTATTAATAAAAGTACAGGATAACATGGAAACAGATACATAAATGACCAGACAGACCGCACCCTCCAGAGCACATACAAGCACATGTAACAAAAAAGTGTGTGGATCTGCCAACAGAAGGACAGGGGCCGTGATGAAAATATGTAAACATTAACACTCTGCCATAGGCAGAACGCTGAAAAAACAGTGTCCAGAGAAAAAATGCATACCTGAGTTGTGTGAAACAAAAAAGAAAAAAAAAGAAGAAAAAAAAGAAGAGGGAGGAAAAAAAAACACCCCTCCACAAAGTTCCAAAAAATTTCCCTGCCCCCCTCCCAGCTCGGCCATCCCAAACACAGCGAGCCTTGGATCCCAAACTTAGAACCTTAACTCCCCAAAAAAAGGGGTTCAAAAACTGTACCGTGGCTTTGCCACTAACTGGTGCGAGGGTAGTGTGAAATCCGGTTCGGCTCTCAACCGTCAGTGGAAAAATCATGTAAGACATGTCCTGTTGCAGAATACATGAGTCTGACAACCCCAAGGATGTGCAGAAGTGGATGGTCTCTACTTCAGAGAGGATGGGCAGGAAAGATAAAGATGAGGGGCATAGTCTGGAGATAATAGTCAAAACATCCAGGAAAAGGGGGATTCACAGTAACTGGTTCAGTAAACTGGGTGCATTAGCCAGCAGGGAAGAAACAGGAGAACTACAAGTTGCAGTCAACATAGAGCCCTGTGGAGGCACCGGGCAAGGAGAGAAATGCACAGGGAGGTCCGGTAGTAAGGCATAAGTGAATGATGTTCTAGAACCAGTGATACCTTCAGTTACCTCTGCGTCTGGAAGCAGCACTGAACCGATCGTTCAGCCATGCCATGGCCTCTGTGGGGCTGGAGTAGAAGTGGGCCTTACCATCGTGGATGATGCGAAGCTTAGCAGGGAAGAGCATAGCATAGAACAGCCCTTCTTCACGCAGGCGAGATTTCACTGCCGAAAAGGAGACACGCTGAAGCTGAACCTCAGCAGAGAAGTCAGGATATACAGAGATAGTATTACCATTAAATTTGAGCGGGCGGCCCTTTTCTTTGGCTAGGCGCAGAATGGCAACTTTATCCTGAAAATTAAGGATGCGTGCAATGATGGAACGTGGTGGGGCACCCTCAGGGGGAGGGGGGTGCGATGCGCACGTTCTATGACATGGGAGAACGATGGTGCGTCCGTACCAAAAATGTCCCACAGCCAGGTGTATAGGAATTTTTCAGGGTGGGGACCCTTCGATCGTTCAGGGAACAAATCTAAGGTTGTTCCTTCAAGAACGGTTTTCCAAATCATCAATCTTGGCGTGGAGCACCGCCATTTCACTAATGGTGTCCCGCATAGTAACTGACAGAAGATTTACTGTGTCCTCCAGAGAGTCAATACGGTCATTTGCTTCCCCAGTTCTATTACGAAGGTTCTGGACATTTTGCTTCAGGAGTGAGAAATCCATGCGGATGGAGGCTATCTGGGTAGAGAGAGAGGCCTTACAGTCCTGTATAGCCAGCATAATGGCGGATAGTGTAGGCTCTGCAGAGGGAGAATCCACAGCCTGGCTATTGTCATCCGACTGCTGCTGTGAGTCTAGGGACAGTGGGGGGTCTGTTTGGGAGTGGAATATGGCAGGAATAGATGCACTCACCCCCGCAGAAGAGCTATGGTCAGCAGAGGAGGATGTTTGCAGCGTGTCAGCTTGCTGGACATGTGTCCCGGTGCCATCTTGCCTCTGGAACCGCGCCAACTGCTCCACCATGGATGGGGGCCAGGGCGGCCCATATTTCACCATCTCTGCCAGCCTGCTGGATGCCCACAGCTGGGGGGAACAGATTGGTACCTTTGGCGACGAGATAGGACTCAGGATAAGGTAAGGATGGCAGTTGAGAGCCGGAGCAGTGTGTCTATGTGACTGCTCTCTTCACCATCCAGCCACGCCCCCGGCCATACAGCAGTTTAACAGGACAGGTTCCACTCAGAACTGGCCTCACCATGGTCAACCAAAGAATGCTCAGCGTCATATCCAGAGGTTGTCTTTGGGAAATAGACGTATGAGTGCTGCCAGCATTGCTGCAGAGGTTGAAGGGGTAGGGGTCAGCCTATCGATGCTTAGACCATACGCCCCACACTGCATCAAATTGGTCTGCATGGCTGTCATCCCAGAAGGAAAGATCTAAAGATGATGCACAAGAAAGCCCACAAACAGTTTGCTGAAGACAATCAGACTAAGGGCATGGATTACTGGAACCATGTTCTGAGGTCTGATGAGACCAAGATAAACTTATTTGGTTCAGATGGTGTCAAGCATGTGTGGCAGCAACCATATGAGGAGTACAAAGACAAGTGTGTCTTGCCTAAAGGTCAAGCATGGTCAAGTAGGGAATCATGAATGCCAACATTCCCTTCAGAGACTGAGCAGTATTCCAACATGATAATGACCCCAAACAGACTTCCAAGACGACCACTGCCTTGCTAAAGAAGCTGAGTGTAAAGGGGATGGACTGGCCAAGCATGTCTCCAGACCTTAACCCTATTGAGCATCTGTGGGGCATCCTCAAATGGAAGATAAAGGAGCACAAGGTCTCCAACATCCACCAGCTCCGTAATGTCGTCATGGAGAAGTGGAAGAGAACTCCAGTGGCAATCTGTGAAGCTCTGGTGAACTCCATGCCCAAGAGGGTTAAGGTAGTGCTGGAAAATAATGGTGGCCACACAAAATATTGAAATTTTGGGTAAAATTTGGACATGTTCAATTAGGGGTGTACTCACTTTTGTTGCCAACAGTTTAGACATTAATGGCTGTGTGTTGGGTTATTTTGAGGGAACAGCAAATTTACACTGTTATACAAGCTGTACACTCACTACTTTACATTGTAAAAATTATGCGTGCACCCAGTGCATGTGTAGAGGAAGCTCTAACCACTGTGTTGAAATTAAATAACATCTGTGAATGTATAATACAAATACCTACATATATAAAAAGACAATAGTATAATACCAACCCAAAAAAATGCAATCAGATTCTACTCACTGCAGCTCTACTGCTAGAGCTCAGTTAGACTGAAAAACACCTAAATATTTAACACACCCACTGATGTGTGTCAAAAAATAGTTGTGACAGTGTCCATAAAATGTCCTCATTCAATGTCCATATGAATATGCAATATTATCTCCAAATGTTCATATTATTCAATGATGCAAAATCTGTGATAAACTTCATCCAAACCAAAAAATTATCTTGTAGTGACAGCCTTCGCCAAATCTTAATGTGTAACACCCAATAGTGCTGTAAGGAGATTGGCCGCTTACCAGATCATGTTGACTCATTTAATTAACCACTTCTCTACTGTGCACGAAAACCCCCTTCCTGCCCAAGCCATTTTTCAGCTTTCAGCGCTGTCACAATTTGAATGACAATTGCGCGGCCAAACGAAATTTGTGTCCTTTTTTTCCCACAAATAGAGCTTTCTTTTGGTGGTATTTGATCACCTCTGCGGTTTTTATTTTTTGCGCTATAAACAAAAGAAGAGCGTCCAGTTTGGAAAAAAAAACACTATTTTTTACTTTTTGCTATAATAAATACCCATTTTTTTTTTAAATAAAATTTTCCTCAGTTTAGTCCGATACGTATTCTTCTACATATTTTTGGTAAAAAAATAAATCGCAATAAGCGCGTATTGATTGGTTTGCGCAAAAGTTATAGCGTGTACAAAATAGGGGATAGATTTATAGCATTTTTATTTTTTTATTAGTAATGGCGGCGATCTTCGATTTTTTATTGTGACTGCGATATTGCGGCGGACACATCGGACACTTTTGACACATTTTTGGGACCATTCACGTTTATACAGCGATCCCTGCTATAAAAATGCATTGATTACTGTATAAATGTGATTGGCAGGGAAGGGGTTAACCACTAGGGGGCGGGAAGGGGTTAAATATGTTCCCTCAATGTGTTCTTACTGTGGGGGGAGGGGACTGACTGGGGGAGGTGACCGATGGTTGTCCCTATGTACAAGGGACACACCATCGGTCCCCTCTCCCTCACAGGACGTGGATCTCTGTGTTTACACACAGAGATCCACTTTCCTGCTCGTTTCCCGGGCAATCGCGGGTGCCCGGCGGCAATCGTGGCCGCCGGGCACGCGCACCGGGGCCTTGTGAACGCGGCGCGCGCGCACCGCTGGCGGCGAGCGCGCGCCTCCTAGCTCGTTTTAAAAGGAGGACGTCATATGACGTCCTCCCAGAACGAGAGTATCCTCCGCCCGCCGTCAATTGACAGTGGGCGGGGGACAAGTGGTTAAAAAGGAGTCAATAACGCTTGTTGCAAGTGCCACTTGCTAAATGGATAGAGATGTCATTGGTAAAACTAGGAATTACTGCCTCCTAGAGACTCAGGTGTGGATGTGCGGAACATATAAGAGAGAACCCGGCAATAGTGTAATACCGTTTAATAAAATATAAATAAAAAGTGGACAGACAAATGCCCCCTTACTTGATACAGTGCCACAGACCCGGGCACTGAGGCTGGATAGCTTTGTACAAGCGGGGCATAGGGATCCGATCAGGAGAAACGATCCTGAGGAACGATCGAAAGAACCGATCCGGCATGCGTTCCACCTTCCTCGAGGACAGAACCAACGGGACCGGAAGTATCGTCAGGAGCATAGCCTAACGTCGCCTCGACAGCTGTTTCGTGTTGCACGTCATCAGGAAGCGTGCGGAGCTACGTATCTTTGACTATTTATGTAAATGTCAGTCAATCACAACAGAGGAAAGGGGACGTACCAAATCTTGCACAGCCTCAGTTCCGGTTCTTACATGTTATATACATACAACCGTAGAGTATTAAAACCCTTCCACATTAATAACATTTCTATTACATGAATTGTTAGTGAACTTAAAACCAACCTGTAATAACTAGCACAACCAAAAAACCTGCATATTATCTAAATCCCGCCCCATGCGCCAACTCATTAGTAGTGCGGTGGGTGCCATACACTGCCTGGTTAATAATTATGGTTGCGCTGATTGAATTTAATGAATATTAAAAATAGATTATAATTAATAAATCCATAATATATGGTTGTTTAAAAGATTTAAAATAATGAAAATAATATTATAACGTATTTAACACCTGCTATATGTCATGGATATGCATTAATGTCTGTCTGCCATCTTACCTTCCTCCTCATGTGTTCATCTAGAGACCAGACCTCCTTCACCTGGCTTCCTTTATAATCTCCTCCCAGCCTGACTCCACCCCAGGCCCTATCACTGAACACTATATTAACCTGTGCACTGCAAGCCTGCTTTGCTGATCAACGTGTTTGTTAGGCATTGTGTGTTTGGGTTCCTGCCTGCCGTGTGCTACGTCTGTCTCTCTGTTACGTTATTGGCTTGTCCCCGACTATCCCTGTCTGCTCGTGACCCTTGACCTTCGGCTCGTTCTTCGTTATCCTTGTCTGCTTGTGGCCCCTGACCTTCAGCTTGTTATTCGTTCTCTCTATCGTGTGCTGCTGCTTCCCCTCTTTTCCTCTTATCCTACGGGGCGTGAGCTAGGAAACTCCAGGGGCCGCGACCTGGTCCCAGCCTGCAGCGTAACATCCTCACCACCAGAGGCCCTGGAGAAGACCAGCTGGGTCTTAGACTCCGCGCCCTGGGGAATCTTGGCTCTCGCTTCCGTTGGGATCCCGGTTGTGCTCCTCTGGTCCCGCTTTCCACAACCACCCAGTTTCCTATCCGCAGAAGCCAGCCATAGGGTTCACTACCTCACGGTGCACTCCTGTCCCCCTACGGTGTGCATCTGTCACCTGGCCACAGGTGACCCTGACAGTTTGATCAGCCATGAACCCGGCTGACATTCCGCTTCCCGCGGATGATCCATTGCAGGGCATAGTTCGCAGACTTGAGACCCAGGAATCAAATCAGACCCAGGTGATGCGATTCCTCCAGGATCTGGCTTCTCGATTCGAGCAGCTTCAGGTCTCCTTGGGAACCCCGAATCCGCAACCCCAAGTACAACCAGCGGCTGTACCTATCGCACCAGTCGCAGCCTCACACTCACTAAGATTGCCAGCTCCGTTCCGTTTCTCTGGGGACTCCAAGGCCTGCAGGGGGTTTCTCAGCCAATGCACTATTCATTTTGAGCTTCAGCCTCAAAGCTTCCTGTCTGACCGGGCTAAGGTAGCCTATATCATTTCCCTCCTCTCCAGTGAAGCTTTGGCCTGGGCTGCCCCCCTGTGGGAGAGGAACGATCCGGTGGTTTCCAGTCTGTCCGAATTCTTGAAGCTCTTTCGTAATATCTTCGAAGAGCCGGCTCGGGCTTCTTCAGCGGCTAGTGCTGTCTTACGTCTTCGCCAAGAATCTAGTTCAGTGGGGCAATATGCTCTTCAGTTCCGTATCCACACAGCTGAATTGAGCTGGAATAATGAGGCCCTGGTCTCTACCTTTTTACATGGCCTCTCTGACCGAGTGAAAGACGAATTAGCGGGAAGAGCCATTCCCGTCGGTCTGGACGATGTAATTTCATTATGCAACCAGATCGACATTCGTTTTCAAGAGAGGTCCTTAGAAAAAAGACGCCAGCACTCTCTGGGCCCTAGCCAGTCTGAGCTCCCCTCCCTTCATTCCGTGGAGCATCCTCTACCTGCTGAAGAACCTATGCAGCTGGGCCGGACCAGACTAACCCCCGAAGAACGTGCTAGGCGCAAAACTCTGGGCTTGTGCCTCTATTGTGAGGGCAAGGGTCATTTTCGTGACTCCTGCTCGCTTTGTCCGGGAAACGCTCGGGTCTAATACATTTGGAAGGTGGAGTATTGGACCCAGAAACATCACCTTCTCGCCTGCTCTTGCCGGTGTTCCTTCATGTAGGCACTTCTCCTCAGTCAACCCTTGCATACCTGGATTCCGGGGCTGCCGGCAATTTCATGGATTGGAGAACTGCTTCTTCTATGAAGCTTACCCTTTCACCTCTCACTACCCCATTGGTAGTCTCGGCAATTGATGGCACTGTTCTCCCAGGGGGCCCTATTCGCTTCCAGACGCTACCCATTAGGATGTCGGTAGGGATTCTCCACCAGGAGTGGATATCCTTTCTTATTCTACCCAAGGCCTCTACCCCAGTTGTATTGGGCCTCCCTTGGCTACAGCTCCACTCTCCACATGTGGACTGGGTCTCTGGTCAGATCCTGGCCTGGGGTTCCTCATGTTTCTCGTCGTGTCTTCTCAAGGTGACCCCCAAGGAGAGTCTTCCGGTTGCTGCCACTTCTGTTTCTTCTGATCTTCCCGCCGCATACAGCGATTACCGGGATGTGTTCTGTAAAAAATCAGCTGAGGTGCTTCCTCCCCACAGGTCTTTTGACTGTGCTATTGATCTTGTCCCTGGAGCAACTCTACCCAGGGGTCGTACCTACCCTCTGTCCATCCCAGAGACCCAGGCCATGTCGGAGTATGTAGCAGAGAACCTGGAGAGAGGTTTCATCCGGAAATCCTCATCGCCTGCAGGGGCAGGGTTCTTTTTTGTTGCCAAAAAGGATGGTACCTTACTTAAGACCCTGCATCGATTATCGGGGTTTAAATGCGGTTACTATTAAAAATCGATACCCCTTACCCTTAATATCTGAGCTATTCGATAGGTTGAAGGGTGCCTCCATTTTCACCAAGTTGGATCTCAGAGGCGCGTACAATCTCATTCGAATACGGGAGGGTGACGAATGGAAGACTGCATTCAACACTAGAGACGGGCATTACGAATATCTGGTGATGCCTTTTGGTCTGTGTAATGCTCCAGCCGTGTTTCAAAACTTTGTCAATGAAATCTTCAGAGATCTGCTGTACCAGTTTGTTGTCATCTATCTGGATGACATTCTGATCTTTTCTGAAAATCTGCTCGTCCACAGAAACCATGTCCGCACTGTACTTCAACGTCTTAGAGAGAACAATCTCTATGCCAAGCTGGAGAAATGTTCCTTTGAATGTTCTGAGGTCCTGTTTTTGGGGTGCTTCGTCTCATGTTCGGGGCTTCGTATGGACCCTGGGAAGGTCTTGGCTATCACCAACTGGCCTCTTCCTGCTAGCCTCAAGGCCACACAGTGCTTTCTTGGCTTCACTAATTATTATAGGCAGTTCATAAGGAATTACTCTTCCATTGCCGCGCCTATTATCGCTTTGACCAAGAAGGGTGTGAATGCCAGAGACTGGCCTCCCGAAGCTGTCTCTGCATTTCACAACCTGAAACAGGCCTTTGTTTCTGGCCCCCTCTTGAGGAGACCAAATCCTGGGAATGCATTTTTTATTGAAGTGGACGCTTCCTCAATGGGGGTGGGAGCTGTGCTTCTTCAAATCTTTGAGAAGAGACGCCAACCATGTGCGTTCTTCTCCAAAAAAAATTCTCAGGCAGAGAGGAATTATGCCATCGGTGATCGGGAACTTCTCGCAATTAAATTGGCGTTAGAGGAGTGGCGTCATCTCTTGGAGGGTTCCCCCTCACTCCATAACGATCTTTACCGATCACAAGAATTTACAGTATCTACAGAATGCTAAACGTCTGAATCCTAGACAGGCCAGGTGGAGTATCTTCTTTGCCCGTTTTAATTTCACGATTACCTACAAACCTGGTTCCTGCAACGGTCGGGCTGATGTGCTCTCTAGGTCATTTGACACTTTGGACGAGGAGTCCGCCCCTGAACCTGAGCCAATCATTCCCACCTCATGCATTGTTGCCCACTCTACCACCCTGAAGTCTAAAATTCCGCCTGGTAAGACCTTTGTCCCCACTGAGCTAAGAGCTAAGATCCTTTGTTGGGGACATGATTCCAAGGTGGCAGGGCATTCTGGATTCCTCCGATCCTTCCTACTCATCAGTCATCACTACTGGTGGCCTAATCTCCGCTCAGACGCCAAAGACTACGTTAAAGCTTGTCATGTCTGTGCTCAGTCCAAATCCTCCACACAAGCTCCTGCTGGTCTCCTCATGCCCTTGCCCATTCCTAAGGAACCCTGGGTCCATATTGCCATGGATTGTATCACCGATCTCCCACTGTCTGAGAATAATACAGTCATTTGGGTGGTAATCGATCGATTCTCCAAGATGGCTCATTTTGTTCCTCTTCGTGGTCTTCCTTCTGCCCCTGCCTTGGTTCCCATTTTCATTCGGGAAATTCTCCGCCTACATGGGGTCCCTTCTCATATTGTTTCCGACAGGGGAGTCCAATTCACGTCTCGTTTTTGGAGAGCCTTTTGCAAATCCCTCAATATTGTCTTGGATTTTTCTTCTTCTTACCATCCCCAATCCAATGGACAGACTGAGAGGGTTAATCAGGAGTTAGAGGTCTTTCTTCGTACCTTTGTGTCTTCTCACCATGACGATTGGTCCTCTCTACTCCCGTGGGCAGAATTCTCCCATAACAATCATGTGAATACCAGTTCGCAGAAGACACCCTTTTTCACAGTTTATGGAAAACACCCTCAACTTCCTCTTCCCATGATCTGTTCTCCAGACATTCCAGCTTTGGCTTCGGTTCAGGAGTCTCTCAATTCCGTTTGGGGTCACGTTCATGATTCCCTCCGGGCAGCTGCTGAAAAATTCAAAGGCTTTGCCGACCGCCGCAGGCGTAAACCGCCTTCTCTTCAGCCAGGGGACAAAGTCTGGCTCTCTACCAGGAACATCAAGCTCCGAGTTCCTTCTCTGAAGTTTGCTCCATGATTCATCGGTCCATACACAGTAACTGCTAAACTGAATCCGGTTTGTTTCAAACTCCAGATTCCTAAGAGCCTTAAAATCACTAACTCCTTTCATGTTGCTCTTCTAAAGCCTTTAGTCCTCAATAAATTCTCTCGTCCTCTCCCTACCGTGGCGCCTGTCTCTGAGGATAATCAGGAGTACGAGATCAGTCAAATTCTGGACTCCCGACTCTGTAAAGGCGTTCTTCAGTACCTCGTTCATTGGAAAGGGTTTGGTCCTGAGGAGAGGTCTTGGATCACTGCATCTGAGGTCTTTGCACCTCGTCTGTTAAAGGAGTTTCATCTGAAGTTTCCCTCTAAACCTGGGCCCAGGCGGGGAAGGGGGAGGCCTCGTAAGAGGGAGGGTACTGTCATGGATATGCATTAATGTCTGTCTGCCATCTTACCTTCCTCCTCATGTGTTCATCTAGAGACCAGACCTCCTTCACCTGGCTTCCTTTATAATCTCCTCCCAGCCTGACTCCACCCCAGGCCCTATCACTGAACACTATATTAACCTGTGCACTGCAAGCCTGCTTTGCGGCTCAACGTGTTTGTTAGGCATTGTGTGTTTGGGTTCCTGCCTGCCGTGTGCTACGTCTGTCTCTCTGTTACGTTATTGGCTTGTCCCCGACTATCCCTGTCTGCTCGTGACCCTTGACCTTCGGCTCGTTCTTCGTTATCCTTGTCTGCTTGTGGCCCCTGACCTTCAGCTTGTTATTCGGTTCTTTCTATCGTGTGCTGCTGCTTCCCCTCTTTTCCCCTTATCCTACGGGGCGTGAGCTAGGAAACTCCAGGGGCCGCGACCTGGTCCCAGCCTGCAGCGTAACATCCTCACCACCAGAGGCCCTGGAGAAGACCAGCTGGGTCTTAGACTCCGCGCCCTGGGGAATCTTGGCTCTCGCTTCCGTTGGGATCCCGGTTGTGCTCCTCTGGTCCCGCTTTCCACAACCACCCAGTTTCCTATCCGCAGAAGCCAGCCATAGGGTTCACTACCTCGCGGTGCACTCCTGTCCCCCTACGGTGTGCATCTGTCACCTGGCCACAGGTGACCCTGACACTATATCACAGCTATATAACATATAGCTCCTAGATATAAATTCATTCATTGGTCAAAAAACAATTGAGGTCCAGATCTATATTGAGACCCTGAGGCTGCATCGTGGACAAATGATACAACCAATGGGTCTCATTTTGAGAAATAGCTTTCTTAAGATCTGTTCCTCTCCAATTTTGTATCGCTCTGTTAATGCCATAAAAGACCATCTGGCGAGGGTCCCTATTATGGTATTGTGAAAAATGACGCGATACGCTATGGTTGGGAAAAACCTTGACTATATTTGCTACATGTTCATTTATTCTCACCCTGAGCTCCCGAGTAGTGCGCCCCACATACTGGAGAGAGCAGGGACATTCCAAAACGTATGTGACGTATTTGGAGTAGCAAGTGATCAAGGGTTTAATTTTGAATTCTTCTTGAGTAACCATGGATTTAAATTTAGTTATTTTCTTGGAGCGTCTAGTGGTGATACGGCAGGCTTTACATCTTGTGCAGTAATGAAATCCAGACCCATCCAGAAATGTGGGGGGTTTTTCCCGGGGGTCTGGTACATTGGGCGCAATGATGTTCCTCAAACCAGGTGCTTTCCTATAGATGAATTTAGGCTTTTAGGCTTTAACACTGATGCAAGGTCCCTGTCTTTAAGAAGGATGGGCCAGAATTTTTTGAATACCTTTTCTACACTTTTGTATCGTCTGTGAAAACCCGAAATGAAGAGCAATTCTCCCGTAAAGGGGGCTTTCTTCTTGGACTCTAAAAGAGACTGCCTATCCATAACAGACACTTGTTTCCTGGCTCTGTCAAGATTGCCATGGCTATTTCCCTTCTCATGAAACCTCTCTGTGAGAATTGTAGCTTGGGTGTTAAAATCTGCGTCTGTGGCACAGTTGCGACGAATTTGCATATACTGCCCCTTGGGAATAACTCCCAACCATGGGGGATGGTGGCAGCTGGTTGTTGGCACGAAGCCGTTCCTGTCTGTGGCCTTGAAGAACGTCCTCGTGCCAATCCTGCCATCTTTTTTAATAAGGGTGAGATCCAGATAGTTAATGGTTTCCAAACTAAACTCAGCTGTGAACCTGAGTCCATATTGGTTACAATTAAGGCCCTTTAGAAATACTTGTAAGGTAGTTTGGGATCTCTCCCATAATAGTATTACATCATCGATGTACCTTTTATAGAAAAGTAGGGATTGTTGTTTCACCTTGTAAATGGATTCCCCTTCCCTCTTATTCAAGACCAAATTGGCCACACTAGGGGCATACCGAGCCCCCATTGCAACACCCTTGATTTGATTATAGAAGTTGCCTTGGGCCCAAAAATAATTGTTACCCATTGCCATCTCCAATCCATCAACCAAATACTGGATCTGAGCTTTCTTTAACTGGGAGTCAATGATCAAAGCTGACTGCACTGCTACTAATGCATCCTCCTGCGCTTGATATTAGTATATAGGGACTCTATGTCCACAGTTACCATAATAGTGGCTTCTGTCACTTCTATGCCAGAGAGGGATTTAATGAGCTCCCGGCTGTCTTTCAGATATGATCTTCCTCGTGTCACCAAGGGTTGTAGAAAGATATCCAAGTACTCTCCCACTCTGGAATATAGTGAACCAATCCCGCTAATAATCGGGCGACCTGGAGGTTGTTCCTTGTTCTTATGAATCTTGGGTACTATGCATAACACTGGAGTCCTTGGTACTCATGGTGATAAATATAAAGCTTCTTTAGTATCCAAAATGTTTTGGTTAACACCCCTGTCAATCCAATGATTAAGCTCAGATTTTAACTTGACCAAAGGATTAGATGTCAATGGTTTATAAGTAGTAGTATCCTTTAATAGTCTTTGGATCTCCCCATAATAATCTTCCTCTGTGAGTATTACTACCCCCCCCCACCCTTATCCGCAGGGCGGATTACTATATTTTTATTCTGTTCTAATTGTTGGATCCCTTCCACTATGGAGTGGTTGGTTCTGGCCTTCTTATATTCGAATGATTTTATTTCATCCTGCACCATATGTTTAAACACTTCTACATGATGATGTGTTCCCTTTTGAGGATTGAATGTAAAATTGTTCCTCAAACCGCTATGTTTAGATCTGTCTGAATCTGTCTCTGGAAGACAGACAGAATTTTGAGACGCAAAATGTTTTTTTATATTAAATTTTCTTACATATTTTTCAACATCAATGAACAATTCGAATTTGTTGAGATTTTTGTCAGGTGCAAATTTGAGACCTTGGGTTAAAACTTGTAGTTCACTTTCTGAAAAAGATGAACCTGACAAATTAAAAATTCCTCCATTTAACTGTTCCTTGGTCTTTTTCTTTCGGGCTCCCCCTCTTCTACCTCTTTTTCTAAATACTCTTTGGGATAATGGGGTGTGGTGGGTGGAATTTTGTACGGCTCTTTCCATCCCCTCCATTCCCCCCCCTGTTGGTAATTATTTTGGTAAGGCATGGGCCTCCCTCTATAGTTACCTCTATGGTTACCTCTAGGAGGTCTATGTTGATATTGATTGGTTCCCTGTTGGTAGTAGGGATACCCATAATCATTAGGCCTATTGTCCAGAGGCCCGTACCTGTTGTGGGTAGGTACTGAATAAGGACTATGGTAGTAGTCATTGGGTGGAGGGTAATTTCCCCCATTGGGGGGTGGTGAAGGGTACCCCCTGTTGCCATGTGTACCTTGCCCCTTATTAGGTGCAGGTTTAGTTTTCTTAGGAGTATGTGTTTTATTTTTAAATTTTTTTGCTGACTGAGCAACTACATTGTGTACTTCCATGTCCCTCTCCATTGAAGGTTCTGTGGAGTTGTAGAGTTCTATGTCCTTCTGCCATTTATAGACCTTATTTTCTTGGTAATCCTTAATATCTTTCTGGTACTTTTTTAACTTTTTTTGTTTAATCTCTCCGTCATATTTGGACAAATGAGTCTGCAGACTCTGTGCCCTGTCCAAATATTCTTTAGTACCCATGAAGGGCTCCATTTTATTTTTGAGGTCAATGATGTTAGCCTCTACCAGTACATTTTTGGCTTTGCGCCTTCTAATCATCAGCTGCAACAACTTTTGTTCGCAGCCATTGAAAAACTGAAACCATTCATCTAAAAGTGACAAGTTTTCCGCACCATCATTTGGGTTAACATCCCATCTCAGCCTCCTGGGGGTGAGATTCTTCCCTATGTACATCTCAAATGAGGCTATGTCCCACCATAGTCTAATTTGTTTCTCCATATCATATTGGAGTTGTTTAAACCCCTTTTCCATATCCAAATTTGGGTTTGGTGTTTGCTGGAATATTTCTTCAATATTGGTCTGCCGGCCCTTTATAAAGTTAAATACATCCATAGCTGCCTAGATTAAAAATGTTTCTAAGATATATAGAAATATTTCAATATTGCGGTAAATAGACAATCTCGCGCTCAAAATTGAAAAATAAATGATAAATATGAATATAAGCTGCTACCCCAAACTCCAAAAATTAAACAAACATGTAAAAATTATGCGTGCACCCAGTGCATGTGTAGAGGGGGCGCTAACCACTGTGTGTAAATTAAATAACACCTGTGAATGTATAATACAAATACCTACATATACAAAAATACAATAGTATAATACCAACCCAAAAAATGCAATCAGATTCTACTCACTGCAGCTCTACTGCTAGAGCTCAGTTATACAATGGAAAAGGTAACTGTTAGCGCAAACACAAAGTGCATAAGTAAATGGGGATATGGCAATGAGTCTGTTTAAAATAATAATGGTAACAGGCAGTTCAAGGGTTAAAAGGCAGATAATATGGCTGGTGGATGGCGGCTGCTGTCCTCAGAGAGCTGACTCTGTGGTAGACAAAAAAGGGTAGAGAAAAGGGAAGCGCCACCTAAGTGCAGTATTAAAAGATTATTTTAATGACACAAATATCAATCACACTTACAGGAAAGGAAGCAAAGGAAGGCTCATCTGTAAAGATCCTGTAGTCCTCATCCCGGATCCATGGGCTGCACAGATGTAGAAGATGCAGAGTAGGAAACAGGAAATACAAAGGCTCATCTGTGTGTCAGTGGTCTGTAGGGAAGCTTCAGATCCGGATCCGTTTTTCTATGCAGAGATGGTAAACTGCAGTCGTTGTTGCTGCTCAGCCTGGAGCAGATCCTGTGGCCATCAGGAAGAAGCTGTGGCTTAGGTCACGGGTCACGGGATCACTTCCGGGGGAGGATTCCACAGAGTGAGAAGGGTTGGATAGGCAGTACGCGCTCGGAGTCACTGCTCCTTCTATTGGCCAATAGAAGGAGCAGTGACTCCGAGCGCGTACTGCCTATCCAACCCTTCTCACTCTGTGGAATCCTCCCCCAGAAGTGATCCCGTGACCCGTGACCTCAGCCACAGCTTCTTCCTGATGGCCACAGGATCTGCTCCAGGCTGAGCAGCAACAACGACTGCAGTTTACCATCTCTGCATAGAAAAACGGATCCGGATCTGAAGTTTCCCTACAGACCACTGACACACAGATGAGCCTTTGTATTTCCTGTTTCCTACTCTGCATCTTCTACATCTGTGCAGCCCATGGATCCGGGATGAGGACTACAGGATCTTTACAGATGAGCCTTCCTTTGCTTCCTTTCCTGTAAGTGTGATTGATATTTGTGTCATTAAAATAATCTTTTAATACTGCACTTAGGTGGCGCTTCCCTTTTCTCTACCCTTTTTTGCTAGAACTCAGTTAGACTGAAAAACACCTAAATATTTAACACACCCACTGATGTGTGTCAAAAAATAGTTGTGACAGTGTCCATAAAATGTCCTCATTCAATGTCCATATGAATATGCAATATTATTTCCAAATGTTCATATTATTCAATGATGCAAAATCTGTGATAAACTTGATCCAAACCAAATAATTATCTTGTAGTGACAGCCTTCACCAAATCTTAATGTGTAACACCCAATAGTGCTGTAAGGAGATTGGCCGCTTACCAGATCATGTTGACTCATTTAATTAAAAAGGAGTGAATAACGCTTGTTGCAAGGGCCACTTGCTAAATGGATAGAGATGTCATTGGTAAAACTGAGAATTCCTGCCTCCTAGAGACTCAGGCGTGGATGTGCGGAACATATAAGAGAGAAACCGGCAATAGTGTAATACAGTTTAATAAAATATAAATAAAAAGTGGACAGACAAATGCCCCCTTACTTGATACAGTTCCACAGACCCGGCACTGAGGCTGGATAGCTTTGTACAAGCGGGGCATAGGGATCCGATCGGGAGAAACGATCCTGAGGAACGATCGATAGAACCGATCCGGCGTGCATTCCACCTTCCTCGAGGACAGAACCAATGGGACCCGAAGTATCGTCAGGAGCGTAGCCTAACGTCGCCTCGACAGCTGTTTCGTGTTGCACGTCATCAGGAAGCGTGCGGAGCTACGTATCTTTGACTATTTATGTAAATGTCAGTCAATCACAACAGAGGAAAGGGGACGTACCAAATCTTGCACAGCCTCAGTTCCGGTTCTTACATGTTATATACATACAATCGTAGAGTATTAAAACCCTTCCACATTAAGAACATTTCTATTACATGAATTGTTAGTGAACTTAAATCCAACCTGTAATAACTAGCACAACCAAAAAACCCGCATATTATATAAATCCCGCCCCATGCTCCAACTCATTAGTAGTGCGGTGGGTGCCATACACTGCCTGGTTAATAATTATGGTTGCGCTGATTGAATTTAATGAATATTAAAAATAGATTATAATTAATAAATCCATAATATATGGTTGTTTAAAAAATTTAAAATAATGAAAATAATATTATAACGTATTTAACACCTGCTATATCACAGCTATATAACATATAGCTCCTAGATATAAATTCATTCATTGGTCAAAAAACAATTGAGGTCCAGATCTATATTGAGACCCTGAGGCTGCATCGTGGACAAACGATACAACCAATGGGTCTCATTACCCTCCACCCAATGACTACTACCATAGTCCTTATTCAGTACCTACCCACAACAGGTACGGGCCTCTGGACAATAGGCCTAATGATTATGGGTATCCCTACTACCAACAGGGAACCAATCAATATCAACATAGACCTCCTAGAGGTAACCATAGAGGTAACTATAGAGGGAGGCCCATGCCTTACCAAAATAATTACCAACAGGGGGGGGGAATGGAGGGGATGGAAAGAGCCGTACAAAATTGCACCCACCACACCCCATTATCCCAAAGAGTATTTAGAAAAAGAGGTAGAAGAGGGGGAGCCCGAAAGAAAAAGACCAAGGGACAGTTAAATGGAGGAATTTTTAATTTGTCAGGTACATCTTTTTCAGAAAGTGAACTACAAGTTTTAACCCAAGGTCTCAAATTTGCACCTGACAAAAATCTCAACAAATTCGAATTGTTCATTGATGTTGAAAAATATGTAAGAAAATTAAATATAAAAAAACATTTTGTGCCTCAAAATTCTGTCTGTCTTCCAGAGACAGATTCAGACAGATCTAAACATAGTGGTTTGAGAAACAATTTTACATTCAATCCTCAAAAAGGAAAAACCTCATCATGTAGAAGTGTTTAAACATATGGTGCAGGATGAATTAAAATCATTCGAATATAAGAAGGCCAGAACCAACCACTCCATAGTGGAAGGGATCCAACAATTAGAACAGAATAAAATATAGTAATCCGCCCTGCGGATAAGGGTGGGGGGGTAGTAATACTCACAGAGGAAGATTATTATGGGGAGATCCAAAGACTATTAAAGGATACTGCTACTTATAAACCATTGACATCTAATCCTTTGGTCAAGTTAAAATCTGAGCTTAATCATTGGATTGACAGGGGTGTTAACCAAAACATTTTGGATACTAAAGAAGCTTTATATTTATCACCGCGAGTACCAAGGACTCCAGTAATATACATAGTACCCAAGATTCATAAGAACAAGGAACAACCTCCAGGCCGCCCGATTATTAGCGGGATTGGTTCACTATATTCCAGAGTGGGAGAGTACTTAGATATCTTTCTACAACCCTTGGTGACACGAGGAAGATCATATCTGAAAGACAGCCGGGAGCTCATTAAATCCCTCTCTGGCATAGAAGTGACAGAAGCCACTATTATGGTAACTGTGGACATAGAGTCCCTATATACTAATATCAAGCAGGAGGATGCATTAGTAGCAGTGCAGTCAGCTTTGACCATTGACTCCCAGTTAAAGAAAGCTCAGATACAGTATTTGGTTGATGGATTGGAGATGACAATGGGTAACAATTATTTTTGGGCCCAAGGCAACTTCTATAATCAAATCAAGGGGGTTGCAATGGGGGCTTGGTATGCCCCTAGTGTGGCCAATTTGGTCTTGAATAAGTGGGAAAGGGAATCCATTTACAAGGTGAACCAACAATCCCTACTTTTCTATAAAAGGTACATCGACGATGTAATACTAATATGGGAGGGATCCCAAACTACCTTACAAGTATTTCTAAAGGGCCTTAATTGTAACCAATATGGACTCAGGTTCACAGCTGAGTTTAGTTTGGAAACCATTAACTATCTGGATCTCACCCTTATTAAAAAAGATGGCAGGATTGGCACAAGGACGTTCTTCAAGGCCACAGACAGGAACGGCTTTGTGCCAACAACCAGCTGCCACCATCCCCAATGGTTGGGAGCTATTCCCAAGGGGCAGTATATGCGAATTCGTCGCAACTGTACCACAGACAAAGATTTTAACACCCAAGCTACAATTCTCACAGAGAGGTTTCATGAGAAGGGATATAGCCATGGCAATCTTGACAGAGCCAGGAAACAAGTGTCTGTTATGGATAGGCAGTCTCTTTTAGAGTCCAAGAAGAAAGCCCCCTTTACGGGAGAATTGCCCTTCATTTCGGGTTTTCACAGACAATACAAAAGTGTAGAAAATGTATTCAAAAAATTCTGGCCCATCCTTCTTAAAGACAGGGACCTTGCATCAGTGTTAAAGCCTAAAATCCTAAATTCATCTATAGGAAAGCACATCATTGCGCCCAATGTACCAGACCCCCCGGAAAAAACCCCCACATTTCTGGATGGGTCTGGATTTCATTACTGCATAAGATTTAAAGCCTGCCGTACCCCCACTAGACGCTCCAAGAAAATAACTAAATTTAAATCCATGGTTACTCAAGAAGAATTCAAAATTAAACCCTTGATCACTTGCTACTCCAAATACGTTACATATGTTTTGGAATGTGGAATGTGGAAGAAAATTTACCACCACAGAGGAGAGAAGAAAGGAGTCCAACACGTCGCACTCACAGACAACAAGAGCAAAATGAAAACAGAACGCAACAAGGTAATGTGGACTTCACTCCAAGGATACCAAGACATCGTAACAGATTTTCTCCATTGAGGACATTCCAACAAGACACCCCATACAGAGAACCCCAGTTTAGGAGAGATTTTTTTCCCAGGGGATACAGAGGAAGACCCCCAGCAATAAGAGGGGACAATGGATTCTTCCAACCACAAGGATGGAGAAGACCTTTCAGGTACCCTCCCGGGCACCAATATCAAGGGGGACAATCAGGATGGAACCCAAGGGCAACCAGGAACATGAGGAGGATGAACATCTGGGACCAAGGAGACAACGAATGGGAAGAGAGGAGAGACCAAACATTCAGACCCCAACGATGGGAAAAAGGAAACGGACCAGAGGAAAACGAGGGGGCATCAAGAAAAAGAAGGCGAGAATACTAGGGGGGGGCATTTTTAACCTTAGTGAGGCTGTTTTTAATGAAGAAGAATTGAAAGTCCTAGACCTGGGACTCAAATATGCTCCAGATAAGGAATTAGATAAGTTTGAGGCTTATATAGACTTACAGAAATTCGTGAGGAAAATGAATATCAAGAAATTCTTTGCAAACAAAGATAAAAAACAAGGAGGGGATACTGCAATATATAAACATTCCAATCTAAAGAACAATTCAATTTTCAACCCAAAAATGCAGCAAAATGAAAGTCTAACGGTTTTCAAAAAGATGGTAGAGCAGGACATCAGAAAACTAAAAGTTAATAGGTCAAAACGTAACAACATCTGGAAAACAATCAAAGACATTGAAAAAAAGAAGAATATAATCATTAGGCCAGCAGACAAAGGGGGGGGGCTTAGTTATCCTGAATAAAACAGACTATGAATCAGAGATGAACAAATTATTGGGCATACAAGATACGTATAAAAAGCTAAAAGGAAACCCAAAGGGTGAATACGAAAAGAAATTAAAAACCTTTGTTAAAAGAGGAGAAGACATGGGCATTTTGACGAAAAAAGAAGCGAAATATCTAACAACAGAGGCGGCCAAGACACCAGTGATCTATTATGTCCCTAAAATTCATAAGGACCAGTCCAAACCACCAGGGAGGCCAATAATCAGTGGCATAGATTCACTGTTCTCTAGACTAGGAGCCTATCTCGACGGGTATCTACAACCGCTAGTGAAAGATGGAAAATCATATTTAAAGGATAGCAGACAACTCATTGAAGAATTGAAAAATTATGAAGTAAATGAAAATGACATTTTAGTCACAATTGATGTGAATTCACTCTATACTAATATAGTACAAGAAGACGGACTACAGAGTGTAGAATGGGCTCTATACAACCAGACCAATATGAAAAATGAACAGATTAAATATATCAGTGAAGGCTTAAAGCTGGCCATGGGCCACAACTATTTCTGGCATAAGGGAGAATATTTTACCCAGACCAAAGGCGTAGCGATGGGGGCGAAATACGCTCCCAGTGTGGCAAACATATTTTTAAACCACTGGGAGGAAGAGCAGATCTACAGCGTACAGAGGCCCAAACTAAAACTGTACGGAAGGTACATCGATGATATCATAACCATATGGAGTGGAACGGAAAATGAACTACAGGATTTCTTCAATGAGATAAACCAAAACGCTTACGGTATTACTTTCTCCGGTATTTGGAATAAACGATCAATCGATTACTTGGATCTGCAATTGTATAAAGAAAATGGACTTATCAATACCAGAACCTTTTTCAAGAAAACCGACAGGAATGGATATATCCCAACTAACAGCTGTCACCACAGACAATGGATAAATAACATTTCAAAAGGCCATCTGATGAGAGTGTATAGGAATTGCAGTAACATCACAGATTATGACATTCAAGCAGACTCCATCATAAATAAGTTTGTGGAAAAGGGCTACAAAAGGAAAGATCTGGTAATACTCAAAGAGAAAGTAAGAAAAATGGACAGAAACCTTATGATCATTGATGACCCAAATAAACGGAAAAAGAAAAAACGCATGGACATGGCCTTCCTAACTGGGTATAATATTCAGCACAAAGCATTGGAAACTATAATAAAAAAGCATTGGCCCATTTTACAATCGGATAGAATACTGAATTCCATAATACCAGCAAGGCCTTCTTTTATATACAGAAAGGCGCCGAACCTCAGGAACCGATTGGCGCACAATGCTCTGGACCCCCCAAAACAGATAAAAATCTTCAAACACCTTAAAGGCTTTTTTAAATGCGGCACTTGTCTACCGTGTAGAGTAAGTAAAAAAATGAATAAGAAAAAAGAGAATTTTACCTCTATGTCCAACGGATCAGAATACAAGATAAATGAATTAATAACCTGCAACAGTACACATGTGACATATGTTCTAGAATGCCCATGTCAAAAACAATATGTTGGAAGAACAACCAGAGAATTACACGTCAGAATCCGTGAACATACAGTATAACTAATATAAAAAATGGATTCAACAAACACAGTGTCTCAAGACATTTTAGGGATTACCACAACAGAGACCCCACGTGTATGACTTTCTATGGTATAGATAAGATCAAGGGACACTGGAGAGGAGAAAAGAGAATAAAAATATCACAGAATGAAACCCGCTGGATATTCCAGCTAGACACCCTCCAACCCTCAGGCATGAACATAGACCTGGATTTGAACTGCTTCTTGACCAATTTCTGACCACTCTTGCCCTATTTTTATGAACCATTAAGGCCCCACTCTTTTACTATCACCCGCCCCAATTTAATATTTTAATATTGTAACACTTTTAATATTTTTCTAATAATTTTTCTAATATTCTTTTAATACATCTCAATTTTTATATAGTTTTATATTTTTAATCATATTTTAATCATATAAAATGCTCCGCCTCTGCACACAAATTTAATCAGATTTTTTCACAATTAATTTACATAATTTATTATTAGTAGCAATTAATTGGGAATTTATATCATCTTTAAAAACCCATTATTTTCGCCTCTGTTTTTAGTATATATATACCCTCTGGCTCATACTAATTTTAAAAGCAACAATATATATATATATATATTAGATATCATGACTAATATATAACCTTGTATGGTTTTTAATCTAAGTCCATTTAGTTTTATGCACACATCATGATGGGGGAATACACTAAATAAACAATTAAATAATGGTTTAGTACTCATTAGATTTTAAAACACGTTTCAAAACACATTACACAGAGTTGCTCATTTGTATGTATATATAACTAGCACATCGCGTTCTGCGGATATACGGCCACAATTAAAATCTGACCGAATCAAAGCACTGTTTACTGTGTACTAATATCAGGTTATGGGCTTCTGTCCTCAAAAACACACCAAAGATGGCCACCGGGCATCTGGTGTTAGCTATGAATATCAGGTTATGGACTTCTGTCCTCAAAAACACACCAAATATGGCCACCGGGTATCTGGTGTTAGCTATGGACTTCAGTCCTCAAAAGCACACACAAAATGGCCGCAGTAATAAGCACATAAACTAGGCTTCGGTCTTCAAAATCTAACACAAAATGGCCACCGCTAATTAACATAGGACGCAATCTGCTATTTAAGGGAAGTGTAGTAGACATACAGCACACTCCAGATGAAGTCAGACCAGACGAAACCGGTAGAGTGCACAAGCTGAATGTCACAAACACTTCCAGGATTTGTCAGCATTTGTCTCTTACATGCCTGTTTGATACAGCTTAAATGTGAGTAATATTGCTATAAGTTTAATAAAAGTGTTTTTTATTACGGAATTACACTATTTGGGATTCCTTCCTTTCCCTCTTACTCTGAGATAACACTGGGATTACCACAAAAGGACCAGGGAGACAAGACACCGCCAGAGTGCTGCACAGTGGCATACACTGTGAAAGTTTTTCACCCCAAGAGGGGGTGAACATCTGGTGAGTGCGGTCTTTATTGGAGCACGTTCTGCTGTGGGCACCAGACTTGAAGATTAAAAAAGGTCACATCACCAGGCACTGGGCACCTAGCATCTGAAAATAACTACAAAATCATTGGACAATCATATTGCTCAATCGAATCGCATGAGGTTGCATTTGCACCTTATTGCATAGTCGCTCAACCAAATCGCATGAGGCTGCATTCATATTGCTCAATCGAATCACATGAGGTTGCATTTGTACCTTATTGCAGAGTCGCTCAACCAAATCGCATGAGGTTGCATTTGCACTTTTCTGCATAGTCGCAAGATTTTTTTCCTAGCAAAGTTGCTGGGCATCTAGCATCAAATCATTGGACAATCACATCAATTTGCATAATTCTGCATTTATTTATTTTTTGCACTTTATCGCATAGTCGCAGGACATTTTTGCATGCATCATTAATTTATTACTATCACGGTTTTATACATTGGTTTAATTTTTTACACTGTTATCACCTTTAATTGTTCACAATATTTTATTCATTTCATTGTTGTATTTTTTATATATATTATTTTATGCTCATCATTATTTACAGTGGGGCAAAAAAGTATTTAGTCAGCCACCAATTGTGCAAGTTCTCCTACTTAAAAAGATGAGAGAGGCCTGTAATTGTCATCATAGGTATACCTCAACTATGAGAGACAAAATGTGGAAACAAATCCAGACAATCACATTGTCTGATTTGGAAAGATTTTTTTTTGCAAATTATGGTGGAAAATAAGTATTTGGTCACCTACAAACAAGCAAGATTTCTGGCTCTCACAGACCTGTATCTTCTTCTTTAAGAGGCTCCTCTGTCCTCCACTCATTACCTGTATTAATGGCACCTGTTTGAACTTGTTATCAGTATAAAAGACACCTGTCCACAACCTCAAACAGTCACACTACAAACTCCACTATGGTGAAGACCAAAGAGCTGTCGAAGGACACCAGAAACAAAATTGTAGATCTGCACCAGGCTGTGAAGACTGAATCTGCAATAGGCAAGCAGCTTGGTGTGAAGAAATCAACTGTGGGAGCAATAATTAGAAAATGGAAGACATACAAGACCACTGATAATCTCCCTCGATCTGGGGCTCCACGCAAGATCTCACCCCGTGGGGTTAAAATGATCAC
This sequence comes from Rana muscosa, assembly GCA_029206835.1. NCBI lineage: Eukaryota > Metazoa > Chordata > Amphibia > Anura > Ranidae > Rana > Rana muscosa. The sequence continues at coordinate 96,899,824 of CM055123.1, read as the reverse complement.
AAGAACGGTGAGCTAAAATCCCAGGACCACACGGGGGGACCTAGTGAATGACATGCAGAGAGCTGGGACCAACGTAACAAAGGCTACCATCAGTAACACACCACGCCGCCAGGGACTCAGATCCTGCAGTGCCAGACGTGTCCCCCTGCTTAAGCCAGTACATGTCCGGGCCAATCTGAGGTTTGCTAGAGAGCATTTGGATGATCCAGAAGAGGATTGGGAGAATGTCATATGGTCATATGAAACCAAAGTAGAACTGTTTGGTAGAAACACAACTTGCCGTGTTTAGAGGAGAGAGAATGCTGAGTTGCAACCAAAGAACACCATACCTACTGTGAAGCATGGGGGTGGCAACATCATGCTTTGTGGCTGTTTCTCTGCAAAGGGAACAGGACGACTGATCCGTGTACATGAAAGAATGAATGGGGCCATGTATCATGAGATTTTGAGTGCAAACCTCCTCCCATCAGCAAGGGCATTGAAGATGAAACGTGTCTGGGTCTTTCAGCATGACAATGATCCCAAACACACCGCCCGGGCAAAGAAGGAGTGGCTTCGTAAGAAGCATTTCAAGGTCCTGGAGTGGCCTAGCCAGTCTCCAGATCTCAACCCCATAGAAAACCTTTGGAGGGAGTTGAAAGTCCGTGTTGCCCAGCGACAGCCCCAAAACATTACTGCTCTAGAGGAGATCTGCATGAAGGAATGGACCAACATACCAGCAACAGTGTGTGACAACCTTGTGAAGACTTACAGGAAACGTTTGACCTCTGTCATTGCCAACAAAGGATATATAACAAAGTATTGAGATGAACTTTTGATATTGACCAAATACTTATTTTCCACCATAATTTGCAAAAAAAATTATTTCCAAATCAGACAATGTGATTGTCTGGATTTGTTTCCACATTTTGTCTCTCATAGTTGAGGTATACCTATAATGACAATTACAGGCCTCTCTCATCTTTTTAAGTGGGAGAACTTGCACAATTGGTGGTTGACTAAATACTTTCTTGCCCCACTGTATATCCGCATTAATCTATATTTATCACATATTCATATATATTAGTGAAGCATTTAGGAGTTACACTATGGCACCAATGACACTAGTATAATATAGGGGTATTTATGTATCTATTTATATACAAAATATTCACTTGCACTCTAGAGCAAGGAAGTCCATGAATTGTAATCAGCGCCAATTCTACACCTCCCTTCAGTCTACTCATTTACTCCACCCAGGTGGATTAATTATGTAGAGGCAGCTCCTTACTTATTCATCACAGGACGTATTTATACACCCCTGTTGTGTGTTCCTACTGGCATATTAGGTCCATTGCACGGATTCACACTCACACTCTATGTTTTGGAATGTCCCTGCTCTCTCCAGTATGTGGGGCGCACTACTCGGGAGCTCAGGGTGAGAATAAATGAACATGTAGCAAATATAGTCAAGGGTTTTCCCAACCATAGCGTATTGCGTCATTTTTCACAATACCATAATAGGGACCCTCGCCAGATGGTCTTTTATGGCATTGACAGAGCGATACAAAATTGGAGAGGAACAGATCTTAAGAAAGCTATTTCTCAAAATGAGACCCATTGGTTGTATCGTTTGTCCATGATGCAGCCTCAGGGTCTCAATATAGATCTGGACCTCAATTGTTTTTTGACCAATGAATGAATTTATATTTAGGAGCTATATGTTATATAGCTGTGATATAGCAGGTGTTAAATACGTTATAATATTATTTTCATTATATTAAATTTTAAACAACCATATATTATGGATTTATTAATTATAATCTAATTTTAATATTCATTAAATTCAATCAGCGCAACCATAATTATTAACCAGGCAGTGTATGGCACCCACCGCACTACTAATGAGTTGGAGCATGGGGCGGGATTTACCGTAGATAATATGCAGGTTTTTTGGTTGTGCTAGTTATTACAGGTTGGTTTTAAGTTCACTAACAATTCATGTAATAGAAATGTTATTAATGTGGAAGGGTTTTAATACTCTACGATTGTATGTATATAACACGTAAGAACCGGAACTGAGGCTGTGCAAGATTTGGTACGTCCCCTTTCCTCTGTTGTGATTGACTGACATTTACATAAATAGTCAAAGATACGTAGCTCCGCACGCTTCCTGATGACGTGCAATACGAAACAGCTGTCGAGGCGACGTTAGGCTACGCTCCTGATGATACTTCCGGTCCCGTTGGTTCTGTCCTTGAGGAAGGTGGAACGCACGCCGGATCGGTTCTTTCGATCGTTCCTCAGGATCGTTTCTCCCGATCGGATCCCTATGCCCCACTTGTACAAAGCTATCCAGCCTCAGTGCCGGGTCTGTGGCACTGTATCAAGTAAGGGGGCATTTGTCTGTCCACTTTTTATTTATATTTTATTAAACTGTATTACACTATTGCCGGTTTCTCTCTTATATGTTCCACACATCCACGCCTGAGTCTCTAGGAGGCAGGAATTCTCAGTTTTACCAATGACATCTCTATCCATTTAGCAAGTGGCACTTGCAACAAGCGTTATTGACTCCTTTTTAATTAAATGAGTCAACATGATCTGGTAAGCGGCCAATCTCCTTACAGCACTATTGGGTGTTACACATTAAGATTTGGTGAAGGCTGTCACTACAAGATAATTATTTGGTTTGGATCAAGTTTATCACAGATTTTGCATCATTGAATAATATGAACATTTGGAAATAATATTGCATATTCATATGGACATTGAATGAGGACATTTTATGGACACTGTCACAACTATTTTTTGACACACATCAGTGGGTGTGTTAAATATTTAGGTGTTTTTCAGTCTAACTGAGCTCTAGCAGTAGAGCTGCAGTGAGTAGAATCTGATTGCATTTTTTTGGGTTGGTATTCTACTATTGTCTTTTTGTATATGTAGGTATTTGTATTATACATTCACAGGTGTTATTTAATTTCAACACAGTGGTTAGCGCCCCCTCTACACATGCACTGGGTGCACGCATAGTTTTTACATGTTTGTTTCATTTTTGGAATTTGGGGTAGCAGCTTATATTCATATTTATCATTTATTTTTCAATTTTGAGCGCAAGATTGTCTATTTACCACTTTACATTGTAGCAAAGTGTAATTTCTTCAGTGTTCTCACATGAAAAGATATTATAAAATATTTACAAAAATGTGAGGGATGTATTCACTTTTGTCAGATACTGTAGGTTAAAGGTAATAACAAACACCATTTACAAAGCTGTTTGTTACTTATCTAACTTGTCTTACACTACTACATTTGACATAGTTACAGAGGGGAAATAAATAATTAAACAAACCATCATTGACTAACTTTTAGCTTTCTAACATTCACTTACGTATATTCTTTTTTATATTGCATGCATTAATTAGCACTTTTCCCATCCTTTACATCTGTGTGTTTAAATTATTTCAACAAACAGAATTGAAGTACCTTAATCCTACATGTCTTCAATTACAACCACAAATTTTTATTTTTTACAAAGTTATTGCTATTAAAGCAATTATACCATAATCCTATAATTATGCTGACATATCACACATAGGAATTTTTCAGCATTAATTATTGTCAAGCCACAAAAGTGAGCTTTTTTTCAGAATAGTTCTTTTACATTATATTAATTATGATCCTTTAGGGTTTGACACCCCAGGCATCCAAAGACTACTGACAGCATTTTCAAACAAGTTAAATAAAAGAACCTTTTAAAAAATTCAACTATTGTAGGTTTTGGTCAATTTTATTTTCTATTTTTCTATTTTGGAAATGTGTGGTTATAAAGTATTATTATTTATTATTTGCGGATCACATAAATCAAATGTTTTTGTTGAAGATGATTTGCAGGTTATCCAGCAGTTTTTTTCAGTTGTAATGCATATCAGGAAAATACACCAGCATTTATAGCCACACAAGTGTGTTTCCTTTTTTTTTTTATACTTTCAATTTTTATTAGTTTCTCAGATACAGTACTTATTAGTACATTTACATATAAAAATAAACAGGATAAATAAACAAAAGTATTATCAATCCAATCTGAAATTAAACGCTGTTAATGAGTAGGGATGAGCCAAACACCCCCTGGTTCGGTTCGCAGAAGAACATGCGAACAGGCAAAAAAATTGTTCGAACGTGCGAACACCGTTAAAGTCTATGGGACACGAACATGAAAAATCAAAAGTGCTAATTTTAAAGGTTAATATGCAAGTTATTGTCATAAAAAGTGTTTGGGGACATGGGTCCTGCCCCAGGGGGCAGGTATCAATGCAAAAAAAGTTTTTTTGGGAGCAGTGATTTTAATAATGCTTAAAGTGAAACAATAAAAGTGAAATATCCCTTTAAATTTCTTACCTGGAGGTGTCTATAGTATGCCTGTAAAGTAGCGCATGTTTCCCATGCTTAGAAAAGTCCCTGCACAAAATGACATTTCTAAAGGAAAAAAAGTAATTTAAAACTACTCACGGCTATTATGAATTGTCGGGTCCCGGCAATACAGATAAAAGTCATTGAAAAAAACGACATGGGTCCCCCCCAGTCCATTACCAGACCCTTCAGGTCTTGTATGGACATTAAGGGGAACCCTGCACCCAAAAAAAAATGGCGTGGGGTTGCCCCCAAAAATCCATACCAGACCCTTTATCTGAGCACGCAACCTGGCAGGCCACAGGAAAAGAGGGGTAGACGAGAGAGCGCCCCCCTCCTGAACCGTTCCAGGCCACATGCTCTCAACATGGGGAGGATGTCCCCATGTTGATGGGGACAAGGGCCTCATCCCCACAACCCTTGCCCGGTGGTTGTGGGGGTCTGTGGGGGGTCCTTATCGGAATCTGGAAGCCGCCTTTAACAAAGGGGACTCCCAGATCCCGCCTCCCCATGTGCATTGGTAATGCGTACATTGTACCCCTACCATTTCACCCCCAAAAAGTGACAAAATAGGTAAAAAAACACACGCAACGGGGGTTTCCGGTGGCTCCCCGTGGTGTCACGGGTGACCCGCCCCCTCTGACGCATCACAGGAAACCCCCCGTTGCCTCAGAGGGGGCGGGGTCACCCGTGACACTACAGGGAAACTGCAGGAAACCCCCTTTACGGCAGAGGGGGTGGGGTCACCCATCCACGTCACGGGTGGCCCCGCCCGCGGCTATATAAGAGCTGTCAGACGGGTCACGCGTCATTCGGCCAGGCGCCTCCTATGGAGGAGGCTGTATCGTTTGTGGCGGTGGGTCGTAGAAGTATTACAAAGCTGTAAGTATTATTTTCTTTAATTAAACGACTTGTCCCAAGCTGTGTGTGTATTTTTTTTATACCTTTTTTGTCACTTTTTTGGGTGAAATGGTAGGGGTACAATGTACCAAGTTACCAATTTACATAGGGGGGCGGGATCTGGGAGTCCCCTTTGTTAAGTGGGCTTCCAGATTCCGATAAGCCCCCCGTCTGCAGACCCCCACAACCACCAGGCAAGGGTTGTGGGGATGAGGCCCTTGTCCCCAACAACATTGGGACATCCTCCCCACGTTGAGGGCATGTGGCCTGGTACGGTTCAGGAGGGGGGGCTCTCTCTTATCCCCCCTCTTTTCCTGCGGCCTGCCAGGTTACGTGCTTGGATAAGGGTCTGGTATGGATTTTTGGGGGAAACCCCACGCCATTTTTTTTTATTTTGACGCAGGGTTTCCCTTAAAATCCACACCAGACCTGAAGGATCTGGTATGGATTTTGAGGGGGATCCCTACGCCATTTTTTTTATTTGGCGCAGGGTTCCCCTTAATACATGTCCCCAAGCACTTTTTATGACGATAACTTACATATTAACATTTAAAATTAGCACTTTTGATTTCTCCCATAGACTTTTAAAGGGCGTTCCGCGGCTTTCGAATTTGCCGCGAACACCCCAAATTGTTCGCTATTCGGCGAACGGGCGAACAGCCAATGTTCGAGTCGAACTCATGTTCGAACCGAACATGAAGCTCATCCCTATTAATGAGTTATAATTCAATGGTAGAACTACATACCCTATCGACCCCAGTGGGACAATATTGTCAATAGGGAGTGTTCCTAAACTAAAAATGAAGGGGGGAAACCAAAGGAAAGGGATTTGGAAACCATTTAATAACTCAACACGTAAAGAAAAGAGTCTCAATGGTTATTAAAGTCTTTCAGATATTTTGAAGCTTTAGGATGTCCCAACCATGCTTGCCAAATCCTCCTAAATTTTGCAATGTTGAAGTTTTTGTAAGCCAACATTAGTTTATAGTGGGCCTGTGTGTTTACTCTTAATACCACATCAGAGAGATTGGGAGCAGTATTGGCTTACCACAGTTTAGCTATGGTGAGCCTTACTGCTATTAATATATTGGCCACAATAGTTCTGTAGTTTAATTAGTATATATCAAGGTTTAATCCTAGCAGCGCTGTTGCAGGGTTAAGAGGGATTAGGTTACCTGTAAGGGATGTAATAAAAGAGGATACAGCCCTCCAGTAGCTCGAGAGGTTTTTGCAGTTTCAAAGTGTATGATATAATGTTCCTGTTTGATCATTACATCTCCAACAGATAGGAGACGTCAGCGCGTCAACCTCCCGTTCGGTGCTGATGTCATCGCCGAACGGGAGACTGCAAGCCGGCCGGCTTTTCCCATGCTTGATTTTATCTATGTGATGTAAGTTGCCATCTGTTTTTATTTAAATAAATGCTGTTGGACGATATACACTATGTGGTTTCCCCTTTTCATTTCCATGATTGGCGAACACTGAGTTTCAAACAGCGCAGGAGTTCCATCCCTGGGGGTCCATCTGCTACGAGGAAGCGGGCTAATTTCAGTTTTGCACTGTTTAGCTTGCCTCTGGTAAGCGCATTATTTTGGTGGTGGTACACGTGTGCATTTTTGGTGTGACTAGGAGTTCACTCTTCCTTTTGCTATTCTGCACTGCAAGTTTTTCCCATCGTTTAGGATTATATGGACTTTTATATGGACTTTCACATTGATTCACTGTCATTTTGGGATAATCCCCATCGATGTGTTTGGTTTACTACACTATACATACACTATACATACAATTGCATTAAGTTATATATTGGGTATAGTGGTTGAGTTTGTCTTACCATATTTAGTTTTTTGCGCAACTCTCTTGTCACTAAAGTCACCTGAACTATCATCTATTTGCACTTTGGACACTTGCTGGTGTATGCCCCCTTGTTTTGAAGAATGTTTATGAAAAGCATGGACCGTTTTCTCATAATGACATTGATTCTACCATTTTAGAAGTGTTTTAGATGTTTTGCGCTGCACTGCTTTTTTTACATTTTGAGATTTGGGATTTGATATTTTGACCCTCTGTGTTCTAGCTGCTGCATTTTAGGTTTATTTGCGCTGGTTGAATTACTATTTTAATTTACTTAAAATAATCTATACATTGAAAAGGAAAGTTGGATCCCCAGACATGAAATAGAGGGTTCATCCCAGTTATACTTGTGGTCAATGCGTAGATTTTCAAGCATTCCCGTAGGTGTGTAAATCGGTAATGCAAAACATTTATTACTGTTGATCTTATAGTATGAGATACTACCAAAGTTATCCAGCACTTGCTGCAACTCTAATAAATAATGTTCCGGATCTGCTAGAGATAAGATTATATCATCGGCATACAGTCTCAGTTTATGTTCGTTATGTCCTATCTTAATGCCTAGGATGTTAGTATTTGTTCTGATGGCTATTGCCAAAGAGCTATTGATAATTTTATAGGTGAAAGTGGAGACCCCTATCTAGTACCATTTGACAAGTTAAAGCTCTTGGAGATGGAGCCTGAGGTGTACACTTTATCTGAATGTGTGTGGGACCGAATCTGTTTAGGGTTTTAGAGATGTATTCCCAGTGAATCCTATTGAATGCCTTCTCTGCATCTAGACTCAGAAGCAGAAAAGGGATCCGACTGTTTTCATCATAATCCATCAGATTGATCATACGTCTGGTACTATCTGGGCCTTGGCGGCCTTTTACAAAGCCCACCTGGTCAGGCTCTATAAGATATGGTATCACATTAAGAAGGCGGTTAGCTATTATTTTTTAGAAATTTTTTAGGTCAGAATTTAATAAGAATATGGGTCTATAATTTTTGGGTGATACAGGGTCTTTACCAATTTTAGGGATCGTGATAATGATTGCTTCTAGCATTTCTTTAGTAAAGTTGTTCTTTTTAGTTACTTGGTTAAAGACATTGTTATATAAGAAGATAGTATATCAATAAAAGCTTTGTAGTATTCACTCAATAAGCCATCTGCTCCTGGGGTCTTATGAAGAGGTATAGAGCGAATAAATATTATGTGTCTCTTCAACAGAACTTGGTTTGTTGAGTTTTTGTAATGTGTTATGATCCACCGAAGATAGACAGAGCTTATTTCAGATGAAAGAGGTTGATGAGTGTCTTTATCGTTTTCTAAATTATAAAGGAGATTGTAATATTCTGCAAAAGTATTTACTATTTCTTGTGGGTTATGGGGTATCTTACCTGACTTAGGGTGGATACATTTTTGCATTTTGTGTCTATTTTGTCTATGGCGTAATTGGAAAGCTAATAGTTTCCCTGCTCTATTTCCTTGGGAGTAGTGGTTCAGTTTGAGTTTTTTAAGTATTTCTCATGCTTGGAAATTAGGATTGCTCTCAATTCATCTCTTGCAGTATTTAAATGTTGTAGTAGTTGTGTGTTATTAGGGGAGATTTTGTGATTTTTCTCAAGTTTGGATATTGTGTCCAGTAGGTTATTAATGCTCTTAATTTTAGTTTTTTTCTCTTTGGAAGCTAACTGTATCAGAATTCCTCTAAAATACGCTTTATGTGTGCACCAAAGGTTAGTAGTGGAGGTAGAATATATATTGTTAATTGTAAAGAATTCTTTCAATCTTTATTTTAACACAGACAGATGCTTCTCCTGTGAAAGAATAAATGTGTTATTTCTCCAGAGTGAAGTATTGGCAGGTAAATGGTTCATTTTTATATTGATCGAGATCGGTGCATGATCTGACCAGGAGAAATTATAAATTTGTGCATAAGTTACTTTCTGCAGGAGAGTTCTGTTTGTGATAAAGAAGTCAATATAAGTGTAAGACTTATGAACATTGGAAAAATAAGTAAAGTATTTTTCAGACGAGTGAAGACATCTCCAGGGATCAAAAAGGTCCTCCTGTGAGAAAAAAAAAATACATAAACAATTTCTTACAGAATGAGATCCTTTAGAGGTGTCTAAAATTGGGTCCATTGGGGCATTAAAATCCCTCCAGATAATAAGGTTACCCTTTTGCACACTTCTTATCTTCTTAATCATTTTCTTAATAAATTGCATAGGTTGTTTGTTAGGAGCATATAGATTAGCGATGGTTAATGCTGTGTTGTCAATAATGGTGATGATTATTATAAATCTTCCTTGGGAGTCTGACTTGGAGTCCAACAGTTCAAAAGTGACTGAGTCTTTTATAATTGTGATAACCCCTCTTTTTTCTTAGCGTTATTAGAGAAGAATACATGTGGAAATTTGTGATGGAAGAATTTAGGGGGTTTGTCTCTAGTGAAATGGGATTCCTGAATAGATTAAAATGTCACTGTTGGATTTCAGAGCATTGTTCCAGGGATTTTTCCTTCTATAAGGTCTGTTGAGTCCCTTCACATTTAGCGATAACATCTTAAGTTGGGCCATGTTGGTACCAGGTTATGTACGAATAAAACTTTTCATTTAAATAATCAATCTTTCGTCGATATGGGAAGTAAAAAAACTGTTAAACAGATAAAATGCAAAGAGGAGTTGTGCAAATTTTGGGTGCAGTAATTTCTGCACTGTAACTATGGGGGTATGTGAAACGAACCGGCAACACAAAAAAAGCTTCAAAGGCTTATGTGACCAGAAGGAGTCAATCTTTTTCCAATAGTATCAGGGATATGGAGTAATCCTTAGTCAGCCAGGAGTGTTGTGCCTTTGCTGGGTGATCTTTCCTGGAGGATATTTATCCAAGACATTAGTTTCATCTTTAGATAGAATACCCCAGGATTTAAGGATCTTAAGGCCATCATTGATTGAATATATTGTGTAAGAGGTATTACTTCTGTCAATCATTAGTTTTATAGAAAACTCCCATTTATATTGTGTGATTGCATAAAATCTTGGTGATGGAGTTTAGGTTCTTGAGTGCCAGTATGTTAGGTTGAAAGAGGTCTGAAAAAAGTACAATAGTTGCATATGGGTCTGGGAGTGGAGAGTTTTGACTAGCAAATTGCATTAATTGTTCTTTTATGTGATAAAAATGTATTCTTGCAATCACGTCACGTGGCAGACTCTCTGATACGTGAGAGGGCTTTGGGAGTCTGTGAGCTCTATCAATTATTAATGCCTGTTGCGATATTTATGGCAAAAGGTCTAAGGTCATTTGGTGTAAGAACTGCTTTAAATCCAAATTTTTGACATTTTCTGTGATGATACAGAATTTAATATTATTACGTCTAGCCCTGTCGTCTTGGTCTGCGAACTTTAATTTTAGTTGTTTGAGTTCCTTTTCTAGTTCAAAGTGGGCGTCCACTAAATTCATTATGTGTCTCAAAGAAATTTTCCATTTTATCTTCAACAGATTCCAATCTCTCTCCTAGTGACTCTAACTCCATTTTAGATTTCTGCATGAATTCTCTCACATCATGTTACATTGCCCCTTTAAGTAACAATAGCATTTCTTTTAAGTCAGTGTCTATGACTGGCTGGCCTAAGGTAGGAAATGCATGCAGCTTATCCTCATGGGGATTTCTTACATTTATTTGCTCAGTGACATTGTACGTTTCACCTATATGTTCCTCTATAGAAGAAATTCAAGACCCTTCATTTTTATTGTGTTGTATCTCTTGTTTCAAGCAAAATTTTGATTCCCAAGAACATCTTTCTTGACACATTCCATGGTGATTAGATTAAGGTAACGGAGTTACTATAAATACTATAAAAGCCGGTGTATGTTCCCATGTTCCTCGTTGAAATTGAAGAAGTGGCTTAGATAAGCAGAGAAACATCTTCAACATTACAAAGCAAGCCCAAATTTAATATGATTATCTATCACTAGCTATACTAAGACCTGGATAAATGGGAACCTTAGAATAAAAAATCAAACACATGCCTTAAAGTGATATTAAAAAACAAACAAATTGTAATATATAGCAGCTTGCCAATCATTGAATGTGGTGGCTGCAAAAAAAAAAAATTCTAGCCTCTCCCCCTGTTTTCACCTGGTGATCCGGCCAGTAACTCACCAATTAGAGTGCAAAGCCCACCGTGCGACGTCTGCGAAGCGGCGTCAGCTTGCTATTGCGTGGATTGTCAGCATGTGTGACTTGGGGGCGTCTGCGCAGACGCCTCCCCTTTTGGCGGTGTGCGTCATTCACGTTTGCGTGCCTTGTCACACACACATGGTGTTGGGGGTGGAGCTCACTGGGCCCTCTGGGCATATAAATTGAGGGCTAGTCATGGCTGGGATCTGTTTGTCACTTCCTGTTTCCTGTTTAACTCACATGCAGCAGTCTTACTTCATTCAAGGTGAGTCCACACTCCTTGATGGATGCTAATCATCCACTCACTCCTTTCACATTTCAGCACTCAATTTTAGCATGGTCTGTCATATATATTGTTTCACACATTTTTATGTTCACTCTCATGGTTCTTCCATGCACACTACTACACATCCATCTTATTTATCTCACTGTCTCCGAATTTCCAAGTCCATCTAACTCTGAACAACATTGATTCATATATATATATATATATATATATATATATATATATATATATATATATATTTTTTTTTTTTCTCATTACATTGTATACTGTTGGTATAGTACCAACTAACATACATATATTCTTATCTTAGCTGACATATACAACGGACATGCTATGTGGGACACACACTCAATCACATTGTTTTTGTCATATTTTTTGATCTACACATTTTATTTTATTTATTTATTATATACATATATATATATTTTTCTCTACTGTCCCCTAGATTCTAAGCCCATACTATTACTGAACCAGATTGGTTCATGCAAATACACACTCATATCAGATACTATTTTACTTCTATGCTGTTATGACAGCATCCATTGATACATATGCATTTATGTTTCAGTTGACATTACTAATGGATCCTGGGAGATCTTTGGTGACACATTCCCCCACCCCAGGCCATGTTTTCCCCCCATTTGTGCCTCTTTTGGGTTTGTTTGTTCCTCTGCCTCCTCAGTTCCCAACGCCGGACGCTCATCAATGCTGCCTCTGGGCATCCAGCAATGGGTAGCCTGATCCAGCCTTTGGTGAGTATAGGGCCATGCGTTTTGGACCATCTTGACTAATTGTCACAATGCCATCTCTGTGTTGATACTCATTTGGTTCATTATACACCCTACAAATGTGCTACACATGCATCTACCCCTGATGAAGTGAGCAAGGTCTTATGAAACGCATTGGGATACTTTTAATGCCTGTGTACTTTGCAATTTACATTTTATACCATGATACGTGTAATGACATTTTTTAATGTATGTATAATTTCAGTGGCTTGGCTATAATTCATGTTTATGTTTGCATGACAATTTTTAATACATTTTGAGACTGCATTTACTCAATTGTTGGCTAACTGCATTCACCTCATTTAAAGTCCCGGGTGGTCTCCTGTTTTTTGTTGCACCTATTAGAGTGCCTACACTCTGGATGAAGGTGCAACAGAGACACCTTTGGATAGCAACATTGCCCATCTGGAGGGGAAGGTAGTGTTAGATGGACTAGCAGAGTTAGATAGACTAAGTAAATTAAAGGTGAACTTCAGAGAGCACTCCATAAGCAGTTACAGCAACAGTTTTGTTCCTTTTGGGATAAAGGACTTATATAAATAAAAGCTGATGATTGTAAGAACCCCTGCCAGTGGTACATTTTTTGTCTCATCCATCTAACTGCTACATCTGCAGGATAACTTGTTCTGTTGAAAACAGCAGACTTACTGGCTAGATCATTAGGGAAAAATAAAAGGAATAAAGCTTAAAAAATAAAACAAATACAGCCACTAAATCTAAAGCCTCGTACACACGGGCGGGAATCTCGTCTGGGAAAAAAACGTTGGTTTTCCCGATGAGATTCCTGCCAAGCTTGCCTTGCTCACCGAGTGTATACACGGCCATTCAAAAGAACCGCCGTTCTTTTGAATGGCAAGAATGCGATGACGTCATCGACTACGACGAGCCTGCGCTCATCACATTCGATGCAGTCGCCGCCATCTTGCTACACCCTACACTACCCTTGTATGCTACCACGCACTTGTAGTGCAAAGTTGATTTGCCTTTCGTAAATAACCCCCAATATGTCAATTTCAATACTAATATATAAACATAAATTCTTAAAAATAATAATATTCATACTATCAAATTCTTCAGGAACCAACTAATTTTACATAAATGGCTATCAACTTCTTATTATAATAACATTAAAATTATTAAAATTAAGTCTATTGCAATCAATGACCATCCATATATTATCTGCAGAAAATGGCATTTAAAAGTGATACTACACCTCTACCACCTCACCATTAAATATTAAATTGTATCTAAAAAATCCGCTAAATATGCGGGTCAAAGACCAGTCCACTTTTTGCGATTCGTCACTGCGTCGCTTTAACTGACAATTGCGCTGTCGTGCGACGTAGCTCCCAAACAAAATTGACGGCCTTTTTTTCCCACAAATAGAGCTTTCTTTTGGTGGTATTTGATCACCTCTGCAGTTTTTATTTTTTGCGCTATAAACAAAAATAGAACGACAATTTTGAAAGAGGTGCAATAATTTTTTTATTTTTTTGCTATAATAAATATCCCCAAAAAATATATAAAAAACATTTTTTTTTCTCAGTTTAGGCCGATACGTATTCTTTTACATATTTTTGGTAAAACAAATTGCAATAAGCACTGCACTATTTAGAAAATAATAAAGTATTAAAAGTTTTTTCTCTTTTCTGGGGAACCCTGGCAGCCAATTTTACTTTGCTTTTATAACATATGATTTTCTTAAAAATCAAAGAATCCTAAATATACCACTTTCCCTGCTTCTGCTCTACAAAATATATTTAACGTAATTCTAACACCATTAATTTGTAGCGCTACCTCCAAAGAACAACCTCAGCTCCTCTGGCAGACTTGGTTGAGTGAAAGTTACTGCATGCACTTCTAGGAACACAAGTGTGGAAACCTTTAACTCGGCAGTGAATTAGTATCAGGAAATAGACACAAGACCGTTTAGTGGTAAATGAACTCAATGTATTGGTATGGGTTACAGTAAATAATGGTTTGAGCATAAATGAGGACATTAACTACAAATTAAATAATAACACCATAACTAATCTAGAGTGCACTCTAGGAGAATGGTTAAGGTGGGGTGCAGTGTCCCCAGAGAGGTACCTCTTAATAAGTAATAGAATAAGCAATAGGTAAAAGTCTTTGTAGCATCTGTAAAGGGACAGTATTTAGTCCTACATCTTCATCCAGCTTGCATTGGGGCCCAGTTGTACTGTTGATGCATATAAGAAATGTCCCAGTCAAGCCTTCAGGCAGCAATAAGGCTACTATACAGCTGTATGGTCTCTTTAGCAGCAGAAAGTAGATCACAACAGCAGCAGCTCATCAGTCCCAGCAATATTGCAGCTCACCATCCAGTCACACACAGCGATTAGTCAACTCTTTGTTCTGCACCCAAGTGACTCCAGGTATCAGAACTCCCAAACTCCACATTCCGAATCCCACTCAGGTGCCCTCCTAGTCCAATATGTCCCCACTGACAAGGAATGGGGGAGCACTGAGATCTAGTTTACAAGTGATAATGAGATATTCCATCACGGTACTGGCAAAGTTAATTATGGCAAACATAAACTCCCCAGCCCCCTCCGCATAACCCAGTTGGGAGAAGGTGTTCTGGAGCTATGAAGTTGTCAGTAATAGCAAGCCAGAGTCCCCGTGTTTTGTTTTTGTTTTTTCGATGAGTGCAAAATTAATAACTTCAAGTAGTATTAAACCCAGAATCACATTCATTATATTGCAGCTTACAAACTCATAGATGTGATGGCTGCATTTATTTAATTTTCTTTCTTCTAGTTTCATCCAGTGATCCAATCATAAAGTCTGTTGTTTTTCAAAAGCACAAGCTCTCCAGCAGAATGTATCATTATTCATGGATGAGAAAATCCATGTAACACTGGCAGGGGTTCTTAAAATTATAATTTTTTATTTATTTATGTAAAACCTTTATCCCAGAAGGAAAAAAAATCTGTTAGCTGGAGTTTGTCTTCAATTTGTTGTATTTAAATCTGCTAATACATTTACCACTACCCTCACTGGCTCACTAGTACAGTAGATGTGTTACTGGCCAGATCACCAGGTGAAAACAGAGGAAAAAAGCCAAAGAAAATAAAACTGATGCAGCCAGGACATCTAACAATTTGATTTTGGGTTTAATACAGCTTTTAGTCTTCACAAAGGTTTGCATTAAGTTTTGTAATGCATGGAGTGATTTTTAAAGTCATTTCAGGTTAGCCTCATAGAAAATTGGATTTTCTACTTAAATTGTTTTTTTTTTCTACATAGTGCTTGAGAGCATTTCTTTTATAGTATTTTAATGTTGTAGGTTTGAATACACTAAATGTTTCATTGTCTAAATGAAGGCACACGAAGAAACAGACTGAGAAAATAAACATTAAAATGTCCTATTTTACTTGTAAGATTGACACTAAATAAAATGTATTTAGTGACTTTTCAGAAACTTTTAGTTTTTTTCAGTAACTGTCAAAATATACATTTACTGTATGCAGAACAGAGAAAAGGCCAACCTATCAATATACTGTATGTTCTACCTTCGGTTCATACGAAGCTGACCAAGAACTCAAGTTACTTGCAAGTCAGCAAATTCACAAAATCAGATACAGTACTGTGGAGTGGATGAGGTAGTGGCTAAGACTTTTTCCATGCCCTAACATGTTTTAATTTTTTTTAAATATGCCTAAAAATGGCAAAGAATAACTGGTCATCCTCTGCCTGTGTTTATACTGTATATAATGTATACACAAATATATATATATATATATATATATTTAGTAAAACTGCACTTTTGTCAAGACAAGAATCTCTGTCCTTTCTAGCTTTATCACTGAAGCTGCCTTCTCTCCTTATTATAAACCTAACACACCTTCAACCTGGCTTATTCACGTTGCTATGGTGGTATTAAACAAAAAATGGCAGCTCAAAGGTAGGTCATAAATGTGGATTCGATTTTAGTTTGGTCCAGACATTTGTTCAGTCTAAACATTGCCTGTTTGGGCATTATTTTGAACATCATACTTTTTGCTTGCTCAAGAGAGCTAAACATCAGATATAGTAGAAATGTTTTCATTCCGCTACTATATAACACAGCTTCCTGTCAATGGTTTCAAGGAATAAGTGGGTAACAGCAACCACCAAATCCTTAGTAACCAGTGACATCACCTAGCCCCATTCATTTGCTGTCTGTGAATTCCCAGCCATGTAAACAAAGTGGCAAGGATAGCACTGGCATCACTGTCCAAAATGGCCATATGATCATTTGGGCAATGACATTGACAAAGTTTGTTCATGTCCATTTTTGTTCAATTACATCAACCTGGGAAACTCTGCATCTTAGTTTACTTTTATTGTCTAGACCTGAAGATGTCATCGGGTGGTAAGTGAGTGATGGAACTGGATTGTGTCAATGGGATTTTTTCTTTTGGCAGGTATCAGCCATTGTGATTGCCATGGAGCTATATCACTGGACGGCGATTGATGATGGATTTACATCATGGAACTTTGCAAAAACTGTTACTTTTTTAATTGTTTGTGTGTGAATGTGTAGAAGTACTATGTATCCCTTACTCCTTCAATGGAGGTAGTTATCTTGGGGCCCTTTTATTGTTAGAAGCTTCCACAACCACTGGGCTAGGGTTGTCAGGGGGATACCCCTGCAAGGTACAATCCCCAAGTCAAGAACATGTGGCATGGTATGGTTCAGGAAAAGGGCACTTACTTGTGGGGTCCCTCTTGATATTCATACCAGACTCTCATCAAGCATAAGGTAAGTGATGGGAAGTTGTCATTTACTGAAAATGTAACAGCATCCCCAAATCCCCAGGGCGCGGAGTCTAAGATTCAGCAGGTGTTCACCAGAGCCTCTAGTGGTGAGGATGGACTGGGCTGCAATTGGATCCAGGTCGCGGCCCCCAGAGTCCCCCAGCTCACGCTCACAGTAGGCTATAGAGGATAGAGTATTATGTATCCCTTACTCATTCAATGGAGGTAGGTATCTTGGGGCCCTTTTATTGTTAGAAGCTTCCACAATCACTGGGCTAGGGTTGTCAGGGGGATACTCCTGCAAGATACCACCCCCAAGTCAAGAACATGCTCAGGATACAAGAGAGAGTGAGGGGATAAGCCAAAGGTCGGGGTGACTAGCAGACAAGGATAAACAAAGGACACGCCAAAGGTCAAGGTCACAAGCAGACAGGGATAGTCGAGAACAAGCCAAGATCAGTAAAACAGAGACAGACGTAGCACACGGCAAGCAGGAACCCAAACACACAATAGCTTAACAAACAACGTTGATCAGCACGGCTGGCTTGCAGTGCACAGGTTAATATAGTGTTCCCTGATAGGGCCTGGGGTGGAGCCATACTTAGAGGAGAGATTACTTAAGCAGCCAGGTGAGAGTGGCTGGCCTCTAAAGCAGGACACATGGAGGAGAGGTAGACTGAGAGACAAACATTACTGCATAACCATGACACCAATTGACTTTAATGGGGTTTGGATTTGGCATCTGAACTTTACTTATGTTCTGCAATTCTGCATCAAGCCTAACCCAGCTACATTTAGCTCATCCCTAGTCATAAACATCACAATTTTAAAATATCTTTGAATTTTCATCATTAGAAGTACTAAGTACAGTTTCTAGTGTAGCAGTATCTTGCCTTCCTTCTTCATATTATTTCCATTACAAAGTGATAGATGCAGTTTAATGCTGCTTGTTTGTAAGCACATCTAGCTGTGGAGACTTAGTGTAGGTAGGCATACATCTTCTGCTTCTTGTTTTTACAACATGAAATATATGATCATTCAAAAATTCTAAAATGAATACCCTGTGCCACCTATATAAATCTGACAGTTATGGCAGAGAGAAATATCAAGCTGGCTTAATGAAGCCACTGACCTCGAGTTCAATGGCATGAAGAAAAATGTATTTGTTGTCAGCGTCTACTGCGGATGCTTCTAAAACCAATGCACATGACAAGCGACATTTGTAGGTGATGGACAACGGTCAAAGATTATCACTGTGTATTACAGACACGGCTGGGTAACAGATAATAAAAGCTTCATTTTTAAGCAAACCATATCAGACCTTCAAAGATAAACTCCAATCAGAAATAAATAAAAAAACATCAATAGATGCAGTTATGTATTTATTAAAAATCAATAAATGTACACTTTACTGCAGGATTCTGGGTGTAGATTGTTATCCTACATGTGACTACATTTCCAGAACTGTTCATGTTACAATTAGAACATATTATGTAATTACCTCCTCTCTACTAATTATCTTGTCTTTGGAATTGCCTCTCTAAACAACAATGTACTGAATGTTATCACAAATATTGTACACTGTGAAATCTCCATTAATTCTCTGTTGTCCCCTTATGTTATTGTACTTTGTTAAACTTCAATAAAAACTCAGTTAATAACCTCTTCAATACCGGCCACTTTCACCCCCTTCCTGCCTAGGCCAATTTTCAACTTTCAGCGCTGTCGCACTTTGAATGACATTTGCGTGGTCATGCAACACTACACCCATATGAAATTTGTACTATTTTTTCATACAAATAGATCTTTCTTTTGGTGGTATTTAATCACCACTGAGTTTTTTATATTTTACAAAATAAATGGAAAAAGACCCAAACTTTTGACGTTATAAAATTTTGCAAATAAATAGCCTTTCCTCATAAAATTAGGCCAAACTGTATTCTGCTACATTTCTTTGGTAAAAATAACCCAAATCAGTGTATATTATTTGTTAGGAGCATGTAGGAAAGTTAGAGTCCACAAACTATATATGTACGGTATCTGAAAATCAATCAATTCTGATGTAATGACATCTCATTTCTTGAGGCCTGAAAATGCCAGGACAGTACAAATATCCCCCAAATGACCCATTTTGGAAAGATGTCAGTCCAAGGTATTTAGTAAGAGGCATGGCATGTTTTGTATTTTTTTGTCACAATTTTTTGGAAAATGAATAAATTTAAAACACTATTGTTGTTTTTCACATTCTTTTTTTTCTTTTTTCTTTTTTTTCTTTTACATACTGTCACCAGTGCAGTACAGCGTCATCTTATAACTGGTGTGGTGGTGATCAGGGACACTGACTAAAAATAATAATAATAATAATATATATTTTTTTTAATTAAACTTTTTTTTTTTAACACACTGTGACCAGAGCAATGCAGCATTACCATATTACTCTAGGGAAGTGATCCGATTTTTTTTTTCTTGTTTGTTTTACAGTGAATTTCACTGGCATAAGCAACCTTTTTTAGTGAATGAAACTGATTCATTCAGTGTTTACTATTGTAATTAGCTGTGATTGGCCACAGCTAATCACATGGTACACATGTAATTGGCCCTGTCTGTACCATTGATCACTGTGACCAATCACAGCTAGCAACACCATTGTACACAATGAATGGCATGTATGTAAGCCATCCATTGTGCACAATTTTCATGTGATCTGCTGTGATTGGTCATAGCAATCACATAGTACCATCAGCAGGCTGGTACACTCATCAGTCATTGGCTGATAGACACAGCCTGTGACAGATTGCGCTGAAGCGTGGTGCATTCTGGGAGGACGTCATATGATGTTGAATATCCCACCCAGCCTTTTGTCAATTGATGGCTGGGTGGAATATTAAAACAATTGCACTTACAAGAAGATGTATAAAACACCTTACAGTTTACCACATTTATTAAATGCGGCCAAAAGATTAATACCAAGGTATTGGAAGCAAGTAACATGTCCCACCCTTAAAGAATGGAAAAGGTAAGTAATCACAATAATGGAGGAAGAAAGGTGGATACCTGATATCAGGCATAAACAGGAGAATTTAAAAAAAAAAAACTGGGAAATCTGGGAAAAATATAACCAAGAAATAGATGGATAAAAAGGAATTAAAAAACCAAAAGCCTTAAGAAGCACTGCAAGAGATATCGGAATTACAGATAGATAGATGGAGAACAATCTACAACTTTGTTTTTAATACGCATTTATGTATGTCTTGTTAATATGTTAAGACACAAGTAGATAATGTGATGATGCTAGAAGGATATGGGAGGGTGGCCAACGATCCTCCTCATGTATCCAAATAAACTCCTTTTTTTTTTTCCTTTCTTTCCCCTTTTTTCTTTTTTCCTCTTTAAAGGGGACGGGGGGAGAGGGGAAGATAAGGAGGGGAAATATTTAAAACACATATAGTTTAGAAGGAAACATGGAAAGTAGAAACTAGAAGACACATGTAAATATAACACACTCCTTTTTTTTGTTTTTATTTGTAAATGGAGGTTAACTTGAAACTTCTCTGCCCCTGAGGAGGATTCGAAGAGACCACCATCTTTTAGATATTATATGAAGGTACTATGGATCTGTTTTGTTAGTACAGTAAGTGTTAGTAGAATGTTAAATGTTATATGTAAAGAAAAAATGTAATAAAGAGAGATTAAACAACAAAACAAAACACCTTACAGTTTTATCCAACTTCTTGTAAGTGCAATTGTTTTCATACCATTATTAAATGTTAAAGATTTTACACTATGAAAGCCTTTTTTTTTTGGGGTCCCTATATGATCAAGCTTCCCCTGAGTGGCGGTTGCTTTTCAGCTGGATTCCTCTGGATGAACAAAGACCTTGGCTGGATGTAATAGCTACAAGCAGGAAAGACCTTCCATGATAGGAAGTCATGAGGAGCTGGTAAGCGGCCATTTTCTGAGGTGGAGGCTTTTTTTTGGGGAAATCAGACATCATTCTGGTGGATGGTAGTGCACCGTGGGATACATTTAATTCTTTTGTTACTGTGTGGACTTTTTTTGCAGCGTGCTTGCTGTATGCTTAATATTTTTTTCTTTAAGATAGAGTGCAACTTTATTTTGGGACTAATTTATAATTTACAAATTTATTGAGAGCAACTTAATAGGAGAAGGATTCAGCCTAGGTTCACACTGCAGAGGAATTGAAATCTTACCCACATGTCAGTCCGACTTCGGGGGCAATTTCAGAAACACCTGTGCGGGATGTCTATTGAAATTGCACTGCAAGCCAGCTGTGCTGATCAAGTCGCCAATAGTAGTACAGAAACTACTTTAGGGGATCGGTTTGGCACCGCAAAGTTGGCATCGCACTGATTCGGATGGTGCTCTTGCCGGCAATAGCCGCCGATTTGGCATGCGATTTGCATGTCAAATCGCATGCCAAATTGCATCAATGTAAACCTGGGCTTACATGCAAATACCTGAATCATACGGGGACAAGGAGGGGCAGTTCTTAAAGCCAATCAGGTGTACTGTAAGTGTAGGTGCCCATGTGCTGATAAGGAACATGCTGATAGGAGGAGAAATTACCTCATCAGTCAGCTGCTGCTTCTCCTCTGTCCCACAAACAGTCCCCTGCGCTCGGAAGCTTGGTCTCTTGGTGGCACAACCAGAGTGTTCCGTTAAAAAGGGAATGACCAGGCATCTTGCTGCCCTCCTCAGAATCATTGGTATTTCTAGGACTAGAAAGTAAAAGAAAAATGAGGGCGCACCGACCTAGTGCATTACTAATGGCTAGGTTTATTAAAAGTAAGTTAAAAGATCATGAATACTCACAAAGCAAGTAAAATATTAGGCACATAACATTCCATCCAAGGAGATAGCCTCTTGCTGGAACAAGATAAGCAGATAACCAGAGAGTCAAGATGACAGATGTTACAGCTACGGCTGACGTGTTGCGAGGGCGAGCCCTCTTCCTCAGAGCCAAAAAGTGATAGTAACTGGACTCCCCTCTGAACTCTCTTTTAACTTACTTTTAATAAACCTAGCCATTGGTAATGCACTAGGTCGGTGCGCCCTCTTTTTTCTTTTACTTTCTTCTCTATCCCGTCACAGTGTCAGGGCAGTGAGATCACCCAGTTGTGTTGCTTAAATGTCGTATGAAAAAGTCAGATCACTAAGATGGATATGTTGTCAGGATTGGATGGGCAGATATATGTATCCTTTGGCAGGTACATCAACTGCTTTTTTAGCCTTTAAGTTAAAAGTTCAGCTTTAAAGTATATTTTTTAAAATTCAAAGATTGTGGTGATTTCTAGAATAACTGCATTAATTTATATTTGGCACATTTTACATATATAGTTGAAAGTAAATTACAAAAAAAAGTTCTAGATGCAATATTTGTTTGCCCTGCAACCAGAAGTGATTTAAGAATAGTCTCGCACCTCATTTTTTAACTCCAAGCACAAACAGGCTTAAGAGACTTTAACACATCGTGCTGTGACGTTAAACAGGCAGTAATAATTACATGGCTGGATAAGGAACAGATGTGTTAGACATCACACAGATGGTGTAAGAAATAAACAAAATGCAAATGTTAGTTAAGTGTAATTATTGAGAAGTTCTCGTATATAAATATCACATGTTATGTTAATGGGTTATCTTGATGGGGTAAAGGCAAACATAAGAATGGGGAAGAACTGGCACCCAACCATAAATCTAAAGCTGTGCTCAAAGCAAATCTTTGATTCAGTCAAAAGGTACAGCTGAAGCTAAAGTCCTATATAGGCTTGACCACACCCGGTTCCAGCTCATAAGCAGTGATGGTAGTAACTGCGTTAAAGTAAACGGGCGTTACTTAATGCAGTTACTTTAGAGGGTAACGAGTAATCTAACTGATTACTCTTCCCCTCATGGTAACGCCGTTCCCATTACTTGTGCGGCGTTACCACAATTACATCTACCGCCACTAGATTTTGAGTCCCATTTCCATTCATTATCCTCATTGCCTGGACAACATCCACGCCATTTCTGACGCCACACCAGTGCGCCTGGGTCCTCATTCGTCGGAACACGCTTCCATCTGATGTGGCCGGCGCTGACATCATTCGAGCGCTCCCGGCTTCCTATTGGTTTGTTCATCGCTCTCCGTTCTTCCGCCGAGCCGCCCACCCATCAGCAGCCACAGAGCTCCCGGCATAGGAGCGGCCACATCCACCGGTTCTTTCAGAGGTAATGTTACCCTGGTGCAGTCCGTCTGCCCACTTCTTGAAGTGACACCGACATTTCTCGGGACTCCAGCATCACGCTCTACACCCCGCAGATCAGCCGTGACATCCTTCATTACATCCTTCATTACAGGTACACCAGAGCCATCCCTTCACATCTCTCCACTCCACCTGCGTTCGGTGGTTACCTTGTTGTAATTGAAAGATTTTCCCTGGGGCCCCATACTTTACTATGGATCAATGTTAACCCTTTCCATTTCTGACTCTACAGTGGTATTATTGCTGCTCATCTTACTATACCTCAATCATTGCCAACTGTGTGCATTTTTAGTGTTCAATTAATATGTGCTATATTTATATTCATGTTATTTTATCCAATACAAGACTATAAAGTTAGTTAAGCCACAGTTACTTTGCTGAGTAACTAATTACTTTTTCAATGTAGCAACTGAGTTACTAACGCAATTACTTTTTGGGAGAAGTAATTTGTAACTGTAACTAATTACTTTTTTAAAGTAAGATGACCAACACCGCTCATAAGCCATTCATTAATGCGATAGGCAAAAGTACTGACTTGTAGGGAGGTGTTGTAGGTGGGTGGTGTGTGCCCAAGGTCAACTTTTATGGGAAAAGTCAAGACATGCATTTAAATTTAGCTGCCTATTATCTGTAGACGTACTAATTGTTTAATGTGCAGTTCACTGAAGGTAACTTTTTGTATAGCATTGCTTTTCATATACTAATGTAGCGTCCTCACCCCTCTCACCCCTTCTCATTCACAGCTTGTCTGTCTCATCTAGGGGTTAACACTGGGGGGAGGGATGAGGTACCCCACGGCCCATGTCCTCTCAGGTGTAGAGGTGAAGGCCAGAACTATCGGGCTTTGTGTAGGTGTCCCAGAGTCAAATCCTCTCCTCGGATTTACTCCCCCTTTACTCCTAGTAACCAGAGTTCCACACACTGAATGGGTCCAACTTGTGTTTATTCTTCTCAATAAATAGTCAAACAGCACAGACCGGTTGACACCCATGTAACACTTCAGTATTTATAGGGAGTAGGCCAAGGCACAATTTGTCTAGATAAAGCTAACCACTGTAGTATCACCAGTGGTGAATAGTCACTGCCACTGACTATATGAGGTAGAACATGAATTACCTTCGCTAGCACAGCCCCTGTCAAGGGAAGGCAATCGGTCCAAGGGAGTCACCGGAGGCCTCTCTGTCACCAGCAATGCTGCGCTGGACTCTCCAGAGAAGTTCCGCTCACCAGTCTTCTCGACCTCAGACACGGGCACCCAAGGAGATAGGGCCCCCTCGGATTCCTCCACCCTCGCGGAACTCAGTCAAAGGTACTGAGCTCCAGGCTTCCGCCATAGTACCTCAC
Organism: Rana muscosa; assembly: GCA_029206835.1. NCBI lineage: Eukaryota > Metazoa > Chordata > Amphibia > Anura > Ranidae > Rana > Rana muscosa. Next base: position 96,875,064 of record CM055123.1, on the reverse strand, counting down.
CCCAGGCTAAAGGTGCCTGAGATGGACTCTATCTCTCGCTCCGGCCAGGTCAAGGGCACCTGGGCCCGGAACTCCGGAACGACAGCACCCAAGCTGAAGGTGCCTGGGTGCGGCTGCGTCCTCCGACTCTGAACCCCAAGGTCAGGGCGTCCGCCCCCTTTATCCCCTCGCCTCTCGCGTCACAGCAGGTTCCCCGCCCCACTGTACCAGTGCCAGGAAAGGACAAAAAGGAAACAGTCTTGCGGTGAGTGTTCAACCTCGGCCCACGGCGACAACCCAACCTGCAGGCCACAGGGAACCTCACACCACCAGAGTCCTCCAAGAACCACAAAAGGCCTCAGATTCCCTGACAATCAATGCATCCGGGTTACACTACCACCCAGATGCTTTTCCCAAAAATCAAACACCCGCTACACTCTCCCCCTGGTGATTTGACACTGGTCCCCAGTGTCTGGTGCAAACCCATGTCCCCAGAAAATGGTGACATAAATTCGGCCCAGAGACCAAACTCAACAATTTTTCCATGAATTGTGCCAAGACCTAAAATGGGAAAGAAACAAATATATAACACAATGAACTTTGTAATAAAATACTCTAAATATTTCACACAATTACATTTCACCCTTCCCCTAGCTATCTAAGGACCACCCCATTCTCAGCAGCCTTGATAGACGAGTCTCCTGCAGAGGGAAGAGAAAGAAAACACACATCCTAACATAACATATGTGTCTGCTTGGAACGAATGGGTCTATCCAAGAAGAAACCCATTCATTCCAATGAGTGTTGCATAGTGTACAAAAAACAAACTATCGTTGCGCAACACTGCCACCTGGTGACAATGCAGCGGTAAAGACACTTGTCAGCTCCAGATAAACTTCTGCTCTTCTGTGCGGTGACCCTGCTCTGGCTAAACCCCAAAGTCACTGATTTCTCTTTTCCTTTTTTTTTTTCTGGCTGGGAGGAGAAAGAGGGAGAACAAAATAACAACAGCTCCCATTTCTCCAAAGAGTAAAAAACGTGCCAAAGAAAAAAAATAGAGCACAGTTCCAGTCATCTAGCAGCAATGGAAAAAAATGAAAAGGAGTCTCCTACTCCTACAAAAAGAACTTGGGATCTGGCAAACACAAAGGCTTCAAGTGTTGGTCAAAAGCCTCCACTTGGTACTCAATGCTCCTTCCATCCTTCCGCCAAAATTACCACTTTGTCCGCATGGATATGCCTTCCTAACATCCACTCTGCCTTACAGTCCTTGAACTTTCTGGTGACTGTAGGTGAGCATGTGAGGTATCGGCGTGCAAGAGGTACTTTCAGCTTAGTCCAGATAAAATCATTGTACCATCGCTGCTGAAAAACTTCCACCTCGTAGAGCAACTCTCGGGGTAGATATGGGTATTCCCACCCATATTCTCTGGCAACTTTCTGGCAAAAGAGACGCTGCAGCCTAGCCAAAGATGGCATTGTAGCACAGTCTCCTACTCCAGGTAACACAATGGACTCCGGATGGCGAGGTACACTCTCCACCTCTGTAGATTTAGGCTTAGGAGCCCGCAGTGACGCCTGTTGCACTCCCGCAAAAGGAGCAGGTGAAACACTTGATGGCTCAAGAAGGGAACCAAATTCCTCCCTTGGCTCCGAGGCCTCCACCCGGGGTGTACTATCCCCAATGGACACAGGTGGGTCCCTTAAGACACGGGACGCGGGTAGCTTCATCTTGTCCCATCCCTTCTTGTGGAAGATCTCATCTATCTCCCCATCATCACCGGCATCTGATAGCGCCCCTCGTTTGGAGGTGTCATAACACTCTGCGGGCAGGTAATTCCCGGTACTCACGGAATCACTGTAAGGTACCTGTGATAGGTAGTGTCCGAAGTGGAACTTGTGTGCTGAGGATTCAGGCGAAAACTTAGTCAGGCAGATTAGGTTGGCAACAGATCAGGCAAAATGGTACACGATCGAAATCCAGAGAGTGGTCAGGCAGGCAAAGGTCATACACGAGCTGGCAGTGAAGTACAAAATCAGCAGGCTGGAGAGTAGTCAGGAATTCAGGCAGAAGTTCAACACGAAAATCAGGATCAAAAAGCAGTCACAACACCCAGGGAGCTATTCCACACAAACGGGCGCTGAGAGATAGCATCACTTCCTTTTTAAGGGCTGCTTTGATTGAAAATTGTCCACAGCTGGCAGCATTTCCAAAAGTCCAGATCTGCTCAGTAGCGCAACAGGTAAGGCTGCAGCTTTGCGACCAGGAAGATCCCGGTTCAAATACACCCAGGTACATGACAGGGCCCCCTCCCCAGTGGACCCCTCCGGGGGCCTAGCGGGGCTTTAGTGGGAAAGGAGGCATGGAAGTCTCGAATAAGAGAAGGGGCATGCAGATCTTTGGCTGGAACCCAGGAACGGTCTGTGACAGGATATCCCTTCCAATGAACCAGATACCGAAGGCCACGACCCTGTCTTCTAGAATCAAGAATCTTGGAGACTTCAAACTCATTTTGTCCATCAACAAGAACAGGAGGAGGTAGCTGTTGCGTTCTGGAGTAGCGATTGAAAATTGCTTTTTTGAGGAGGGAAACGTGGAACACAGGATGAATTCGGAGAGAGGAGGGTAATTTCAACCGATAGGAGACTGGCCCGACTCGAGCAATAATTCTGTAAGGACCAATGAATCGAGGGCCCAATTTGGTAGAAGGTTGTTTCAGTCTCACATATTTGGTTGATAGCCAAACTCTGTCCCCCACCACATATGGAGGTATATGGCATCTTCGTTTGTTGGAAAAAAGTGCATACTTGCCTGCTGACTTCCGTAGTAATAAGCAAATCTTTTTCCAATGTAGCAGAATATTTTTAACCCACTGATCTGCTGCTGGTACACCAGAAGAAGGCTGAAGTAGGGGAAAAGTCTGAGGGTGATAGTCTAGGGCTGCGTAGAATGGTGTGGTATGAAGAGCACTGTGCCAACGGGAATTAATGGCGAACTCAGCTAAAGGCAAATACTCAGACCAGTTGGAGTGTAAGGCATTGACATAATGTCGAAGATAGGTTTCTAGGGTCTGGTTCATGCGTTCGGTTTGACCATCTGTTTGAGGGTGATGTGAGGTAGAGAGTGAAAGCGTTACTCCCAGTTTCTTGCAGAACGCTCTCCAGAATCGGGAAACAAACTGGGATCCGCGGTCTGAGATGACATTGGTAGGTATGCCATGACATCTCACAATATGGGAAAGGAAGAGAGTAGACAGTGCTTCCGCTGTAGGTAATCCCGGGAGCGGCACAAAATGAGACATTTTAAAAAAAGCGATCCACTATGACCCATATAGCAGTCATACCCTCGGACTTGGGTAAGTCTGTAATGAAGTCCATAGTCAAATGGGTCCAAGGCTGACGAGGTGCTGAAAGTGGTTGTAACAGTCCAGTAGGCAATGTACGGGGTACTTTATTAGCAGCACAAGTTGGGCAGGCAGCCACTAGGGATGAGCTTTGTGTTCGAGTCGAACATACGTTCGACTCGAACATCGGCTGTTCGATCGTTCGACGAAGATCGAACGATTTGGGCCGTTCGCACCAAATTCGAGTGACGCGAACGGCCCACAATGCACTACGCCATCGCAGTGTCATCCAGGCGCTGTGATTGGCCAAGCATGCACTGTGACCCCGCATGCTTGGCCAATCACAGCGCCGGCAGCGAGGAGAGCAATGATTGGCCACAGGCAGGATGCCTGTGGCCAATTATTGCTGAGGGGGTTTAGTACACGCCCCACACTATAAAAGGCCGCCAGCGCGGCGGCCTTGTGTAGTGTGTTCCGGAGCAGGGAAAGAGAAGCATAGGCAGGGACAGTGTCATTATTTTTCCTTTACTAATCCTGGATTCCTGGTGTTTAGGGACAAATAAGGATAGGTAGGGAGAGTGTCAGTGACAGTGTGCTATTCTGTGCTAATCCTTGTTTGTAGGGACAGAGAGGTACAGTGAGGGAAAGTGTCAGTGTGCTATTCTGTTCTAAACCAATCTTGCTGAACCATATTTTCAATCCTTGAGTTTAGGGACAGAGAGGTACAGTGAGGGAAAGTGTCAGTGTGCTATTCTGTGCTAAATCTTGTTTGTAGGGAGGGACAAAGTAGGACAGTGAGGGAAAGTGTCAGTGTGCTATTCTGTTCTAAACCAATTTTGCTGTTCCATATTTTCAATCCTTGAGTTTAGGGACAGAGAAGGACACTCGTGGCAATTATCAGTGTGCTATTCTGTGCTAAATCTTGTTTGTAGGGAGGGACAGAGTAGGACAGTGAGGGAAAGTGTCAGTGTGCTATTCTGTTCTAAACCAATTTTGCTGTTCCATATTTTCAATCCTTGAGTTTAGGGACAGAGAAGGACACTCGTGGCAATTATCAGTGTGCTATTCTGTGCTAAATCTTGTTTGTAGGGAGGGACAGAGTAGGACAGTGAGGGAAAGTGTCAGTGTGCTATTCTGTTCTAAACCAATTTTGCTGTTCCATATTTTCAATCCTTGAGTTTAGGGACAGAGAAGGACACTCGTGGCAATTATCAGTGTGCTATTCTGTGCTAAATCTTGTTTGTAGGGAGGGACAGAGTAGGACAGTGAGGGAAAGTGTCAGTGTGCTATTCTGTTCTAAACCAATTTTGCTGTTCCTTATTTTCAATCCTTGAGTTTAGGGACAGAGAAGGACACTCGTGGCAATTATCAGTGTGCTATTCTGTGCTAAATCTTGTTTGTAGGGAGGGACAGAGTAGGACAGTGAGGGAAAGTGTCAGTGTGCTATTCTGTTCTAAACCAATTTTGCTGTTCCATATTTTCAATCCTTGAGTTTAGGGACAGAGAAGGACACTCGTGGCAATTATCAGTGTGCTATTCTGTGCTAAATCTTGTTTGTAGGGAGGGACAGAGTAGGACAGTGAGGGAAAGTGTCAGTGTGCTATTCTGTTCTAAACCAATTTTGCTGTTCCATATTTTCAATCCTTGAGTTTAGGGACAGAGAAGGACACTCGTGGAAATTATCAGTGTGCTATTCTGTGCTAAATCTTGTTTGTAGGGAGGGACAGAGTAGGACAGTGAGGGAAAGTGTCAGTGTGCTATTCTGTTCTAAACCAATTTTGCTGTTCCATATTTTCAATCCTTGAGTTTAGGGACAGAGAAGGACACTCGTGGCAATTATCAGTGTGCTATTCTGTGCTAAATATTGTGTGTAGGGAGGGACAGAGTAGGACAGTGAGGGAAAGTGTCAGTGTGCTATTCTGTTCTAAACCAATTTTGCTGTTCCATATTTTCAATCCTTGAGTTTAGGGACAGAGAAGGACACTCGTGGAAATTATCAGTGTGCTATTCTGTGCTAAATCTTGTTTGTAGGGAGGGACAGAGTAGGACAGTGAGGGAAAGTGTCAGTGTGCTATTCTGTTCTAAGCCAATTTTGCTGTTCCATATTTTCAATCCTTGAGTTTAGGGACAGAGAAGGACACTCGTGGCAATTATCAGTGTGCTATTCTGTGCTAAATCTTGTTTGTAGGGAGGGACAGAGTAGGACAGTGAGGGAAAGTGTCAGTGTGCTATTCTGTTCTAAACCAATTTTGCTGTTCCATATTTTCAATCCTTGAGTTTAGGGACAGAGAAGGACACTCGTGGAAATTATCAGTGTGCTATTCTGTGCTAAATCTTGTTTGTAGGGAGGGACAGAGTAGGACAGTGAGGGAAAGTGTCAGTGTGCTATTCTGTTCTAAACCAATTTTGCTGTTCCATATTTTCAATCCTTGAATTTAGGGACAGAGAAGGACACTCGTGGCAATTATCAGTGTGCTATTCTGTGCTAAATCTTGTTTGTAGGGAGGGACAGAGTAGGACAGTGAGGGAAAGTGTCAGTGTGCTATTCTGTTCTAAACCAATTTTGCTGTTCCATATTTTCAATCCTTGAGTTTAGGGACAGAGAAGGACACTCGTGGAAATTATCAGTGTGCTATTCTGTGCTAAATCTTGTTTGTAGGGAGGGACAGAGTAGGACAGTGAGGGAAAGTGTCAGTGTGCTATTCTGTTCTAAACCAATTTTGCTGTTCCATATTTTCAATCCTTGAGTTTAGGGACAGAGAAGGACACTCGTGGCAATTATCAGTGTGCTATTCTGTGCTAAATCTTGTTTGTAGGGAGGGACAGAGTAGGACAGTGAGGGAAAGTGTCAGGCCTCGTACACACGACCGATTTTCTCGTCGTAAAAAACACATCGTTTTTTTCGACGAGATTCTTGTTAAGCTTGTCGATTTTCTCGTCAAGCTTTCTATGCATACACACTGTCATTTCCCAATTTCCTCGTTGTTCTCTGCGCTCACGTCCAGCACGTACAACGGCACTATAAAGGGGAAGATCTTTTTTCTTGGCGCCACCCCTTGGGCTGCTTTTGCTGATCTCGTGTTACCGTGTGTGAAGTAAAAGTTTGGGAAGAGACGATTCGCGCTTTTCAGTCTTCGTACTTTTCAGATCGTTTTCTGCCGTTCCGTTTGTGCTTGTGGGTTCGTATCTTGACTTTCAGGGCGTCTAGGCAGGTCGTATCTGTTTTACAGTGCGTTATTGCCTGTTCGTTTCTGATTTTCAGTTCATTATTCATAGGCCTTGCTGTTCTAAAGTGCGTTCTGTTCTGTACGTTCTGATTAGACGACCGTTTCCTAGCCATGTCGCCTGGACGTTCTCGTCGTCGAGTTCGTGCTGTGCGTGCGCTTGGTGTTGGTCTGCTTGTTTTGGACCAAGACCAGTCCATGAATGGTGTGAGGAGGAGTTCATGGACCAAGAATTGGTTGCTCCAGCGGGACCAATTCTGCCACATGCCTCTGCTGCGGGAGATCGTCGAGAATAATCCTGAGGACTACAGGAATTTTCTGAGGATGTCTGACCCCGTTTTTCAGGAACTGTTGGCTTTGGTGTCCCCCTATATTACCAGGAAGGACACCGTTATGCGGGAAGCCATCAGTGCTGAGCAGAGGCTCATCGCCACGTTGCGTTACCTGGCGACAGGGAGAAGTCTTCAGGACTTGAAGTTCACCACAGGCATCTCCCCCCAGGCTCTCTGCCTCATAATCCCAGACACCTGTTCTGCCATCATCCAAGTCCTGCAGGAGGACTATATTAGGGTAAGTTTGCTCCCTTAACATCACATTTTAGGTATTACATGTATGCTAATGTATTGTATTTCTTTCATCCTTCCCTAATTACCATGATTGTAATATGCTGAGAATGTCCCCTTTGTCCCCATGCATGTTGGAAGCTTTAGATTGCCCCTTTTTTCTCCTCCCTAAATATTTCCCTTCACTAACTTTTCCAGCAGGGGCGCCTGTTGCTCCAAATGTTGGGGGGTTCAAACCCCAATTTAGGAAATAAACTTCCTCCTTTTTTGCTCTGTTGCCTAATAAACGCCCCCAGTTGTCCCCTCCAATGCAGCCATTTTGTTCCCTCAAATGCAGCCATTTAGTCCCCTCTAATGCAGCCAGTTTCCCCCCAGCCCTGCACTTACCTTCTTGTGGTCAGCGCCATCCTTCTTCTGTCCTTGATGTCTTCTCCTTCCCTTCATGTTGCATCAGCCAATCATGTTACCATTAAACAGACTTGGTGAACATGATTGGCAGAGCAGCCTGTCAGTGTTTACACAAGGAATGCCCCCCTCCTTGCGTCCCCGATTTTTCTTTGAGGAAGCCAATTACATCCCTCAGGTTGTAATTTGCAAGACTATTTTAATACCTGTTTCTGCTCTGCAATTTTAACCCCCTAAATGCCGCAATGATTCCTATGTCGGTCGCTTTACAAGAGGCCATCCACCTGAATAGTGTGCGGCATAGACAATACATAGGTTCATGCAACGCATGAACCTATGTATTGTTCTGAGTGATGGGCACAGGAGAGAGGGGACAGTGCTCCAGCGCCCACTCTGGACGCACCGCCACTGCAATGCTATCCTGTGGCCAAACACATCTCCCCCCCCCAAAATAATTTAGTAATGGCCCATCAGAGGGGGTGATGAATAGTGATGAGCCGAACACCCCCGGGTTCGGTTCGCACCAGAATCCGCAAACGGACCGAAAGTTCGCACGAACATTAGAACCCTATTAAATACAATGGATGCGAACGTTCGAATTCTAAAGTGCTAATTATAACAACTATTATGCATGTTATTGTCCTAAAAAGGGTTTGGGAACCCGGGTTCTGCACCAGGGGACATGTATCAATGCAAAAAGAAGTTTTAAAAACGGTCGTTTTTCGGGAGCAGTCATTTTAATGATGCATAAAGTGAAAAAAAAAAAGTCAAATATTCCTTTAAATATCGTACCTGGGGGGTGTCTAAAGTATGCCTGTGAAGTGCCACGTGTTTCCCGTGTTTAGAACTGTCCCTGCACAAAATGACACTTCTAAAGGAAAAAAAAGCCATTTAAAACTGCTTGCGGCTTTAATGTAATGTCTGGTCCCGGTAATATGGATGAAAATCTTTAAGAAAAATGGCATAGCTACCCCATGACCCCCCCCCCTACCCCAGCCCATTACCAGCCCCTTTGGGTCTTGTATGGATATTAAGGGGAACCCCGCACATAAAATAAAAAAGGCCCTATATACTCTGAACAGCCGTATACAGGCGGTGCATACAAGACAGGGACTGTAGGTTTGTTCTTATGTAGAATCTGTTTGTAATTTTGAACAGGTACATTGTTGAAGTGTAGCTCCAGCCCAAAAATCTATTTTTAAACTTTTTGGAAAACATAGGTAAGGGTTATCACCCCTGTAACATTTGTTTTGCTGTCTGTGCCCCTGTTCAGAACATTTCACCTCACTTTCCGTCCCAATGACAACTGTTTTTGAAATGTGGTGTTTTTCTTGAAACAAGGATTGCTGATAAAGCATCAGTACAGAGGAGACACCTTTCTCCCATATTTATTCTTACAGGAGAGAATTTTCCTTCCTAGTGGTAGATTTCCTCTCACTTCCTGTTGTCTTCTTGCGTTTGCAAGTAGGAGTCGTTTGTAAGTTGGATGTTTGAAAGTAGGGACCTGCCGTATATACTCTGCAGAAATAGGCCCCTTAGTTGTTGGTGTTGGCACAACACTGTAAGCACTCACAGTTACTCTTGGTTGGTGCTGGAACGCCCTGCTGTCAACTATTATATCAGGAATTTTAATTACATATAATTGTTGAACAGTGGTAGTAAAAATTGGGCCTTTGATGGTGGTGCTGGTGCCACAACACTGTAAGCCCTGACAGTTACTCTTGGTGGGTGCAGCAATGGGCCCTGCTGTGAATTATTAGATCAAGAATTGTAATTGCATGCCCCTGTTGAACAGGGGCTGAAAAATTGGGCCTTTCGTGGTGGTGGTGGTGGTGGTGGTATTGCCACAACACTGTAAGCCCTCAGAGTTACTCTTGGTGGGTGCAGGAATGGGCCCTGCTGTGAATTATTAGATCAAGAATTGTAATTTCATGCCCCTTTTGAACAGGGGCTGAAAAATTGGGCCTTTCGTGGTGGTGGTGGTGGTGGCGTTGCCACAACACTGTAAGCCCTCAGAGTTACTCTTGGTGGGTGCAGGAATGGGCCCTGCTGTGAATTATTAGATCAAGAATTGTAATTACATGCCCCTTTTGAACAGGGGCTGAAAAATTGGGCCTTTCGTGGTGGTGGTGGTGGTGGCGTTGCCACAACACTGTAAGCCCTCAGAGTTACTCTTGGTGGGTGCAGGAATGGGCCCTGCTGTGAATTATTAGAGCAAGAATTGTAATTACATGCCCCTTTTGAACAGGGGCTGAAAAATTGGGCCTTTCGTGGTGGTGGTGGTGGTGGCGTTGCCACAACACTGTAAGCCCTCAGAGTTACTCTTGGTGGGTGCAGCAATGGGCCCTGCTGTGAATTATTACATCAAGAATTGTAATTGCATGCCCCTGTTGAACGGTGGCTGAAAAATTGGGCCTTAGGCACTGGTGGCACAACACTACAACCCCTCACAGATACTGTACTTGGAGCACAGCAATGAGCCCTGTTGCAAAGTATTGCTTCAAAAATTGTAATGACACGCCCCTGTTAAACAGGGGCTGAAAAATTGGGCCTTAGGCACTGGTGGCACAACACTACAACCCCTCACAGATACTGTACTTGGAGCACAGCAATGAGCCCTGTTGCAAAGTATTGCTTCAAAAATTGTAATGACACGCCCCTGTTAAACAGGGGCTGAAAAATTGGGCCTTAGGCACTGGTGCCACAACACTCCAACCCCTCACAGATACTGTACTTGGAGCACAGCAATGAGCCCTGTTGCAAAGTATTGCTTCAAAAATTGTAATGACACGCCCCTGTTAAACAGGGGCTGAAAAATTGGGCCTTAGGCACTGGTGCCACAACACTCCAACCCCTCACAGATACTGTACTTGGAGCACAGCAATGAGCCCTATGGCAAATTATTGCTAAAAAAAATGTAATTACACGCCCCTGTAAAACAGGGGCTGAAAAATTGGGCCTTAGCCACTGGTGGCGGCACCCATAAACAAAAATGATCTTCCAAGCTATCATCATCAATCGTATCATTGAGGACTCGGGGGAGGAGGATAGCCAGTCAACATAACAGCACAGGCACTCAGCATCAGCATCAGTCTTGAAGGGATGTGACATGTTAAAATCAATTAGTCTGTTATATCAGCATCAGGTGTGTGGTAGCTGGTGGTGATCCAAGACTGGTTCATCTTGATGAAAGTCAGTCGATCAACCGAGTCGGTGGACAGGCGCACCCTGTGATCCGTGACAAATCCTCCAGCAGCACTGAATGTGCGTTCCGAAAGAACGCTGGATGCAGGACAGGCCAGTAGCTCAATTGCATACTGTGCAAGCTCTGGCCAGTGATCCATCCTCAAGACCCAGTAAGCCAGAGGATTTTCGGTGGGGAAGGTGTCCAAGTCTGACCTTGCCCCTAGATATTCCTGCACCATGTTTATCAGACGCTGGCGATGGTTGCTGGAACCGATCATACTTTGGGGCTGCGGACTAAAGAATTGTCTGAACGCATCGGTCAGACGGCCACCTTCCCCACCGCTCCTTCTTTGACTGCCCGAAGCCTCAGCAACTCGTTGTCCACGACCAGGAGTTTGTAACCTCCCAGTCTCTGGGAACGCGTTGCACAGACCTTTCTGCAAGGCCTCCCGGAGTTGTCTCATCCTCTGCTCCCTCTGCGACGGTAACATAAGGTCCGCAACCTTACCCTTGTACCGTGGATCAAGGAGAGTGGCCAGCCAGTAATGGTCCCTCTCCTTGATCCGAAGAATACGAGGATCCTTCCGCAGACTTTGCAGGATCAGGGAGGCCATGCAGCGTAGGTTTGCTGAGGCATTCGCTCCGGAGTCCTCTGGGTCACTAAGGACGACATGATCCGCAGTCACCTCCTCCCAGCCACGTACAAGTCCACTGGTTTCTTGGGACTGTAAATCATCCCTAAAAGACTGCTGCTGATGATGCTGAGTGCCAGCCTCCACCTCCATGCTGACACAATCCTCCTCCTCCTCCTCCTCTTCCTGTGCGATGGGTGGGACAGAAGGAACACTGTCTGGGTAAAGGGGGCCTTGAGAGGCAAGGAAGTCCTCCTCTTCCTGCCTCTGTTCTGCCTCAAGTGCCCTGTCCATTATTCCACGCAGCGTGTGCTCCAACAGGTGGACAAGAGGTACAGTGTCACTGATGCATGCACTGTCACTGCTCACCATTCTCGTGGCCTCCTCAAATGGTGCCAGGACAGTGCATGCATCCCTGATCATGCCCCACTGGCGTGGAGAAAAAAAACCAAGCTCCCCTGACCCTGTCCTGGTGCCGTAGTCGCACAGGTACTCATTGATGGCCCTCTGCTGCGTGTGCAGCCGCTGCAGCATGGCCAACGTTGAGTTCCACCTGGTGGGCATGTCACATATAAGGCGGTTCTTGGGCAGGTTCAACTCCTTTTGCAGCTCAGCCAGGCGAGCACTGGCATTATAAGATCTGCGGAAATGCACACAGACTTTCCTGGCCTGCCTCAGGACATCCTGTAAGCCCGGGTACCTGCCCAAGAACCGCTGCACCACCAGGTTAAGGACGTGAGCCACACAGGGCACATGGGTCAGTTGTCCCTGTCGAAGGGCGGAGAGGAGGTTGGTGCCATTGTCGCAAACCACCATTCCTGGCTTAAGCTGGCGTGGCGTCAACCACCTCTCGGCCTGGCCCTGCAGAGCAGACAGGACCTCTGCCCCAGTGTGGCTTCTGTCCCCCAAACACACCAGCGCAAGCACGGCATGGCATCTTTTTGCCTGCGTACTTGCGTAGCCCCGTGAACGGCTACGGAGCACCGCTGGTTCATAGGACAAACCACAGGAAGAGGCCATGGAGGAAGAAGAAGAGGAGGGGGTGGAGGAGAGAGGTGTGTCACAACCAGTAGTAGCATTTTGGAGGCGTGGCGGTGGAACAACCTCCAACACTACTGCACCTTGTCCTGCATCCTTCCCAGCTGCCAAAAGAGTGACCCAATGGGCCGTGAAAGAAAGGTAACGTCCCTGTCCATGCCTGCTGGACCATGAGTCAGCGGTAATATGCACCTTACCGCTGACCGCCCTGTCCAGCGAGGCCAAGACATTGCCTTCCACATGCCGGTAGAGAGCCGGAATAGCCTTCCGTGAGAAAAAGTGGCGTTTGGGAACCTGCCACTGAGGAACCGCACATTGCACAAACTCACGGAAGGGGGCCGAGTCTACCAACTGAAAAGGCAGCAGTTGAAGCGCTAGCAATTTAGCCAAGCTAGCATTCAACCGCTGGGCATGTGGATGGCTGGGAGTGAACTTCTTTCGACGGTCCAGCAGCTGGGGCAGGGAAATTTGCCTGCTAGAATCGGACGTCGGTGTACTGCTAGCAGAGTGGCCGCAAGTACTTGGCTGTGACACACCTAATTCTACACCTTCATTCCTCTCAGTGCATGTTTCAGAGAGGACTGAAGTTATAGTGGGGTTGGAGATCCCAGCTGATGCGGTGCAAGGAGAGGTCCGCTTTGTTCTTTGGTGTGGGTCTTTGAGGTAGGCTTGCCAACGAGCTGCATGGCAGGTCAACATATGTCTGGTCAGGCATGTGGTACCCAAGCGGCTGATGTTTTGGCCACGCGATATACGCTTGAGACATATGTTGCAAACAGCAGCTGTGCGATCTGATGCACTAGCCTCAAAAAAGGCCCACACCAAGGAACTTTTTGAATGACGGGCAGAGGCAGCGCCCTGCACAGGCGGAGCTCTGCGGTGTGATTCCGTCGGTGTACTGCCCTTACGCTGGCCACCAAAGGGCATCCTGCCTCGTTGGAGATGTGCCTCCTCCTCATCCTCCTCCTCCTCCTCTCTCCTATTAGGCACCCACGTGGAGTCAGTGACCTCATCATCCCCTCCCTCCTCATCACTGGAGCCAATCTGGCAGTGTGCTGCAGCTGCTGGAACATGACTGCCAGATTGGTGTCCTTCTTGAGCATCCCCTCTGTCTGCTCTCACCCTACTGCCTTCCTGTAGCTGGGTTTCATCATCAGACCCTTCGAAACGCTGGGCATCCTCCTGGAGCATGTACCCAACACTGTGCTCAAACAGTTCGGGGGACTCCTCAGGAGGAGGACATGGTGGGTCTAGGGAAGGAGTGACTGATGATGAGTCTGACATTGATACCAGGGAAGAGGACGCTTTGGCAGCTGCTTTGCCAGTACCCTGAGCCTGGGTGAGAGAGGATGAGGAGGAGGAGGAGGGCTTGGTCATCCACTCTACCAAGTCTTCGGCATGATGTGGCTCAACATGTCCAGCTGCCGAAAAGAAGGACAAGCGTGTCCCATGGCCATGTGCTGATGACAATGCACCGCGTCCACGACCAGCACTGTTGCCCCCAGACACAGAGCCTGCTTGCCCTCTTTTATTGCCTCCTGACTGTCTGCCTCTCCTTGTTTGCCTTCCAGACATTCTAATAGATGGCCTGCAGGGAGATGGGAAAAAAGCAATAAGGGCTACCTTCAGGTGTCCTTCTCTGTCCCTTTACTTAAGGATTTCTAAATATGGTTGAGGATGATTGCTTTTGCACAGAATAGCACAACGACAATTTCCCTGACTGTCCAAAAAACAAGGATTTCAAAGATGGTTGATGAGGAATGCTTTAGCACACTATAGCACAAGGAGAATTCCCCTCACTTTCCTTCTTTGTCCCTAGAAACAAGGACTCGCACAGTGAAAGAAACTGACACTCTCCCTACCTAGAGTTTTCTGTCCCTAGAAAAAATGTTTTTTAAAAGCACACTATAGCACAAGGAGAATTCCCCTCACTTTCCTTCTTTGTCCCTAGAAACAAGGACTCGCACAGTGAAAGAAACTGACACTCTCCCTACCTAGAGTTTTCTGTCCCTAGAAAAAAAGTTTTTTAAAAGCACACTATAGCACAAGGAGAATTCCCCTCACTTTCCTTCTTTGTCCCTAGAAACAAGGGCTCGCACAGTGAAAGAAACTGACACTCTCCCTACCTAGAGTTTTCTGTCCCTAGAAAAAATGTTTTTTTAAAGCACACTATAGCACAAGGAGAATTCCCCTCACTTTCCTTCTTTGTCCCTAGAAACAAGGACTCGCACAGTGAAAGAAACTGACACTCTCCCTACCTAGAGTTTTCTGTCCCTAGAAAAAATGTTTTTTTAAACCACACTATAGCACAAGGAGAATTCCCCTCACTTTCCTTCTTTGTCCCTAGAAACAAGGACTCGCACAGTGAAAGAAACTGACACTCTCCCTACCTAGAGTTTTCTGTCCCTAGAAAAAATGTTTTTTTAAAGCACACTATAGCACAAGGAGAATTCACTCACTGTCCTTCCCTGTCCCTAGAAACAAGGACTCGCACAGTGAAAGAAACTGACACTCTCCCTACCTAGAGTTTTCTGTCCCTAGAAAAAATGTTTTTTAAAGCACACTATAGCACAAGGAGAATTCACTCACTGTCCTTCCCTGTCCCTAGAAACAAGGACTCGCACAGTGAAAGAAACTGACACTCTCCCTACCTAGAGTTTTCTGTCCCTAGAAAAAATGTTTTTTTAAAGCACACTATAGCACAAGGAGAATTCACTCACTGTCCTTCCCTGTCCCTAGAAACAAGGACTCGCACAGTGAAAGAAACTGACACTCTCCCTACCTAGAGTTTTCTATCCCTAGAAAAAATGTTTTTTAAAGCACACTATAGCACAAGGAGAATTCACTCACTGTCCTTCCCTGTCCCTAGAAACAAGGACTCGCACAGTGAAAGAAACTGACACTCTCCCTACCTAGAGTTTTCTGTCCCTAGAAAAAATGTTTTTTTAAAGCACACTATAGCACAAGGAGAATTCACTCACTGTCCTTCCCTGTCCCTAGAAACAAGGACTCGCACAGTGAAAGAAACTGACACTCTCCCTACCTAGAGTTTTCTGTCCCTAGAAAAAATGTTTTTTTAAAGCACACTATAGCACAAGGAGAATTCACTCACTGTCCTTCCCTGTCCCTAGAAACAAGGACTCGCACAGTGAAAGAAACTGACACTCTCCCTACCTAGAGTTTTCTATCCCTAGAAAAAATGTTTTTTAAAAGCACACTATAGCACAAGGAGAATTCCCGTCACTTTCCTTCTTTGTCCCTAGAAACAAGGACTCGCACAGTGAAAGAAACTGACACTCTCCCTACCTAGAGTTTTCTGTCCCTAGAAAAAATGTTTTTTTAAAGCACACTATAGCACAAGGAGAATTCACTCACTGTCCTTCCCTGTCCCTAGAAACAAGGACTCGCACAGTGAAAGAAACTGACACTCTCCCTACCTAGAGTTTTCTGTCCCTAGAAAAAATGTTTTTTTAAAGCACACTATAGCACAAGGAGAATTCACTCACTGTCCTTCCCTGTCCCTAGAAACAAGGACTCGCACAGTGAAAGAAACTGACACTCTCCCTACCTAGAGTTTTCTGTCCCTAGAAAAAATGTTTTTTAAAGCACACTATAGCACAAGGAGAATTCACTCACTGTCCTTCCCTGTCCCTAGAAACAAGGACTCGCACAGTGAAAGAAACTGACACTCTCCCTACCTAGAGTTTTCTGTCCCTAGAAAAAATGTTTTTTTAAAGCACACTATAGCACAAGGAGAATTCACTCACTGTCCTTCCCTGTCCCTAGAAACAAGGACTCGCACAGTGAAAGAAACTGACACTCTCCCTACCCAGAGTTTTCTGTCCCTAGAAAAAATGTTTTTTTAAAGCACACTATAGCACAAGGAGAATTCACTCACTGTCCTTCCCTGTCCCTAGAAACAAGGACTCGCACAGTGAAAGAAACTGACAATCTCCCTACCTAGAGTTTTCTGTCCCTAGAAAAAATGTTTTTTTAAAGCACACTATAGCACAAGGAGAATTCACTCACTGTCCTTCCCTGTCCCTAGAAACAAGGACTCGCACAGTGAAAGAAACTGACACTCTCCCTACCTAGAGTTTTCTGTCCCTAGAAAAAATGTTTTTTTAAAGCACACTATAGCACAAGGAGAATTCACTCACTGTCCTTCCCTGTCCCTAGAAACAAGGACTCGCACAGTGAAAGAAACTGACACTCTCCCTACCTAGAGTTTTCTGTCCCTAGAAAAAATGTTTTTTAAAGCACACTATAGCACAAGGAGAATTCACTCACTGTCCTTCCCTGTCCCTAGAAACAAGGACTCGCACAGTGAAAGAAACTGACACTCTCCCTACCTAGAGTTTTCTGTCCCTAGAAAAAATGTTTTTTTAAAGCACACTATAGCACAAGGAGAATTCACTCACTGTCCTTCCCTGTCCCTAGAAACAAGGACTCGCACAGTGAAAGAAACTGACACTCTCCCTACCCAGAGTTTTCTGTCCCTAGAAAAAATGTTTTTTTAAAGCACACAATAGCACAAGGAGAATTCACTCACTGTCCTTCCCTGTCCCTAGAAACAAGGACTCGCACAGTGAAAGAAACTGACAATCTCCCTACCTAGAGTTTTCTGTCCCTAGAAAAAAATGTTTTTTTAAAGCACACTATAGCACAAGGAGAATTCACTCACTGTCCTTCCCTGTCCCTAGAAACAAGGACTCGCACAGTGAAAGAAACTGACACTCTCCCTACCTAGAGTTTTCTGTCCCTAGAAAAAATGTTTTTTAAAGCACACTATAGCACAAGGAGAATTCACTCACTGTCCTTCCCTGTCCCTAGAAACAAGGACTCGCACAGTGAAAGAAACTGACACTCTCCCTACCTAGAGTTTTCTGTCCCTAGAAAAAATGTTTTTTTAAAGCACACTATAGCACAAGGAGAATTCACTCACTGTCCTTCCCTGTCCCTAGAAACAAGGACTCGCACAGTGAAAGAAACTGACACTCTCCCTACCTAGAGTTTTCTGTCCCTAGAAAAAATGTTTTTTTAAAGCACACTATAGCACAAGGAGAATTCCCCTCACTTTCCTTCTTTGTCCCTAGAAACAAGGACTCGCACAGTGAAAGAAACTGACACTCTCCCTACCTAGAGTTTTCTGTCCCTAGAAAAAAATGTTTTTTTAAAGCACACTATAGCACAAGGAGAATTCACTCACTGTCCTTCCCTGTCCCTAGAAACAAGGACTCGCACAGTGAAAGAAACTGACACTCTCCCTACCTAGAGTTTTCTGTCCCTAGAAAAAATGTTTTTTAAAAGCACACTATAGCACAAGGAGAATTCCCCTCACTTTCCTTCTTTGTCCCTAGAAACAAGGACTCGCACAGTGAAAGAAACTGACACTCTCCCTACCTAGAGTTTTCTGTCCCTAGAAAAAATGTTTTTTTAAAGCACACTATAGCACAAGGAGAATTCCCCTCACTTTCCTTCTTTGTCCCTAGAAACAAGGATTCGCACAGTAAAACACACTGACACTCTCCCTACCTATCCTTCTCTTTCCCTAAACTAAAGGAATCCAGGTTAAGCAAGAAAGAAATAAATGTCACTGTCCCTGCCTATGCTGCTCTTTCCCTGCTCCGGAACACACTACACTAGGCCGCCGTGCTGGCGGCCTTTTATAGTGTGGGGCGTGTACTAAACACCCTCAGCAATAATTGGCCACAGGCATCCTGCCTGTGGCCAATCATTGCTCTCCTCGCTGCCGGCGCTGTGATTGGCCAAGCATGCGGGGTCACAGTGCATGCTTGGCCAATCACAGCGCCTGGATGACACTGCGATGGCGTAGTGCATTGTGGGCCGTTCGCGTCACTCAAATTTGGCGCGAACGGCCCAAATCGTTCGATCTTCGTCGAACGATCGAACAGCCGATGTTCGAGTCGAACGTATGTTCGACTCGAACACGAAGCTCATCCCTAGTGATGAATATGATAAATGAGCCTTCCATTATACTTTTTTTACACACCTTAATAAACGTATAATTAGATTGATGTTGGTCTCTAATTTTTTGGGATAGAATTTCCTTGTAATGTATGCCTTTGTTTTACTAATATTATTTCATCTTGTTTCACTCCACAGCTTCCTTCCACGCCACAGGAATGGCAGACTGTGGCATCGGAGTTTGCCACGCGGTGGGACTTCCCCAACTGCGGTGGTGCCATAGACGGGAAGCACGTCCGCATCGTGCCGCCACCCCGTTCTGGGTCCTACTACTACAACTACAAGGGGTTTCATAGCATTGTGCTGATGGCGGTGGTGTCAGCACGGTATGAATTCCTCTATGTTGATGTAGGGAAGAATGGCCGGATGTCCGATGGGGGATCCTTCATCCAGACGGAGTTTGCCCTCCGTCTCCAGAGTGACGACCTTGCATTGCCACCGGATGCAGGGAATATTGAAGGACTCCCCTTTGTTTTCTTGGCTGATGAAGCCTTCGGACTCGGACGGCATCTTATGAGGCCATTTCCTCAGAGGACCCTGACCCCAGAGAAGAGGGTGTTCAATTACCGGCTGGCCAGTGCCCGAAGAGTCGTTGAAAATGCCTTCGGCATAATGGCCAGCCGGTTCCGCCTTTTTATGACTTCCATCCACTTGGCGGACTACAAAATAAACTATGTAGTGTTATGCTGCTGTGTGCTACACAACTTTCTGAGCCAAAAATCAAATTCCTATATGGCCTCAGTTTTGCCAGAGGCTGGACTTTCCCCTGCAAATCCCCTTCCGGGCCTGGAATCTGCCCGTCTTGGCTTGCCCCCCCAAAATGCCCGTGTGGTTCGGGACAAATACATGGAGTATTTCACGGGTAGGGGGGCAATTCCTATGCCAGCCTATGTCTAAGTATCCCAATAAAAATCTTGTTTAAACCTTTAATTATTTGTTCTTTCCTGTCTCCTAGTTTGTCTTTGTGCATTTGTAGTGGCAAGTGTATTTTACTTTAGTAAATAACAACCATTTCACTATGTAACCTTACAAAAGAACCAAATAAGCTTAGAGGGTATTATAAAAAGAAGCTACACGTTGTTTGTGGTCAAATATTTTACTCCGTGCACATTCTCTTCATTTTTTTTTTTTTTTTTACTTTGGGGTTGGCCTGGCCACAACCCGGCAATTTTTGGCTTATGAAAATACAAAAATATCACTTGCATTTCAAAAATTACAACATTGGATACTTCTGAGCAATCGGAGACATTCACTTACACAAACTATGTCTCTATGTGCCCGTCCTAATATGGGGTCCTGCCACCCCTTGCCCAGCCAAAAATTGAATATGCACACATTTTTAATTTTTTTAATATAGGTGGTTTACAATCCTGATCCCTATTGTCAACATGTGCTATCTGCCATCAGGGGTGATCAATGGACGTGTTTTGGGGGTGCATCCCCTTCCTCAGTTCACCGACTTTTGATACGAGGAAGGGGTTGCACCCACAAAAGACGTACATGGATATCCCCTGATGGCAGATAGCACATGTTCTCACACTGTGTGCATATTAAATTTTTGGCTGGTTTGTTACTCCAAAAATTAGAAAAAAATATAAAAACAAACATGTAAAAACAAATGTGTTTGGATGGCTTATTGAATTCTCCCCAAAACATCGAGAATGTCTTTAAATGTTTGTTCCATCACATGGATTCTTTGTTTAATTAGGTCCAGTTCCGTGCTACATTCCATCACTTGCTGGATGAGGCGGAGGGCACTGTCAGCAGAGAACCGTGTGCTATCCTTCACAACATTTACATCCCCTAAAAAATAAAAATAAATAAAACTCTGCAGGCCTACCTCGCTTACCTTAAGCTGTGGTGTCAGATACTGACCTGTTGTGGTGACCAGATCCACAACGTCATCCACCTCTCCTTCCTGCACTTCTCCTTCCTCCACCTCAACTTCCTGCACATCTTTCGGTTGTGGGTCTTTGGGAGTTTGGTGTTGTTTGGAAGTTGTGGGGTGCATGTGCTCCCTGGAGTGTCCTCCTCCCAGTCTTCTCTCCCCTATGAAAATAAAACCAAAGGTCTATTTATCACACTGTAAATCTCCTTGTTAAAATAAAAAAAGGATAAATTGTTTGGAAGTGGGGTACAAGTGTGTGTTTGTGCGGAATTTAAAGAAGAATGCATTATTTATGACCCCAAATATGTTTAGTATTCACATTTGGATGTAATTTTTTGGACATGGAGGCACCACAAAAAAACTCTGATGCACCTGTGTGGGACACCCAAAAAAGGCGGGTCTGTTGGCCCACACTATAGTGCTCCAAAGTACAGATGTGGAAGCAGCTGCTGAGTGTCCTCTCCTTTACACTGATAAAAGTTTGCATTTCATTCTCTTTACAAACACATCATCTAGACTAAAAAATTATCCACAATACTTGATCAAAAATGGCAGATGTCTAATTACTTTTGTGGCTCTTAAATAAGCCAAAACCACGGATAGTGGCCGAACGAAGTGTCGGTAACGTAACGAACGATTACTGTGCCCAACCTAGTTCAAAATATTACATTTTGGAAGGGAGTCCAATATGATAAAAAAAAAAAACATGTCAGTTTCTAAAAATATTAATAGCAGAAACGTCGTCATTTTACTTACTTTTAGCGAGCATCCTCTTTATGCTCCTCAACTGGTCTGGCTCCCTCAGTTTGAGGTCTGACCACCTCTTTCTGAGCTGCTCATTTGAGCGTTTCACCCCGAACTTCGCCCTCAGACTCTTCACAACTTTAGTGAGGATTTTGGCCTTCCTTCTATTTGGTTTGCTATACGGCCCATGCTTGGAATCATAATCAGCCTTGACCAAGATGTCCACCATCTCCGCCATCTCCGCCAAAGACATATTCGATGCCTTGAATCTCCTCCTTGATCGTGACGTGTCCTCAGTCTCCGGGCTTGTCTCCTCGCTAGTTGCGGAATTATCAGACACCTGCTGTAACTCCGCCATATCTGTCTGCGCGCCGAAAGAGAAGGGGCGGGAAAAAGATGTAAGTTAGAACGTCATGGGCGGGCGACGTGTGCGGAGCGACGTGTTCGAATTTTGACGCATGCGTGGTGTGTATATAGCAAACATACATGTGACTATAGTACGTTCGGTGTGCGGAGAGAGGAGTTCAAGTGACGGACGTGCGAACGAAGGTATGTGATTTTGTGACTTGTAAAAATTGTTGGTCTATACTGTCTTGAGATTGTTGGAGGATATATATGGTGACTAGCATGTGAAGGAGGTTAGACTGTTTGCCTCACATTATTTTAATATAATTTATTTTACTTGCAGATACAATATGAATGTCTTTATTAGCGACAAAGAGTTCCTGGCGGAATTTATTGACCGGGTAAGGGAGCTGCCGGCTCTGTGGGAGACGAAAAACCCCATCCATAAAAAAAGGGGTGAGAAAAGCAGCGCTGGAGAAGCTGCTCCCATTTGTGCATACCAAGGTGCCCACAGCATCAGCAAAACAAGTGGACACTAAAATTGGGAGCTTGAGAGGTACCTACAGGACTGAACGCTCTAAGGTGCTGGCTTCTCAGAGGTCAGGAGCAGCAGCAGATGATGTTTATGTCCCGATTTTGTGGTACTACAACAGGATGTCCTTCCTGGATGACCACATTGAGACAAGGCCATCACTCTCTACTCTTCCCCCCAGACTTCCCTACAGCCAACCTGAGCCTTCTCTGGAGCAAGAGGAGGCAGCCATCCTGGATGATCCTGATTTGTCCATCTGGAGCCAGGTATAGTATTAACTGAAAATGTATTGGGATAAAATTAATGTTTCCCAAATATGTCAGGATGAGAAACATACATTATTTTGTATTCCACAAGTAAAATCAGGATCTGTAGACATTATTCTGCACTTAATTGTGTGGTAAATAGTCAAGCTGATGTAGTGGTAAATTTAAAGCAAGGATTTATGCATTTACATTCTAATTGCTTCCATCAGGATTACAAAGTTTGATGCAAAGATTAAACCAACATATTAAACTATGTTCCTTTTTCATACACAGGATGAAATCAGCCAGGAGGAGGGTCTGGAAACTGTCAGGCAGGAGGAGGAAGGGCCCAGTGGCAGCCAGGAGGTGGCAGGGCCCAGTGGCAGCCAGGAGGTGGCAGGGCCCAGTGGCAGCCAGGAGGTGGCAGGGCAAAGGAGAAGCACCAGATCCCAGGTGCCTCCCATCCGGCTTCACAAAAGAGGCAGGAGGGACAGGACCACCAGTGAGGCAGCAATGGCCCTTATTAAAGAGGCCCATGCCACCCTCAAGGAGCCCACATCCCCTGAAGAGGCCATTGCCGGCCTAGTGGAGGCTAAGTTCAAGGTGATGAGCATGGAGCAACGCCTCTTATGCGAGCCCCTGCTCATCACCTTGCTCAACAAGGGGGTGATGGAGCAAATTACCCCCAATACCGCCATATGTGAGGTGGCCCAACTGACCCAACCTCAACCTCCACCTCCACCTTCCTCTTCTGCCCCACCCCCTTATGCTACACCTCCACCTTCTGCCCCACCCCCTTCTGCTACACCTCCACCTTCTGCCCCACCCCCTTCTGCTACACCTCCACCTTCTGCCCCACCCCCTTCTGCTACACCTCCACCTTCTGCCCCACCCCCTTCTGCTACACCTCCACCTTCTGCCCCACCCCCTTCTGCTACACCTCCACCTTCTTCTTCTGCCCCACCCCCTTCTGCTACACCTCCACCTTCTTCTTCTGCCCCACCCCCTTCTGCTACACCTCCACCTTCTTCTTCTGCCCCACCCCCTTCTGCTACACCTCCACCTCCTCCTCCTGACAGGAGTACCCCTCCAGTGGGCCAGCCTCCAGCCAAACGAAGAAGGAAGGCTGCAGGAAAGGCTTCAGGAAAGGCTTCAGGAAAGGCTGCAGGGAAGGTTGCCAGGAAGAAGAGGAAGTGATGGCCTTGCTTCATTGTGGTCGGACAGAAGGCAGCCTGTTGTAGTACCACACACTTGGGACATATATCTCACCTGCTGCTGTTCCTGACCTCTGGGAGGCCAGCATCAGATTGTGTTCAGAAATGTGGGCCTTCTCAAGCTCCCAATTTTAGTGTCCACACAGGGTTGCTGTGTGCTCTGGGGTCCCTGGGATGCACAAATGGCAGCAGCTTCTCCAGCGCTGCCTTGTCTTTATTTAATTTATAAACATGAATAAATGTGTTTTTTGTTTAAGTTCATACTTGACTATGTGTATTTTTAAATTAACAAAATCCAGCTTTGGAGTAAGCAGATACATTTGACTGACAATAAAAGGCACAGATATCACCCCCCCAAAAGAATAACTAAATATGATTAGCACGAAAACATGGTGGGAAATTTAAATAATATAGATTCCAGAATTAAATGGGAGATCGCTATCAAAACATTGAGAAATTAGAATTAACATAATTTTGAAAAATCTAACCATTTAAATTATTCCTAAAAACTTGCACGATATAATACACATAAATCTTATAAAGAGCAGCATGAAAAAGGTTAAAAATAAGGCACAACTCTGTGTGAATATCAGCAGCAAAAGAAGGTCACTCGTTTCGATTAATGTAACATTCTAACGAAGATTTCAATGCAGAACATTTAAACGATTAAATATTTATGAGCGTGACGAATGTGCTCTCTCCATTATGAAGGCTTGTTTTACCAGAAGATGCGCTCCCGTCTCATAGTTGCTTGTGAGCATGCACGCTTTTGGAAGAGTCGTAAAAGCATACACACGAACCATTTTCTCGTCACAAAACAGGCTGACGAGAAACACGACGAGGAAATCTGGAATCCTGACGAGAAAATAGAGAGCAGGTTCTCTATTTTCTCGTCGAGATTCTCGGCAAGTTTCTCGTCGTAAAACCATACACACGAACGTTTTTCTAGACAAAAAAACTCTCGCGGCACTTTTCTTGACTGTTTTGGACGAGAAAATCGGTCGTGTGTACGAGGCTTCAGTGTGCTATTCTGTTCTAAACCAATTTTGCTGTTCCATATTTTCAATCCTTGAGTTTAGGGACAGAGAAGGACACTCGTGGCAATTATCAGTGTGCTATTCTGTGCTAAATCTTGTTTGTAGGGAGGGACAGAGTAGGACAGTGAGGGAAAGTGTCAGTGTGCTATTCTGTTCTAAACCAATTTTGCTGTTCCATATTTTCAATCCTTGAGTTTAGGGACAGAGAAGGACACTCGTGGCAATTATCAGTGTGCTATTCTGTGCTAAATCTTGTTTGTAGGGAGGGACAGAGTAGGACAGTGAGGGAAAGTGTCAGTGTGCTATTCTGTTCTAAACCAATTTTGCTGTTCCATATTTTCAATCCTTGAGTTTAGGGACAGAGAAGGACACTCGTGGCAATTATCAGTGTGCTATTCTGTGCTAAATCTTGTTTGTAGGGAGGGACAGAGTAGGACAGTGAGGGAAAGTGTCAGTGTGCTATTCTGTTCTAAACCAATTTTGCTGTTCCATATTTTCAATCCTTGAGTTTAGGGACAGAGAAGGACACTCGTGGCAATTATCAGTGTGCTATTCTGTGCTAAATCTTGTTTGTAGGGAGGGACAGAGTAGGACAGTGAGGGAAAGTGTCAGTGTGCTATTCTGTTCTAAACCAATTTTGCTGTTCCATATTTTCAATCCTTGAGTTTAGGGACAGAGAAGGACACTCGTGGAAATTATCAGTGTGCTATTCTGTGCTAAATCTTGTTTGTAGGGAGGGACAGAGTAGGACAGTGAGGGAAATTGTCAGTGTGCTATTATGTTCTAAACCAATTTTGCTGTTCCATATTTTCAATCCTTGAGTTTAGGAACAGAGAAGGACACTCGTGGCAATTATCAGTGTGCTATTCTGTGCTAAATCTTGTTTGTAGGGAGGGACAGAGTAGGACAGTGAGGGAAAGTGTCAGTGTGCTATTCTGTTCTAAACCAATTTTGCTGTTCCATATTTTCAATCCTTGAGTTTAGGGACAGAGAAGGACACTCGTGGAAATTATCAGTGTGCTATTCTGTGCTAAATCTTGTTTGTAGGGAGGGACAGAGTAGGACAGTGAGGGAAAGTGTCAGTGTGCTATTCTGTTCTAAACCAATTTTGCTGTTCCATATTTTCAATCCTTGAGTTTAGGGACAGAGAAGGACACTCGTGGCAATTATCAGTGTGCTATTCTGTGCTAAATCTTGTTTGTAGGGAGGGACAGAGTAGGACAGTGAGGGAAAGTGTCAGTGTGCTATTCTGTTCTAAACCAATTTTGCTGTTCCATATTTTCAATCCTTGAGTTTAGGGACAGAGAAGGACACTCGTGGAAATTATCAGTGTGCTATTCTGTGCTAAATCTTGTTTGTAGGGAGGGACAGAGTAGGACAGTGAGGGAAAGTGTCAGTGTGCTATTCTGTTCTAAACCAATTTTGCTGTTCCATATTTTCAATCCTTGAGTTTAGGGACAGAGAAGGACACTCGTGGCAATTATCAGTGTGCTATTCTGTGCTAAATCTTGTTTGTAGGGAGGGACAGAGTAGGACAGTGAGGGAAAGTGTCAGTGTGCTATTCTGTTCTAAACCAATTTTGCTGTTCCATATTTTCAATCCTTGAGTTTAGGGACAGAGAAGGACACTCGTGGAAATTATCAGTGTGCTATTCTGTGCTAAATCTTGTTTGTAGGGAGGGACAGAGTAGGACAGTGAGGGAAAGTGTCAGTGTGCTATTCTGTTCTAAACCAATTTTGCTGTTCAATATTTTCAATCCTTGAGTTTAGGGACAGAGAAGGACACTCGTGGCAATTATCAGTGTGCTATTCTGTGCTAAATCTTGTTTGTAGGGAGGGACAGAGTAGGACAGTGAGGGAAAGTGTCAGTGTGCTATTCTGTTCTAAACCAATTTTGCTGTTCCATATTTTCAATCCTTGAGTTTAGGGACAGAGAAGGACACTCGTGGAAATTATCAGTGTGCTATTCTGTGCTAAATCTTGTTTGTAGGGAGGGACAGAGTAGGACAGTGAGGGGAAGTGTCAGTGTGCTATTCTGTTCTAAACCAATTTTGCTGTTCCATATTTTCAATCCTTGAGTTTAGGGACAGAGAAGAACACTTGTGGAAATTATCAGTGTGCTATTCTGTGCTGAATCTTGTTTGTAGGGAGGGACAGAGTAGGACAGTGAGGGAAAGTGTCAGTGTGCTATTCTGTTCTAAACCAATTTTGCTGTTCCATATTTTCAATCCTTGAGTTTAGGGACAGAGAAGGACACTCGTGGCAATTATCAGTGTGCTATTCTGTGCTAAATCTTGTTTGTAGGGAGGGACAGAGTAGGACAGTGAGGGAAAGTGTCAGTGTGCTATTCTGTTCTAAACCAATTTTGCTGTTCCATATTTTCAATCCTTGAGTTTAGGGACAGAGAAGGACACTCGTGGCAATTATCAGTGTGCTATTATGTGCTAAATCTTGTTTGTAGGGAGGGACAGAGTAGGACAGTGAGGGAAAGTGTCCTATTCTGTTCTAAACCAATTTTGCTGAACCATATTTTCAATCCTTGAGTTTAGGGACAGAGAGGTACAGTGAGTGAAACTGACAGTGTGCTATTCTGTTCTAAACCAATTTTGCTGTTCCATATTTCAAATCCTTGAGTTTAGGGACAGAGAAGGATAGGCAGGGGACAGTGTCAGTGTCATTGTTGCTAAGCCTCCTGCACAGTATACACCTGAAGGTAGCCCTTATTGCTCTTTTTCCCATCTCCCTGCAGGCCATCCATTAAAATGTCTGGAAGGCAAACAAGGAGAGGCAGACAGTCAGGAGGCAAAAAAAGAGGGCAAGCAGGCTCTGTGTCTGGGGGCAACAGTGCTGGTCGTGGACGCGGTGAATTGTCATCAGCACATGGCCATGGGACACGCTTGTCCTTCTTTTCGGCAGCTCAACATGTTGAGCCACATCATGCCGAAGACTTGGTAGAGTGGATGACCAAGCCCACCTCATCCTCCTCATCCTCTCTCACCCAGGCTCAGGGTACTGGCAAAGCAGCTGCCAAAGCGTCCTCTTCTCTGGTATCATTATCTTCATTAGTCAATCCTTCCCTAGACCCACCATGTCCTCCTCCTGAGGAGTCCCCCGAACTGTTTGAGCACAGTGTTGGGTACATGCTCCAGGAGGATGCCCAGCGTTTGGAAGGATCTGATGATGATACCCAGCTAGAGGAAGGCAGCAGCGTGAGAGCAGAGAGAGGGGATGCTCAAGAAGGACACCAATCTGGCAGTCATGCTCCAGCAGCTGCAGCATACTGCCAGATTGGCTCCAGTGATGAGGAGGGAGGGGATGATGAGGTCACTGACTCCACGTGGGTGCCTAATAGGAGAGAGGAGGAGGAGGAGGAGGATGAGGAGGAGGCACATCTCCAACGAGGCAGGATGCCCTTGAGTGGCCAGCGTATGGGCAGCACACCAACGGAATCACACCGCAGAGCTCCGCCTGTGCAGGGCGCTGCCTCTGCCCGTCATTCAAAAAGTTCTTTGGTGTGGGCCTTTTTTGAGGCGAGTGCATCAGATCGCACAGCTGCTGTTTGCAACACATGTCTCAAGCGTATATCGCGTGGCCAAAACATCAGCCGCTTGGGCACCACATGCTTGATCAGACATATGTTGACCTGCCATGCAGCTCGTTGGCAAGCCTACCTTAAAGACCCACACCAAAGAACAAAGCTGACCTCTTCTTGCACCGCATCAGCTGGGATCTCCAACCCCACTATACCTTCACTCCTCTCTGAAACCTGCTCTGAGAGGAATGAAGGTGTAGAATTAGGTGTGTCACAGCCAAGTACTTGCGGGCACTCTGCTAGCAGTACACCAACGTCCGATTCTAGCAGGCAAATTTCCCTGCCCCAGCTGCTGGACCGTCGAAAGAAGTTCACTCCCAGCCATCCACATGCCCAGCGGTTGAATGCTAGCTTGGCTAAATTGCTAGCGCTTCAACTGCTGCCTTTTCAGTTGGTAGACTGGGCCCCCTTCCGTGAGTTTGTGCAATGTGCGGTTCCTCAGTGGCAGGTTCCCAAACGCCACTTTTTTGCACGGAAGGCGATTCCGGCTTTCTACAGGCATGTGGAAGGCAATGTCTTGGCCTCCCTGGACAGGGCGGTCAGCGGTAAGGTGCATATTACTGCTGACTCATGGTCCAGCAGGCATGGACAGGGACGTTACCTTTCTTTCACGGCCCATTGGGTCACTCTTTTGGCAGCTGGGAAGGATGCAGGACAAGGTGCAGTAGTGTTGGAGGTTGTTCCACCGCCACGCCTCCAAAATGCTACTACTGGTTGTGACACACCTCTCTCCTCCACCCCCTCCTCTTCTTCTTCCTCCATGGCCTCTTCCTGTGGTTTGTCCTCGGAACCAGCGGTGCTCCGTAGGCGTTCAAGGGGCTACGCAAGTACGCAGGCAAAAAGATGCCATGCCGTGCTTGCGCTGGTGTGTTTGGGTGACAGGAGCCACACTGGGGCAGAGGTCCTGTCTGCTCTGCAGGGGCAGGCCGAGAGGTGGTTGACGCCACGCCAGCTTAAGCCAGGAATGGTGGTTTGCGACAATGGCACCAACCTCCTCTCCGCCCTCCGACAGGGACAACTGACCCATGTGCCCTGTATGGCTCACGTCCTTAACCTGGTGGTGCAGCGGTTCTTGGGCAGGTACCCGGGCTTACAGGATGTCCTGAGGCAGGCCAGGAAAGTCTGTGTGCATTTCCGCAGATCTTATAATGCCAGTGCTCGCCTGGCTGAGCTGCAAAAGGAGTTGAACCTGCCCAAGAACCGCCTTATATGTGACATGCCCACCAGGTGGAACTCAACGTTGGCCATGCTGCAGCGGCTGCACACACAGCAGAGGGCCATCAATGAGTACCTGTGCGACTACGGCACCAGGACAGGGTCAGGGGAGCTCGGTTTTTTTTCACCACGCCAGTGGGGCATGATCAGGGATGCATGCACTGTCCTGGCACCATTTGAGGAGGCCACGAGGATGGTGAGCAGTGACAGTGCATGCATCAGTGACACTGTACCTCTTGTCCACCTGTTGGAGCACACGCTGCGTGGAATAATGGACAGGGCACTTGAGGCAGAACAGAGGCAGGAAGAGGAGGACTTCCTTGCCTCTCAAGGCCCCCCTTACCCAGACAGTGTTCCTTCTGTCCCACCCATCGCACAGGAAGAGGAGGAGGAGGAGGAGGAGAATTGTGTCAGCATGGAGGTGGAGGCTGGCACTCAGCATCATCAGCAGCAGTCTTTTAGGGATGATTTACAGTCCCAAGAAACCAGTGGACTTGTACGTGGCTGGGAGGAGGTGGCTGCGGATCATGTCGTCCTTAGTGACCCAGAGGACTCCGGACTGAATGCCTCAGCTAACCTACGCTGCATGGCCTCCCTGATCCTGCAAAGTCTGCGGAAGGATCCTCGTGTTCTTCGGATCAAGGAGAGGGACCATTACTGGCTGGCCACTCTCCTTGATCCACGGTACAAGGGTAAGGTTGCGGACCTTATCGTACCGTCGCAGAGGGAGCAGAGGATGAGACAACTCCGGGAGGCCTTGCAGAAAGGTCTGTGCAACGCGTTCCCAGAGACTGGGAGGTTACAAACTCCTGGTCCTGGACAACGAGTTGCTGAGGCTTCGGGCAGTCAAAGAAGGAGCGGTGGGGAAGGTGGCCGTCTGACCGATGCGTTCAGACAATTCTTTAGTCCGCAGCCCCAAAGTATGATCGGTTCCAGCAACCATCGCCAGCGTCTGATATACATGGTCCAGGAATACCTAGGGGCAAGGTCAGACTTGGACACCTTCCCCACCGAAAATCCTCTGGCTTACTGGGTCTTGAGGATGGATCACTGGCCAGAGCTTGCACAGTATGCAATTGAGCTACTGGCCTGTCCTGCATCCAGCGTTCTTTCAGAACGCACATTCAGTGCTGCTGGAGGATTTGTCACGGATCACAGGGTGCGCCTGTCCACCGACTCAGTTGATCGACTGACTTTCATCAAGATGAACCAGTCTTGGATCACCACCAGCTACCACACACCAGATGCTGATATAACAGACTAATTGATTTTAAAATGTCACATCCCTTCAAGACTGATGCTGATGCTGAGTGCCTGTGCTGTTATGTTGACTGGCTATCCTCCTCCTCCTCCTCAATGATACGATTAATGATGATAGCTTGGAAGATCATTTTGGTTTATGGGTGACGCCACCAGTGGCTAAGGCCCAATTTTTCAGCCCCTGTTTAACAGGGGCATGTAATTAAAATTTTTGATGCAATACTTTGCAACAGGCCTCATTGCTGTGCTCCAAGTACAGTATCTGTGAGGGGTTGCAGTGTTGTGCCACCAGTGCCTAAGGCCCAATTTTTCAGCCCCTGTTCAACAGGGGCATGCAATTATAATTATTGATCTAATAATTCACAGCAGGGCCCATTGCTGCGCCCACCAAGAGTAACTGTCAGGCCTTACAGTGTTGTGGCACCAGCACCACCATCACCACCACCACCAAAGGCCCAATTTTTCAGCCCCTCTTCAACAGGGGCATGCAATTATAATTATTGATCGAATAATTCACAGCAGGACCCATTGCTGCGCCCACCAAGAGTAACTGTCAGGCCTTACAGTGTTGTGGCACCAGCACCACCATCACCACCACCACCACCACCACCACCAAAGGCCCAATTTTTCAGCCCCTATTCAACAGGGGCATGCAATTATAATTATTGATCTAATAATTCACAGCAGGGCCCATTGCTGCGCCCACCAAGAGTAACTGTCAGGCCTTACAGTGTTGTGGCACCAGCACCACCATCAAAGGCCCAATTTTTACTACCACTGATCAACAATTATATGTTATTACAATTCCTGATATAATAGTTGACAGCAGGGCGTTCCAGCACCCACCAAGAATAACTGTGAGTGCTTTCAGTGTTGTGCCAACACCAACACCTAAGGGGCCAATTTCTGCAGAGTATATACGGCAGGTCCCTACTAGGGATGAGCTTCGTGTTCGAGTCGAACATACGTTCGACTCGAACATCGGCTGTTCGATCGTTCGACGAAGATCGAACGATTTGGGCATTTCGCGCCAAATTCGAGTGACGCGAACGGCCCACAATGCACTACGCCATCGCAGTGTCATCCAGGCGCTGTGATTGGCCAAGCATGCACTGTGACCCCGCATGCTTGGCCAATCACAGCGCCGGCAGCGAGGAGAGCAATGATTGGCCACAGGCAGGATGCCTGTGGCCAAATATTGCTGAGGGTGTTTAGTACACGCCCCACACTATAAAAGGCCGCCAGCACGGCGGCCTAGTGTAGTGTGTTCCGGAGCAGGGAAAGAGCAGCATAGGCAGGGACAGTGACATTTATTTCTTTCTTGCTTAACCTGGATTCCTTTAGTTTAGGGAAAGAGAAGGATAGGTAGGGAGAGTGTCAGTGTGTTTTACTGTGCGAATCCTTGTTTCTAGGGACAAAGAAGGAAAGTGAGGGGAATTCTCCTTGTGCTATAGTGTGCTTTAAAAAAACATTTTTTCTAGGGACAGAAAACTCTAGGTAGGGAGAGTGTCAGTTTCTTTCACTGTGCGAGTCCTTCTTTCTAGGGACAAAGAAGGAAAGTGAGGGGAATTCTCCTTGTGCTATAGTGTGCTTTTAAAAAACATTTTTTCTAGGGACAGAAAACTCTAGGTAGGGAGAGTGTCAGTTTCTTTCACTGTGCGAGTCCTTGTTTCTAGGGACAGGGAAGGACGTGAGTGAATTCTCCTTGTGCTATAGTGTGCTTTAAAAAAACATTTTTTCTAGGGACAGAAAACTCTAGGTAGGGAGAGTGTCAGTTTCTTTCACTGTGCGAGTCCTTGTTTCTAGGGACAGGGAAGGACAGTGAGTGAATTCTCCTTGTGCTATAGTGTGCTTTAAAAAACATTTTTTCTAGGGACAGAAAACTCTAGGTAGGGAGAGTGTCAGTTTCTTTCACTGTGCGAGTCCTTGTTTCTAGGGACAGGGAAGGACAGTGAGTGAATTCTCCTTGTGCTATAGTGTGCTTTAAAAAAACATTTTTTCTAGGGACAGAAAACTCTAGGTAGGGAGAGTGGCAGTTTCTTTCACTGTGCGAGTCCTTGTTTCTAGGGACAAAGAAGGAAAGTGACGGGAATTCTCCTTGTGCTATAGTGTGCTTTTAAAAAAAAAAATTCTAGGGATAGAAAACTCTAGGTAGGGAGAGTGTCAGTTTCTTTCACTGTGCGAGTCCTTGTTTCTAGGGACAGGGAAGGACAGTGAGTGAATTCTCCTTGTGCTATAGTGTGCTTTAAAAAAACATTTTTTCTAGGGACAGAAAACTCTAGGTAGGGAGAGTGTCAGTTTCTTTCACTGTGCGAGTCCTTGTTTCTAGGGACAGGGAAGGACAGTGAGTGAATTCTCCTTGTGCTATAGTGTGCTTTAAAAAAACATTTTTTCTAGGGACAGAAAACTCTAGGTAGGGAGAGTGTCAGTTTCTTTCACTGTGCGAGTCCTTGTTTCTAGGGACAGGGAAGGACAGTGAGTGAATTCTCCTTGTGCTATAGTGTGCTTTAAAAAAACATTTTTTCTAGGGACAGAAAACTCTAGGTAGGGAGAGTGTCAGTTTCTTTCACTGTGCGAGTCCTTGTTTCTAGGGACAGGGAAGGACAGTGAGTGAATTCTCCTTGTGCTATAGTGTGCTTTAAAAAACATTTTTTCTAGGGACAGAAAACTCTAGGTAGGGAGAGTGTCAGTTTCTTTCACTGTGCGAGTCCTTGTTTCTAGGGACAGGGAAGGACAGTGAGTGAATTCTCCTTGTGCTATAGTGTGCTTTAAAAAAACATTTTTTCTAGGGACAGAAAACTCTAGGTAGGTTGAGTGTCAGTTTCTTTCACTGTGCGAGTCCTTGTTTCTAGGGACAGGGAAGGACAGTGAGTGAATTCTCCTTGTGCTATAGTGTGCTTTAAAAAAACATTTTTTCTAGGGACAGAAAACTCTAGGTAGGGAGAGTGTCAGTTTCTTTCACTGTGCGTTGTCCTTGTTTCTAGGGACAGGGAAGGACAGTGAGTGAATTCTCCTTGTGCTATAGTGTGCTTTAAAAAAACATTTTTTCTAGGGACAGAAAACTCTAGGTAGGGAGAGTGTCAGTTTCTTTCACTGTGCGAGTCCTTGTTTCTAGGGACAAAGAAGGAAAGTGAGGGGAATTCTCCTTGTGCTATAGTGTGCTTTAAAAAAACATTTTTTCTAGGGACAGAAAACTCTAGGTAGGGAGAGTGTCAGTTTCTTTCACTGTGCGAGTCCTTGTTTCTAGGGACAGGGAAGGACAGTGAGTGAATTCTCCTTGTGCTATAGTGTGCTTTAAAAAAACATTTTTTCTAGGGACAGAAAACTCTAGGTAGGGAGAGTGTCAGTTTCTTTCACTGTGCGAGTCCTTGTTTCTAGGGACAAAGAAGGAAAGTGAGGGGAATTCTCCTTGTGCTATAGTGTGCTTTTAAAAAACTTTTTTTCTAGGGACAGAAAACTCTAGGTAGGGAGAGTGTCAGTTTCTTTCACTGTGCGAGTCCTTGTTTCTAGGGACAAAGAAGGAAAGTGAGGGGAATTCTCCTTGTGCTATAGTGTGCTTTTAAAAAACATTTTTTCTAGGGACAGAAAACTCTAGGTAGGGAGAGTGTCAGTTTCTTTCACTGTGCGAGTCCTTGTTTCTAGGGACAAAGAAGGAAAGTGAGGGGAATTCTCCTTGTGCTATAGTGTGCTAAAGCATTCCTCATCAACCATCTTTGAAATCCTTGTTTTTTGGACAGTCAGGGAAATTGTCGTTGTGCTATTCTGTGCAAAAGCAATCATCCTCAACCATATTTAGAAATCCTTAAGTAAAGGGACAGAGAAGGACACCTGAAGGTAGCCCTTATTGCTTTTTTCCCATCTCCCTGCAGGCCATCTATTAGAATGTCTGGAAGGCAAACAAGGAGAGGCAGACAGTCAGGAGGCAATAAAAGAGGGCAAGCAGGCTCTGTGTCTGGGGGCAACAGTGCTGGTCGTGGACGCGGTGCATTGTCATCAGCACATGGCCATGGGACACGCTTGTCCTTCTTTTCGGCAGCTGGACATGTTGAGCCACATCATGCCGAAGACTTGGTAGAGTGGATGACCAAGCCCTCCTCCTCCTCCTCATCCTCTCTCACCCAGGCTCAGGGTACTGGCAAAGCAGCTGCCAAAGCGTCCTCTTCCCTGGTATCAATGTCAGACTCATCATCAGTCACTCCTTCCCTAGACCCACCATGTCCTCCTCCTGAGGAGTCCCCCGAACTGTTTGAGCACAGTGTTGGGTACATGCTCCAGGAGGATGCCCAGCGTTTCGAAGGGTCTGATGATGAAACCCAGCTACAGGAAGGCAGTAGGGTGAGAGCAGACAGAGGGGATGCTCAAGAAGGACACCAATCTGGCAGTCATGTTCCAGCAGCTGCAGCATACTGCCAGATTGGCTCCAGTGATGAGGAGGGAGGGGATGATGAGGTCACTGACTCCACGTGGGTGCCTAATAGGAGAGAGGAGGAGGAGGAGGATGAGGAGGAGGCACATCTCCAACGAGGCAGGATGCCCTTTGGTGGCCAGCGTAAGGGCAGTACACCGACGGAATCACACCGCAGAGCTCCGCCTGTGCAGGGCGCTGCCTCTGCCCGTCATTCAAAAAGTTCCTTGGTGTGGGCCTTTTTTGAGGCTAGTGCATCAGATCGCACAGCTGCTGTTTGCAACATATGTCTCAAGCATATATCGCGTGGCCAAAACATCAGCCGCTTGGGTACCACATGCCTGACCAGACATATGTTGACCTGCCATGCAGCTCGTTGGCAAGCCTACCTCAAAGACCCACACCAAAGAACAAAGCGGACCTCTCCTTGCACCGCATCAGCTGGGATCTCCAACCCCACTATAACTTCAGTCCTCTCTGAAACATGCACTGAGAGGAATGAAGGTGTAGAATTAGGTGTGTCACAGCCAAGTACTTGCGGCCACTCTGCTAGCAGTACACCGACGTCCGATTCTAGCAGGCAAATTTCCCTGCCCCAGCTGCTGGACCGTCGAAAGAAGTTCACTCCCAGCCATCCACATGCCCAGTGGTTGAATGCTAGCTTGGCTAAATTGCTAGCGCTTCAACTGCTGCCTTTTCAGTTGGTAGACTCGGCCCCCTTCCGTGAGTTTGTGCAATGTGCGGTTCCTCAGTGGCAGGTTCCCAAACGCCACTTTTTCTCACGGAAGGCTATTCCGGCTCTCTACCGGCATGTGGAAGGCAATGTCTTGGCCTCGCTGGACAGGGCGGTCAGCGGTAAGGTGCATATTACCGCTGACTCATGGTCCAGCAGGCATGGACAGGGACGTTACCTTTCTTTCACGGCCCATTGGGTCACTCTTTTGGCAGCTGGGAAGGATGCAGGACAAGGTGCAGTAGTGTTGGAGGTTGTTCCACCACCACGCCTCCAAAATGCTACTACTGGTTGTGACACACCTCTCTCCTCCACCCCCTCCTCTTCTTCTTCCTCCATGGCCTCTTCCTGTGGTTTGTCCTATGAACCAGCGGTGCTCCGTAGCCGTTCACGGGGCTACGCAAGTACGCAGGCAAAAAGATGCCATGCCGTGCTTGCGCTGGTGTGTTTGGGGGACAGAAGCCACACTGGGGCAGAGGTCCTGTCTGCTCTGCAGGGCCAGGCCGAGAGGTGGTTGACGCCACGCCAGCTTAAGCCAGGAATGGTGGTTTGCGACAATGGCACCAACCTCCTCTCCGCCCTTCGACAGGGACAACTGACCCATGTGCCCTGTGTGGCTCACGTCCTTAACCTGGTGGTGCAGCGGTTCTTGGGCAGGTACCCGGGCTTACAGGATGTCCTGAGGCAGGCCAGGAAAGTCTGTGTGCATTTCCGCAGATCTTATAATGCCAGTGCTCGCCTGGCTGAGCTGCAAAAGGAGTTGAACCTGCCCAAGAACCGCCTTATATGTGACATGCCCACCAGGTGGAACTCAACGTTGGCCATGCTGCAGCGGCTGCACACGCAGCAGAGGGCCATCAATGAGTACCTGTGCGACTACGGCACCAGGACAGGGTCAGGGGAGCTTGGTTTTTTTTCTCCACGCCAGTGGGGCATGATCAGGGATGCATGCACTGTCCTGGCACCATTTGAGGAGGCCACGAGGATGGTGAGCAGTGACAGTGCATGCATCAGTGACACTGTACCTCTTGTCCACCTGTTGGAGCACACGCTGCGTGGAATAATGGACAGGGCACTTGAGGCAGAACAGAGGCAGGAAGAGGAGGACTTCCTTGCCTCTCAAGGCCCCCTTTACCCAGACAGTGTTCCTTCTGTCCCACCCATCGCACAGGAAGAGGAGGAGGAGGAGGAGGAGGAGGATTGTGTCAGCATGGAGGTGGAGGCTGGCACTCAGCAACATCAGCAGCAGTCTTTTAGGGATGATTTACAGTCCCAAGAAACCAGTGGACTTGTACGTGGCTGGGAGGAGGTGACTGCGGATCATGTCGTCCTTAGTGACCCAGAGGACTCCGGAGCGAATGCCTCAGCAAACCTACGCTGCATGGCCTCCCTGATCCTGCAAAGTCTGCGGAAGGATCCTCGTATTCTTCGGATCAAGGAGAGGGACCATTACTGGCTGGCCACTCTCCTTGATCCACGGTACAAGGGTAAGGTTGCGGACCTTATGTTACCGTCACAGAGGGAGCAGAGGATGAGACAACTCCGGGAGGCCTTGCAGAAAGGTCTGTGCAACGCGTTCCCAGAGACTGGGAGGTTACAAACTCCTGGTCCTGGACAACGAGTTGCTGAGGCTTCGGCCAGTCAAAGAAGGAGCGGTGGGGAAGGTGGCCGTCTGACCGATGCGTTCAGACAATTCTTTAGTCCGCAGCCCCAAAGTATGATCGGTTCCAGCAACCATCGCCAGCGTCTGATAAACATGGTGCAGGAATATCTAGGGGCAAGGTCAGACTTGGACACCTTCCCCACCGAAAATCCTCTGGCTTACTGGGTCTTGAGGATGGATCACTGGCCAGAGCTTGCACAGTATGCAATTGAGCTACTGGCCTGTCCTGCATCCAGCGTTCTTTCGGAACGCACATTCAGTGCTGCTGGAGGATTTGTCACGGATCACAGGGTGCGCCTGTCCACCGACTCGGTTGATCGACTGACTTTCATCAAGATGAACCAGTCTTGGATCACCACCAGCTACCACACACCTGATGCTGATATAACTGACTAATTGATTTTAACATGTCACATCCCTTCAAGACTGATGCTGATGCTGAGTGCCTGTGCTGTTATGTTGACTGGCTATCCTCCTCCTCCGAGTCCTCAATGATACGATTGATGATGATAGCTTGGAAGATCATTTTTGTTTATGGGTGCCGCCACCAGTGGCTAAGGCCCAATTTTTCAGCCCCTGTTTTACAGGGGCGTGTAATTACATTTTTTTTAGCAATAATTTGCCATAGGGCTCATTGCTGTGCTCCAAGTACAGTATCTGTGAGGGGTTGGAGTGTTGTGGCACCAGTGCCTAAGGCCCAATTTTTCAGCCCCTGTTTAACAGGGGCGTGTCATTACAATTTTTGAAGCAATACTTTGCAACAGGGCTCATTGCTGTGCTCCAAGTACAGTATCTGTGAGGGGTTGGAGTGTTGTGGCACCAGTGCCTAAGGCCCAATTTTTCAGCCCCTGTTTAACAGGGGCGTGTCATTACAATTTTTGAAGCAATACTTTGCAACAGGGCTCATTGCTGTGCTCCAAGTACAGTATCTGTGAGGGGTTGTAGTGTTGTGCCACCAGTGCCTAAGGCCCAATTTTTCAGCCCCTGTATAACAGGGGCGTGTCATTACAATTTTTGAAGCAATACTTTGCAACAGGGCTCATTGCTGTGCTCCAAGTACAGTATCTGTGAGGGGTTGTAGTGTTGTGCCACCAGTGCCTAAGGCCCAATTTTTCAGCCCCTGTTTAACAGGGGCGTGTCATTACAATTTTTGAAGCAATACTTTGCAACAGGGCTCATTGCTGTGCTCCAAGTACAGTATCTGTGAGGGGTTGTAGTGTTGTGCCACCAGTGCCTAAGGCCCAATTTTTCAGCCACCGTTCAACAGGGGCATGCAATTACAATTCTTGATGTAATAATTCACAGCAGGGCCCATTGCTGCACCCACCAAGAGTAACTCTGAGGGCTTACAGTGTTGTGGCAACGCCACCACCACCACCACCACGAAAGGCCCAATTTTTCAGCCCCTGTTCAAAAGGGGCATGTAATTACAATTCTTGATCTAATAATTCACAGCAGGGCCCATTCCTGCACCCACCAAGAGTAACTCTGAGGGCTTACAGTGTTGTGGCAACGCCACCACCACCACCACCACGAAAGGCCCAATTTTTCAGCCCCTGTTCAAAAGGGGCATGTAATTACAATTCTTGATCTAATAATTCACAGCAGGGCCCATTCCTGCACCCACCAAGAGTAACTCTGAGGGCTTACAGTGTTGTGGCAACGCCACCACCACCACCACCACGAAAGGCCCAATTTTTCAGCCCCTGTTCAAAAGGGGCATGTAATTACAATTCTTGATCTAATAATTCACAGCAGGGCCCATTCCTGCACCCACCAAGAGTAACTCTGAGGGCTTACAGTGTTGTGGCAACACCACCACCACCACCACCACCACGAAAGGCCCAATTTTTCAGCCCCTGTTCAACAGGGGCATGCAATTACAATTCTTGATCTAATAATTCACAGCAGGGCCCATTGCTGCACCCACCAAGAGTAACTGTCAGGGCTTACAGTGTTGTGGCACCAGCACCACCATCAAAGGCCCAATTTTTACTACCACTGTTCAACAATTATATGTAATTAAAATTCCTGATATAATAGTTGACAGCAGGGCGTTCCAGCACCAACCAAGAGTAACTGTGAGTGCTTACAGTGTTGTGCCAACACCAACAACTAAGGGGCCTATTTCTTCAGAGTATATACGGCAGGTCCCTACTTTCAAACATCCAACTTACAAACGACTCCTACTTGCAAACGCAAGAAGACAACAGGAAGTGAGAGGAAATCTACCACTAGGAAGGAAAATTCTCTCCTGTAAGAATAAATATGGGAGAAAGGTGTCTCCTCTGTACTGATGCTTTATCAGCAATCCTTGTTTCAAGAAAAACACCACATTTCAAAAACAGTTGTCATTGGGACGGAAAGTGAGGTGAAATGTTCTGAACAGGGGCACAGACAGCAAAACAAATGTTACAGGGGTGATAACCCTTACCTATGTTTTCCAAAAAGTTTAAAAATAGATTTTTGGGCTGGAGCTACACTTCAACAATGTACCTGTTCAAAATTACAAACAGATTCTACATAAGAACAAACCTACAGTCCCTGTCTTGTATGCACCGCCTGTATACGGCTGTTCAGAGTATATAGGGCCTTTTTTATTTTATGTGCGGGGTTCCCCTTAATATCCATACAAGACCCAAAGGGGCTGGTAATGGGCTGGGGTAGGGGGGGGGGGGGGTCATGGGGTAGCTATGCCATTTTTCTTAAAGATTTTCATCCATATTACCGGGACCAGACATTACATTAAAGCCGCAAGCAGTTTTAAATGGCTTTTTTTTTCCTTTAGAAGTGTCATTTTGTGCAGGGACAGTTCTAAACACGGGAAACACGTGGCACTTCACAGGCATACTTTAGACACCCCCCCAGGTACGATATTTAAAGGAATATTTGACTTTTTTTTTTCACTTTATGCATCATTAAAATGACTGCTCCCGAAAAACGACCGTTTTTAAAACTTCTTTTTGCATTGATACATGTCCCCTGGTGCAGAACCCGGGTTCCCAAACCCTTTTTAGGACAATAACATGCATAATAGTTGTTATAATTAGCACTTTAGAATTCGAACGTTCGCATCCATTGTATTTAATAGGGTTCTAATGTTCGTGCGAACTTTCGGTCCGTTCGCGGGTTCTGGTGCGAACCGAACCCGGGGGTGTTCGGCTCATCACTAGTCCCTACTTTCAAACATCCAACTTACAAACTACTACTACTTGCAAACGGAAGAAGACAACAGGAAGTGAGAGGAAATCTACCCCTTGGAAGGAAAATTCTCTCCTGTAAGAATTAATATGGGAGAAAGGTGTCTCCTCTCTACTGATGCTTTATCACCAATCCTTGTTTCAATAAAAACACCACATTTCAAAAACAGTTGTCATTGGGACGCAAAGTGAGGTGAAATGTTCTGAACAGGGGCACAGACAGCAAAAAAAATGTGACAGGGGTGATAACCGTTCCCTATGTTTTTCAAAAAGCTAAAAAAAAGGAATTTGGCATGGAGCTACACTTAAACAATGCAGCTGTTCAAAATTACAAACAGATTCTACATAAGAACAAACCTACAGTCCCTGTCTTGTATGCACCGCCTGTATACGGCTGTTCAGAGTATATAGGGCCTTTTTTATTTTGTGTGCGGGATTCCCCTAATATCCATACAAGACCCAAAGGGGCTGGTAATGGGCTGGGGTAGGGGGGGGGGGGGGGTTGATGGGGTAGCTATGCCATTTTTCATAAAGATTTTCATCCATATTACCGGGACCAGACATTGCATTAAAGCCGCAAGCAGTTTTAAATGGCTTTTTTTCCTTTAGAAATGTTATTTTGTGCAGGGACAGTTCTAAACACGGGAAACACGTGGCACTTCACAGGCATACTTTAGACACCCCCCAGGTACAATATTTAAAGGATTGATACATGTCCCCTGGTGCAGAACCCGGGTTCCCAAACTCTGTTTCGGACAATAACATGGATAATAGTCGTTATAATTAGCACTTTAGAATCCGAACGTTCGCATCCATTGTATTTAATAGGGTTCTAATGTTCGTGTGAACTTTCGTTCCGTTCGCGGGTTCTGGTGCGAACCGAACCCGGGGGTGTTCGGCTCATCACTAGCAGCCACATAGTCAGTAACATCCCTTTTCATATGAGGCCACCAGACATGACGCTGCAAGGTCTTAAGATGATGGTGACACCAGGATGACCAGATAAAACACCATCATGTGCCCAGAGGAGTACAGGTTTTCTGAGGCTAGGGGCTACGAACAGGCGACCTGGTGGTATCTTCAAGCCTTGGGGAACACAATTCTGGGTTTCTTGTAACTGTTGGGAAAGAGCCGTAGAGATCTGTGCGACAATTTTGTGAGGTGGGATTATATACTGCTCGGTAGGTTGGTCTTCTTCAGAGGTAGCAAACTGTCTGGAAAGAGCATCGGCTTTCTTGTTTTTATGCCCAGGAACATAAGAAAGAACAAAATTAAAACGGGAGAAAAACAGAGCCCATCGAGCCTGACGTGAGTTCAAACGTCTTGCATAGGGATGGGCCCGGTGCTCGATTCGAACCCATGTTCGAATCGAGCATCGGGCGTTCGCTCGCTCGTCGAGCCCAGAACTATTTGGGCCGTTCGCATCACATTCGTGTGATGCGAGCGGCCCCGCAATGCATTGCGGCCGGCGCGGCCGGCGCAGTGCATTGCTGGCTGATGATTGGCCAAGCATGCACTGTGACCCCGCATGCTTGGCCAATCACAGCGCCCGAAACTCGGAGAGCAATAATTGGCTACAGGCAGGACGCCTGTAGCCAATTACAGCTCAGGGGCTTTAGTACACGCCCCACCATTTAAAAGGCCGCCACGCCATCGGCCCCGGTCACATGAGTTCCGGCTTTAGGAGAGATTAGTCTGCTGATTCTGTCTTTGCTTGATACTGAAAGATTTGCTCTTCTTTGCTAAACCATTGGCTATTTCTTTGCTAAACCATTGCTACCTAAGTCATTGATCGTTTATTGCTGCTGATTGCACAGTTAGTGTGTTATTAGCTGCTGCTGGGGATTAGTCTGGTGCGTGCTTACTGTTAGTACAGTATTGCAGTAGTACCAACCGCAGTGCTGTTAGCACAGCATTGCACCCCAACAGCACCCATAGGACTTCTAGTGTGTTAGTGGCAGCAAACAGAGCTCCTATATTTTCTTCTCAGCAGCACCCATAGGACTTCTAGTGTGTTAGTGGCAGCAAACAGAGCTCCTATATTTTCTTCTCAGCACCACCCATAGGACTTCTAGTGTGTTAGTGGCATCACACAGAGCTCCTATATTTTCTTCTCAGCAGCACCCATAGGACTTCTAGTGTGTTAGTGGCAGCAAACAGAGCTCCTATATTTTCTTCTCAGCAGCACCCATAGGACTTCTAGTGTGTTAGTGGCAGCAAACAGAGCTCCTATATTTTCTTCTCAGCAGCACCCATAGGACTTCTAGTGTGTTAGTGGCAGCAAACAGAGCTCCTATATTTTCTTCTCAGCAGCACCCATAGGACTTCTAGTGTGTTAGTGGCATCACACAGAGCTCCTATATTTTCTTCTCAGCAGCACCCATAGGACTTCTAGTGTGTTAGTGGCAGCAAACAGAGCTCCTATATTTTCTTCTCAGCAGCACCCATAGGACTTCTAGTGTGTTAGTGGCAGCAAACAGAGCTCCTATATTTTCTTCTCAGCAGCACCCATAGGACTTCTAGTGTGTTAGTGGCATCACACAGAGCTCCTATATTTTCTTCTCAGCAGCACCCATAGGACTTCTAGTGTGTTAGTGGCAGCAAACAGAGCTCCTATATTTTCTTCTCAGCAGCACCCATAGGACTTCTAGTGTGTTAGTGGCATCACACAGAGCTCCTATATTTTCTT
The DNA here is from genome assembly GCA_029206835.1 of Rana muscosa. Taxonomy (NCBI): domain Eukaryota; kingdom Metazoa; phylum Chordata; class Amphibia; order Anura; family Ranidae; genus Rana; species Rana muscosa. The sequence goes on along the minus strand of CM055123.1, from coordinate 96,831,944 downwards.
CTCAGCAGCACCCATAGGACTTCTAGTGTGTTAGTGGCAGCAAACAGAGCTCCTATATTTTCTTCTCAGCAGCACCCATAGGACTTCTAGTGTGTTAGTGGCATCACACAGAGCTCCTATATTTTCTTCTCAGCAGCACCCATAGGACTTCTAGTGTGTTAGTGGCAGCAAACAGAGCTCCTATATTTTCTTCTCAGCAGCACCCATAGGACTTCTAATGTGTTAGTGGCATCACACAGAGTTCCTATATTTTCATCTCAGCAGCACCCATAGGACTTCTAGTGTGTTAGTGGCATCACACAGAGCTCCTATATTTTCTTCTCAGCAGCACCCATAGGACTTCTAGTGTGTTAGTGGCAGCAAACAGAGCTCCTATATTTTCTTCTCAGCAGCACCCATAGGACTTCTAGTGTGTTAGTGGCAGCAAACAGAGCTCCTATATTTTCTTCTCAGCAGCACCCATAGGACTTCTAGTGTGTTAGTGGCATCACACAGAGCTCCTATATTTTCTTCTCAGCAGCACCCATAGGACTTCTAGTGTGTTAGTGGCAGCAAACAGAGCTCCTATATTTTCTTCTCAGCAGCAACCATAGGACTTCTAGTGTGTTAGTGGCAGCAAACAGAGCTCCTATATTTTCTTCTCAGCAGCACCCATAGGACTTCTAGTGTGTTAGTGGCTGCAAACAGAGCTCCTATATTTTCTTCTCAGCAGCACCCATAGGACTTCTAGTGTGTTAGTGGCATCACACAGAGCTCCTATATTTTCTTCTCAGCAGCACCCATAGGACTTCTAGTGTGTTAGTGGCAGCAAACAGAGCTCCTATATTTTCTTCTCAGCAGCACCCATAGGACTTCTAGTGTGTTAGTGGCAGCAAACAGAGCTCCTATATTTTCTTCTCAGCAGCACCCATAGGACTTCTAGTGTGTTAGTGGCATCACACAGAGCTCCTATATTTTCTTCTCAGCAGCACCCATAGGACTTCTAGTGTGTTAGTGGCAGCAAACAGAGCTCCTATATTTTCTTCTCAGCAGCACCCATAGGACTTCTAGTGTGTTAGTGGCAGCAAACAGAGCTCCTATATTTTCTTCTCAGCAGCACCCATAGGACTTCTAGTGTGTTAGTGGCAGCAAACAGAGCTCCTATATTTTCTTCTCAGCAGCACCCATAGGACTTCTAGTGTGTTAGTGGCATCACACAGAGCTCCTATATTTTCTTCTCAGCAGCACCCATAGGACTTCTAGTGTGTTAGTGGCAGCAAACAGAGCTCCTATATTTTCTTCTCAGCAGCACCCATAGGACTTCTAGTGTGTTAGTGGCAGCAAACAGAGCTCCTATATTTTCTTCTCAGCAGCACCCATAGGACTTCTAGTGTGTTAGTGGCATCACACAGAGCTCCTATATTTTCTTCTCAGCAGCACCCATAGGACTTCTAGTGTGTTGGTGGCAGCAAACAGAGCTCCTATATTTTCTTCTCAGCAGCACCCATAGGACTTCTAGTGTGTTAGTGGCAGCAAACAGAGCTCCTATATTTTCTTCTCAGCAGCACCCATAGGACTTCTAGTGTGTTAGTGGCAGCAAACAGAGCTCCTATATTTTCTTCTCAGCAGCACCCATAGGACTTCTAGTGTGTTAGTGGCATCACACAGAGCTCCTATATTTTCTTCTCAGCAGCACCCATAGGACTTCTAGTGTGTTAGTGGCAGCAAACAGAGCTCCTATATTTTCTTCTCAGCAGCACCCATAGGACTTCTAGTGTGTTAGTGGCATCACACAGAGCTCCTATATTTTCTTCTCAGCAGCACCCATAGGACTTCTAGTGTGTTAGTGGCAGCAAACAGAGCTCCTATATTTTCTTCTCAGCAGCACCCATAGGACTTCTAATGTGTTAGTGGCATCACACAGAGTTCCTATATTTTCATCTCAGCAGCACCCATAGGACTTCTAGTGTGTTAGTGGCATCACACAGAGCTCCTATATTTTCTTCTCAGCAGCACCCATAGGACTTCTAGTGTGTTAGTGGCAGCAAACAGAGCTCCTATATTTTCTTCTCAGCAGCACCCATAGGACTTCTAGTGTGTTAGTGGCATCACACAGAGCTCCTATATTTTCTTCTCAGCAGCACCCATAGGACTTCTAGTGTGTTAGTGGCATCACACAGAGCTCCTATATTTTCTTCTCAGCAGCACCCATAGGACTTCTAGTGTGTTAGTGGCATCACACAGAGTTCCTATATTTTCATCTCAGCAGCACCCATAGGACTTCTAGTGTGTTAGTGGCATCACACAGAGCTCCTATATTTTCTTCTCAGCAGCACCCATAGGACTTCTAGTGTGTTAGTGGCAGCAAACAGAGCTCCTATATTTTCTTCTCAGCAGCACCCATAAGACTTCTAGTGTGTTAGTGGCAGCAAACAGAGCTCCTATATTTTCTTCTCAGCAGCACCCATAGGACTTCTAGTGTGTTAGTGGCATCACACAGAGCTCCTATATTTTCTTCTCAGCAGCACCCATAGGACTTCTAGTGTGTTAGTGGCAGCAAACAGAGCTCCTATATTTTCTTCTCAGCAGCACCCATAGGACTTCTAGTGTGTTAGTGGCAGCAAACAGAGCTCCTATATTTTCTTCTCAGCAGCACCCATAGGACTTCTAGTGTGTTAGTGGCAGCAAACAGAGCTCCTATATTTTCTTCTCAGCAGCACCCATAGGACTTCTAGTGTGTTAGTGGCATCACACAGAGCTCCTATATTTTCTTCTCAGCAGCACCCATAGGACTTCTAGTGTGTTAGTGGCAGCAAACAGAGCTCCTATATTTTCTTCTCAGCAGCACCCATAGGACTTCTAGTGTGTTAGTGGCATCACACAGAGCTCCTATATTTTCTTCTCAGCAGCACCCATAGGACTTCTAGTGTGTTAGTGGCAGCAAACAGAGCTCCTATATTTTCTTGTCAGCAGCACACATAGTACCTATAGTGTGTTAGTGTCAGCACCCATAGGACCTACAGTGTGTTGTGAGCACACATAGGAGTTCTATTTTTTATACTATATACACTACCGACTACAATGGCTGGAAGACCGCCAAGGAGAGGCAGAGCGTGCCGAGGCAAGAACACAGGGCAGGCAGGCTCTGTTTCTAGAGACAACAGTGCTGGCCGTGGACGTGGTCGTGCATCGTCATCAGCACGTGGCCATGGGACACGCTTGTCTTTGTTTTCGGCAGCTGGACATGTGGAGCCGCATCATGCCGAAGGCTTGGTAGAATGGATGACCAAGCCCTCCTCATCCTCCTCATCCTCTCTCACCCAGGCTCAGGGTACTGGCAGAGCAGCTGCCAACGCGTACTCAATGGCATCATCAGCCACCCCTTCCCTAGACCCACCATGTCCTCCTGAGGAGTCCCCCGAACTGTTTGAGCACAGTGTTGGGTACATGCTCCAGGAGGATGCCCAACGATTCGAAGGCTCGGATGATGATACCCAGCTTGAGGAAGTCAGTAGTGTGCGCGCAGAGAGAGGGGATGCTGAAGGACAGCAATCTGGCAGTAGTGTTCCACCAGCTGCAGCTTACTGCCAGGTTTGCTCTAGTGGTGAAGAGGGAGGGGATGATGAGGTCACTGACTCCACGTGGGTGCCTGAAGGGAGAGAGGAGGAGGAGGAGGAGGATGCAGCGTCACATGTCCAACGAGGCAGGATGCCCCCTGGAGGCCAGCTAGAGGCCAGCACAGCAACTGTACCACACCGCAGAGCTCCGCCTGTGCAGGGCGCTGCCTCTGCACGTTATCACAAAAGTTCTTTGGTGTGGGCCTTTTTTGAGACGAGTGCATCAGATCGCACCACTGCTATTTGCAATATTTGTCTCAAGCGTATCTCGCGTGGCCAAAACATCAGCCGCTTGGGCACCACAAGCATGAGCAGACATATGTCGACCTGCCATGCAGCTCGTTGGCAAGCACACATAAAAGACCCACACCAAAGAACAAAGCGGACCTCTCCTTGCTCCTCATCAGCTGGGATCTCCATCCCCACTATATCTTCAGTCCTCTCTGAAAGCTGCTCTGAGAGGACTGAAGGTGTAGAATTAGGTGTGTCACAACCAAGTACTTGCAGTACACCGACGTCCGATTGTAGCAGGCAAATTTCCCTGCCCCAGCTGCTGGACCGTCGAAAGAAGTATACTCCCAGCCATCCACATGCCCAGCGGTTGAATGCTAGCTTGGCTAAATTGCTAGCACTTCAACTGCTGCCTTTTCAGTTGATAGACTCGGCCCCCTTCCGTGAGTTTGTTCAATGTGCGGTTCCTCAGTGGCAGGTTCCCAAACGCCACTTTTTCTCACGGAAGGCGATTCCGTCTCTCTACTGGCATGTGGAAGGCAATGTCCATGCCTCGCTGGACAGGGCGGTCAGCGGTAAGGTGCATATTACCGCTGACTCATGGTCCAGCAGGCATGGACAGGGACGTTATCTTTCTTTCACGGCCCATTGGGTCACTCTATTGGCAGCTGGGAGGGATGCAGGACAAGGTGCAGTAGTGTTGGAGGTTGTTCCGCCACCACGCCTCCAAAATGCTACTACTGGTTGTGACACACCTCTCTCCTCCACCCCCTCCTCTTCTTCTTCCTCCATGTCCTCTTCGAGTGCTCTGTCCTCGGAACCAGCGGTGCTCCGTAGGCGTACAAGGGGCTACGCGAGTACGCAGGCAAAAAGATGCCATGCCGTGCTTGCGCTGGTGTGTTTGGGGGACAGGAGCCACACTGGGCCAGAGGTTCTGGCAGCTCTGCAGGGGCAGGCCGAGAGGTGGTTGACGCCACGCCAGCTTAAGCCAGGAATGGTCGTTTCTGATAATGGCACCAAGCTCCTCTCCGCCCTGCGACAGGGGCAGCTCACCCATGTGCCCTGTATGGCTCACGTCCTCAACCTGGTGGTGCAGCGGTTCTTGGGCAGGTTCCCAGGCTTACAGGATGTCCTGAGGCAGGCCAGGAAAGTCTGTGTGCATTTCCGCCGATCTTATAATGCCAGTGCTCGGCTGACTGAGCTGCAAAAGGAGCTGAACCTGCCCAAGAACCGCCTAATATGTGACATGCCCACCAGGTGGAACTCAACGTTGGCCATGCTGCAGCGACTGCACACGCAGCAGAGGGCCATCAATGAGTACCTTTGCGACTACGGCACCAGGACAGGGTCAGGGGAGCTTGGCTTTTTTTCCCCACGCCAGTGGAGCATGATCAGGGATGCATGCACTGTCCTCTCACCATTTGAGGAGGCCACGAGGATGGTGAGCAGTGACAGTGCATGCATCAGTGACACTGTACCTCTTGTCCACCTGTTGGAGCATACGCTGCGTGGGATAATGGACAGGGCACTTGAGGCAGAACAGAGGCAGGAAGAGGAGGACTTCCTTGTCTCTCAAGGCCCCCTTTATCCAGACAATGTTCCTTCTGTCCCACCCATCACACAGGAAGAGGAGGAGGAGGAGGAGGAGGAGGAGGAGGAGGATTGTGTGAGCATGGAGGTGGAGCCTGGCACTCAGCATCAGCAGCAGCAGTCTTTTAGGGATGATGTACAGTCCCAACAAACCAGTGGACTTGTACGTGGCTGGGAGGAGGTGGCTGGCGATCATGTCATCCTCAGTGACCCAGAAGACTCCGGACCGAATGCCTCAGCTAACCTACGCTGCATGGCCTCCCTGATCCTGCAAAGCCTGCGGAAGGATCCTCGTGTTCTTCGGATCAAGGAGAGTGACCATTACTGGCTGGCCACTCTCCTTGATCCACGGTACAAGGGTAAGGTTGCGGACCTTATCTTGCCGTCGCAGAGGGAGCAGAGGATGAGACATCTCAGGGAGGCCTTGCAGAAAGGTCTGTGCAACGCGTTCCCAGAAACTGGGAGGTTACAAACTCCTGGTCCTGGACGACGAGTTGCTGAGGCTTCGGTCAGTAGCAGAAGGAGCGGTGGGGAAGGTGGACGTCTGACCGATGCGTTCAGACAATTTTTTAGTCCGCAGCCCCAAGGTATGATCGGTTCCAGCAACCATCGCCAGCGTCTGATATACATGGTGCAGGAATACCTAGGGGCAAGGTCAGACTTGGACACCTTTCCCACCGAAAATCCTCTGGCTTACTGGGTCCTGAGGATGGATCACTGGCCAGAGCTTGCACAGTATGCAATTGAGCTACTGGCCTGTCCTGCATCCAGCGTTCTTTCCGAACGCACATTCAGTGCTGCTGGAGGATTTGTCACCGATCATAGGGTGCGCCTGTCCACCGACTCGGTTGATCGACTGACCTTCATAAAAATGAATCAGTCTTGGATCACCACCAGCTACCAGACACCTGAAGCGGATATAACGGAATAATTTATAATGTCACATCCCTTCAAGACTGCCTATGCTGATGCTGAGTGACTGTCCTGTTATGTTCACTGACTATCCTCTTCCTCCTCCTCAATGATCCATGCCACCACACCAGTGCCTAAGGCACAATTTTTCAGCCCCTGTATAACAGGGGCGTGTAATTACAATTTTTTAAAAAGATGCTTCGCAACAGGTGTGACTGCTGTGCTCAGAGTACAGTATCTGTGAGGGGTTGCAGTGTTGTGGCACCAGCACCAGTGCCTAAGGCACAATTTTTCAGCCCCTGTTGGGGCGTGTAATTACAATTTTTAGGCAATGCTTTGCAACAGGTCTCATTGCTGTGCTCAGAGTACAGTATCTGTGAGGGGTTGCAGTGTTGTGGCACCAGCACCAGTGCCTAAGGCACAATTTTTCAGCCCCTGTATAACAGGGGCGTGTAATTACAATTTTTTAAAAAGATGCTTCGCAACAGGTGTGACTGCTGTGCTCCAAGTACAGTATCTGTGAGGGGTTGCAGTGTTGTGGCACCAGCACCAATGCCTAAGGCACAATTTTTCAGCCCCTGTTTAACAGGGGCGTGTAATTACAAATCTTGATCTAATAGTTCACAGCAGGGCCCATTCCTGCGCCCACCAAGAGTAACTATGAGGGCCTACAGTCTTGTGGCAACACCGTCCACCACCACCACCACCACCAAAGGCCCAATTTTTCTGCCCTGTTCAACAGGTGCATGCAATTACAAATCTTGATCTAATAACTCACAGCAGGGCCCATTCCTGCACCCACCAAGAGTAACTGTGAGGGCTTACAGTCTTGTGGCAACACCGTCCACCACCACCACCACCACCACCAAAGGCCCAATTTTTCTGCCCGGTTCAACAGGTGCATGCAAGTACAAATCTTGATCTATTAACTCACAGCAGGGCCCATTCCTGTGCCCACCAGTCTTGTGGCTACACCAACATCTAATAGGGCAAATTTCTGCAGAGTATATACGGCAGGCCCCTACTTTCAAACATCCAACTTACAAACGACTCCTACTTGCAAACGGCAAGAGAAAACAGGAAGTGAGAGGAAATCTACCCCTAGGAAGGAAAATTCTATCCTGTTAGATTTAATTTGGGAAAAAGGTATCTCCTCTCTACTGATGCTTTATCACCAATCCTTGTTTCAATTAAAACCCCACTTTTCCAAAAACATTTGTCATTGGGACGGAAAGTGAGGTGACATGTTCTGAACAGATGTGCAAAGACAGCAAATGTTACAGGGGTGATAACCCCTCCCTATGTTCTCCAAAAAGCTTAAAAATTGATTTTTTTGGGATGTAGCTACACTTCATAATGTACCTGTTCAGATTCTACTTAAGAACAAACCTACAGTCCATGTCTTGTTTGCACCACCTATATACTGCTGTTCAGAGTATATAGGGTTGTAGGTATAGGGTTTTATTTTGGGTGCGGGGTCCCCCTTAGTATCCATACAAGACCCAAAGGGGCTGGGGTGGGGGGGGGGTGATGGGGTAGCCATGCCATTTTTCTCAAGGATTTTCAGCCATATGGCGGCCAGGACAAGACATGACATTAAAGCCGCAAGTGGTTTTAAATGGCTTCTTTTTTTCCTTTACAAATGTCATTTTGTGCAAGGACAGTTCTAAACACGGGAAACACATGCCACTTCACAGGCATACTTTAGACACCCCCAGGTACCATATTTAAAGGAAAATTTCACTTTTTTTTTTTTCACTTTATGCATCATTAAAATGACTGCTCCCGAAAAAACTTTAGTTTTTAAAATTTCTTTTTGCATTGATATATGTCCCCTGGGGCAGGACCCGGGTCCCCAAACCTGTTTTATGACATTAACATGCATATTGGCCGTTGTAATTAGCAATTTTGATTTCGAACGTTCGCGTCCATTATAACAAATAGGGTTCGAAAATTTGCGCGAACTTTCGGTCCGTTCGAAGGTTCTGGTGCGAACCGAACCCGGGGGTGTTCGGCTCATCCCTAGTCTTGCAGTCTGAAGGTACAGTAGGTTTTTATGGTCAGTGAGGATAGAAAAAGGTTTGGGAGCCCCTTCCAGAAGATGTCGCCATTCAGACAATGCCAATTTGATGGCCAGTAGTTCTCGATTCCCAACATCGTAATTCATCTCCGCTGGAGAAAACTTTCTAGAAAAAAATGCTACTGGATGGATTCTACCAGACTTAGGCTGTCTCTGGGAGAGCACGGCACCTGCTCCTACCTCAGAGGCATCAACCTCAACTATGTACTGGAGATCGGGATTTGGATGCTGAAGAATTGGAGCTTTGCTGAACATGTCTTTTAATTGCTGGAAAGCCAATTCTGCTTCTGAGGACCATACCTTGCAATTTGTACCTTTCTTAGTCATAGCAGTAAGGGGGGCCGCAATGGAGGCAAAACCTTTGATGAAGCGACTGTAGTAATTTGCGAACCCTAGAAAGCTTTGGAGCCCTCTTAAAGTGGTCGGTTGGGGCCACTGCAAGACAGCGGAAAGTTTTTGAGGGTCCATTTGGAAACCGGCAGCACTTATAATGTATCCAAGGAAAGGAATACGGCTTTGATGGAAACTGCATTTCTCAATCTTCGCGTGAAGATGGTTTTCTCTCAGTCGTTGCAATACCTGCTTTACATGCAAGATGTGCTCTAGATGAGTCTTGGAAAAGATTAAAATGTCGTCCAAGTAGATGATCACAAAACTGTTGCTGAAATCATGAAAAATGTCATTCATGAAACGTTGGAAGACAGCAGGGGCGTTACACAACCCAAATGGCATAACCAGATATTCAAAATGTCCATTACGAGTGTTGAATGCTGTCTTCCACTCGTCCCCGTCTTTAATTCGAATTAGATTATAAGCCCCTCGTAGGTCTAGCTTGGAGAAGATAACAGCCCCCTTAAGTACATCAAACAGTTCAAGAATGAGAGGCAAAGGGTAGGAGTCTTTTACAGTGATTTGATTTAACCCTCGATAGTCTATGCATGGTCGAAGACCCCCATCTTTTTTTTCAACAAAGAAAAAAACCTGCCCCTACTGGAGAAGAAGAGGGTCGGATAAAACCTCTTTCCAAGTTGTCTTTTACGTATTCCTCCATGGATTTTTGTTCAGGCAAAGACAGGGGATAGGTCCTTCCTTTGGGAAGAGGTGCTCCAGGAATCAATTTAATTGCACAGTCAAAAGAACGATGTGGAGGTAAAACCTCTGCCTTTTGCTTGCAAAATACGTCTGCAAACGCATAGTATTCATGAGGCAAGGTAGGTGGGATGGCCACGGAAGCCAACATACAAGCAGGAAGTCTTTTGGGTTGAGACAAACAGTTTGAATGACAGAACGACCCCCAAGAGGTTAGTTCTCCATTTTCCCAATCAAAAGAAGGGTTATGTTGTTGTAACCATGGGTAACCAAGGATAACAGGCAGAAGTGGAGAATCAATAAGAGACAAGACAACTTCCTCTTTGTGGAGTACGCCTACCTGATGGGGGATTGTTATAGTCTCAAATTTTACAATGCCATCTCCCAAGGGTTGTCCATTCACGGTGGTATTGTTCAGGGGTCTAGATTTTGGAACAAATGGGATATTATTTTTTTTAGCAAAAGTGTAGTCCAAGAATATGCCAGCAGCTCCAGAATCCACAAAAGCCTCACAGGAGACAAGTTTAGAGGGTAAATGGATAATTGCAGGAATGGTAATCTTGGTCTTGGAGGATATACCTGTAAGGTCTAAGCCAGCTCCTCCAACACTGGTTAGACCCTGCCTTTTACTGGACGGGAAGGGCAGACAGATAATAAATGTCCTTTAAGTCCACAGTATAGGCATAGGCCCAATGCACGCCTCCTTTGATTCTCAGACTCAGTTAGGTGGAGACGGCTTACATCCATGGGTTCCACAGGTGTCTGGGGTTCAACTGAGATTTCAGGTTCTGGCTGAGGTGGTGCTTGGAAGTTAGGGGCCAAACGGTAGACTGGCCGAGGAAACTTGCGAGTTCTAAGTCTCTCTTGGCACCTTTCATGATACCGGACATCCAGACGAACACAGAGCTCTATGAATTTCTCTAGGTCTTCTGGGGAATCCTTATAGACTAATTCGTCTTTGATGCGATCTGCAAGACCTTTCGGAAGGCTGCACGTAATGCCCTTGAGTCCCAAGTAGTCTCAGCAGCAAGGGTACGAAACTCAATAGCATATTGTGCCACAGACCTGGTGCCTTGTTGCATGTCCAAGAGTGAGTACTCAGCTGCAGAAGCTCTATCTGGCTTGTCAAATACAGTCTGGAGAGAAGCCAGAAATTTGTCAGCGGCTTGCAGCACAGGATCATTGCGTTCCAGATAAGGAGAGACCCAGGCCAGGGCCTTCCCCTTTAACAAGGAAATTACAAAAGTCACTTTGGCAGAAGAAGTGCTAAAGGTCCCAGGGTTGTTGCGGAAATGCAAACAGCAAACATTTAAAAAGCCTCTGCAGTCCTCAGTATCACCACCAAATTTGTCAGGCATAGGAAGTTTGGGTGGTACAGAAGAGGTGGGTTGGATCGTAGCAGGAGTAGGATCCAGAGTCTGGACCGTTGCAGAGGAAGCAGACAAACAAGATTTAAGCATAGTACAAAGTTCATCTAACTTGGCGTCCAGGGAAGAAAGATGCTGTTCATGAGCTCCAATCAATTGTCCCTGACGTGAAATCGCCTTAACAATCTCAGCAGGGTCCACTGTCATTGTGGCCCGTTTGTAATGTAAGGTACCTGTGATAGGTAGTGTCCGAAGTGGAACTTGTGTGCTGAGGATTCAGGCGAAAACGTAGTCAGGCAGATTAGGTTGGCAACAGATCAGGCAAAATGGTACACGATCGAAATCCAGAGAGTGGTCAGGCAGGCAAAGGTCATACACGAGCTGGCAGTGAAGTACAAAATCAGCAGGCTGGAGAGTAGTCAGGAATTCAGGCAGAAGTTCAACACGAAAATCAGGATCAAAAAGCAGTCACAACACCCAGGGAGCTATTCCACACAAACGGGCGCTGAGAGATAGCATCACTTCCTTTTTAAGGGCTGCTTTGATTGAAAATTGTCCACAGCTGGCAGCAGGTGGGGCTAGTGAGTCCAAGGTAATGTTTAACACTGAGAGGACATTTCCAAAAGTCCAGATCTGCTCAGCAGCGCAACAGGTAAGGTTTGGGACCAGGAAGATCCCGGTTCAAATACACCCAGGTACATGACAATCACCCCCCTCGATGAGCTCCACCGACTCTGGGCTCCTGACACCTCCAACCACACACACAGTCCCAACCCCTGGCTCACCTGGGCCTCTTGAAGAACAGGGACGTCCAGGGCTCTTCCCTCCGGATCCATCCATGCCAGGCAAGCGACTGGGCGAATCTCTTCCACGACCACAGGATGCCATCACCAGGCCAACTTTCCTCTTCGGTGGTGGGAGCAGGGAGCTTGTGATGACTGAGGCAGCATCCTCGGATTTCTCTCTCTTGATCTCCGCTTGGGCTGTCAGGTTGCCCTGGTCAGCGCGCACGGGAAACGCATAGGCATCGATCTCTCCCTCCGGAGTGGCAGTCCATGTGAGGTAGTTGAGGTGGAAGGCGCGCGGCCTTTCTGTGGATGGCTCCACCTCAAAAAGAAACTCTTTGCAGACCTCACATCGCCCGAACGGCTTCAGCTGGACCACCAGTCCCGAACAGCCAGGACAGATCACACCGAGGGCCTCTATGTCTCTGCAGGTATACAGAGCCAACCGCCCCTGGGGCCTTAGTCTTATTCCTGTATCCGTAATCTGGGCAGCAAAGGAAGTCATCTCGGTGACCGAAGAAGCAGGAATCCATGGGGTACTTGAAGTCATCCTGACTGTTTTCTGCTCCAATGCGCACTGACCACTTTGCGCCAGAATCTCCACGTGTGTCCTTACACATGGCCAGACTCCTCCCACACTCTGCATTTGTTCGCAGGCTTTTTCTTCTCCCCGCCCACGAACTGTGCAGCTATGGTTTGCCTCGTGGCACGTTGGCCAATATGGCCGACCTACTCGGAATTCCTCCGGCCAGCAAAGTTCAAATTCAGACACCATACACATCAGTCAGGATGTCCCCACGTGTAGCGTCCTCACCCCTCTCACCCCTTCTCATTCACGGCTTGCCTGTCTCGTCTAGGGGTTAACACTGGGGGGAGGGATCAGGTACACCACGGCCCATGTCCTCTCAGGTGTAGAGGAGAAGGCCAGAACTATCGGGCTTTGTGTAGGTGTCCCAGAGTCAAATCCTCTCCTCGGATTTACTCCCCCTTTGCTCCTAGTAACCAGAGTTCCACACACTGAATGGGTCCAACTCGTATTTATTCTTCTCAATAAATAGTCAAACATCACAGACAGGTTGAGACCCATGAAACAATTCAGTATTTATAGGGAGTAGGCCAAGGCACAATTCGTCTAGATAAAGCTAACCGAATAGTCACTGCCACTGACTATATGAGGTAGAACATGAATTACCTTCGCTAGCACAGCCCCTGTCAGGGGAAGGCAATCCATCCAAGGGAGTCACCGGAGGCCTCTCTGTCACCAGCAATGCTGCACTGGACTCTCCAGAGAAGTTCCGCTCACCAGTCTTCTCGACCTCAGACACGGGCACCCAAGGAGATAGGGCCCCCTCGGATTCCTCCACCCTTGCGGAACTCAGTCGAAGGTACTGAGCTCCAGGCTTCCGCCATAGTACCTCACCCCAGGCTAAAGGTGCCTGAGATGGACTCCATCTCTCGCTCCGGCCAGGTCACTCCGGAACGCCAGCACCAAAGCTGAAGGTACCTGGGTGCGGCTGCGTCCTCCAACTCTGAACCCCAAGGTCAGGGCGTCCGCCCCATTTATCCCCTCGCCTCTCACGTCACAGCAGCTTCCCCGCCCCACTGTACCAGCGCCAGGAAAGGACAAAAAGGAAACAGTCTTGCGGTGAGTGTTCAACCTCGGCCCACGGCGAAAACGCCACCTGCAGGCCACGGGGAACCTCACACCACCAGAGTCCTCCAAGAACCACAAAAGGCCTCAGATTCCCTGACAATCAATGCATCCGGGTTACACTACCATCCAGATGCTTTTCCCAAAAATCAAACACCCGCTACACTAAGTTTCAACTGATTGGGTTTACTTTCATACAGTTATCCTGTAACATAACCCCCCCCCCCCCCCACTTCAGCATGCCCCTCTCCCAAAGCCGTATAATTATCTGTCTATTCTGCTTTCATCAATAGAATATATGGTAGATGGACCTTTAGTAAGAATTATTTTGATTTTTTCCATGCATGCACAGAAGTAAGGGACTGTCTGGCTTCGCCACTCATCCTGAGCCCCACAGAGTGGATCCACCAGAAGCGTGAACAGGTGAAACAGCAGCAATATTGTCATATCACCAATACGCTAATAGCGATTAGCACTATATCGACTATGCAAACTCATATGACATATCTGTTATACTTAAAGCAATATTAAACCCATAGGCAAACGTTTATTATATTTCAGCTTACCAATTCCTAAATATGGTGGTGAAATTTTGTTTTCTTTTTTAGGCTGGTTTTCTTTTCTTTTCACCCGATGACCCGATGATACAACCAGTAAGTCTGTTTACAATAAAAGTAGTAAAAACACTTTTTACAATAAGGCCATTTACTCATCAACAAGGACAAAATGGATCCAATAAATGAGGCATTACAGAATTCCAAAAATCAATAAAGTGGATAGTGGGTAGGGAGTGGGATAGTAAAATATAAGGGTGGGGTAAGGAATATGGAGCAAGGGTTAGGAATGGAGGGTGGGGGTGAACAGAAGAAAGGAAAATCAGGAGTATGCATATAGTGAAACTAAACAGAAAAGAAAAGTTTGAGTAATTAGTACTGATTTGTTTAACTTAAAGTAGAACTATGGGCTCAACTTTTTTTTTCATTTTGGATAGAGTAATGGAGGGTCATAACGCCTGTCAGATTTTTTTCACCATTTCAGTCCCATTGTGGGGATTTTCCTTCACTTCCGGTCCCATAGCCAAACAGGAAGTGAGACGAAATCCCAGAAAATGAAGTGAATTCCTTGGGGACCAGAGAAGTAGTGTCTCCATTGGCAAATGTCCCCTCTATTACTTTTCTGGGGACAACCCAAAATTTGGGATTTATTTTTACTTTCAATGATAATGGTAAACAGGATACATTGAGAGGATGAATCTTCCCAATGGGAGCACAGAAAGCAATAAAAACTGAGAGGGGTTCTAATCCCTCTCTACTCTATCCAAAACTTAGAAAAAAAGTTTTGTCTTTAGTTGTACTTTTACTTCATCATGAGCTTGGTTATAGAGTAGTATTGATTTAAGAAAGTACACCAACTATATGTGGAGCATTAATGGGAGCAATATTAGTGGGCAAACATTCTCTCAAAGGAAGCACAAGTGTTTAAAAGGTTTATTACTGAGAGAAGAGATGGGGCTTAAGTATTTTTCTATGCTTTTGTTAGGGTACATCTGGCAGCAATCCTATAAAGCCACTTATCTAGACAACAATAGTCAACTTTTATTTATTTAGATAAAACCTTTATACCGAAAGGAACAAAACTGCTAAAACTGCCTTAAAAGTGTGAGCGGGAGTTTGAATTGTTGACTTGTTAGTGTATCTAAATCTGCTACAACATCTAACACTCCCCTTTCCCAAGACTGACCGTGCTGCTGTCCAAAAATGTCTCTGTTGCTTCTTAAGCCATGGTTTGGGCAAGCTAATACAGGAGGTACTGTGTCCCCGGAGGTGTTGAAAACAGCAGTTTAATGTTTCTAAATGTAAAATAATGCACCTAGGTAAAAAGAATCCCCAGAGATAGTACAACATTGGGGGTACAGTGTTAGCCAGCACTAAAGATGAAAACGATTTGGGGGTACCTATTTCAGATGATTGCAAAATTAGAAAATGCTGTGACCAGGCAATGGGAAAAGCAAATAGAATTCTAGGATGCATTACTAGAGGGATCACCAGCAGGAGGAAGGAGGCCCTAATTTCCCTATATACTGTAGATCTTTAGTGAGACCCCATTTAGAATACTGTGTCCAGTTCTGGAGACCTCACTTAAAAATATTGATAAGATAGAAGGAGTCCAGAGACGGGTAACAAAAATGGTGAAAGTTCTGGGGGATAGAACCTATAGAGAGTGACTTCAGGAACCTAATATGTACAGTCTGGAGGGAGTTTTTTCAATATGAAACCAAAATCGAGAACATGGGAACATGACCTCAAACTAACTGGAGGAAACTCCAAACTAATCTTATAAAGTATTATTTTACTGATAGAGTAGTTGATGCTTGGAATGAACTTCCGGCAGAGGCAGTAAGCCAGTCAACAGTAAATGGCTTAAAAAAAATGGCAGACTCGATGGACTCGATGGATGATCCCTTTTCTGCTGTCACTTTTCTATGTTTCTAAAGAATATTTAGAGATCATTGTTCAATTATCTAAAAAAAAAAAAAAATCCTCAGATTATTGCATACAGCTCCATGGACCATCTTCTAATTTCGTATTATTTTGAGACATTAATTGGAATTATGACCAGTAATTTAGCTGGATGGCCAGTTCGTTTCATTAAAATAATTCAGAGGGAACCTGTTGGATAACCTGTCCATTTATCATAAGAAACTTTGACTTGTCTGTGTCCCATCAACAAAGCAACTTTATTCTAGTTTAAGCCATTTTAGGAGCCATAACAGCAGTACAAAATAAATATGCTGATTTTTATGTCCGTATGATATAGTGCTAGCCACTGATAATGTTTTCACTGGGATCATCTAATTAGCTGAATAAAGGAAGAAAAGCCTCAGGGAGGACAAAATGTAAAAAGCGGAATATGCTGCAAGTTACCATCCCAGATGGCTCCACAGTTGACATTACACATCTACTACAAAATGTTAATTATTAAAGAGGACTGGAAGTAATACAAATCATCACATTGCTTTGTAAGAGACTGGGCTATACTCTGTTATTATTTATTACAAATTTATGTGTGCAATGCAAAGTGTTTCATAACTATTTTTTATAAATAATAATAATAATATAATTTGATTATTTATTAATTTTGTAATTATAAGATGTCTTCATTCAAAAAAGAACACAAAGAAGCAGCCGAAAGCTCTGAAAACAGATTCATATGCAGAATGACACTATACCAACCCAATGTTGCTGGAAACACACCCACACATGAACAGCATTTACTGTATGCATCATAGATTTGAGTAGTTCATGAAAATCTATAACATCTAACATACTCACTAGGGATGAGTTTCATGTCAAATGTGAGCATAGGTGTGGGCAGCCTATGGCATTAAGGTGTGCAACCCAAAGCTCAAACACATGTATATATATATATATATATATATATATATATATATACACACTATTTTACCAAAAGTATTGGGACACCTGCATTTACACACACATGAACTTTAATGGCATCTCAGTCTTAGTCCATAGGGTTCAATATTGAGTTGGCCCACCCTTTGCAGCTATAACAGCTTCAACTCTTCTGGAAAGTCTGTCTACAAGGATTAGGAGTGTGTCTATGGGAATGTTTGACCATTCTTCCAGAAGCGCATTTGTGAGTTCAGGCACTGATATGGACGAGAAGGCCTGTCTCGCAGTCTCCACTCTAATTCATCCCAAAGGTGTTCTAGTGGGTTGAGGCCAGGACTGTGCAGGCCAATCAAGTCGAAGAAGAAAATCAAGAACAAACATGTATCGGTCTAGTAAGGGTTTCAAAGCCATTTCTTAGGCTTTTGAACTCCAGTGAACCACGAGGAGAGCCATTATCCACAAATGGAGATAACCTGTAACAGTGGTGAACCTTCCCAGGAGTGGCCGGCCTACAGAAATTTCTCCAAGAGCATGACGACTCATCCAGGAGGTCATAAAAGAACCCAGAACAACATCTAAAGAACTGCAGGCCTCAATTGCTTCAGGTAAGATCAGTGTTCATGATTCAACAATAAGAAAGAGACTAGGCAAAAATGGCATCCATGGGAGAGTTCCAAGGTCAAAGCCACTGCTGACCAAAAACAACACAAAGGCTCATCTCACATTTACCAAAAAACATCTTGATTAACCCCAAGACTTTTAGACAAATATTCTGTGGACCGACGAGACAAAAAATTAACTTTTTGGAAGGTGTGTGTCCTGTTACATCTGGCATAAAACTAATACAGCATTTCATAACAAGAACATCATACCAACAGTCAGACATGGTGGTGGTAGCGTGATGGTCTGGGGTTGCTTTGCAGCTTCAGGACCTGGACGACTTACCATAATTGTTGGAACCATGAATTCTGAGCTCTACCAGAAGATCTTAAAGGAGAATGTCTGGCCATCAGTTCATGACCTCAAGCTCAAGTGCACTTGGGTTATGCAGCAGGAAAATGATCCAAAACACAACAGCAAGTCCACCTCCAAATGATTCAAACAAAGCAAAATTTAGGTTTTGGAGTGGCCTAGTCAAAGCCTGGACATAAATCCAATTGAAATGCTGTATCATGACCTTACACAGGCTGTTCATGCTGGAAATCTCTCCAAAGTGGCTGAATTAAAACAATTCTGCAAAAAAGAGTGTGCCAAAATTGCTCCACAGCAATGTGAAAGACTTATTGCTAGTTATCGCAAACGCTTGACTGTAGTTGTTGCCGGCAAGGGTGGCACAACCAGTTATTAGGTTTAGGGGCAATTACTTTTTCACATAAAGCCAGGCAGGTTTGGACAGCCTTTTTGCCTTAATTAAACCATCATTTAAATACTGCATTTTGCATTTACTCAAGTTATCTTTGTGTATTAATACAATTTGTTTGATGATCTTAATCATTTAAGTGTGACAAATATGCAAAAAATAAAAAATAAAATCAGAAAGGGGGCAAATACTTTTTCACAGTATTGTATATCTATATATACAGTGTGTCCTTAGTCTCTGACTATCTCTATCGTGTCCACAATCTCTGAACCCATCTATTGTACGATGTCTGCACTCTCTGACCATCTCTTGTACGATGTCTGCACTCTCTGACCATCTCTTGTACCATGTCTGCACTCTCTGACCATCTCTTGTACCATGTCTGCACTCTCGGACCATCCCTCTTTCTTTCCTTCCTTCGCTCTTTCCCTCCCTTTCTTTTCCTTTCTTTCTTTCTTTCTTTCTCGTTCTTTCTTTCTTTCTCTTTCTTTCTTTCTCTTTCTCTCTCTCCCTCTCTCCCCCTCTTTTTCCCACTTCCCCTTTTTTTGAGAATGTTGGCAACTATGAAAGCTGCCTGTTTATATATTTCTTTAAGGATGTCAGAGACTGATAATTAGTTTTGTGCCCAAGCTAGAGTTGGAAGTTAAACAACAGTATTTGGACGTTAAATAAATCAGTGAAATGCAAAAATGCCTAAACGAGTCATGTTATACATGAGATAAATAGTAACATAGTCATTCAAACAATGCAGTTGTTTTTCTTTTGTGCCTGCTATTATATATACTGTTATCTCATGAAAGTTAATGCATTTAAATGTGAATCTTGTGACTGATTATACAAACATTCTTCACAACACCAAACGTGTGATTACGTTACGTGAGAATAAGGCTTAAAGGCCAATTTCAAGTTTCATTAATCTCTCTCCTGTTTCATTACTTTTGCTCCCTAACTGACCCCAGTGATGACAGAAATATGCTCTTCTATTGCACCTTGGCAGATGCACCAGCTGTTTGAGCACACATCAAAATTTTTACTTCCTGTGAATCTACGTCGTTATTACCGAATCACATTATTGTTTTGAGTTAAAAAAAATCATGAACATCCTAAGCTCCCTTGTGAGAGCTGGGCTCTTGACAGACTAGATCACATGGTCTTTTAGTCATGCTGTGTATTATGGGTATGTCAAGTCATTAGAGACTGCAGAGAGTCTTTTTTTTTTTAAGTTTTTCAGCATACAGATAATAGAACAGGAACATTGAAAGATGTGCTAACTATTTAAATGTATGTGAGTAGGCCCCTACTATTTAAAAAAAGGAATGTGAACAAAAAATAAATCCATTGCAGGGGGGAGTGACTGGACGCCAAGCAAAATGGCTACCTAAACCTGCTGTTACCTACAGCCCTGTAAGCTTTTTGCTTCATTAGGGGGACTTTTAAAGCTAACCATGGGCAAATCATGCATCACATGATCCCAGAAGCAAGGAGGATCTGCTTAACAGCCTCCCACCTCAGGGGTCCACCAATTCACTTGTTCGTTAAGCCACTTTCCGGGGCCCCAACTAAAAGGGGCAGTCAGCATGGCACCGTTGCGCCCTCCCTGCCAGTCTCCTCTGCCTCCTGAGACCTCAGAGCTAGCCCGGGAGGAAGATGGTGGAGGGCTAACCTGCAGTATGCTCCCCCTGCCTCTTATTGCCTGGGATTTGTCTGGGTGTTCCAAGCTGCTGCCACAATGCTAGAGATGGCTCCCCTGGCCCACATGGAGCTGTGTAGGCGATCTTGCCAGGAAGACTCTGAATGGCAGCTGGGATCCTTGCAGGTTAGCCCTCCACAATCTGCCTGGCAATCTCTGGACATATAATAAATCCTATGTCATCACTGGGCATGCTGCCTCTGCTCCAGTCTGCCCTGGGACTTGGCCCCTCTCCCTCACGCTATGCAGCCCACTCGCAATCCCTACCGTGGCTGCCACCTCCAGAATTGACCCCTACCCCAGCTCCCCAAAGCCTCAAACACTGCCCACTAAAGAAGATTTCAAGCTATTGATAACAGAGGTTAAAGAGGCTTGCCGCAGTGAGATTAAAGCTCTTCAAACTTACTTTCATTATCTGGCCGCAAGGGTAGAGGATGTAGAATTAGACATGCAAACCACAAAACTTACGGTCCATCGAGTTCAATCTCAGCAGGTAGGTTATATTCTCTGTGACATGTAGAGGCACCTGGAGGACTTGGATGACTGCAACCGTCACAACAACATTCAGATTCAGGCCTAGCGCAGGTGACGGACTCAGAGGACTTGAAAACCACTCTCCAGACCTTGTTTAATGGTCTGCTGGGAGACCCTGTTTCTCAACACATTGAATTAGATAGGGCCCATCAGGCTCAAAAACCTAAAGGCCCATCATTAAGACCCTGATTACTGTAGATCTCTTTTAACTAAATGGAGACATTTTCGAATCTCTTGGTTGGGTCGAATAGCGTCGGTAAAAATACTGATTCTGCCTAAGATTTTGCATGCATTCATGACCTTACTGATCCCTGTCCCTATGGCACATCTTCTAAGTCTTTAGGCAGACCTACTGCAGTTTCCATGGAATTGTAAATAGCATAGAATAGCTAATTCGGTTCTCTTTGCCTCTACTGTAAGGGTGATGGAGGTCTTGCTTTCCCCAACATTGTTCATTATTATTATACAGCCCAGCTCAGAGCCGTTGCCTCATGGGGTACCTTACTGGTGTATAACTGCTGGACTGAGATAGATAAATTGTGGCTGGCCCTTATTCACCCAAACAACCTGTTATGGAATGTTGATGCCTCTCTTTTGCACACTATGGCATTACTTTGTAATGTTTGGAGACAGCTGAAGCATAAATACTCCCTCCTGTCTAAGGCTTCTTTACTGACAGCTTTCCATTATAACCCTAAGATGCCAGATAGTCTCACCTCCTAAATGACTACCCCCTGGTTATTATCGAGAAACCTATTTCACTTTGGTCATTTAGTGAACCCTGTAAGGAGAGCTTTGCTGTCTTTTGAGGAATGCTGAGAAAACACAATTTGCCTCGCAGGGCTTTCTTCAGATTCACCATTATGCTTTATCATTTGCTCCTGCCCTCCAATTTTCTAAATTGAGCCCATTTGAGAGATTACTTCTCGCTGGCCCAACACAAAAAAGTTTACTCTCAGATATTTATAAACTACTGAATTTGTATTAGATAGATACTCAAGGTAAACCCGGTACATGTTTAGATGGAAACAAGCTCTTGGAGAAGAACTACCTATAGAAAAATGGCAGATAAGATGGTTCCAAAGCAGCTAAAAGTTCAGTCTGTACACTTTATAAGATGAAAACATATAAAGTGTTATTCTTTTGGTATATGACCCCTACCCGCTTGAAGAAGGCCATAAACCCCTCGGCCTCTGATCGCTGCTGGCGCTGCCGTAGAGACCACAGCACTTTGCTTCATATTTACTGACACTGCAACCATATTGGGGTATGGTGCATGATATCCTCCACAGACTGTTTGATGTAGACTTTTCCTTTGTTCCCCAAAAAAAAACTTGTTAGAGCTATTTCTTCCAGGTTACCCAGGCTGGCTAAGAAATTGACGTCTCATATCTTGACAGCTGCTAGATGTCTGGTAGCTCGCGGAGCCCGCGATTCCTGGAAATAACTTCGGGAGACATGTCGCCAGCCACAGCAGTGTGCCAGGACTGCTACAGGGTCTTCGATCTAAGGTATGGATTTCATAATGAGCTAGTATGCTGTGCATACTAGCTCATTATGCTTTTGTCTTGCAGGTTTTTTTTTTTTTGTGGGTTTACAACCTCTTTAAAGGGGTTGTAAACCCTCAAGGTTTTTCACCTTAAAGCGGAGTTCCACCCAAAATTGGAAATTTCGCTCATCGGATTCCTCCCCCCTCCGGTGCCACAATTGGCACCTTTCGGGGGGAGGGGGGACAGGATACCTGTCAAAGAGAGGTATCCTTTCCCACTTCCTGGAGTCCGTCCGCGGCCGTGACGCAGCCATGACGTCACCGTGGGGCTCCCTCCTCCTCCTCCCCTGGCCGCCGTGCTAATAGGAGAGAGGAGCGGGCCTCGCGCATGCGCAGTAGGGTTCCCGGCGTGAAGCCGAAAGGATACACTGCCGGGTTCCCTTACCCGCAATGGCGACGGAAGCACCCGACAGCTGATGGGAAACATCAGCTGCAGTGCCGACATCAAGGGGCTGCAGGACAGGTAAGTCTCCATTTATTAAAAGCCAGCAGCTGCAGTATGTGTAGCTGCTGGCTTTTATTTATTTTTTTCCCGTCCCAGGCCGGAACACCACTTTAATGCATTGTATGCATTAAGGCTAAACACTTCCTGTGATGCAGCAGCCCCCCAGAGCCCCCCTTTTACTTACCTGAACTCAGTGAGTGAGTGAGCGAATAACTTGTATAGCGTTACAAATGCGAACTTAATCGCCGTAAGGCGCTTTGCATCCAGTGACGTCCTAATCCTTCAGAAGAGGTGGGTCTTAAGTTTTTTGCTGAAGGCCCGGTGGTTTTCTTCCATGCGGATGTCTGTGGGTAGAGCGCTCCACAGCCGTGGTCTTTGGACTGCAAATCTTCGTTCTCCCTTCGATTTGTAGTGGGACTTGGGGATGCGGAGGAGGTTTTGGTTGGTTGATTGGAGAATGCGATTGGGGGTGTAGTGTTTTATCTTCTCGCATAAGTATTGAGGAGCGTTTCCTTGTGTGCACTTGTGGGTGAGACAGAGGGTCTTGAATGTGACCCGATCCTTTATGGTTAGCCAATGCAGGATCCTCAGTGAATGGGGTGATGGATTCCCAGGGTTTTTTCCCCGTTACCAGTCTGGCTGCCGTGTTCTTGACGACTTGTAGGCGTGAAATCTGGTATTTAGGTAGTCCTATGTAGAGGGAGTTTGCGTAGTCGAGTCGGGAATTGATGATTGTTCCAACTACTACTGCTATGTCCTCTTCTGGGATGAAGGGGATGAGTCTACGCAGCAGGCGGAGGAGATTGTGCGATCTGCTGACTACTGATCCTATTTGTTCATCCATCGACATCTCTGAGTCAAAGATGACTCCGAGACTTTTGACTTTGGTGCTTGGGGTAACGGTCTGTCCAATGATGGTGGGTGGTGTCCAAGAAGTCTTAACTTTTGTCTTTCGGTTTGCGTGGAGGAGAAGAAGTTCTGTTTTGGATCCATTGAGTTTGAGGGAGCTCTCAGTCATCCAATCATCGATCAATGTGAGGCAATTTTCCAGTCCGTGATATTGGTCTTTTTTTCCGGTGATGCAAAAGTAGAGTTGAGTATCGTCAGCGTATGAGTGGTAGCACAGGTCCTGTTTGCTGATGATTTTGAGGAGTGGGCGGAGGTAAATGTTAAGAAGCACGGGTGACAGGGGTGATCCTTGAGGGACTCCGCAAGAAATTGCGTGAGTTTCAGAGGTGAAGGCTCCTAGTTTTTACTGTCTGGGAACTATTTTCTAGAAAGGATGCGAACCAGGGTAGGTCAGAGTCTGGGACTCCTGCTACTTCTTTAAGGCGAAGGAGTAGAGTTTTGTGGTCTACTGTGTCGAACGCTGCACTGAGATCCAGCAGCACCAGAAGACATGATACTCCGTCATCTGCTGCTTCAAGGGTGTCATCCCATATTTTGAGAAGGGCTGTTTCTGTGCCATGGCCTGGGCGGATGCCTGATTGTAGTGGATCCCAGAGTTTGTGGGTGTCCAAATGGAGTTGTAGCTGTTGTACTACTGATTTCTCAATGATCTTGGAGATGGTGTTAAGGCTTGTTACCGGTCTGCGGTGGTCTTTCCAGCGACAGGGATTAGCACACCAGCTCCAGCCGGTGTCTCCATTCCTGATTGGATAGATTGATAGCAACTCAGCCATTGGCACCCACTGCTGTCAATTAAATCCAATGACGTAGGAGACGGGGGAAACCCCGAGTCCTGCTGTCTGTGTCAATGGATGCAGCAGGACACAGGAGCGGCTCTCCAACAGGGCACTCGAGAAGAGGAGGATCAAGGAGCGCCGCTGAGGGACCCCAGAACAGCAGCAATACCAACTGCACAGAGGAGGTAAGTATGACATGTTTGTTGTTTTTATTATTGAGCCTTTACATATTCTTTAATGCCAACTTCCAGAATTGTATTGACCTGTAGTGGTCCAAGCAGTAAAGAGAGGTCTGGAGTCTGGCTCAGTTTCCCTCTTGAGCAGGGACTTGGTTGGTAGCTGCCGTTACTATGAATGTGGTTCAGATACTACTGATAAGGGTGATGGACCTGAAAATAACAACTTGTCAGCAATGACACCCACCATATCTTATCTTAAAGAGCACTCAATTAAAAAAACGTTTTTTCAGTCTGAAGAAAGGAGGCAGCAGATTACAGCTTCAATATTTCTTAATTTCGGCTCATTATTAGGCTACTACTGTATCATCTGGAAGACAGCATTGTATTTGACTTTAAAGTGGTAGTAAACTCTCCTGGACAGCTTAGCGGCATATAAATCACTGTAATATGACTTACTATTAAATACCTTTTAAAGTTTTTCCAGGTGTGACGTTTGGTAGAGATCGCCCTCTTCTTCTTTCGATGATGTCACTCGGGAATGCGCATTGGAATCCTGAACACTTACTGTGCCGTCAATCTGTAGAGATGCATGCTGTGTTTATGTCAGCATTACTTCTCGGTATTACATTGTAATAGAGCGAAAGTGCTGACCGTCATCGGTTCAGGCTTGGTTTAATCTTATCGCGCATGTGCGTGATTATTCCAGTGATGTATGAAAATGGCGGAAGCTCGGGTTGGGGAAAACAGCAAAGGTTTCCGTAAATATTGCACCGGCTTAGTATGCAATGGACTACAATAATGAAAAGCTGCATAAATCCTAACAATAATTTTATGATGCTCCAGCTTATCCATATGTGGTTAAAAGTCCATTCAATTCTGGTATTATGCTTTTACTGGATCAGTTAGATCAGTTTACTACCACTTTAAATGAATAAGTAGGGAAACAGAAAAGTAAAAAAAACTATGGTTTAGAAAAAGAAAAGGGGCAAAGTAGTATGCAAATGATCTGAATACACCACACTCTGAGTAGCACTTCCATCAAAATAGAGCACCAAAAGCCACAGGTTACCCCGTTCTGTAGAACCCTTATCTAACACTAAAATCTAAACACATTGTTCATTGTTCATAAAACAAAATTTGATGTTCTCAGGTTATATTCTCTGAGGATTGAGAAATGTGTATAGGGAAGATACTGCAACCAAAAACTGCTTAGTGTGCCACTCAAGCTCTGTGAAACAGGATGTGAGTCTCAGGCATCCGCCCCTCGGAGTGCTGGCACGGGAGGGAGCTTTTTTTTTTGACTGTGTTGTATGACTGAGGAACCTACCTATAATTATAAAACATTTGCCAGATAAAACAATAAACATATTTGTATTTCAACTGAGTATCAAGCCGTTTGCTTGGAGTTCCACTTCAAGTAAATACATTAATTGCTCTGCATATGTAAAAGACTCAGAAGATGAAGTTATCAATATGACAGCTCTGACAGCTTTACTATCCTAGAAACAGGTAATATGGAGGTCCAAATAGAGAAAATAAAAAGGGGGGGGGATGTTGGGACAAGGCCCAACTGAAGATTATAGGGTGAATCAACCACAGATCGATTGGTAATGTATCAAAAATAGAAAATACTTTATTGGTAGAATGCTACAATATAGAGAATACACATTTCATCCTGACTATATGACATATGTCATAGAGGAGAAAGGGGTTTCTCCCAAACCTTAACAAACTAGTTTTAATAATAAAATCAATAACATGAATAAACATACACAATGCACTGCTGAAGAGAAATAAAAATAGAGACGGCCAGAGTGGACCAAGACCACCCGCTCAACTAATCCTCGCGTCCCTGCTAATAAATGAACACAGAATAGCCTGACATTATTAATGTCAAAAATATGAAAGAAACCTACAATGGGTTTTATATCATGAGGAATTCAAAAAATTATGTAGCTAGATGCTGATAGTGCAGCTAGAGAAAAACACTGTCAATTTGCCACAAAATATTTTCAGCAACTCCAGGGGACATCGATGGGAGCCCCGTGGGCCCCATCATATGCGTGCCTCCACTTAGGTTGGTGGGAAGAAGATACGGTGTATGCCTCCTCGATGTACCTCAGCCACGCATGCGTGTGGCTGAGGTACATCGATGACGTGTTCATGGTATGGAAGGGGACCCCCACACAGTTGAATCAATTCATGGACGAACTAAATCTTAATAAGCGTAATTTACGCTTTACTTCTGTCTCAAGTCCCTGTGAGATTTCTTTCCTGGACTTAAAATTGACAATCCATGAGGGATAACTAACTACCCAGATGTACAGAAAAACTACAGCAGCCAACACCCTACTCAGGGCAGACAGTCACCATCCTGTCTCCCTAAAGTGCGGTATTCCGGTGGGACAGTTCCTCAGAATCCGGAGGAACTGTTCCAGCGAAGAAATGTATCGCAAGGAATCTGAATCTTTATACCAGCGTTTTAGGGAAAGGGGCTATGGACACAGAACCTTGCGCAGGGCAAGGAGCATTGCCAGCCAATGAACTGCTCCAACCTAAGCCAAATTCAGAGTTCAATCAAGATGGACCAGTTCGGTTCATTACCCCCTTTGGCTCTCAGTGGCATCAAGTACGTGCGGTCTTGACAGAGCATTGGCATATCCTCACGGGCTGTCAACAACTTAGTAGGTGACAGACCTCAGCTAACTGCCAAAAGAGCTAGAAATCTCAGGGATGAGCTCGTCAGTAGCGAATACATACGTCCAGTCGACCGTAATTGGCTGACAGATTTGCCACGCACTGTGGGCATGTTTGCGTGCGGCCACTGTGGCACATGTAAGCATGTTGACAGAACACGAAATTTTAGAGATTCACAATCAAGGAATCTCTTTGAAATAAAGTCTTTCATTAATTGCAGCACAGCACGAGTGCTGTATATCCTGGAATGCCCATGCCACCTCCTGTATGTTGGCAAAACAAAACGCCAACTCAGGGTAAGGTTTGCAGAACATTTAAAAAGCATTCGCCTTAAAGAAGATACTCCAGTGGCACAACATTTTTTGAAATACCACGAAGGCAAAACACAAGGCCTTCGCGTTAAGGGGTTCTATGCGCTTCATCTATCAGAAAGACGGGGTGACTTTGATTCCGTTCTGATCCGATATGAAAAATCCTGGATTTTAAGGCTCCAGACACTCCAACCTAAAGGCCTAAACACAGAAATGAGCCTGAAAGTATTCCTGGAGCCTTAAAAGAGCGAGTGTATACAATATGGATCAGCTAAAAAAATCAGGATCTGTGTAAATCACTGTCCTACTTAGTATAAATGTCAAAAGCAATATCAGCAATAATATCTAAATTTAAGGCCTTTTTGAGCCAGTTTATTATTAAAAAATTGCAGAGCGCTATATGTAAACACTAAGGTTTATCTAGTCTTAAGTTTATCTTTCTCTAGAAATACAGTCTTTGTATCTTTAATTTTCATTCTTAGCCAACATTCTGTGGATGTGTATTCATTACATGGATTTTTAACACTATCTGTTATCACCACAAGATGGCGCCTCTCCGTCAATTAGTGGTACTAGGCTCGTGATTGGCTAACCAAAGCTACTTAATATGAGCATTAATGGTCCACTAACACATCAAGATGAAGTGACATATATGTCACGAAACGTGTCATGTCCGACGCAGTGGTTTTGAGTTTGCACTAGTTCCCCTCGCTCCTCTCCTCTCCTCTCTGTGAGCACCTCCGTTACAGTACATTGAAAACCTACTTGGGATCGAGAAAGACAGCCTGTTTGCCCCCAGAGGCTATAGCTTGCAACTACATCGGCTTCAAAACTCTATCGTGAAACAGCGTGCTGGTGGAAGCCAAACCCTTACAGCCCAGTGCCGTGTGATCGGATCTGCATGACGCAGCAGCAACACGTGACTGGACGGAAAGACGCTCCCGATGCTGTAAACATTCACACATGTATACAGGCCGGATGTAAGCTCGTGGAAGAGAGCAGCAATAGTTGTCAATGACATGAGAAATATAGCAGCATTAGCACAAACGGCTTTTTGGTGACGGATGGACTAGGGGATACATCTCCTGGATGGGTAAGCCAGCAAACTGCTATGTGGTTACCCCCCACAACCTATTTCACCGCATCATGCAATGCTTGCACTATGTACTTTCTCCAATCTCTCTGAATTGACTCCACGCAACAGGCTTTTCATCACAGGAATCTCTTGTTACATCTCCCTGTGTAATGTAATAAGCCTACATCCAATTTGTCCACGCAAATGTTATAATCTCACCACTCATTTCAAGCATATTTATGCCTATATATAACGGTGGGATACGCATATTCAGTATGAATAAATATTTGTGAACCAATCGGAAACAAGCACTATCCATTAATCAGTGCTGTTCTAATCATCCAACCTTGGTCTTGATCAGCAACCACTGGATGAACGTTTACTCATTATTTTTCATATGGGACTCAGACAGTGTCTTTCTCTAGCTGCACTATCAGCATCCAGCTACATAATTTTTTGAATTCCTCATGATATAAAACCCATTGTAGGTTTCTTTCATATTTTTGACATTAATAATGTCAGGCTATTCTGTGTTCATTTATTAGCAGGGACGCGAGGATTAGTTGAGCGGGTGGTCTTGGTCCACTCTGGCCGTCTCTATTTTAATTTCTCTTCAGCAGTGCATTGTGTATGTTTATTCATGTTATTGATTTTATTATTAAAACTAGTTTGTTAAGGTTTGGGAGAAACCCCTTTCTCCTCTATGACATATGTCATATAGTCAGGATGAAATGTGTATTCTCTATATTGTAGCATTCTACCAATAAAGTATTTTCTATTTTTGATACATTACCAATCGATCTGTGGTTGATTCACCCTATAATCTTCAGTTGGGCCTTGTCCCAATATCCCCACCCCCCCTTTTTATTTTCTCTAGTGTTATTTGGTTAGGAGGATCCCGTTTTTTGATTTAACGAATCAATCATTTGGTATCATACATGTATACTGTCTCACTGTGAATCAGGCAATCTTCCCTTTTGTTTTGGAGGTCCAAATAACCTTGTTGAAGGGACTGGCGACAGCCCCGTCTTGACTGTTGACAACCAAACTAGAATAGGAGCTTCTTAAGCCTCGAACACACGGTCGGACTTCCATCAGACTTTTCCGTGGTTTTTTGTCCGAACGGAGTTGGTCGGGAACACCCATAGCATACACACACTCAGACTTTTCTGCAAACTTTCCTAAAACTTTTTCCAACATCACGTGGTTTTTCTGCTCTTTACCGCCACCCTTTGGCCAACTTCTGCTATTGTTGGTTGATTGTAACAATATTTGTTTTGTCCATCGGACAAAAGTCTGATGGTTTTCTGTACACACGGTCGGACTTTGCTCCATCGGACTTTTGTTGGGCAAAAGTTTGTCCGTTTGCAGACCCAACATTTGTCCGATGAAAACACAAAAAAAGTTTGTCCGATGGAGCGTACACACGGTCGGATTATTGGTCCAACTTGCTCAAAATGAAAAAAGGAAGGGAGGGAGGGGTCACAGGGCCCCGGGATTTTACGGGTTTCAATAATGTGCAAAATCAGATAGTTAAATACTGACTGAACACAAATAATTGAAAAAATATAATTTTTATTACAAAAATAGTTTCTTATAGAAAACACCAATACAATATACATCCAAAATCAATTATATCAATATACAGTAACTAACACAGGGGTGCCAGTGTACTCAACGTTTCGCTCTAAGGAGAGCTTCCTCAGGAGATTTTACCATGGCATCACATCATGCTAGAGGCGAGACAAAAAGATAGGATGTAAAGCTTGGCGTAAAAAACATCAAACAAAATATTTATATTGATGTTTAAGTAGGCATACATAGAACGGTGTATATGCAAAGCAATTTTTTAATTAATACAAATAAAGAAAATGGATAATAGGAACATATGTTCAATTGGTCTGTATATACTGTGAATATTATAAAAACATACACAGAGAAAAACCCACCTGTTGCTATATTGAAAATATTACTTGAAAATGTATAGATTAAAAGAAATACTCCAAAATGAGGAGTGCAGACAATGAATCGAACCAAACGATCCCATGGATCCAGTAATGACTTGCAGGCGAAAATAATATTAATATGTGAAAGCAGGAAAAATCCTGGTATATCAAGAAAAGAAAAGGAATTAATTATATATAAAGACGGCAAGCAGGAATAGACAATGCATAAAACAGTGCAGGAAAACAATGAGTTACGCAATACATACCTGCTTGAAATTGGTATAGAATCAATAAATTATCATTGAATAAGGATTGGATTCCAAGAGTTCATATTGACAGGGACTGGGATCCTTCCAAAACTCATAGGGCTTACAAGTATAAAGCCTATAGAATAAAATGAATAGCAAGGGATTTAACCTTGGTAGAAAGGAAATGCAAATAAAGTCTAATAGAACATATAAGGACGCTTTAAATACCTATTATGGCGAAGTCAGTGCATGGTCCCTGGACCTGAAAAGATCCGAGAGCGGCCATGTGCGTTCTGCGGCCGGTTCAAAGGAATGACAGAATATCACGGCAAAACATGCCGTTTATATTTTCGTCCGGCGTGCGTGCGTCTGACGTCACGTGCACGCCGCGGACGTAACTGAATGCAGTATGCGCATGCGCGAGAAGGCCGGGACCCGGACGTGTTGAGAAGGATGGGGATCTCAACCACGGCCGCCATTTTGGAAGAGGGCCATTTACAAGGATACAAAGATCCTGTAAAGGCAGAGAGTGGTATAGATTTGGGATGGTTTCCAAATCACGCCATACATGCCAGAATGGACAAGAGGGGGGGTAGCCAAGGGAATGGGCTACACACGGGGGAGGCAATCATCGCGTAGGGCAAGTGCATTGGTGTTAAAGGGGGCAAACATCAGTGGGCAAATATTGATTAAATAAACCCACTAGAGGTGCCCCGGGCGTCCATGCAAGTCACAATAAGGATGGATCGAGAAAGGCTGGCTCGAGAGAATGTACAGAATTAAATTAAAATAAATTAAAACGTCTTTCTAAATCGAAACAGTAAAGTAATACAGAGACAATTTAAACATAATGGGACTTTTACCAAATTGGCAAACAGGTGGGCTACCTCTATGCTTACAACATCCACAGATTAAAGCAGTAAAACCACAGACATGTTACATAATTGCAAATTCAACAAGTATAGCTCGATTAGGGAATATAGATGTATAATACTTCTTGTTCAAAAACATTAATTTTGAGAGCAAACCTCCCTTTATAGCACGTTTGGGTGCAGAATCAGAAAAAGGAGAAAAGAAAGAAAGGAAAAACTTAATTTATAGAAAAGGTTTGAAACTAAGAGCTTTGTTTAAGCCAGGATAAGTAAGAGCATTCAAATTAGAAATCCACTTCGCCTCACGTTGGAGTAGAAATTTATCAAAGTCTCCCCCCTGATTGTTGGAGGCACATGTGCTAATGCAAAAAAATGCATATACGAGTCTGCAAATTCATGATGGAGACCCATATGTCTCCTGATTGGCGTCTCCATTTTTTTGCCCAAAACCAGAGAAACATGATCCTTGATCCTATTGAAAAAATGTCGTTTTGTCTTGCCAATATAGAATGCTGAGCATTGGCAAATCATAATGTAGACAATGCCCACTGATTGGCATGTCGCTAGAAAGTTGGGTTTGTACAGGCGACCATCTGGCAAAAGAATACTGCTAGCTGAATAAATGTATCGACAAAATTTACATTTATGACATGGTCTGCTCCCCAAGGATTTGGTTACTGAACTTTTGGGAGAAAAATTACTCTGTACCATCGAGTCTTTTAGTGATTTAGATCTGCGGAATGTAATCTCAGGAGGATCTTTGAGATGTTTGGAAACTAGAGGGTCCCCCAGAAGGAGGTGCCAGTGTTTTTCCAATAAATTACGCATTTGGCGATGGTGACCAGAAAAACGGTAAAGTGTTGTAAATCATCCTGAAAAAATAGGTTTTCCTCCCACCCCCCCCAGGTACAGGTTGGCGTAGCTAGGGGCACAGCGTGTCCCCATAGCCACAACCTGTACCTGGAGGTAGTGGGAGTCGCCAAATAAAAAAATATTGTTAGTCAGTATGAACCTAAGAAGGTTCAATATAAATTCATTGTATGCATTCGGCACCTCACCATGATTGAAGATGAAGTCCTCCACAGATTCAACCCCTCTGGTATGTGGGATTGAATTGTGGAGGGCCTCTACATCCAGGGCCACCAACCAAGCTCCCTTAGGGACAGAAAGACCATCAAGGGCCCTCAATAAGTCACTGGTGTCTTGTAAATAGGACTGTAGTCCCTCCACATGAGGTCGCAAGAAATCATATACTAACTGACTGGCAGTTTCGGTGAGGCATCCGTTCCCCGAGATAATGGGGCGTCCTGGAGGATGAAGAGAATTTTTGTGAATCTCGCTCACGAGCCTTTCCAGCACTGCAGGGTAATCCAATGTCTGTGGTTTTACTGCTTTAATCTGTGGATGTTGTAAGCATAGAGGTAGCCCACCTGTTTGCCAATTTGGTAAAAGTCCCATGTTTAAATTGTCTCTATTTTACTTTACTGTTTCAATTTAGAAACACGTTTTAATTTATTTTAATTTAATTCTGTACATTCTCTCGAGCCAGCCTTTCTCGATCCATCCTTATTATGACTTGTATGGACGCCCGGGGCACCTCTAGTGGGTTTATTTAATCAATATTTACCCACTGATGTTTGCCCCCTTTAACACCAATGCACTTGCCCTACGCGATGATTGCCTCCCCCGTGTGTAGCCCATTCCCTTGGCTACCCCCCCTCTTGTCCATTCTGGCATGTATGGCGTGATTTGGAAACCATCCCAAATCTATACCACTCTCTGCCTTTACAGGATCTTTGTACCCTCTTCCAAAATGGCGGCCGTGGTTGAAATCCCCATCCTTCTCAACACGTCCGGGTTCCGGCCTTCTCGCGCATGCGCATACTGCATTCAGTTAAGTCCGCGGCGTGCGCGTGACATCAGACGCACGCACGCCGGACGGAAATATAAACGGCATGTTTTGCCGTGATATTCTGTCATTCCTTTGAACTGGCCGCAGAATGCACATCACCGCTCTCTGATCTTTTCAGGTCCAGGGACCATGCACTGACTTCGCCATAATAGGTATTTAAAGCATCCTTATATGTTCTATTAGACTTTATTTGCATTTCCTTTCTACCAAGGTTAAATCCCTTGCTATTCATTTTACTCTATAGGCTTTATACTTGTAAGCCCTATGAGTTTTGGAAGGATCCCAGTCCCTGTCAATATGGACTCTTGGAATCCAATCCTTATTCAATGATAATTTATTGATTCTATACCAATTTCAAGCAGGTATGTATTGCGTAACTCATTGTTTTCCTGCACTGTTTTATGCATTGTCTATTCCTGCTTGCTGTCTTTATATATAATTAATTCCTTTTCTTTTCTTGATATACCAGGAATTTTCCTGCTTTCACATATTAATATTATTTTCGCCTGCAAGTCATTACTGGGTGCATGGGATCATTTGGTACGATTCATTGTCTGCACTCCTCATTTTGGAGTATTTCTTTTAATCTATACATTTTCAAGTAATATTTTCAATATAGCAACGGGTGGGTTTTTCTCTGTGTATGTTTTTATAATATTCACAGTATATACAGACCAATTGAACATATGTTCCTATTATCCATTTTCTTTATTTGTATTAATTAAAAAATTGTTTTGCATATACACCGTTCTATGTATGCCTACTTAAACATCAATATAAATATTTTGTTTGATGTTTTTTATGCCAAGCTTTACATCCTATCTTTTTGTCTCGCCTCTAGCATATCATGTGATGCCGTGGTAAAATCTCCTGAGGAAGCTCTCCTTAGAGCGAAACGTTGAGTACACTGGCACCCCTGTGTTTGTTACTGTATATTCATATAATTGATTTTGGATGTATATTGTATTGGTTTTTTCTATAAGAAACAATTTTTGTAATAAAAATTAAATTTTTCCAATTATTTGTGTTCAGTCAGTATTTAACTATCTGATTTCGCACATTATTGACACCCGTAAAATCCCGGGGCCCTGTGACCCCTCCCTCCCTTCCTTTTTTCATATCAATTGGGATGTGGTGTCCAATAATTTACCTTCCCCTCCAGATTTTCTTTCTTGCTCAAAATGAAGTTTGTTGGCCAAAAGTCCGAACGTGTGTACGGGGCTTTAGGAGTTTTCTTCAGCTGAATATTTTTATGCCAATCATCCAATAAAAAATCCAGGCAATTGTGATTCATGAACTTGATAGAGTTGATTTGCAAAAGGTGTAAAGGCTGTTCATTTTGTGAACCGAATGTTGGTGAAGTTGTGTTCTCTTTGAACACCCAGTGATGTGCAGGGAAAATTGTTTTTTTCCTAGCACATGATTGGGTATTCAAGGTAATATTGGGTATTATAAGTACTGTATTTATTGGCGTATAACACTCACTTTTTTACCCTGAAAATAAAGGGTAAACTGTGCCTGCATGTTATACGCAGAGGGCTGTGGAAAGTTTTTTTTCCTGAAACTTCCCTCTTAAAGTTAGGGTGCGTGTTATACGCCAATAAATACGGTAATTGGTCACACTCCTTATAGTAATTGTATTGGTCCCACACCTTATAGTAAGTGTATTATATTGGTCCCACTCCTTATAGGCTTGCACTACAGTTCATGTGGGGTGCTGTAGTGACTAGGAAGTTCATCTGGAGTATTAATATAGGATATATTTAACGTTTGATTTTTAACAGTATTTCTTTGGTAATTAGGTTTTTAATGCATGACCAACACCCTATTTTTGTAATGCAAGGTATGGGAAGATCTTTTAGCTCTAGTTCTAAATACTTGTATTAGGTGTGATGGACTTTATAGCCACACATACATATTGGGGGGGAAGTAGAATCCTATATGTTAGGTTAGTATTGTCCCCTGTATAATATAATGTAGCGGGGTGCTATATTTAGGGGGAGCATCTGAGTGGTAACTGAGCTAAGATGCACTATTGTTAGGTTTCATGGACCATTTCTGTCCCTGGGAGATAGTACTGATGTGCAGTTCCCTGGGGCCTATAGGTGGCGCTGTTGCCATAGGCCCGGGTTGAACCATAGTACAGGGTTGTGCCTTTTTTTGTCTCCTCTCGGCAGCGGTACGGCGGGGCGGGGAGGCTGCTGTGCCTGTCGGGAGAGGGTATAAAAAGGGGCGGCCATCTTCCAGTCGGGGTCCACGCCCAGGCACCTTAGGCCTGGGTGTGTGCGTGTGTCACCTCCGGGTGCACTAGGCCCGGAGGCCTGGGTCGTTGTCGTGGTTCCGCGCCCAGGCACCTTAGGCCTGGGCGTGTGTGTTGTCCACGGGTGCCCTGGGCCCAGAGACAGAGCTGCTGTTTCCATCCCAGACACCTTCAGTCTGGGGTGAGGTACTTTGGCGAGGGCCTGGAACCCAGCAACCTTCAGCTGGGGTCCGCTAAGGATCTAGGCTCCCAGGGATCTGCCTTGCGAGGGGACCCATATCCAGGATCAAGGAGGCCAGGGAGGTGACCCTTTCTGAAGACCCAGCGCAGAGTCGTGGTGACAGAGGTGGCCTCTGGTAACTCTCCGGAGGGATGTTCTTATCCTAAAAAGGGGCCAAGATACTCAAAGAAGGAAGTGCGGGTTCTTTATGTCATAGTCGCAGTGACTCTACGCACACCAGGTCAGTGGCAGTGACTTTCAACTATTCATCAGGTCAGTGGCAGTGACCAACCTCATGGTCCGTGGCAGGGACCATGCACCAAGCCTGTTCGTGCAAACCAGAACAGGAGAAACCTTAAATTAAGTTTGTGCCTGGACCTCCTCCCACCTTATCTGACCCGTGTCTGTCTCAACCTGTCTGCTCTCAAAGAGACTATTTATTGCCCTTATGAATAAATAAGAAGTTGGACTTTTCAGTTGGTGTGGACAGTTGCTTACTAGGGAGAACTGAGAACTTGTTTCTGGCTACCCCAGAAACTAGATCAGCTCTGGAGGTTTTCAAACACTGGCTGCAGGCAGGCCCGAGAAACTAACACCGCTCAACCTCCCCATCCAAGAGGGTATGGGCTTGTGGTGCGCTGTGCCTCAGTCTTTCCTGCGAAGGAGCCAACTATAAGAAAAGCAGGTAAAGGCTGGGGTGGGTGCGCTACAATAATATAATTAATATGCAGAGGAAATGCATTGCAAACTCACAAGGTGAGCAGGTTAAACTAAATAATCAGCAGCATCCAAATAATCGAAATAATCACATCAAAAATGGCTGCAGTAGTCCTATACAGCAGTGTTTCTCAACTCCAGTCCTCAAGGCGCCCCAACAGGTCATGTTTTCAGGATTTCCCTTAGATGAAACGTCTTAGGTAATTACTAAGGCAGTGAAACTGATCATATCACCTGTGCAAAATAATGGAAAACCTGAAAACATGACCTGTTGGGGCGCCTTGAGGACTGGAGTTGAGAAACACTGCTATACAGTATTAGGGCTACAGGAAAATGGCATTCAAATTTCTATTTATATGTTATATGGTAACTGGGTTTCAAGCACAGTATATAAGGTGGCTGTTATGTCCTACAGCCATCCTCTGCTGAAGTCACGGGCGGGGCTGATAATTTCAAGCCGCATGACAGAAGTTTGCGATCTGCCATCTTGTGAGTGTCTGGAGACCCGGACCCTTAAGGGGAAAGAAGCTGGTTGTCTGCAGTGCATCAAATATGTACTTTTAAATGTGAATTTCAATTTATCTTTTAATAAAAACTATTGAAAAAAGAATTCCTGAGATAATTGGATCTGTAGAAACATCTGAACTTACACCTACCCGGTTTAAAGGGAACATCATTTTTTAACCTAACATTAAAGTGATTGTAAAGTCTCAAGGTTTTTCACCTAATGCATTCTATGCATTAAGGTGAAAAACCTTCTTTGCTGCCCCCCCCCAAGACCCCCTCTTTTTTCTTACCTGAGCATGATCCGATCCAGCGATAAGCATGAGCCCAGCGACTCCAGCCGCTGTCTCTCTCCTGTTTGGACAGATTGACTCCCACTGCTGTCAATCAAATCCAATGACACGGGAGTGGGGGGCAGCCGAGTCCTGTTGTCTGTTCTCAATGAATACTCGGGAGCGCGCCCACACCTAATGAAGAGGAGGGGCCTGGAGCGCTGGTGGGGCACCCCAGAAGAGTGGGAACAGGGCTGCATAACATGTTTGTTATTTTTATTAGAAAAAAATTGACCTTTACAACCCCTTTAATTTGGGTCAAATACTGGTGGGTAGAGTATATATACTTGTCGGTGAAGGGAAGAACACTACAGTTGGTGGAACAATCACAAGTGAAATATGTTTATTGCACATTAATCGATCAATTTTCATTAATTAATTAGGATATAAATAATATCTTTGGCACGTTTATATATCAGCACTGATTCTTCGAGCCACACAGACTACATAGGAGGACTATACATCACTTACTGATTGATTAATGACATTTGTTTGTTAAAAGGGGGAAAGGGGAAGTGGACAAAGGTGGGACTTTAAATGGAACACACAGCAGTACAGTTTAAGAATGGATAGTCAAGCGACTGGTAAAGTCTTGTATTTTATTTGATCACCATTCAAACAACATTTTAAGGGCATGCAGCCTCTAAATAAATGAATACATAAGTAGCATACATTACATACAGATATACAGTCAGTAATATGAAATATTATCAGTAAAAAAACACTTGGTAACTCAAGACAGTGTATATTTAACCAAAGTGTAACAACTACCTAATTGGTCTAAAAGATCCTTACATAAATGAAATTGGGGGGAAGGAGAAGGGAAAAACACAAAGTATATACCATAGTGGTACATATAGCAGAAATTGGACACATTAATAATTGATAAAATTTGATCCATGGTATATAGTGGTGGTCAAGTGTTTGGTGGCTCTACGCATTTCGCGGTCTAATAACCGCTCATCAGGAGCAATAAACCATGGAGTTTATCTAGAGAGAGAGAATATACATTTAACTGGATATTTACCAATGATTAAAATGGGATATACAGGGAAAAAATAAATTAAAAAAAAATACCTGTTCAGGGTATTCACTCAGACTCACCTGTTCCTACCTGCCTGTGTTGGATGTTGCTGCCAAGCCAAGCCACCTCAGCTCCCGAAGGTGAGGTCCCATTGGGTGCTGGCGGTTCTTAGTTGCATGCTGCACAGTTGCCGATGTAAGTTGGATGTGCAACCAATCCCCCATATAATTTTTTTATTTTTATTTTATCCCAATATACTTTGTCTTCCTTTTTTAATTTTTTTTTATTTTTCCCTGTATATCCCATTTTAATCGTTGGTAAATATCCAGTTAAATGTATATTCTCTCTCTCTAGATAAACTCCATGGTTTATTGCTCCTGATGAGCGGTTATTAGACCGCGAAACGCGTAGAGCCACCAAACACTTGACCACCACTATATACCATGGATCAAATTTTATCAATTATTAATGTGTCCAATTTCTGCTATATGTACCACTATGGTATATACTTTGTGTTTTTCCCTTCTCCTTCCCCCCAATTTCATTTATGTAAGGATCTTTTAGACCAATTAGGTAGTTGTTACACTTTGGTTAAATATACATTGTCTTGAGTTACCAAGTGTTTTTTACTGATAATATTTCATATTACTGACTGTATATCTGTATGTAATGTATGCTACTTATGTATTCATTTATTTAGAGGCTGCATGCCCTTAAAATGTTGTTTGAATGGTGTTCAAATAAAATACATGACTTTACCAGTCGCTTGACTATCCATTCTTAAACTGTACTGCTGTGTGTTCCATTTAAAGTCCCACCTTTGTCCACTTCCCCTTTCCCCCTTTTAACAATGATACCCGGGATGGAGGCACTACCCCTTTGGTTCTAGCCTCATTTAAAGTCCCAAAAACGTCTCCGTACTTCAATGACATTTGTTTATAAAGAAGGACATTATGCATGTTATTTAAATGAATATTTTATTGATTTAATTTGTTATTTTGATATTTGTTTTGTCACGCATGTTATGTTTTGAGCACCTTTGATCACATATCATAAGACAGTGCTGCACTGAGAAAACAATGTTTTCTGATGCATATGTGGGTATTATAAGTAATTGATCACAATCAGTGGCGTTGCGTCCATAGTGGGCGCAGGAGCGCCGCCCCCTCTCTCCACTGCACCGTCACTCAAGTCAACAATACATAAATTCATGCATTGCATGAATTTATGTATTGTCGCCGGCACCACTGCCGCCCACTATTCAGATGGCCGGCTCCTTGGCGAGCGGCCATCTGAATAACAGCAGTTGGTTGGTTTTTGGAGGTGTCTATCAGAGCCAGCAGCTCTGATAGGCTTCCCGATTACAGCCTGTGGGCTCTAATCGGCTTCCAAATAGTTGACTAGGGGACGCACGGGCTGTGCGTTCCCTCGTTAACACTGACACGCGTCTCAGCCAATCAGGTTCACTGGGTCTGGTTACCGGTAACCTGATTGTCTGAAGCGACATCGAGGGCGGGAGAAGACATCAAGGATGGAAGAAGACATGAGGGAGTGGAGGGAGCGTGGAGGAGGACAGTGCTGACCCGAGTAAGGTAAGTGCCGGGCTGGGGACAAACTGGCTGTATTTGGGGACAAACTGGCTGCATTTGGGGGGGAAACTGGCTGCATTTGGGGACAAACTGGCTGTATTTGGGGGGAAACTGGCTGCATTTGGGGACAAACTGGCTACATTTGGGGACAAATTGGCTGTATTTGGGGGGAAACTGGCTGCATTTGGAGACAAACTGGCTGCATTTGGGGACAAACTGGCTGCATTTGGGGACAAACTGGCTGTATTTGGGGACAATCTGGCTGCATTTGGGGGAAAACTGGCTGCATTTGAATGGGCAAACTGGTGGCGTTTGGGCACAGTGGCTGCGTTTAATGGGCACAGTGGCGGTCAATTATGTTTTTTTTTCAGTTTGTTTGTGCCCCCCACAATCCTTATTGGGTATTCAAAGTAATTGTATTGTATTGGTCCCACTCCCTGTAGTGACTTGGTGCATAGTACCATCATACAATCATAGAAAAATGAGGATCTTCATCAGCACACTTTGGTATAGATATAATCTTGTCCTTTATTCACATAATACAGCAGCATCAAAAATATCTCAGGCCTGTGATGCCTGGTATATGGGTGTAAAAAAAAAGGACAAGATTATCACTATACCAAAGGGTGCTGGTGAATATCTTGATTTACTGGCTAATAAAGAAAGCACAACCTCACCTTATTCATCATCATTATTGTTGGCCAACCGAGCGTCTGATTTTTGTCAAAAGGGCGTGTGCCAGGATGTTGTCTTGCATACCAACGGAACACAATTGTTGTGCAACAAACACGAACGTAGTGATGTACTACAAGGAATTTCAGCTCTTGAGCACCACCCTTTGGGCCCCCTCTGCTTATTTCGTGTTTGGTGAGCATTGATTCCGAGCTTGCGTGTGTAGCAAAATACTGAACACTGAGAATCTGGTGGGGATCACTTCAAATGTGACAGTAAATATTCCTTCCAGGAAATGTAGAGACAGAATGTCTACTGATGTCTGAATAAGTAAATTGGGTTAATTGGGGTCTGAGGTAGCTTTCCATTCATCTATTGTTCAGTGTGTTAATGACCCCACCTATTATCTGCTACGGGATGTAATTACACTCCTAGTAATGTGTCTGGTTTCATTGTTATGGGTAAATATGTGGAGCTCTGTCCATGGGGTGACAAACGTCTCACACATACCAAGTTTGTTAGAAATAGTTCCAGGTAATTAAATCACTGTCATCTGTTAGTTGCTGAAGGGAATGCCCCTGGAAAATGAGTTAAGAAACCCCTTGCATGGGGAATGATATAAAAAGCCAGCTGTGGCTAAATAAAGTGTTGATTTACTCCCAGAACTGTGTGTCGCCAGTTACTGCGGGGGTAACTGGTTGCCTTGGATAAGTTAGTACTTCCTCAGCTTCAAGGATAACCCATCGGACATTGGAGATCTGCTACACTGGTTGGCAGCGGCGGGATTAAAGCCTTGCAGCAAGAGGAAGCAGCGTTCATGCAAATTCGGTTACACGAATGGAAGTGTGAATGGAGACAAACTATGCTGGATTAAAACCATTCAACGTTAAAGGATTTGCTGGAAGCAAGAGGGAAGATCGCCAGCAATAAAACCAAAGCCGAGCTGAATGCAGAACTGACTGAGGGAGATCGGGCACACAGTATGGCTACAGAAGCCATGGAGACCGAGTTTGATCAAGAAGTGAAACGCAGGCTAGCGTTTTATGGAGAAAACCCCTCCACCGAGCTGGTACAGGCAACGTTTGCCCAAGTGGATGCCTTTATCACGGCGAGAGAAGAACGGGAGACCCAACTCCGGCTGGCGGAACAGCGTGCCTCTGAGAGACTGCTAACGACTACACCGGCACCAGAGACAAAACTAAAAGTACCCCATGATGCCTTTAAAAAGTTTGTGGAAGCAGAGGAAGAGATCGATAGCTTCCTGCAAGATTTTGAACGGCAATGCAAGCTGTACCAAGTACCCCAGACAGACTGGGTACAGATCTTAGCTGGTAAGCTGTCAGGCCGTGCAGCAGAAGCCTACAGAGCCATGCCAGAGGAGGAAATCGCAAGCTATAGCCGGGTAAAGGAAGTTATTTTGGCAAGATATGCCATCACCCCAGAAGCATACAGGAGAGGCTTCCGGGACACAAAGAAACAGGAGAAGGACTCCCACACCGAATGGGCTTGCCGAATGCAGAGGGCAGCCCTAGCTTGGCTACAAGCCAGTCAGGCAACCACAGCAGACGCGATCACCCAGCTGATTTTACTGGAGCAATTATTTAATGGACTAAACCCAGAGGTACAGGAGTGGGTAAGGGATCGCAAACCTACCACTCTCTCGGAAGCGGCCAGGCAAGCTGATGAATATCAAGATGCCCGCCGGCCATCACAGACTAGCTTCCGACCAAGCACCAGACCACTGAACCATAACCCAGGGCCACCAGCTACACAACGACCCGGGCTAATCCCTAACCCCCCTGCAAATCGATACCTCGGGCGCAAGGGAGTGCAGTGCCATTCATGCAAGCAATTAGGGTACTATCAAAGAGACTGCACCCAGAACCAGGACCAAGATGCATGGATTCGACCAGGGCCACCCCCTCCAGCACGGGCTGTCGCTCATTGCTATCACACGGAAGCGACCCCGGTCAACCGCGGAGCGGAAGAATTGGAGGAACACTGGAGTATATTAGACGAGGCTGACCCAGTACAGGCGGCTACGGACAACAGGCAACACCATCGCCAGTCAGTACAGCTGAACGGGAAGACTGCTCAAGGTCTACGAGATTCCGACGCCACCCTCACACTGGTCAAACGTCACCTGGTTCCAGAGGCCGACCACACCGGGAGTTCCGTAGCCATGCAGGTTGCAGGGGGAGCAGTACACAGGCTACCCACGGCAAGAGTACACCTGAACTGGGGTGCCGGCTCAGGATTAATTAAGGTGGGGTTGATCCAGGAACTTCCCGCTGATGTCCTGCTGGGGAACGATCTCGGCCAGTTGACTTCTGCTTTTGCATCAGCCCCGGTTACCAACGAGATCTACCCCGTTACCACCCGGTCCCAGGCCCACACCACGGAAAACAGCGCACCCTCTGAGGCTCTGGTAAGAACACTTCCCCGAACTGTTAAACCCCTTCCCTGGGATACCCCCGCAGCATTTGGGCAGGAAACCCGTAGCGACCCCACGTTGCAGATCTATAGGGACAAAGTAACCCAGTCGCAAGCTGGATTAGAGGGAGGGAAATATTCCTGGCACCAGGGGTT
The DNA here is from genome assembly GCA_029206835.1 of Rana muscosa. Lineage (NCBI taxonomy): Eukaryota > Metazoa > Chordata > Amphibia > Anura > Ranidae > Rana > Rana muscosa. The sequence continues at coordinate 96,788,820 of CM055123.1, read as the reverse complement.
ATTGTACCGCGACTCTGAGAGAGTCACAGCCGGATCCTTACCGGTCCACACCCGACAATTAGTGGTCCCCCAGAAATACAGGAGAGAATTATTGCAGATAGTCCACAATATTCCCCTGTCCAGACACTTAGAGGTCAGCCGCACAAGATACTGGCTTACCCACACGTTCTTTTGGCCTGGCATCTCCAAAGATGTTAGACAGTATTGTCAAACGTGTGACACCTGTCAACGGGTAGGAAAACGGGGGGATCGCCACAAGGCCAAATTACAACCCCTACCCATTATAGAGGAGCCATTCGGATGGGTAGCCGTAGATATTGTAGGACCCCTCGCCAAACCCAGCCCCTCCGGCAAAAAGTACATTCTGACAATAGTGGACTATGCAACACGGTATCCCGAGGCGGTAGCTCTGACCAATATACACGTGGAGACAGTGGCTGAGGCGCTGATGCAGGTCTTCTCCCAGATGGGCTTTCCCAGACAGATAGTCTCGGACCAGGGCACTCAGTTCACTGCGGAAGTCACCCAGCAGCTGTGGAGACTGTGTGGCATCAAGTCAATTATGAGTTCTCCCTATCACCCCCAGACAAATGGCCTATGTGAAAGGTTCAATGGCACATTAAAACAAATGCTCCGGACTTTCACGGACACGAGTCGGGACTGGGAAAGATTCCTGCCCCACCTTCTGTTTGCTTACAGGGAGGTGCCACAGGAATCTACAGGATTCTCCCCCTTCGAAGTACTTTTCGGACGAAAAGTACGGGGACCCCTAGATTTATTCCGGGAACACTGGGAAGGAGCAGAAGGGGAGGATGGTACCCCTGTTATACCCTATGTGTTGGAGTTCCGCGACCGCTTGGAGGAACTGACTCAGAAGGTGCGTACTAACCTCCAGGTGGCGCAGACTCGCCAGCGCCAATGGTATGACAGGGGCGCGGGGGACGTAGGTTTCAGATTGGCCAAAAGGTTTTGATTTTAAAACCTGTTCGCCACGACAGGCTACAGGCTGCCTGGCAGGGCCCATACCAAGTGGTGGAGAAGAGATGCGATACCACTTACGTGATAGGTCCTTGCTCTGGAAATGGGGGTAGATGCATGCTACACGTAAACATGCTCAAACCGTACTATGAGAGAATAGAGGAAGTGGCTGCCATATGCGTGCCCGCCTTCGACGAGTTCGAGAATCTTCCTTTACCAGACCTTCTGGGGGAGGATGAGACGCTGAGAACTTTAGATGAGGTTCAGCTGGGGGAACGGTTAAGCCCCCAAGAGCGCATCCAGGCACGGCAATTGCTAGTCACGAAGGGAGCAACTGTCTCAAATATCCCTGGATGCACTTGGCTGGCAATGCACTAGTAGACACCTCGGAACAACCACCCCTCAGACAGACTCCCTATAGAATACCTGAGGCGGTCAGGGAGCACATGAGACAGGAGATACAAGAGATTCTCCATCTCGGGTTCATAGAGCCGTCGGATAGTCCTTGGGCTTCTCCGGTGGTCTTGGTACCAAAGCGGGATGGAACTACTCGCTTCTGTGTAGACTACCGGCGACTCAATGACAAAACAGTATCAGACGCTTACCCAATGCCCAATGCCCAGGATAGATGAGCTCTTAGATCGAATGGCCAGAGGGCAATACCTCATGACCATCGACCTATGTAAGGGCTATTGGCAAATTCCCCTTGCCCCAGATGCCATTCTCAAGTCGGCCTTTGTCACCCTATTTGGCCTGTACCAGTTTAGGTCATGCCATTTGGGATGAAAAACGCCCCAGCCGCGTTCCAACGGATGGTAGACCGGCTGCTTGATGGTTTCCAGGATTATGCATGCGCATACTTGGATGACATCGCAATTTTTAAAGAGACCTGGGAGGAGCATCTGGGCCATGTAGGAGCGGTGCTAGACCGAATCAAAGAGGCCGGCCTAACCCTCAAACCGAGTAAATGTCATATTGGGATGGCGGAAGTACAGTATTTGGGACACCGGGTGGGGTGTGGGAAACAAAAGCCCGAACCCGCCAAAGTCGAGGCAGTGGCCCAGTGGCCAACCCCCCGTACCAAAACACAGGTGTTAGCATTCCTCGGAATGGCTGGCTACTACCGCAAATTTGTCCCGAACTACAGCACCCTGGCCAAACCCCTAACTCACCTTACTAAAAAAAAACTACCCCGCCAAGTAGTATGGGCCCCAGAGTGTGAACAGGCATTTCAACAGCTCAAACAGGCCCTGGTTAATAGTCCGGTACTAGCTGCTCCCAATCCATCTAAACGATTTCTTGTTCACACAGATGCTTCAATGTTTGGATTGGGTGCGGTATTGAGCCAGGTTGGAGCAGATGGCAGAGAACACCCCATAGTTTACTTGAGCAGGAAGCTTCTCCCCAGGGAAGTGAGCTACGTCGCCATAGAAAAAGAATGCCTGGCTGTGGTGTGGGCCCTAAAGAAGCTTCAGCCCTACTTGTACGGACAACAGTTCACCCTACTCACAGACCACAACCCGTTGGTATGGCTAAATCGAGTGGCAGGGGACAATGCCCGGTTGTTGCGCTGGAGTCTGGCGTTACAACCGTATGACTTTACTATCCATCCACTACCGCCACGGGAAACAAAACGGCAATGCTGACGAATTATCGCGGCAAACTGAACTGGAAAAGTGATCCGTGAGTACTCCCCGGACATCCCCAAGCCGATCCGTTAAGGATCAGACTGTGTATGCCAGCTTGTGGGTAAGGGGGAGCATTGTAGCAAAATACTGAACACTGAGAATCTGGTGGGGATCACTTCAAATGTGACAGTAAATATTCCTTCCAGGAAATGTAGAGACAGAATGTCTACTGATGTCTGAATAAGTAAATTGGGTTAATTGGGGTCTGAGGAAGCTTTCCATTCATCTATTGTTCAGTGTGTTAATGACCCCACCTATTATCTGCTACGGGATATAATTACACTCCTAGTAATGTGTCTGGCACGGTTTCATTGTTATGGGTAAATATGTGGAGCTCTGTCCATGGGGTGACAAACGTCTCACGCATACCAAGTTTGTTAGAAATAATTCCAGGTAATTAAATCACTGTCATCTGTTAGTTGCTGAAGGGAATGCCCCTGGAAAATGAGTTAAGAAACCCCTTGCATGGGGAATGATATAAAAAGCCAGCTGTGGCTAAATAAAGTGTTGATTTACTCCCAGAACTGTGTGTCGTCCAGTTACTGTGGGGGTAACAGGTTGCCTTGGATAAGTTAGTACTTCCTCAGCTTCAAGGATAACCCAGCGGACATTGGAGATCTGCTACAGCGTGTTTGTACTTTCGACTTTTGTGTGACGGATTTGTGTACTGACCATAGGAAAATCTGACGTCAAACCGTTGTCCGCCGAAAATTGTTTAGCCTGTCATCCAACATTTGTTGGCTGAAAATTGAACAACAATTGACAAAAGGAGCGTACTAACGGTAACATTTTAGGACAACAGTCTGTTAACAGACAATCCCCTGCCAGCAATCGAACCGTGTGTACGAGGCTTAAGACAGGGCAAAATAGTCCCAGTGAGCCCAGAAAATCACCTATTGATCCTGGCAGAACATCTCCTAACTGCCTGTTGTGGACTGTGAAAACTGTGCCTCTACTCCACTATAATTGCAAGGAATGGTGTCAGCCCCGCCTTTTTGTCCTTTATTTAATCACAGTATGCCTCTTCTCTCATTTTCTATACAACATGGAGAGGGTGTTCTATAGTTCAAGGGAAGAACTTGAAGGCCTGATTACACTTCTTGAGATAAGAAAGCAGAATGCACAAAACACAGGACAGCTAGGGTTTTTTTTTTTTACAAACAACAGATATTTTTTTTAATATATATTCAATGGTACATTTAGCAGAGAAAATTATTAATACTTTAACTTAGCAAAATGAACATACACTTTGCTAAGCGAGCTGCTGCTACTTTAGTAAAACACCCCTATAGGCCCATACACACGATCAGACTTTTTGTGTGTACGCTCCATCGGGCAAACTTTTTCGCTTTTTCATCGGACAAATGTTCGCTGTGCAAACAGACAAACTTTCCGGCAACAAATGTCTGATGGAGCAAAATCTGATCGTGTGTACACAAGTCCATCAGACTAAAGTCCAAATTCCAAACATGCATGCTCAGAACCAATGCTAAAGATCAGACAACAATAGCAGAAGTTGCCCAAAGGGTGGGGCTAAAGAGCAGGAAAACCACGTAGTACGTCTATTACGTCACTACGTTCGTGTTTGTTGGCTGCCGTGTGTATGCATACCAAGTTCACGGCCAATGCCCTTCGGACCAAAATCTACGGAAAAGTCAGATGGAAGTCCGGTCGTGTGTATGAGGCTTATGACTCTCTGAAGACTGGACAAATCTTCACACATATATTCAGGGGAATACTAAGAAAATGAGCAATTTGCAGATTGCTGGTTCAATTGATTTGCAAATGTGTTTACTTATCACTACTGCTTACAGCAGAGCATCCTACAGGAGCGGCCCAGGGGTGACAACCAGAATTTAGCTGATTCTCTTCTCTTGTAAATGTATCAAAAGTGGTCAGTAAAGCTCTTCTAATAGAACTAAAGTTAGTAAATATTTATTATGAAATATTTCCTATGTTGTATTGTAACTTGAAAAAAAAGGTGACCCTAGATGTAGATAGCTATCCCATCCATAGTGAGTCTATATCACAGTAATACACCTTGTTAGTTGCATGTTCTGAATTTGTAAATTTATATTAGCATAAAACAGTTTATCATGCCGTTGATATATGTAGCCAACATTCATGAAATTGACTTTGTGTATAAATACCAACATACAATTCAGCACACTCATCCATAACTGAGCACGTATGATTAATTATGAACAGACTTGGTCACTTTATCCCAACATAAATCAATTTTTATTATCATTGTTAGTGGAATCCGCAATAAAGAATGAGTGACTGTATAATACATATTACAAGTGATAATAACTATTTCAGGAGAGTATTATGTACCCCATAATAATGAAGGCACAGGCTCCATATGCAGTTTATCCTAGGGAGCAATATTCTAGGACATGACATTTGGGACCACAAAATAAAATATGAGCACCTCTGATATACACCATAGTGAACTACAGCACAGAGTATCTGTCTTTATAAAGGAAGGAAGCAGCGTGTATTTTCAATGAGTGTTTCTTCTGTGTTTTGATTGTAATGTTTGCTTTAAACCATTTTTGAACATCATTAATTTTTTTTAATTTTCATTCCATATTTAATGAACATATTACATATATACATTTTTAGCTGTAATCTCTAGTAGCTAGCTTTGAGACTAAGGATGAGCTTCATGTTCGACTCGAACATTGCCTGTTCGCATGTTCGCCAAACAGCGAACAATTTGGGGTGTTCGCGTCAAATACGAAAAGTCTATGGGAGAAATCTAAAGTGCTAATTTTAAAGGCTTATATGCAAGTTATTGTCATAAAAAGTGTTTGGGGACCTGGGTCCTGCCCCAGGGGACATGTATCAATGCAAAGAAAAGTTTTAAAAACTGCAGTTTTTTCGGGAGCAGTGATTTTAATAATGCTTAAAGTGAAACAATAAAAGTTAAATATTCCTTTAAATTTCGTACCTGGGGAGGGGGGGGGGGTGTATAGTATGCCTGTAAAGAAGCACTTGTTTCCCTTGCTTAGAACTGTCCCTGCACAAAATGTCATTTCTGAAGGAAAAAAAGTCATTTAAAACCAGCGATGTAATCCAATGTTCCGCGGCGATCCGATGTCCAGCGCTGCAGTCTCCACTCGAAACGTCATTGGCTGAGCGGACCTACACTGCGGAGGAAGATCCCCATCAGGTCCGCTCAGCCAATGATGTAGGCGGGGTCTGAACTTCCTCTTCAGTGTAAAAAAATGAATAGACACGCCCCTTCTCACGTTCCCCATCAGGGGGGTGTTCGGCTCATCCCTATTTGAGACGGTGCAGTGTGTATCCTTGTTGAACGTGATTGAGGATAGTTTAGTCAATAATAGGATCAGTTACTTCACGCTCTACTCCTAAAATGTGTATTGAGAATAGAGAGTAGTGATAACAGCATAAATACGAGTAAATATGGCTACCCCATGTACATAAAGAAGATTATATTAATTAAAGCCTACAGAGAATACACAAATAATGTTTAACAGGGGTCATTTGCTATAAAATGTACACTCTAGCATCCATGCATACCGGCTAAGCTGTGGCTCGGGTCTTTAAAAGGTCCCTTTCACACTGGGGCATCGGCGGTAAAGCGACGCTATTTTTAGTGGCGCTTTACAGTCATATTTGTGGAGATATTCAGCCGCTAACGGGGCACTTTTCACGCCCGCTAGCGGCCGAAAAAGGGTTAAAACCACCCGCAAAGCGCCACTGCAGAGGCGTTTTGCCGGCGGTTCAGCCGCGCTGCCTATTCATTACAATGGGCAGGAGCGGTGAAGGAGCGGTATACACAGCGCTCCTTCACGGCTCCAAAGTAGGGATGAGCTTCGAGTTCGAGTCGAACTCATGTTCGACTCGAACATTGCCTGTTCGCCCGTTCGCCGAACAGCGAACAAATTGGGGTGTTCGCGGCAAATTCGAAAAATCTATGGGAGAAATCTAAAGTGCTAATTATAAAGGCTTATATGCAAGTTATTGTCCTAAAAAGTGTTTGGGGACCCGGGTTCTGCCCCAGGGGACATGTATCAATGCAAAAAGAAGTTTTAAAAACGGCCGTTTTTTCAGGAGCAGTGATTTTAATAATGCTTAAAATGAAAAAATAAAAGTGAAATATTCCTTTAAATTTCGTACCTGGGGGGTGTGTATGATATGCATGTGAAGTGGTGCATGTTTCCCGTGCTTAGAACTGTCCCTGCAAAAAGTGTCATTTTTGAAAGAAAAAAATGCATTTAAAACTGACTCGCGGCTATTAATGAATTGTCGGCTCCCGGCAATACATACAAAAGTCATTGAGAAAAAAAAAAAAAAAAGCGTGGGGGTTCCCCAGAATTCAATTACCAGGCCCTTCAGGTCTGGAATGGATATTAAGGGGAACCCCGCCGCAAATAAAAAAAAAATTGACGTGGGGTTCCCCCAAATATCCATTCCAGGCCCTTCAGATCTGGCATGGATTTTAAGGGGAACTCCACCCCAAATTAAAAAAAAAATGGCGTGGAGTCCCCCTAAAAATCCATACCAGACCCCTTATCCGAGCATGCAACCTGGCCGGCCGCAGGGGAAAAGGGGGGGACGAGAGAGCGGCCCCCCCTCCCTCCTGAACCGTACCAAGCCACATGCCCTCAACATGGGGAGGATGTCCCCATGTTGATGGGGACAAGGGCCTCATCCCCACAACCCTTGTCCGGTGGTTGTGGGGGTCTGCGGGCGGGGGGCTTATCGGAATCTGGAAGACCCCTTTAACAAAGAGGACCCCCAGATCCCGGCCCCCCCCCATGTGAATTGGTAAGGGGTACATTGTACCCCTACCATTTCACGAAGAAAGCGTAAAAAAATGTTTAAAAAAACACACAAACACCTTGAAAAAGTCCTTTATTTAAAAAAAAAAAAAAAAAACATTCCAGCGGTGAAATCCAGTGTCCCGCGGCGATCCCGATGTCCAGCGCTGTCCGTCATTGGTTGTGCCTGAGCGGACCTGATGGGGAACTCCCTCTCAGTATTTTAAATGTATAGACCCGCCCCTTCTAAAGTTCCCCATCAGGTCCGCTCAGCGGACCAGATGCGGAACATGAGAAGGGGCGGGTCTATACATGTATTACCAAAGTGAGAGCAGTTCCCCATCAGGTCCGCCTCCTCGGTATGTCGGACCCGCCTACGTCATTGGCTTGAGCGGGGAACTTCCTTCACTATGTAAATTTAAATTACACAGTGAAGGAAGTTCCCCGCTCAAGCCAATGACGTAGGCGGGTCTGACATACCGAGGGGGCGGACCTGATGGGGAACTGCTCTCACTTTGGTAATACATGTATAGACCCGCCCCTTCTCATGTTCCGCATCTCGTCCGCTGAGCGGACCTGATGGGGAACTTTAGAAGGGGCGGGTCTATACATTTAAAATACTGAGAGGGAGTTCCCCATCAGGTCCGCTCAGGCACAACCAATGACGGACAGCGCTGGACATCGGGATCGCCGCGGGACACTGGATTTCACCGCTGGAATGTTTTTTTTTTTTTTTTTTTTAAATAAAGGACTTTTTCAAGGTGTTTGTGTGTTTTTTTAAACATTTTTTTACGCTTTCTTCGTGAAATGGTAGGGGTACAATGTACCCCTTACCAATTCACATGGGGGGGGCCGGGATCTGGGGGTCCTCTTTGTTAAAGGGGTCTTCCAGATTCCGATAAGCCCCCCGCCCGCAGACCCCCACAACCACCGGGCAAGGGTTGTGGGGATGAGGCCCTTGTCCCCATCAACATGGGGACATCCTCCCCATGTTGAGGGCATGTGGCCTGGTACGGTTCAGGAGGGAGGGGGGGCGCTCTCTCGTCCCCCCCTTTTCCCCTGCGGCCGGCCAGGTTGCATGCTCGGATAAGGGGTCTGGTATGGATTTTTAGGGGGACTCCACGCCATTTTTTTTTTAATTTGGGGTGGAGTTCCCCTTAAAATCCATGCCAGATCTGAAGGGCCTGGAATGGATATTTGGGGGAACCCCACGTCAATTTTTTTTTATGTGCGGCGGGGTTCCCCTTAATATCCATTCCAGACCTGAAGGGCCTGGTAATTGAATTCTGGGGAACCCCCACGCTTTTTTTTTTTTTTCTCAATGACTTTTGTATGTATTGCCGGGAGCCGACAATTCATTAATAGCCGCGAGTCAGTTTTAAATGCATTTTTTTTTCTTTCAAAAATGACATTTTTTGCAGGGACAGTTCTAAGCACGGGAAACATGCGCCACTTTACATGCATATCATACACACCCCCCAGGTACGAAATTTAAAGGAATATTTCACTTTTATTTTTTCATTTTAAGCATTATTAAAATCACTGCTCCCGAAAAAACGGCCGTTTTTAAAACTTCTTTTTGCATTGATACATGTCCCCTGGGGCAGGACCCAGGTCCCCAAACACTTTTTAGGACAATAACTTGCATATTAGCCTTTATAATTAACACTTTAGATTTCGAACGTTCGAGTCCATTGTATTTAATAGGGTTCTAAAGTTTACACGAACATTTTGTCTGTTCGCAGGTTCTGGTGCGAACCGAACAGGGGGGTGTTCGGCTCATCCCTGCTCCAAAGATGCTACTAGCTTTTTAGCATCCTGCCAGCACACCGCTCCAGTGTGAAAGCCTGAGGGCTTTCACACGAGTGAATTAAGCGGCTTTCAGGGCGCTTTGCAGGCGCTATTTTTAGCGCTGTAGCGCCTGCAAAGCACCTCAGTGTAAAAGGGGTCTAAGGGCTATTGCCATAAAAAAAAGACAAAATGGGGTGGGTAATTGCACTGCCCGTCACAAAATCTGCCCACAAATCTTTGTGCACATGCTAAAATTTTCCAGAACTAGTCAGCATATAAGATATAATAAACTGGTACATGTAATACAGGGGCGGATTTACTAAAACTGGAGAGTGCAAAATCTGGTGCAGCTGTGCATAGTAGTCAATCAACGTCTACATTCAGCTTGTTCAATTAAGCTTTGTCAGAAAAAAAACTGGAAGTTGATTGGTTTCTACCCAGAGCTGCACCAGTTTTAGGAAATCAGCCCCACATATTCTCATGATACTCATATAAACGCTGACTTTTTCAGCAGTATTTAACTGCAAAGTGTACAGGTTTTTAATTTGCATTTTAGCTTATTTTATGTGTGTTTAATTAGTGAGCCATTTACTTTTTTAAATGACTTTTTATTTTTTATTTTTTACTTTTTTATTGTTATTTCAGGTTCTTTAAAAAAAATAAGTTTGACATGCACCAAGAGGCATAAAAGCAACATATTTATGTCATAGAAAGTCATAGCTTCTGTTTTGGCTATAAGGATTTGTGCTATGGTCTATAGCTTTAAATCCAGATTTTCTAACTGTTGCCTAATCAATCTGCTTGCACCTGCATTCTCAAGTTAAACAGGCGTTCAGGTGAATACTGATTGCTGAGGTGCAAACTGAAGTTTAATATGGTGTGCATGTTAAAACATTGATAATGCTAAACATATTTTTCAGATTTCTTGCTTGTAAGGGAATTGCAGAGTTTAGAGAATCTTATATTTACTTAGGAACTTAGAGAAGCAGGATTTTTTGCTATGTTGGCTGAACCTATTAGCATGTCAAATGAAAGTAACCTATATAATAAGTACAAAGACAAATACATGTAATACCTTTTTGACAATATACTGGTAAATATGGTGTCAATTATGTATATTGTCTGAAATATGCTGTCTCTAAATAATTTAATAAATTATAGCTATGGGACTGTTTGTAGTAAGTCGATCTTTCCACTCAATGATTTGCTCCTTGCGCTGTTTTTAGGGCCAGTTCACACCAGGAAACACATAGGAACGCACTGAGCATTCCTGTGTGACTTGTATGCGGTGCGGTCGGTGCAGTGTGTTTTTTTTTTTTCTGCAGAAGTGCGTGGAGATGCACGAAACGTCAACCATATAGACTGTGCAGAGCCAAACTACAGGTCCTCATAATGATCCCTTATCCAGCAATGCTAAAGACTTTCTACCAGTAATTAATTAAACCTGGAGCGCCGCTATCTGCGGTCCACTTCCACCTTCACTGGTCTAGTACTGCGTTCCAAGACCTTTCATTCACACACCTGGTAGGTCACATGACTACACACCAGGGTTGCCAACTTTCAGTAAATTTACGAACAGTTTGTAAAATCCATAATTTTTGCATCTGTCCATGAATGTCAGTTATGGACATGCAGCCTACATGTCCGTAATGGACAGTCAAGGACAGATGCAAAAAGTACAGATTTTACAATCTGTTCGTAAATTTACTGAAAGTTGGCAACCCTGCTACACACCACGTGGGACTTCCTCCTGGAGAACTCACTGGAGAGTTCAGCGGCGCGCTGCCGCCATGAAGTGAGCCTGGAGTCGCCACACAGCCACCTACAAGCCGAGCAGTGACCTGACAGAGATTTATACTGTCCTTGGGAAGGAGCATACCCTGCAAGGATCTGGTGAGAACCCAATTGGGCAAACCCCCCCCGCCATTCCCTATTTGCAATACCTCTCTCCCACACGCCTGCTCTTTCATCTGTATAATGGAGGCTTGATGAGACTGTGTAGCCTGACCGCAAAGTATGTTCAGTTCATTTGTACTGGTCAAAGTGAATTTTCAGTGACATTTAACCACTTAAAGCGGAGCTCCGCCTGAAAAAAATATATTAAAAGCCAGCAGCTACAGCTACAGCAGCTGCTGGCTTTTAATATTTGGACACTTACCTGTCCTGGAGTCCAGCGACGTCCGCAGCAGAGGACGAGCGATCGCTCGTCGCTCTGCTGCTCCCTCCGCCATCCTCACTGAGGGAACCAGGAAGTGAAGCCCTGCGGCTTCATGCCCGGTTCCCTACGGCGCATGCGCGAGTCGGGCTGCGCCGTTCTGATTGGTGCTCCTGTGTTCTGGGAGCCGAGTGTCTCCCAGAACACTACGGGAAGTCTGCGGGAAGTGACGTCACTCCCGCAGATTCCCGGAGAGAGGACTCCCGGATGTGGGTGAAAATACCTGTCTTAGACAGGTATCTTCACCCCCCTCCCCCCTGAAAGGTGTCAATTGTGACACCGGAGGGGGGGAGTGTTCCGATTAGCATAAGTTGAAATTTAGGGTGGAGCTCCACTTTAAGGACCGGACCAATACAGACCATAATGACCAGAGGTGATTTCACAATTTGGCACTGCGCTGCTTTAACTGGAAATTGTGCGGACATGCAATGTTGTACCCAAACGAAATTTGCGTCCTTTTCTTCCCACAAATAGAGCTTTCTTTTAATGGTATTTGATTGCCTCTGCGATTTTTATTTTTTGCAATATAAATGGAAAAAGACCGAAAATTTTGAAAAAAAACCATATTTTCTACCTTTTGTTATAAGAAAAATCGAATAAACTAAATTTTAGTCATACATTTAGGCCAAAATGTATTCAGCCACATGTCTTCAGTAAAAAAATGTCAATAAGCGTATATTTATTGGTTTGCGCAAAAGTTATAGCATCTACAAACTAGGGTACATTTTCTGGAATTTACACAGCTTTTAATTTATGACTGCCTATCTCATTTCTTGAGGTGCTAAAATGGCAGGGCAGTACAAAACCCCCCTCAAATGACCCCATTTTGGAAAGTAGACACCCCAAGGAAATCGCTGAGAAGCATGTTGAGCCCATTGAATATTTGTTTTTTGTCCCAAGTGATTAAATAATGACAAAAAAAAATAAAAAAATACAAAAAGTTGTCACTAAATTATATATTGCTCACACATGCCATGGTTATATGTGGAATTGCACCCCAAAATACATTTTGCTGCTTTTCCTGAGTACAGGGATACCACATGTGTGGGACTTTTTAGGAGCCTAGCCGCGTACGGGATCCCGAAAACCAAGCACCGCCTTCAGGATTTCTAAGGGCACAAATTTATGATTTCACTCCTCACTACCTATCACAGTTTCAAAGGCAATAAAGTGCCAAAATAGCACAAAACCCCCCCAAATGACCCCATTTTGAAAAGTAGACACCCCAAGGAAATTGCTGAGAGGCATGTTGAGCCCATTGAATATTTTTTTTTGTCCCAAGTGATTGAATAATGACAAAAAAAATTAAAAATTACAAAAAGTTGTCACTAAATGATATATTGCTCACACATGCCATGGTTATATGTGGAATTGCACCCCAAAATACATTTTGCTGCTTCTCCTGAGTATGGGATACCACATGTGTGGGACTTTTTGGGAGCCTAGCCGCGTACGGGATCCCGAAAACCAAGCACCGCCTTCAGGATTTCTAAGGGCACAAATTTTTGATTTCACTCCTCACTACCTATCACAGTTTTGAAGGCCATAAAATGCCGAAATAGCACAAAACCCCCCCAAATGACCCAATTTTGGAAAGTAGACACCCCAAGCTATTTGCTGAGAGGCATGGTGAGTATTTTACAGCTCTCATTTGTTTTTGAAAATTAAGAAAGAAAATATCTTTATTTTTTTTTATTTTTTCAATTTTCAAAACTTTGTGACAAAAATTGAGATCTGCAAAATACTCACCATACCTCTCAGCAAATAGCTTATGGTGTCTGCTTTCCAAAATGGGGTCATTTGGGGGAGTTTTCTGCCATCTGGGCATTCCATGGCCTCCGAAACTGTGATAGGCAGTCAGGAGTGAAATCCAAAATTTACACCCTTAGAAAGCCTGAAGGCGGTGCTTGGATTTTGGGGTCCTGTACGCGGCTAAGCTCCCAAAAAGTCTCACACATGTGGTATCCCCGTACTCAGGAGAAGCAACAGAATGTATTTTGGGGTGTAATTCCACATATGCCCATGGCACGTTTGAGCAATATATCATTTAGTGACAACTTTGTGCAAAAAAATAAAAAATAAAAAAAGAATTGTCTTTTTTCCGCAACTTGTGTCAACATATAAAATATTCCATGGACTCGACATGCCTCTCAGAAAATAGCTTGGGGTGTCTACTTTCCAAAATGGGGTCATTTGGGGGGTTTTGAACTGTCCTGGCATTTTATACACAACATTAGGAAGCTTACATCCACTCTTCTAACCACTTGAAGACAAAGCCCTTTCTGACACTTTTTGTTTACATGAAAACATATTTTTTGTTTGCAAGAAAATTACGTTGAACACCCAAACATTATATATTTTTTTAAAGCAAATGCCCTTTAGATTAAAATGGTGGGTGTTGCATTTTTTTTTTCCACACAGTATTTGCGCAGCGATTTTTCAAACGCATTTTTTGGGGAAAAAATACACCTTTTTAATTTTAATGCACTAAAACACACTATATTGCCCAAATGTTTGATGAAATAAAAAAGATGATCTTAGGCCGAGTACATGGATAACAAACACTATATGCTTTAAAATTTCGCACAAACGCGCAGTGGCGACAAACTACATAAATTTTTAAAAGCCTTTAAAAGCCTTTACAGGTTACCACATTAGATTTACAGAGGAGGTCTACTGCTAAAATGACTGCCCTTGATCTGACCTTTGCGGTGATACCTCACATGCATGATGCAATTTCTGTTTACATATGACGCCAGACCGACGCTTGCGTTCGCCTTTGCGCAAGAGCAGGGCAGGACAGGGGTGCTTTTTTTTTCTTTTTTTTTCTTTTTTCTAATTTTTCTTTTTTCTTTTATTTTTAAACTGTTCCTTCCATATTATTTTATTTTATTATTTTTTATTGTTATCTCAGGGAATGTAAATATCCCCTATGATAGCAATAGGTAGTGACAGGTACTCTTTTTTTGAAAAAAAATGGGGTCTATTAGACCCTAGATCTTTCCTCTGCCCTCAAAGCATCTGACCACACCAAGATCGGTGTGATAAAATGCTTTCCCAATTTTCCAATGGCGCTTTTTATATCCGGGGGGGACATTCCCTCCCACTGCTTGTAAAAGCAGTACAGAGGCTAATTAGCTGCTAGGATTGCTTTTACATGAAAGCCGGCCGCTGGCTGAAAAGAATGATACCAAGATGATACCTAAACCCACAGGCAATCATTCTGGTATAACCATTCAAAGTCCAGCAACATACCAGTACGTTGCTGGTCCTTGTTGGAAAGGTATTGTAATCTTTTTTTTCATGCAGCCTGTTGGCTGAACGAAAAAAAGAGATTGATTGGTGGGTATTCCCACCATTAGAATACCTCCCTTTATTCACCCACTTCTAATGATGGGTATACATGCACCATTTATATATGCCGAAGCATGGGGGCATTCTCCCGCAAAAGTTATGCCGCGTACACACGGTCGGACTTTTCCACAGGCAAGCCTCTGTCGGAATTTCGACCGTATGTACGCGGCATTAGGAGCAAAATCGCTCCTCCGCCCCTGCTGCCCCCATGCTTCGGCATATATGCTCTTTTTTTAACTGTGGTGGTGAAATCACCTCCTACAGCACTGGAGTCCCAGGGATCAGGCCTGTCTCTGCGAACGCTGCAGTTATGTGTGTTGTGTTTTGTAAGTGACAGTGATCGATCGATACTGCACTTGGGTGGCCTGGGCTGGACGGAGGGGCAAAACGCAGGTGCTAGCAGGTATCTGGGCTGATCCCGCCAACACTGCGTTTTTGGGAACCCTAAACTGCTGGGGACACTAGTATAGATCTGATCAGATCAGATATTGATCTGTTCAGATACTATACCACTAAGGGAGGTGTATGCTTCACGCGTGGGTGTTAGCGCTACTGGCACTAATCTGACGCTGCCTGGGGTGTGACGCAGACCCTCTCTGATGCTAAAACCTAATTGATATCACCCGCCGGGCGATCAGGTGGTTAAACCTTTATTGGGTTATATACGGCGGGTGCCCTGACACTATAAAAAGCAAACTAACTAACCAGCGTCACCCATAACACTTATACAGTGATCACTGGTGAAAGGATTAACTAGGGGCAATCAGGGGGTTAAAACTTTATTAGGTAATTAATGGGGGTACCTGACGCTATATAAAAACCTGATGGGGAACCTAAATAACAAAATAACTAACTGGCTAACCAGTGTCACCAGTGACACTTATACGGTGATCACTGGTGAAAGGGTTAACTCTAGGGGCAATCAGGGGGTTAAAACCTTTATTAGATAATATATGGGGGTACCTGACGCTATAAAAACCTGGCGGCGAACCTAAAAAAATAACTGACTACCCAGCGGCACCAGCATAACTAATACAGTGATCAGAAAAACGATCGCTTAGTGACACTGGCAAAAGGGGGTGAAAGGGTTACCTGGGGGGCGATCAAGGGGTTAAACCTTTATCAGGTAATCTATGGGGTACCTGACGCTATAAAAACCTGGCGGCAAACCTAAAAAAATAACTGACTACCTAGCGGCACCAGCATAACTAATACAGCGATCAGAAAAATGATCGCTTAGTGACACTGGCAAAAGTGGGTGAAAGGGTTACCTGGGCGGCGTTCAAGGGGTTAAACCTTTATTAGGTAATATTTGGGGGTACCTGACACTATAAAAACCTGGTGGCGAACCTAAAAAAATAACTGACTACCTAGCGGCACCACCGACACTAATACAGCGGTCAGAAAAACGATTGCTTAGTGACAGTGGTGCTAGGGGGTGAAAGAGTTACCTGGGGGGCGATCAAGGGGTTAAACCTTTATTAGGGGGGGTTAGGGGGCTACCCTGGACCTAAAACTAACTGCCCTGACACTTTTACAGTTACAAATGTCACTGTTTGCAGTGATCAGTAAATAAATGATCACTGCAATCTGTGACACTGGGGGCTGGGGGGTGATCTGGGGGGTGATCTGGGGGTGACTGGGGGGGGCGATTGTGTGCCTATGTGTACCTACGTGTCAGTGTACTGTTTGTGCACTTACTTGATGTCTTCTCTCCACGGTGCTCCGGTCTATGTGAGCGCCGCAGGAGAGATGACATCACTTCCTCCTGCCTGTGTATACAAAATTTGTTTTTATAAACGTTCAGGAAAGAAAAGATTCAGACTAATACTTGAAATATAAGGTTTCTTTTTCTTATGGACAATTTTTGCGCGGATACTTAATCTGAAGGACTTTGCCCAGCAACGAGACTTGTGAAACATTTGCCAAAGTCTCTCCTGTCATTTATTAATGCAAACGGACTATGAATACAAATGCAATGGATTGGAGGTCAGGGGAGGAATATAACCTATCCAATCCTTCAGAACAAGAGATGTAATATATGTTTTTTTCTTTTTTATTATGGGAGGAGGAATTGAAAGAAGGAATTGTTTTTAATGTGTGACATGTATTGACGTAACTGAATTAATATGGTGCAGGTACCTAGGAGGTTGACACTTATGCATAAAGGTGTCTAGTACCAGGTGACCAGTAGCGTATCCAGTAGCGTATCCAGGGTATGGCACTCCATGGCAAGTGCCATGGGCGCCCTGGGGGGGGGGGCGGCAAAATAAACTAAACGGAAAAAAAAAATTCCCACCTGCACCTGTCCTCCTGCGGGCCGCCTCCCGCACTATAGCCCCCGGCGGCGGCATGGCACTTCAATCTTACTTGGCTGGATCTGAATGGCAGTGTGTAGGAGAGTGACAGGCGCGGGCGCCCCCATGCTTATAGATGAGTGGGACCGTCCACTGTGTCTCCAGACCGTCATTCGGCTAACTGGCGGAGGCGGAGCTTTCCTCCTCTGCGCTGCTTCCATCTTCTCCCCAAGCGCGAGCGGGTCGGTGACGTCACGTGAGGTCGCCGTCGCTGAGGAGGATCCCTTGATTGATTGCCGAGCTCCAGCACGTGTACATCTCCGGAGCCATGGGCCTCTGCTACAGCCTCCGACCACGGCTGTTCGGTGATCCTAGCGGCTCCATCTCCAACGCCCCCACCAACTCGGACACCGAGCAGCCCCCTGGAGCTGTTAGTGCCTATGAGAGCCAGGGACCTGAGGATCACAGTAGCAGCTCAGGGGGGGGGGGGCTCTGCAAACCGACTAGAGAGAGGAAAGTTCCAGACGGGCTGCTTCTACTACTGCAGAACTGGGGAGGTAGCACCAGCGGCACTGGGGACAGCAATAAGCAGCAGCACAAGCCCAGCAAGGGCCAGCAGGTGCACCATCAACAGCAACATTTTCTGCAGAAGGGATGGGACAAACTCTGACTGGAGGAGAAGGAGGCCAAGAAAGTCAGCAAGAGCATAGATCGGGTACTGAAGGAACAGAAGAGGGAGTACAAGCAGACCCATAGACTGCTCCTCCTAGGTAAGTGCCTCTCCTTCCATTTCTACACTTACATGGGGGATAGGTGGCCGGTGTCTTGTCGACCTTGTTCCCCTATCGATATGGTTCCGAGCTCGACTGCGCACGCGCACTCGGAACACACGGAAATCTACGAACATCTACAGCTGTTTGTCAGCTGTAGACGCGCTCGCTCCCGAGGATACACGCCGCGAAGAAAGCGGCGACGTGAAGACTGGGACACGCCGCTCTATAGGTCGGCATTAAACAAGTTGATGGTCGGGTGACACGCCGCTCTGTATTTTTTTAAATGTTCATGAGCGGGCACAAGTGTTGTACATATAAATCTCTACGCTTGCCGTCTAACATTGCAGGGAGCGCACACTCACTCATCCGCCCCTTGCTGTACAGAGCGGCGTGTCACCCTGCCATTAACTTGTTTAATGCTGCCCTATAGAGCGGCGTGTCCCAGTCTCCGCCCCCTCGCTTTCTTGTCGAGCTGGTTCCCCTAGCATCGGGAGCGAGCGCGTCTACAGCTGCCGAACAGCTGTTCACGCTCTGAGAATTCCGCCGCCTCGGATTGCGCCTGCGCAGTCGAGCTCGGAACCATACCGATAGGTGAACCAGCTTGGCAGAACACCGGCCATGCCTGCTGACACTGCCTGTCTGCTTTATGTTGTCCTTAACATTTTATGGTTGGCCTGCATCCTGGGCATGCCTCTGGACTCTACATGCTCTATATATATGTAGCGGGTATATACTTTTCTATCATGTTTAAAACTGTCAGAGACACCAGTGATGTATAGTTCCCTGTGGCCCAGCAGGTGGCGCTGTCCCTGTGGGCTGGGGTTGAACCATCACTGCAGTGCCGTACCCTTTGTGGCCTCTCGCAGCACCTGTACAGTGGGGCGGGGAACCCACTGTGCTTGCTGGGAGAGGGTATAAAGGGGGCGGACATCTTTGTCACGGGGTCTTCGAGTCCCAGGCACCTTTAGCCTGAGGGCTGCTGTCCGTGGTCGGTGTCCAGGCGGCCTAGGCCTGGACACCAGGAGTTCGGGAGCCACCCCAGACACCCTTAGTCTGGGGTGAGGTACTTTGTTCCAGGCCTGGGGCCCAGCTACTTCCACTGGGTTCCGCCCGGGAGGGATCATCCTAAGGTGCCCGACGGACTGGGTACCTGAATCTAAGACGTAATGGACCTCGCAGGTGACCTTCCCGTAGATCTGGTGCAGCAGATTGCCAGTGTCGGGACAGGGCCTCCAGAGACCGTCTGGATGGATGCGTTCACCAAATAGGGGCCTTATTCACACGGAAGGTGGTTCATGTTCCATGACCGGTGGCAGCGGTTCAGCTGGTCGGCTCGGGTCAGTGGCAGAGGCCTGCAATTGGGCCTGTGGCGGGGGGCCTCAACAGTTCACCCGGTAGGTGGCAGCTACCAATTCATGGTCGGTGGCAGAGACCGTGCGCCAAGCCTATTCGCACGCTAAAAGGAATAGGAGAGTTCATTGTGCCTGGGCCTACTCGTATCCACACCCCCTGTCTGTTCGTTGAGGGAGTCTAACTGATTGTGTTTCATCCGGACTTTGGAAAATAAAGGAGTGTTGGACTTTTATTGGTGTGGGGCTCATTTACTGGCAGACACTGTTCCACAGAAGAAGCGGAGGCTCCAAACACCGAACACCGACCCGAAGGTAAAGAAACTTTGCTCACACCACACAAACATCTGCGGTGAAAGCTTGGCGTGGTGACCCCGCACTCTCTCCTCCAAGGTACCCCTAGACTGCAGCCAAAAATAACCGATAAACAAGAGAGAGAGAGTGGAGGGCGCTATATATATATATATATATATATATATATATATCTCAGATAGATAGATAGATATATATATATATCTATATAAGGCTTCACTCCTGCCCAGGACACTAGCTACATGGAGTTTGCATGTTCTCCCTGTGTGGTTCCTCTCCCACTCCAAGCACATGCAGGTAGGAGAATTGTACCCTGTGTACAGACTGGCAGTGTACATGGCTGATCACATTCTACACTGACCCTACAATCATAGAGGACCCTACACATATCTATCTATACTTCTATTCAGTCCTGTCCAGCTCTTGGCAGATTTTGGGCCAGCGATCATCTTAAATCATTTTTCGGACATGGGGGTGGCATGCAGAATGTGATTGGCCATGTACATTGCTACTTCATACAGACAGGGGACCATCACCTACCAACATGGCTTTGGAATGTGCCAGGAAACTGGAGTACCTGGAGGATACCCACACAAAGAGAACATGCAAACTCCATGCAGATAGCTTCCTGGCCCAGATTCAAACCAAGTGAGGCAAGTGCCAACCACTAACCTACTGTTCTCCCTATATAACTGTATATACTGACAGCATTATCTGAAAGTTGGGTTTCAAATGTTTTAAAAGGGGCGGAATTTCAGTGCTTGCCATAGGCGCAATTTTTACTAGATACGCCTCTGCAGGTGACACATCGATGGGGTGAAAACGTCCTCGTAGGGGTGGTGTCTCAATCTTAGCAGTCCTATAGAGAAGCTCTCGGTTAGTGGACATGTGGGACACCAGAACCAGACATGTGGGAGATACAGTACACCTAATTGATGTCTCACCTGAGGGGTTTGAAACCCTGCACAGGTAATGCCAGTGACTACACACAGGAGCATGCTCCATTGAACAAAGGGAATAAACACTGGCTATCAGGGTACAGTATACCTTCACCACATGGTGCTTCAGCATCTCATAGTGGTTGATTAAAACATATTACCCTATATGTGCTGAATATACTCTGAATCAAGTGCGGTCAGTATATTAGTGGCTTGCTCCCAGAGATATGCAGAACGCTTATTTCTGAGGAGTAACCCGAAAGAGGAGGGATGTATTCAGCACTATATTGGGGGAATAGGAGCTGGGATGGGTGTTAGTGGAGTGGACATCGATCTCCTAGGGAACAAACTCTCATCCATAGCTTCAGACAGCAGGCGGGGCTTTGTTACTCAGAGAGATTGGTGCCCCCCCCTTTGATAACATTCAGCAGAGTCACATAAATATCCAGTGTAAAGTGGCTCAAGATTTTGTCAACCATGGTGAGAGTTGGTAGAGAGTGTGAGATGGTATGGGACAGATATATGTCATTGGCTTGCACGCAGGGGCAGGTGGAGTTATCAACCAACATCAAGCTGATTGTACAAATCTCTGTATGAGGGGCAGTGGCCTGTTGAGTTAGCATCACCGCTCAGTAAGACTGTGCCAAAACACATCGCCTACACTAATCCAAAGTGGTGGTCGAATGCCTGGATGGGCTGTACTGGTTTGGATTGTGAAAGGTGCTATGCTGTATGATCTCATATACAGAAATGCAGACTCGATCTGTAGATTTGGTGGCATCAGTGGCTTACTGACTGGGGATTCTATCTTGTTGCATTTGTGGCTAAGTGACCCACATGTGATCAGAGAATAAGGAAGCTGGGGGCAGGTTGATATTTCCCTCTGTCGGAAGCATGACCACAATGTCCTTTGCATACCAGATCAATACACGGTATTATGTGTTCTGGATGGAGACATCATTGCGGGGGAGGAAGCACCTGGGTATTATTTAGGACATAGACGAGTTTGTTTCTTTGTCCTAGAGGATACCGATGTATCATGGAACTAGGGTATTTCTAGAACCTAACAGTAGGTAGGGGTGCATGATATGCCCTGGGCATTGTCACTGAAATCCAGACACAGGGATGGAATTTTGTGGGTTTTGTTATTGTTTGAGATTTCAGATGTGTTGTTAGACTCAAAACTTATATGGGAAGCTCTCCCGCTTATCTATACAAGTTGAGAGACAAAGTGACGGTAGGGTCTCTTCGTACCAATTAGAGACTTTGCTGTCAATTTATGTCCCTGAGGCACCACAGACAGGCCAAGTTGTGGTAGGAAAGACCACTGTAAACAAGAATGCCTAATCCCGACCTGTATAGGAGGTTGGGAGCGGAAGGCATAATTGGATGGATAATGTATATGCATATATTTTGATAATGGGTCAATTTATGGTGATAAAAAATATATATTAGGCTAGTAATATGGCCAAGTAAGGTCCTCCTCGAAGCTCTGTATCTGAAAGCTGGTTGAGTTGTTGCTCTGAGTGGGTGCGAGTGAATGGTGAGTGAATGGACATCCCTTGCCAGTACTATACCCCTTCATGAAGATGTCAAGAAGAAGAAGATACAGAACGGTGACATGGAAGCCGTTACGGAAGGATGATGTTGGTGTGTCACCCAGTAGCAAAGCGGCACGGGTTGGGAAACACAGCACGTTAAGACAGTTATGGACTGTTCTATAGAAGCTAGGTTCTGGAGCCTATGTTAAGAGGCGTAACACGGTAAAACCATTATGGACTGTTCCAGAGGTGCTGGTTCTGAAGCACATGTTGGAAGACAGTTATGGACTGTTCCATAGGAGCTGTTTCTGAGGCGCATGTTGGAAAACGCAATACTTTAGGACAGTTAAGGACTGGTCCAGAGGTACTGGTTCGGAAACACATGGTGGGCGTTAAGACCGTATGGACTGTTCAATGGGAGCCATGTCTGGAGTAGGGTGATATGCGCAAAGTGGCATATGTTGGGAAGCTGAAATTTCTACACATCTGTTTTTATAACCAAGATCAGATGGCACTTGCCGTCCAAAGTTTTCATAACAAAGAAAGGCTTGTCTCGAGGCCCCCTGGTGTGTTGGAAGCTTCAAAGAGTTTGAGGACAATGGACTGCAAGTCTGCCCCCAGTGACCAAGTATGGCAGGACACTCAATAATGTAATCTACGGAGGAAGGACTGCCCTGTGAGCAATGATTGGGTCAAAATTCAAATGGGTTGGCAAGGGACGGAGTTCGAATGAGTAATGAGTGAGTTTTGTAAAAAGGGTTCGTAAGAATGAATTCAGCCCATTCTGACCTAAAAACCTTACTGAAACCACATGGATCTCTAGAGTCCTGATAGCAGCCTGATGGCTTGGGCCTAACTCCATGAGGCTCACAGGGGCCTCCAATCTATTTGATATCTGAAACCAACCGATGAAGAGTATCTTGGGAAATTTGATAAGTATAGTTCATTATTATTAGAGTTGTTATAGACTGTATCTGATATCTGTTGTTAAGATATGTTGCCTATTTTTAAAGCAAGTAAATATGACTTGTTTTACTAAGAAACTGTGTCTGTCTTTAAAATTAACATTGTATCATCAGGCCTAGCACTCTCTGATAGGTTAGACTAGCAAACAAGGGACTATTCAATTAATTCATAGATGCAATAGTTAGATATTATAGATTAATAGTGTATATTATTGCATATTTTACAACAGGGGCTTAACATAGATTTCGATCTAAACTGCTTCATCTATAATGGTTAATTAATAAACGTGTAGATATACAGTAGAATTTATTTGTATTAATGATCATCCGCATAGTTAGCAGATTTTTTAGATACAATTTAATATTTAATGGTGAGGTGGTAGAGGTGTAGTATGACTTTAAATGCCATTTTCTGCAGATAATATATGGATAGTCATTGATTGCAATAGAATTAATTTTAATGTTAGTTGGTAGCCATTTATGTATAATTAATTGGTCCCTGGAGAATTTGATAGTATGAATATTATTATTTTTAAGAATTTATGTTTATATATTAGTATTGAAATTGACATACTGCTCACATATTGCGATGTATTATGTAATGAATTTTTTACATCAGATTGGTACAGGATGTTACCACAGAGGTCAGCGGTGCGATTGAGGTAGATCACCCTGCAGATATTTAGATCTGCTTAGTTATCTGGGTGACACACTCTCCAGCTCAATGAATGTGAGCTCCGTTGTACACAAGAAGTGGGAGTATCCTCATAGAGCGCAAACGGCCGTGATGACGCCTGGAGGGTTGCTTAGGCAACAATATGGTATATAAGAGTGTCTAGGGAATCAGCCCACCCCGGTGAATGAACTGTTGATTTGAGACATGCTGTTTTAAAGTTTTTATCTTGTAAGTGGATTTTTTTGGGGGCTTTTAATAAACATACAGACAGAGTACACTATGACACCTGTGTTTGTTGTTTCATGTCTTTAACCTATGGAAGTAAAAGCGGGATTGACAACTAATGAGAAAGTGAAGGAAGGTTTTGTCTGTCGGCAACTCAAACGCTGATTACCCACACAGAGGTGCAGTCTGGGGACTGTAGGATTACTATTAGAGAGTAAAGTGGATCTATTGTGGTGGACACGAGGAGTGATTTGTCTATGCACTTACATTCATCTTTGAGGTGAGCAGGCACTTTAGCAGGTGGAGGTGTGCCCTGGATATTGGTCCTTTTGTGGACGAACACACACAGCGGTAATTGCTTTGGAAGCATTGACACAGATGAACTGTTTTTTTTTATAATCTTTTGATATTTTAGTTTTTTCAAATTTTTGATCATGAAATGTTTAATTATAAATTTTGTATGCACATTGTTTAAAAAGACACAGCGCTGCACTATTTAGAAAATAATTTTGATTTTAGTGTGGTGTATCACTGTAAAGCCCTGTACACACGATCAGATATCCTATGGATTATAATCCGATGGATTTTTCCATCGGAAATCCGATGAAACTGTCTTCCATCAGTCTTGCCCACACACCATCAGTCAAAAAACCGACCGCACCAAAACGACGTGACGTACAACACGTACAACGGCACTATAAAGGGGAAGTTCAAATCTAATGGCGCCACCCTTTGGGCTGCTTTTGCTGATTTTGTGTTACCGTGTGTTAGTAAAATTTTGGTGTTAGCCGATTCACGCTTTTCAGTCTCCGGGCTTTTCAGTCCGTTACAGCATGACGAATGTGCTATCTCCATTAGGAACGCTAGTTTTACCAGAACGAGCGCTCCCGTCTCATAATTCGTCTGAGCATGCGTGGGTTTTTTATCTGATGGACTTGCCCATAGATGATCGGAATTTGCTATCGGTTTTTTATCCATCGGAAAAATTTAAAACATGTTCTATTTTTTCACACCGATGGAAAAAAGACAGATGAGGCCCATACACGATCGGTTTGTCCGATGGAAACAGTCCATCGGAGGAATAGGAGGAAGTTATTTATTAATTTTGGCGCTGATTGTTTTTTTCACAATACATATAACTCCTAATTTTGTTTTTGAGCATTTCAATTAGGGACACAAACTCAAAGCCTGTATTGTTGGCAAAAGAATACTTGGGTTCTCCATTTTGTTACCTTTTGAAATATACAGTATTCTCACTGTAGATGCATTAAAGGATAATTGAAGTCTCAGAGAGAAAAAAGCTACCCTTTTCACCTACTCCCCAACGACTTATGGTTAGCTAGGTAACCCAAAAGAAACATACTTACCTAAATCAGAAAGCCTTAATAAGAAATCTTCCTATTCCCAGGCAAGGTCTACACAGTCAATCTCCATAGACTTTTAGGAGAGGGCCTCATTATGCACCTGCTCAGTCAATACAGGAGATTTTTAAAAGATGACTTAATGGAAATCTATGGGGATAAATTGAGCAGGCACTGCTGGGGAAAGTTTGTGGGCATCCATTTCAGGCAAGTATGCATCTGAGGTGGGGGACCAGAGTAGGCAAAAGGGGAACTGTTACTTTGAAATGTCAGATATTCTTATAGAGCAGTGAATTAAAAATACATTAGGCCATATCAAAACAACTAGCAGATTCAGAGATTTTCAGTAACTGTGACTACCCTTAACTGCAAAATTGAGCTTGTTCCTATTAGGGATGGGCTGAATGGACCCCTGTTCGGTTTGCACCAGAACTTTCGAACAACGGCAAAGTTTGGAACCGAATAACGAACCTCATTAAAGTCAATGGGACCCGAACATCAAAAATCAAAAGTGCCCATTTTGAAGGCTTTATATGCAAGTAATTAGGCATACAAGGGTTATAGAGGTCAGAGTCTTGCCCTGAGGGACATGTATCAATGAAAAAAAAAGTTTGTGAAAAACATTTTTAAATGAGCAGTGATTTTTTGATTTTTAAAGTGAAACCGAAAAAATGAAAAATTCCTTCCAATATAGTGCCTGGGGGGTCCCCTTAGTCTACCTGTAAAGTGGCAGATCTGTACCATGTCTAAAACCTGCTATAGCAATAATTGAATTTATAAAGCCCAACAAAAAAAAAAATCCCTGCAAGCTGCCTTTATTTTGCTCAGCAACAGATGAGGCCACAATGTAGTGCACTGGGAACAAGATTAGAGATTTTTGGGATACATTCTGGTGTCACTTCAACTTTGGATAGAAGTAACGGGTGCGTAAAAATTGGTCTTTGGGTGTCGGTGGTGCCTTCCCACCGTAACCCTATAGAGGTACTCTTGATGAAAGCAAGATTTGGCCTTGCTGTAAAAAATTGCAATGATATGCACCTGTCAAACAGGTGCAGAAAAATTACTCTTTGGGTGTTGGGGGCACCTTCCCACCGTAACCCTATAGAGGTGCTCTTAATGAAGGCAAAAAAAAATTCAATGATATGCACCTGTCAAACAGATGCAGAAAAATTGGTCTTTGGGTGTTCCTTGTGCCTATGAAACCTATACCAAAAACATTCTTCCAGATGAAATGATTGAACACCCTCAAAGCTAGGCAGCCTCAAAAGTCCTGCAGGGATTCCACATCCCAAAAAGACTTCACTAGTGACATCAGCATCAGGGGCTTCATAGCTGGTAATCCAGGACTGATTCATTTTTATAAAAGTCAAACAGTCCACGGAGTCTGTTGACAGACATGTTCTATGATCAGTAACAAAACCTTCTGCAGCACTGAATGTCTGTTCTGAAAGCACGCTGGATGCAGGGCAGCCCAACAACTCAATAGCATACTGGGCAAGTTCTGGCCAGTGGTCTATTCTCATGACCCAGTAAGTCAGTGGATCATCAGCTGGAAAGCTCTCCATCTCTGTTTTGGCCCTGAGGTAATCATCCACCATGTGATGCAGACGCTGCAGATGGGATGTGGAAGCTGACAGCCCTGGGTGGCGAGGACTAAAAAAAAACTGAAATGCCTCACTCCTTACGCTCCTCTCTTGACCAACAGATGATTCAAAACAACATTTT
Organism: Rana muscosa; assembly: GCA_029206835.1. Classification (NCBI taxonomy): domain Eukaryota; kingdom Metazoa; phylum Chordata; class Amphibia; order Anura; family Ranidae; genus Rana; species Rana muscosa. Next base: position 96,761,839 of record CM055123.1, on the reverse strand, counting down.
CCACGACACTGTAACCTACTGGAGTCACGAAAAACGTTCAATAAAATCCTCTTTAACGTGTCCTCAAGAGATTTTATCTTCTGCACTCTCTGTGGGGACGGGATGAGTTCTGAGACCTTCCCCTTGTAACGCACAAAAAACAATATGGCGTTAAACTGGCAGTAACGCACACAAAACTATATGGCATTAATCTGGCAGTAACGCACACAGAAGTAAATGGTGTTGAACTGGCAGTAACGCACACAAAATTATATGGCGTTAAACTGGCAGTAAGGCACACAAAACTATATGGCGTTAAACTGGCATTAACGCACACAGAACTATATGGCGTTAAACTGGCAGTAACGCACAAAACACTATATGGCATTAAACTGGAAGTAACGCACACAGAAGTAAATTACATTAAACTGGCAGTAACGCACAAGAAACGATATGGCGTTAAACTGGCAGTAACGCACAAAAAACAATATGGCGTGTTCAACCGTCACTAAACTGAAACTATCTGAACTGTCCCTACTCTAGCTATACACTAATGTAAAGATTACTGACACTGTCTCACTACACTGCACTGAAACTCTCTGAGCTGTCTCTACTCTACACTAGGCTAAGTTGTATACCCTGATCTGTGAGGCTAAGCTCTATACCCTGAGCTGTATACCCTGATTTGTATACCCTGATCTGTGATGCTGAGCTGTATACCTTGAGCTATATACCCTGAGCTGTATACCCTGAGCTGTGAGGCTAAGCTGTATACCCTGAGCTGTATACCCTGAGCTGTGATGCTGAGCTATATACCCTGATCTGTGAGGCTAAGCTGTATACCCTGAGCTGCATTTCCTGATCTGTGAGGCAGAGCTTTAGACCCTGAGCTATATACCCTGATCTGTGAGACTAAGCTGTATATTCTAATCTGTGAGGCTAAGCTGTATACCCTGATCTGTGAGGCTAAGCTGTATACCCTGAGCTGTATACCCTGATATGTGAGGCTAAGCTGTATACGCTGAGCTATATACCCTGATCTGTGAGGCTAAGCTGTACACCCTGAGATGTGATGCTGATCTGTATACCCTGATCTGTATACCCTGAGCTTTATACCCTGAGCTGTATACCCTGATCTGTGAGGCTAAGCTGTATACCCTGAGCTGTATACCCTAATATTTGAGGCTAAGCTGTATACCCTTATATGTATACCCTGAGCTGTGATGCTGAGCTGTATACCCTGAGCTATATACCCTGATCTGTGAGGCTAAGCTGTATACCCTGAGCTGTATACCCTGAGCTGTATAGCATGATCTGTATACCCTGAGCTGTATACCATGATCTGTATACCCTGATCTGTATACCCTGAGCTGTATACACTAAGCTGTATACCCTGATCTGTGATGCTGAGGCCGCCGCCACCAAGCAGGGGAAGCCACCAGTGATGGGGTAAGTGCTACAGATCGTGGGGGGTGGCATAGTGTTTGCCGCCCCCCAAAAATGTTTTCCATTGGCCGCCACTAGTCATGGCATAATTATGGATCAGAATCCCACATCTCAGGTGAATTGTAGAGAAACCACAAGTTAAAGCAAATAGAGAGTGTTAGTCTTCAATTTTTTTTCTTGCAAGAAAGAAAGATATTCCTCCTACATGGAGCATATTACAAATATTTTACCTACAGAAGAACATCAGTTTACCTTTGGCTATGTTAGTTGCCTATTATAGTGGAACTTTCATTGCACTTATGAAAAAGTCTTAACAAGTTGAGTTAAAGCATTTGATTTCTAGAATGTCGAACTTTGTTTTTAAGTAGTAAACCTAGTCCATCTTTTTCAATAAAGGCTTCATAATGCTGACTAACCACAAGTCAGACTTCAATGGCGAGACATTGCTCCATTACAAGTTTATTGGGTTCGTGGAGGTCAATCCCACAGGGTCTTTGAGCTGGGAACAATCCCACACATTCTATGGACTAAGTGCTGAAAACAGCTCATTTCTAAGAGCAAAGTTTCTAACAAAAAGCTTTGTCATCTCCCCAGGGTCCCATAAAAGAAGAAATACATTGCACGGTAGCAGTGTGTTTAAATAAGATATCATATGAAGAGCAGTATAGGAATGTACTTTAGCATACAGTATATATTGGTATGCATATGTGTGTGTAAGACTGTCTGTATGCAAAAATAAGGCAAACCATTATGTGAATTTAGTGTGATAAAATGTGAGACTTAATAAATCTACATAACCGTGTAAGACTATGACTGTGGTATAACCCAGAACCGCTGGTATAAACCAAATAAAAGCATATAATGCTGTTTAATTAAGGGTTCTGCAGGGAGCCTTTAGCTCATCACGTTCTGTGGAAGAGCCAGAAAACCTGAGCACTTATCTCAACTCTAAAACAACAGATTGCTACAGTCATAATAAAATGTACTAAAGGTGGTTTAGGCCTCATGCACACTGGGCATTTTTACAGCTGCAGTTTTTGGCTTCAGGCATTTTTTCTGCAGCCAGTAAACTCACCCGCACAAGGCTGGCACTTCCGCTAGGCGAGCTAGGCAGCCACCTAGGTCACACTGCTGCCTAGGGGGTGCAGCTACAGCCGCTGACTTCCTCACTAGCCTGGCCGGGAAATATGAGGGGCTGAAGAATGCCACCCTACACAAGGCTGGTGCTTGTTAGTCTTGCCTATGGCGCAAAATAGTCAAGCACCGGCCCTGCCCCTGTATGTTATCCTATGTGTCCATGCACACATATGCTGTTATCAGCGTTTTTTGGCAGTGGAGTTATCTGGCTGGAAAAAAAACAGAACTAGTGGGTTTGAAGAGGAGTTTTTCAGCTGTAAAAACACTCTGGAAAATGCTGAAAAACATGTTTATCAGCATTTTTGAACCATAAGCTTTTGTGGGAGTATAGTTTTGCTAAAAAATGCAAACACTAATGCAAAAACTCTGCAAAATGCAGCAAAACTCTTGTTTTTAATGTGGCATTCTACAAGAAAGTTATAGGGGTGGGGGCATATAAAAAGGCCCATAATGAGTGTCCCCACCCCCCATTGTTGCTCATTCATTTGGTAAAAGGATATGGTATTGAACTCCATTTATTAAATATACTATACCCCTTTGTTGCTGCACCTCATTTTTAAAGGGAACCTGTGCTTTGCCCAGGTAGAGCAAAGCAACAGCAACAGCAACAGTATTACTAATTACAGTCCCACCCTCACCAGCAGCAAATGCTTATCTTGTCTTAAACCACTTGTACTACAGAAAAGAACCCTGGACTTTTGGATATGGGGGAAGCATGTGACTCACACTTCTTCCCTCTATGTTCACTAATACATCATAAGATACTGGGAATATTACCCATAATCAACTGCTTCTTTTTGTAAATAAAAACAGTATTCCTAATAGATCCCACTGACACTACTATTTGGAGTTTAGTGAAGTGGGGCACAGGACTAGGCTCCATTTCTGCATAAAAACACCTATACCCACTCTGCAGCACACTGAGCTAACTAGTAAAGCTCTTAAAGGATTGGTGCACTTACAGACAAAATGCACATACCCTTTTTGCTCCCCTCCACTGACCGAACAGATCCCATTCTCTTTTTCTAAAAATTCTCTCTTGGCCGAGAGACAAAAGTAGGTACATATATCAAAACCAGAGCTGCTAAAATTCCTCCTATGGGCAGAGGGGCAACTAAGCATCAAGATAAATATATGTATGTCCACTGCGCTAATTAAAAACATCTGTTTGTGCTGCCACTTAATATTCAATAAACATCCAAATTAGGTGAAACAAATGTCAATGTAAAAAAGAGACAAAAAATTCCACAGTAGCGCATTAAATAATCTATAAATCTCCTATATATAAGCATTGTGAAATGATCAACATAAAACACCCATACACAATGAAAAGTGTCCATATGGCATTTCCAATATATATATATATATATATTTATATATATATATATATATATATATATATATATATATAATGTAGCACTTACCCCCATTTAAGGGACTAGCTGGTTTTGTTTTGGGTCTGCAGCAATTACCTCTCTCGATTGGATCCTTTAGCTCCGTTGTCTAGGCAAACAAAAATCTCCAGCAATAAGGCCAATGTCCACACATGAGTAAAACCTAATCAGCAAGGCTTTATTCTTTTTCTCTTTGAGTCAACTTGAAGAGAGATAGAGCAGAAAGTTGAAAGAAGTAGGGGAAGGTTCAGGCACGCAACACTTAAAGTTCAGTATCTATACTCGTCGCCACTCAAGCCTGAGTGGGTATTGCTCACCGGGATAGTCCCTATGAGAGCGGTCCTAGCAGCCGGGATGGAGCATGGATATCAGAGACGATTAATTCCTCTTTAGGCGAGTTTCCAGGCCTCTTCCCCGAGACAGCAGTACCGTCGCTAATCTCCTGGGGCTGATCCTCCCCTGGACTCTTTTCCTCAAGATGGGTCCCCTACAAGCGGGCAGCCTGGGATCCTTCTCTGAAGCGTAGGCCCTTGTCAGTGGAGCTGGGCCTACAATGCATCAACAGGGCCTCGGGCTGAAGGTGCCCGAGGCCTAAACACACTCACGCACCTCGTGCCATGCGGGCCACGAGGCACACTCACTGGACCAGAGGTCCCCCCTTCCGCCTTGGGGTCCCCCTGGAATCGCCTCACGCCAAATGGCGTCTGCCCCTTTTGTACCCTCTCCCAGCATGCACAGCGGGTAGACCACCCCCACTGCATGGCTACCAAGAGAGGACACCCAAGGTGCTGTGATACCTCCCATAGTTTAACCTATGCCGGCGGTGACAGTGCCAACTACAGGCATCGGAGAACAATACTGCCAGGCAGTATCACACCCAGAGCAGAAGCAAAATCGAATCCTTGATTGGTCTGAGCCCAACTATCGGCTCAGACTACCCCTAAATTTCCACATAGCACCCCCAAATATTGGGAGGGCGCTACATATATATATATATATATGTAGCGGGGTATCACTTTAAATTAGCACAAAGACTAACATACCCAGTGTGCAGCGGGGCACCCACAGTGCATTGCCCGGCGCAAGGTCTGCTGGGGAAGGACTATTTAAGCAGGGAGGAGCAACACGCGGGTCTCTTCGGACACCGCCCTCCTAGCAAGTGGAGCCTACGTTGGGGCCTATTGTTTTGGACTAGGCCAGAGAGCCTGGGCCTAGGGGATCCGGAGAGCTTGCCAATCGTCACTGGAGATCCCAGAGTCGTCTCATCCATCAATCTCTCCCCCGGATGGTCGAGAGGATCGGAGACTACGGGTATCGTGAGACTGTGTTCCGGGACATCAGTTACTGAAGTCGGTTGTACGGACTAGTCCGGTCGGGTGAGAGAGCACTTGCTCAGTATACTTTGACTACCTTTTAGGCCCAGTATCCTTTGGTCAGGGCCCACCGTTACTGGAGTGTTATACTGCACCTCAGATAAACAGTGTGTTGTGCAGCCGGAGTTAAGTTGTGTTATTGCTTGCTGAGTAACCAACAGTTTAATACCATTGGATTACAAATAACCTACAAAGTGCACCACCATTGCTAGCGAAGAACCTTCTCAACGAACTAACTGTGTGTGAACTAGTCAGGCCTGACTGTTCAGCAGGGAGACATTGTTTGGTCGCCATATTGGCCACAAGGGGAAGGCTCGCGAGCGTAGTTTATTAAGAGACATTTAGTGCGCATAAGACTGTTGGAACATAGTACTTGTTATTTGCTTGACTATTGATATTGCAGGGCCCTGCATAGATAAATGTACTATTGTCTAACTTTATATTTCTATTCAGTAAAAGTATTTGTGGTTAAGTAAGCAAGTGTGTGGCGTACTGTTTATCCCAGCTGAAGCAGTCGGCTCAGGTAATTTGATATTAACCATTGTGTATGCTTTATTGCGGAGTGGTGATTCCTATAGCCTAGTGGGTTTCACACTTCCATTTGTGCTAGCTGTGCCAAGGGAGGTTGGAGCCAATTCCTGGGGGTTGGCAGCAGTGTGTTACAGGCCCAAAACTATACCTGCAGCCCTCTTAACTGGGGGTATTGCTACACGTGGGGGCTCGAGTCCGGGATCCTGTACGCTGCAATCAAGCCTGCCAGAAGTACCGGCATGGATGCTCTAACAGTGACCCAGTGGTGCGCATCAGTTGGCACTTTTCCAGACATGGCTGTAGTCGTTGAGCTCCCTGGAGGAGATTGGTCGGGGAGCGAAGTAGACAGGCTCATGGAATTACTGTCCCCATGCCAGAAGGCATGGTTAATTGACCGCAGGCCAGACGAGGGGGCCTCCCGTACCTACGGATTGGTAGAATGGAATGATGAGATACCTGAGAGTTTCAGAGGCCAGAGTGTACAGTCCATAGACCAGAAGACATACCGCCTAGCACATGTGAAGTCTATTAAGAAAGAACCCCCCGAACCGGGCCCTAGGGCAAAGCAGCCAAAAGAGACAACGATCTCTGCGGCGCCTCTGACCACTATAGGCCCCAAACTCCTCAACGCTAGGGCACCTTGTCACAAAGTGCCAGAAGAGTAACACGGTGTGTGTGTGGAGACTGGGTACCGGAAGCTGAGATTTTTTTCGGGTAAACAGCCTGTACCACTCGGGGAAGAGGACTTTGATACGTGGATCGAACAAGAAATGCAGGCTGTGGAAGGATGGGAAGTGACGGAAGCCCAAAAGAAACAGCGCATAAACAAAAGCTTAAAGGGGGCCGCTGCAGAAGCTGTGAAGAATCTCAGATTCAGCAATACCTCTTGCACTGCCTATGACTACTTAACCATGCTGCAGGAGGAGTTTGGGCAGTTGGAGAAAGTTACGGACTTAATCTACCAGTTTGAGCATACCCTTCAACAGCCAGGAGAACGTTTCTCTGAATATGTCCGAAGGTTGAATAAGATGCTCTGCCAGATAGTCCTGAAGAAAGGGATGGTACCACAGGCCATAGATGCAGCCAGGATGCGGCAGGTCATGAGGGGAGCACTGCGCTCTGATCCAGTTTGGCTCCATCTAAAGACTACCGGAGGAGTTAGGTCCTTAAGCTATCCAGACCTTGTGTGTGTAGTGAGAGATAAAGAGGCTTTACTCAAGGACCAACAGGCAACTGAGAAACCCACTCCCCCTCCCTCAGCAGGGATTGGATCTGTTATGGCCACAGAACGGGACTCTGAGGTGGCTGTCCTAAAGTCACAGATGGCCCAAGTGTTGGAAATGCTGACTTCTTTAATGGCTAAAAGTTCAGGAACTACAAAAAAAGAAGACATAAAGAAGGAAGTGTTTCAGAATGCCCCAACACCAGTCTTCCAGCAGGACAAAGAAGAAGAAGTTTGCTTTAACTGTGGAGGGGTTGGACATTACGGATGGGTGTGTCCCAGCCCGAAGAGATCCCAAAGCACATATCGCAAGTCGGCGGAAAACTCCAGAGGGCCCCGGTGAAGGAGTCAACCGGGGCCCATCAGTTCCAGCAAGCTCCAAAGGAATCAGAGAACAGGAGAAGCTAAGAAGGGGGGACAATTCCCCACCCCACCAACTTAATACTTCTCACTTTAAGTCCAAACCTAAACCTTGGCAGGAAATTAATGCATACCAGGCCCAACAAGGCTTAAGGTCCAGGAAAAGATTAAAGAAGAAGAAGCCGCAGAAGGCCAAACCCATGGAACCAAGGAAGGAGACCTCCACGAGAAAATTTCCTGTTAAATTGGTGGGACCCTCTCAAGTGGTCCCCATTCAAGTAGAAGGGATCTACACGAAGGCCATTCTCGACACGGGAGCTCAAGTAACCCTTCTTTACCGGGACTTCTACCAGAAACATCTGAGGCATTTGCCCTTGCAGAAGCTATAAGACTTGGAAATATGGGGACTTGGAACTCAAAACTTCCCGTATGATGGATACCTCCCAATTAGACAGGCGCAGAGATCTTCGACACATTGGCGGTAGTTTGTCCTCGCCCGCCAGGAGCCAATAAAAGCTCCCTCATAATAGGGACTAATACTGACCTGGTCAGGAGATTACTGGCCCCTATAGCCCAGGAGCAAGACGCCTCAACAGCCAGAATTCACCCTATGTTATAACGGGCCTATCAACGGCTGGTGTTGGAACAGAAGGCTCCAGAAGAAGGAGTGGGAAAAGTCTGGAAGTTAGACAAGAAGGAAAGGATCTTACAGCCCTGGGAAGTAACTTGCCTGAGGGCCACCGTAAAACTCACCTGGGAGCAACCTTGTCCCTTTTGTAGTCCTGGAACCAGACCCTTTGGATACCCATCAAGGGCTGGAAGTGATTCCTGAGGTGGTCCCATTGAGAGCTCTGAAGAAGGCTAATGGCAGGGTGTCGGTGAGCATCCGGAACACCACCGACACACCTGTGAAGATCCCAGCCCGGATTCTGTTGGGCCAAGTGAACCCTGCCACCCCGGTTGCCTTGTCAGACTTAAAGAAGGATGAGGGAGAGAGAGCTATTGTGGAGAGACTCTGTTTGGAAGATACGGCTTTACCACCAGCTTGGAAGGAGAGGGCCAAAGCCCAGTTGACTAGGTGGCGGAAGATCTTCTCCAAGCATGAGTTCGATGTGGGGTGTGCAAAAAGTGCTACCCACAGCATCCGCCTGCAGGAGGACAGACCGTTCAGGAAAAAAGTTTGGCGGGTCCCCTTGGCTGATTTGGAAGATCTGCGAGAGCAACTATCAGAGCTCAAGAGAACCGGGGTCATCCGAAAGTCTAGGAGCCTATACGCCTCTCCAATAGTGGTGGTCAGAAAAAAAAATGGGTCATTGAGGCTATGGGGGTAATTTACTATAGCGCCGCAGCGCTAATTAGCACAAATTGCAGCAAATTCGTGCTAATTAGCGCAAATTGCGGCAATTTGCGCTAATTAGCGCTAAAACGGTATTCACTATAGCACTGGAGAGAAAATACTTACCAAAATCGAATTTACTATAGCTCCCAGAATCCAAATAGCGCCCAAATCCTTGCTCTACTAAAAGCTGGAGAATTGCACATGGAAATAATGTTTAGAGCATGATATAATTGCCTAAATGGTACTGAAATGTGTGGTATATTATTTAAAGATAATCTGCTTTTAAACTGTGTGAAAAAGTGATTTCTACACTGAAATATCTTTAAAAGTCTGAAAAGTGAAAACATTTCCGTTTTTGGACAACTATTTGCAAACACAACTGAGCATGCTCAGAGCTGAAATAACTCAAATTTTAACTCAAGTGTCTTTTTCACAAGAGTTATTGTAAATACCAAAATGAGAGTATTGTTTGGAAGTGAAAATCTGCTCTATTTTAGTCCAGTGCACGTTTTAGCCATTGATTCTAATGATACAATTGTAACTTTCACAAATAAATCCTTTTAATGTTGAGATGAAATGTATCTTTCTCTAAAATAAATTTTCCTTTGCAACAATGTTGCTTCTAATTAAAATATTTTGTTTAGAATGTGGAATGTGGAATGTTTTGATAAAATATATTTTTCTCTGTCACTTTCACTTGTTACTCTCCATCTCACAACAATCTTTACCCAAACTCACACAGGTGTCTTTACAAAGCACAAACATTACCATTGCTGATGCAAATTTAAAATGAGTCACATTTTTTTGTGCTTTTTATTATTTCTAAATAATCATAATTTGAGCCCCAAAAATTTGATATGTGTTCCAACATCAGAAATCAAAATGTAATTCCCCCAAATTTGATATCACTATTCTAATCTCACCCACAAAAAAAACACCAAATATCACAGAATAAATCAAGAAGAATAACTCTTGAGCAGGGATGAGCCGAACACCCCCCTGTTCGGTTCGCACCAGAACCTGCGAACAGACAGAATATTCGTGTGAACTTTAGAACCCTATTAAATACAATGGACTCGAACGTTCGAAATCAAAAGTGCTAAATATAAAGGCTTATATGCAAGTTATTGTCCTAAAAAGTGTTTGGGGACCCGGGTCCTGCCCCAGGGGACATGTATCAATGCAAAAAGAAGTTTTAAAAACTGCAGTTTTTTCAGGAGCAGTGATTTTAATAATGCTTAAAATGAAAAAATAAAAGTGAAATATTCCTTTAAATTTCGTACCTAGGGGGTGTGTATGATATGCATGTAAAGTGGCGCATGTTTCCTGTGCTTAGAACTGTCCCTGCATAAAATTTCATTTTTGAAGGAAAAAAAGTCATTTAAAACTCACTCGCGGCTATTAATGAATTGTCGGCTCCCGGCAATACATAGAAAAGTCATTGATATTTTTTTTTTTTTTAAAAGCGTGGGGGTCCCCCAGAATTCAATTACCAGGCCCTTCAGGTCTGGTATAGATATTAAGGGGAACCCGGCCGCAAATTAAAAAAAAAAATGCGTGCGGTTCCCCCAAATATCCATACCAGGCCCTTCAGATCTGGCATGGATTTTAAGGGGAACTCCACCCCAAATTTTAAAAAAATGGCGTGGAGTCCCCCCAAAAATCCATACCAGACCCTTATCCGAGCACGCAACCTGGCAGGCCGCAGGAAAAGAGGGGGGGACGAGAGAGCGCCCCCCTCCTGAACCGTACCAGGCCACATGCACTCAACATGGGGAGGATGTCCCCATGTTGATGGGGACAAGGGCCTCATCCCCACAACCCTTGCCCGGTGGTTGTGGGGGTCTGCGGGCGGGGGCTTATCGGAATCTGGAAGACCCCTTTAACAAAGGGGACCCCCAGATCCCGCCCCCCCATGTGAATTGGTAAGGGGTACATTGTACCCCTACAATTTCACGAAAGAAAGTGTCCAAAAAAAAAAAAAAAAACACACACAAACACCTTGGAAAAGTCCTTTATTAAAAAAAAAAAAACATTCCAGTGGTGAGATCCAGTGTCCCGCGGTGATCTGATGTCCAGCGCTGTCCGTCATTGGCTGAGCCTGAGCGGACCTGATGGGGAACTTCCTCCGCAGTCTATTACATGTATAGACCCGCCCCTTCTAAAGTTGCCCATCAGGTCCGCTCAGCCAATGACTCGGTGTAAGGCTGAGGACCTGATGCGGAACGTGAGAAGGGGCGGGTCTATTCATGAATTACACAGTGAAGGAAGTTCCCCATCAGGTCCGCCCCCTCGGTATGTCAGACCGCGCCTACGTCATTGGCCTGAGCGGACCTGATGGGGAACTTCCTTCACTGTGTAAATTTAAATTACACAGTGAAGGAAGTTCCCTGCTCAGGCCAATGACGTAGGCGGGGTCTGACATACCAAGGGGGCGGACCTGATGGGGAACTTCCTTCACTGTGTAACACATGTATAGACCCGCCCCTTCTCATGTTCCGTATCCGGTCCTCAGCCTTACACCTAGTCATTGGCTGAGCGGACCTGATGGGGAACTTTAGAAGGGGCGGGTCTATACATGTAATAGACTGCGGAGGAAATTCCCCATCAGGTCCGCTCAGGCTCAGCCAATGACAGACAGCGCTGGACATCGGATCACCGCGGGACACTGGATTTCACTGCTGGAATGTTGTTGTTTTTTTCTAATAAAGGACTTTTCCAAGGTGTTTTTGTGTGTTTTTTTTACATTTTTTGACACTTTCTTTGTGAAATGGTAGGGGTACGATGTACCCCCTTACCAATTCACATAGGGGGGGCAGGATCTGGGGGTCCCCTTTGTTAAAGGGGTCTTCCAGATTCCAATAAGACCCCCAAAACCACCGGTCAAGGGTTGTGAGGATGAGGCCATTGTCCCCATCAACATGGGGACATCCTCCCCATGTTGAGGGCATGTGACCTGGTACGGTTCAGGAGGGGGGGGGCGCTCTCTCGTCCCCCCTCTTTTCCTGCGGCCTGCCAGGTTGCGTGCTCGGATAAGGGTCTGGTATGGATTTTTGGAGGGACTCCACACCATTTTTTTTTAATTTGGGGTGGAGTTCCCCTTAAAATCCATGCCAGATCTGAAGGGCCTGGTATGGATATTTGGGGGAACTGCACGCATTTTTTTTTATTTGCGGCGGGGTTCCCCTTAATATCTATACCAGACCTGAAGGGCCTGGTAATTGAATTCTGGGGGACCCCCACGCTTTTTTTTTTTTTTTTATCAATGACTTTTGTATGTATTGCCGGGAGCCGACAATTCATTAATAGCCGTGAGTGAGTTTTAAATGACTTTTTTTCCTTCAAAAATGACATTTTATGCAGGGACAGTTCTAAGCACGGGAAACATGCGTCACTTTACATGCATATCATACACACCCCCCAGGTACGAAATTTAAAGGAATATTTCACTTTTATTGTTTCACTTTTAGCATTATTAAAATCACTGCTCCCAAAAAAACGGCTGTTTTTAAAACTTTTTTTTGCATTGATACATGTCCCCTGGGGCAGGACCCAGGTCCCCAAACACTTTTTATGACAATAACTTGCATATAAGCCTTTATAATTAGCACTTTAGATTTCTCCCATAGACTTTTCGAATTTGCCGCGAACACCCCAATTTGTTCGCTGTTCGGCGAACGGGCGAACAGGCAATGTTCGAGTTGAACATGAGTTCGACTCGAACTCAAAGCTCATCCCTACTCTTGAGTAATGTAATTCCATCACCTGTATGTCCAAAGCTTAGCATCACTTAAGCCCCGTACACACGGTTGGACTTTTGCCCAACAAACTTCGTTTTCGTTTCGTTTTAGTTTAGTTTTAAGCAAGTTGGACCAACAATCTGACCGTGTGTACGCTCCATCGGACAAACTTTTTTTCATTTGGTTTTGTTTTCATCGAACAAAAGTTGGGTCTGCAAGCGGACAATCTTTTGCCCAACAAAAGTCCGATGGAGCAAAGTCCTACCGTGTGTACAGAAAACCATAGGACTTTTGTCCGATGGACAAAACAACTAATGTTAAAATCAACCAACAATAGCAGAAGTTGACCAAAGGGTGGCGGTAAAGAGCAGAAAAACCATGTGATGTTGCAAAAAGTTTTGGGAAAGTTTGCAGAAAAGTCCAAGCGTGTGTATGCTATGGGTAGGGTTGCCACCTCATCCCTTTAAACCCGAACACCCATGAATTACACAGGTTCTGAGGCTAATTAAATGCAGATGAGGCACCAAGTGAGTTTAATTATCACCTTAATCAGCCACAGAACCTGTGTAATTCATATGTGTTCGGGTTTAAAGGGATGAGGTGGCAACTCTAGCTATGGGTGTGCCCGACCAACTCCGTTCAGACAAAAAACCACGGAAAAGTCAGATGGAAGTCCGACCGTGTGTACGGGGCTTTAGTGTCTGGGATCAAATCCCAAACATGCTGCTTCATGTAGATAAGTTGTCTCATCTCCCAGGTCCTAAAACTATGTCTAAATGTCGTATTTATGTGTAGGAGGGTTCCACCACCATTGTAAATCTTGCCAGATACACAATTTAGCCAAAAGTATTGGGACACCTGCCTTTACACACACATGAATTTTAATGGCAGCCCAGTCTTAGTCCGTAGGGTTAAAATTTGATTTGGCCCACCCTTTGCAGCTAGAACAGCTTCTGGGAAGGCTGTCCACAAGGTTTAGTGTGTCTATGGGAATGTTTGATCATTCTTCCAGAAGTGCATTTGTGAGGCCAGGCACTGATGTTGGATGAGAAGGCCTGGCTCGCAGTCTCTGCTCTAATTCAGCCAAAGGGTGTTCTATCGGGTTGAGGTCAGGACTCTGTGCAGGCCAGTCAAGTTTCTCCACCCCAAACTCGCTCCTCCATGTCTTTATGGACTTTGCTTTGTGCACTGGTGTGCAGTCATGTTGAAACAGGAAGGGGCCACCCCCAAACTTTTCCCACAAAGTTGGGAGCATGAAATTGTCCTAAATGTCTTGGTATGCTGATGCCTTAAGAGTTCCCTTCACTGGAACTAAGGGGACAAGCCCAACCCCTGAAAAACAACCCCACACCATAATCCTCCTCCTCCAAATGAATTGGACCAGTGCACATAGCAAGGTCCATAAAGACATGGATGAGTGAGTTCGGGGTGGAGGAACTTGACTGGCCTGGACAGAGTTCTGACCTCAACACAACAGAACACCTTGGGGATGAATTAGAGCGGAGACTGCAGGCCAGGCCTTCTCGTCCAACATCAGTGCCTGACCTCACAAATGCACTTGGAAGAATGGTCAAACATTCCCATAGACACAAGCCTCGTACACACGGCCGAGAATCTCGTCGTTAAAAACATGTCCTTTTTTTCGACGAGATCCTTGGACAAGAAACTTGTCCCGGCCGAGTGTACACATGCTCATTTCAAAGAACCCGCGGTTCTTTGAATGGAGCGTACGCGGTGGCGTCATCGAATACGACGAGCATGCGCTTGTCACATTCGATGCCGTCGCCGCCATCTTGGTTCACCCTACCTATGCCTAGGAAGCTACCGCGCATGCGTCAAAGTCATTTCGAGCATGCGCGGGCTTCCCGGCGAACAGGTAAGTGTACACACACACAATTTTCTCGTCGAGAAACAGGCTGACGAGAATCTCGACGAGAAAATAGAGAGCAGGTTCTCTATTTTCTCGTCGAGATTCTTGACGCTTTTCTTGATGAGAAACCATACACACGAACGAATTTCTCGGCAAGAAATCTCTGCCAGCAAGTTTCTTGCTGGTTCTTGCCGAGAAACTCGGTCGTGTGTACGAGGCTACACTCCTAAACCTTGTGGACAGCCTTCCCAGAAGAGTTGAAGCTGTTATAGCTGCAAAGGGTGGGCCAACTCAATATTCAACCTTACGGACTAAGACTGGGATGCGATTACAGTTCATGTGCGTTTAAAGGCAGACGTCCCAATACTTAGGCCAATATATTGTATATTGCTTGGAGACACGGAACTTGGCTATGGACTTAGGGCTGGTTCACACCACAGAGATGCAGAGAACATGTGTGAGGCTGCCTAGTGGCTAAGTGGGTAGCAATTCCATCTAGCAGCACTGGGGTTGCTGGTTCAATTCCTTGACATGCTAATGCTTATGTTGAAGTTTATATGTTTTCCCTGTGTGGGTTTCTCACCACAATCGAAAGACATGCTGGCATTTTATTTGTCTCCTGTCAAAATAGTCTCTAATGTAAAAAAGTTAGTTTTGGACTTTAGATTGGAAGCTCATTGCAGCCAGGGACTGATGTTAATGTTTGTTAGTACTAATCATGCCCAGGCACTTGGACATTTAAAATTGTAGGGTTTACACTGCACAGGTACATATGCTTAGAAAACTGTTGCTTTGTTTATGTGCATGCAAATGGACTTGGATCTTTGGCCTGTAGTTAGAGATTTGATGCACATAGCCAAGGGCTAACACAGTTGCAAATAGTATTATGTGTTCCTGCCCATCAGGTGAAATCACTTTAGACATACATGAAGAGACAGATTGAAAGATACTGGTGGGCGTGTACTTCTAGTGGGCGTGTACTTCTATTGGGCGTGTGTCAGTTTGCTAACAATACAATCTCTCTTATATAAAGGCCTGCAGTATGGGGGATCGTTTGGTCTGAGAAGGCCAGGTTTTTTGCTGTGATTTGTGGGGGGAGAAGGAATGATATTGTGCAGATTGACAAACCCCCAACTAGT
Source organism: Rana muscosa (assembly GCA_029206835.1). NCBI lineage: Eukaryota > Metazoa > Chordata > Amphibia > Anura > Ranidae > Rana > Rana muscosa. The sequence goes on along the minus strand of CM055123.1, from coordinate 96,746,309 downwards.
GTTATTTGCTGAAATTCTTGTGCATTTTTTCAATCAAAAATTGTGTGTGTATTGTACCTGTCTGACCATGCAAAATCGTTTGGAAGCATCTGCTGACCTTCTACTCTTGGATCTCATTGCTAAATCGTGTACACAGAAATGCAGCTTCCAGCAGAACATGGTCACCAATGTATCTATATGTGGATTGTGGGGTGGGGGTGGGTGTTTTGAACATGTCTTTTAATATTATGTTGGAATGCTTTGTAAGAATAATGACTTAAGTATGTTTCTATAATCTTGCAGATAAAAATGTGATGTGTTGCCTGTTATACACTAAAAGTAAAGCTGTGTGCACTCTAAGGTTTTGAATTTTTTTAGATTGTAAGCGCCTATGAGCAGGGCCCTTAAAATCCAATTGCTAAATGTAGCACCATGTATCCTGTCCAAATTTTTTTGAAGCTAGTAAATGAATGTACATAATTTTGTTTCTGCTGGCAAAATAAAAGTACATTATTGAGCTTTGGTGTGCTTTTTTTATTTATTTATTTATTTATTTTTTGTGGTGGTGGTTTTGGCAAAGTGCAAGATCCTTAATATTTTATTTCTATATGGATTTGTGCACCAAAAAATGAATCTCTTTGCCCTTGTTCACATTGATGCTACTTTGAAATCGCGCTACTTCACTTAAGCTAGCGCGATTTTAGGTACTACTTGATAGACATCTGTGTGGCTTCATACACAGATGTCTATTGAAGTCGCACCTGATATCGGCAAAAGTAGTGCAGGAACTACTTTTGCAAATCGGTGTGGCGCCACAAAATTGGGGTTGCATCGATTGGAACAGTGCCATTGCCACCACTAGTCATGCGATTTGATTTCTGAAATTGCATGACAAATCGCCCCAATGTAATACTAGGCTTCAGCACCCCTGCAAGTAAATGATAAAGGTGGAATCTTTATATATATATATATAACAGCTGTGGAGAATTGCAGGCAATGAATTCAGCTGGAGGATAGGCAGTGTTGTGTGAGTCAGCACTGGTTCACATTGGTGCGATTTGACATGTCAGATCGGTGGCAATTGCGCTGTTTTAAATGGTGCGATTTGTATTGATACAAGTGCAGAAACCTGCACAGATTTCTCTGATGTCCCCCCCCCACCTCCTGCAGGCGGGACTGACATGCGAGAATGATATCGTATGAGCTCTGCTGAACAATTTCCTCCCACTGTCAGTGTGAAGCTGAGCTCAAACTGGGCCTTTTGCCTTTGTAATTCACCTGCTGCTATGCCAGAGACACCATTTCTTATCAAACTCCCTTAAGTTTACCTTCAAATATCATTATATGTAGAAATACAGATTTGCATATCTGCAAATAATCAAAATTAATAAATTCAAATCGTGATTGAGATCAAATATTCGCAGCTGCAATCAACAGAGCGTGGTTTCACCGCCTGACCCGGAAATGAGTCGATGTAATCACCCGGAAGTTCCTGTGCTGGTCGGGATCTCCATCTAGGTGGACATGGCGAGTTCCCTCTTTAGCATAGATAAGGTGCTGCTGATTTGCCGGGTAAGTGTAGGATATGTACTTGTGCTTACTCAAGGTGGGGGTGGATTTGGTGTGGGTGGGCTTCATTGATTTGTTTGTTATCACCACACATTTGCTTCTAACCCATGTGCACACATCACTACTTCCTGCATTTGTTCTGCTGATTTAAATCAGTAAGGACTATGCAAGTATAAATGAGAGCTCCTTTCTATTAAAATATATATGACTTGATTCACAGTTGGGCGACTTTTCATGATTCTCAATGATAACCATTCATATCTGTGCTACAATAAGGCACACCCACTTCAAAGTAGTCTCTGTACTACTTTGGTGTGACTTTCAGGCTTGGTTTCCACTAGTGCGACTTGTCATGCAACTTGGGACTGCAAAGTCGCATGACATGTCATACCCTATGATTTCCAATGAGTATGGTTCATATCTGTGCGACATCAAGTCGCAGCGACTTCAAAGTAGTCCCTGCACTACTTTGGTCCCACTTTGATACAACTTGAGGTCCATAGACCTCAAGAATATACAGGCATTGCTCCAAGTCGCATCAAAATCGCAGCAAAATCATGCGAATTTGGGGTTGCAATAGTGAAAACAGAGCCTCATGTGACTTGAGGTACATAGGGCGCAATATTACACAGGCATTCTCAGAAGTTGGGGCCAAGTTGCAGCGACAAAGTGGCAGCAAATTAGTGTGACATTCAAGTCGCAGCAGTGTGAAAGAGATTCAAGGATATCTTTGAATTTGGCCCTATTGTCACTTGTGCATCCTGAAAGTGGGGAAAATTCATCCCTGCACTACCTTGGTTTGACTTTGATGCAATTTGAGGTCCATACACCACAAGATAACACAGACATTGCTTCAAGTCATGGCAAAGCTGTGCAATTTTAAGGTCGCACAAGTGCAAATGGGGCTTTATTCAAAGGTGTTATCATTTAATCTCATTAGGTTACTTTCACACTTATGTGACTTTTCATGCAGCTTTGGACCTCAGAGTCGCATTAAAAGTATCCCCCCCATGAGTTCCATTCATATCTATGCAACTTCACCCATGTTCACATAGCTCTGAATTGACATGTCAAATTACAGGCCAAATCGGCGCCTATTGACGGCAATAGAACTGTCCGAATTGGTGCGACGCCACACAGATTCCCAAAAGTAGTTCCTACACTACTTTGGGCGACTTCAGGAGGCGATTTCTTACCTCCCAACTTTTTGAGATGGGTATAAGGGACAACTATTAGCAAAAGTATGTAGGCATAGTACACACCTCCTGAAAACACCTTCTTAAAGGAGAATTATAAAAAAAAAAAAATATTAGTTAAACCCCCAAATGCTTTTTTTTTTAACAATAATATCCCTTTAGATTGGCTTTGGGAATTTCCAAACAAAGCAATTTAGAAATTAGATGAAAGGTTTAGCGCTGGAAAACCCTTTTTGAAAGATAAAAATTGCATTTTATATAAAACTATACAGATCAGAACAAAATGAGGGACAAATGAGGAGGAAAGAGGGACAGAGGAACTTTGTTCCAAATCAGGGACAGTTGAGACCTATGTGATTTCACTAGACATCTGTGCAGGAAAGTGCACTGATGTCTCTGAAATCGCTCACAAAGTCGGGCTGAGGCCCCTTTCACACTTGAGCGACTTTTCCTGTGACTTTGGTCATCAGAGTTGCATGACAAGTCATACCCCATGATTTTTAATGTGTACCATTTATATCTGTGCAACTTCAAGTCACACCGACTTCAAAGTAGTCCCTGTACTACTTTGGTCCGACTTTAATACGAGTTGAGGTTCATAGACCTTAAGTTTACACAGGCATTCCCTGGGATCGCAGAAAAAATGCAGACGGAAATTTGCGCGCCTTTCCCTGCGACTCCTGCGTCCATAGACCTCAAGATTACACAGGCATTGCTTAAAGTCGCATCAAAATCACACAACTTTCAGGTCACACAAGTGTGAAAGGGGCCTATGTCACTGTGCTGAGTACTATTATACCTAGAATATAAAGTAGTCTCACCATCAAACACTCAGCAGCATATGCTGAAAAGAGGCGAATGCCTATTAGCCAATGCCACATCAGCATGAGCATGGTTGTTACTATAATATTAAAGTGGTTGTAAACCCACTTAGACAACTTGCACCTACAGGTAAGCCTAGTACACCTACAACTTGCACCTACACGGTTAAGGAGATATTTTCTTTTAAACAGCACCGATGACGTCACACGCATGCGCACTAGTGGGCCGACATCATTGCCAGTTTTCTGAATGGGATCTCGCCGGCCCCAGCGCGCATGCGTGTGACGTCATCACCGCTCCGTCCAATCACATCGCCGGAGCGGCGATACACTGTAGGCAGTGATGGGACATCGAGGCAAGATGGCGGCGGAGGGGAACATGAAAAAAACAACATACAACAAATAGGTAACCTAAATGTTTAATACATGTAACTTTACATAATAGCAGACATTACTATGTAATAATCATTCATAACTGCATTCGTTAGCAAAAGAAGGAAAAAAACTAGGAATACTAATTGCAATATACATCAATAGATAGATCACATCTCATATAAAAATGTTTCTTCCACATACATGGATCATGGTTACAGTGCAGTGCTATATAAAAACTTAGTGGAAATTGGCATTTGCATGTACGCGGATTCGCTAATTAGCGCTGATTTCATATTTACTAACACTTGTTTGCTGCTAATAGCGCTCTTTTTCATTCGCAAATTCGCGCATTGAATTTTTAATTGGCTAAAATGGGAGCTATTTTTGCAATAGTGCTCAGTACTTCCTGGAGTTATAGTAAATCAGCCCCAATGCTTCTAAATAGCACAACCTTTTATTTATGATGGATGATGCACAAAAAAAGCATCCAGGAAAAGTTAACAATAAAATCCATTAAATCTTCAACAATAGTCCTAAGAATTTAAGACTGCTTTTTTCTCTGCCAACAGAACATAGGGACACTTGGCAAAGAGGCCACACGCATCAAAAGCACAATGGAATAAAACAACTGTTAAAGCCAATCTCCCTTCAAATTAAAGCTTCCTCCTCCTGTTCAAACTTTTAAGAGGTAGTCGGAAAACAAAAATCAATCTATTTCCTCAAATCTTCATTCTAAAAGAGAGCAAAGCTTGGACAATAAACACAAATCTTTTAGAAAATATAGCAAAAAATAAAAATAAAAATCCCTGAAGTGACTGATGCCCACATTTTTGGCATCTTAAGTGTATTGACAAAGCCATTTGGTCAGCGAAAAAGTTTACAGAATTCTCTTTTAAACTATAGTTTATATATATATATCTATAATTAACAAAGGATGTTTTTACATAGCTTGGTTAACAATAAGTTTATTTTGTGCACTGTGAGTTTTTATGTTCTTCAACTTCTGAGAGTTAATAGAAAAAAAAATACATTATTAAAAAAAACAAATTAGCCATAGGCAGGCTGCTTATTGAATTTTTTCTGGAAGAAACCACAACAATCACTTTGTTTTTATCTAGTATATATAGTAATAAAGTTCTTAGTAAAGAAAACCAAAGCATCACAGAATAGTACATGTTCCAGAATATGCACATCAAAAAATACATAGGAAGAGTACAATGATTCCATTTATCATCAAATACACCACGACTTATACTCAATAGACCATAATCTCTACTGTGATATCCAATTCCACACTGAACACATAAATTCAGACATGGCACCAGCACCATTGACAACTAATGGTACATCATTAGTAGACGGTCCAAAATTATTTCTACAGGAGAAAGTCCTGGGGTATCAAGTCAAGGAGACCACAATTTGTCAAATTTGCCCAGGCATCCTCTGCGCTTGAAAAAATATTTCTCCAAACGCAGCGTATTTCCCATTTGGGCAACCCACTCCTTCGTCGAGGGTGGATCAGCATCCTTCCAATGTCTGAGGATTAACTTGCGGGCCTGGAAGAGAGCTCTACCTATGGCTTGTTTTGGAATGCATTTGATTGAAAGATCATCTAAAATGCCCACAATGCAGGGTTTAGGATCCATCTGAATATTTACCTGGAATAACTTATTATCCTTAGAGGGGGTCTTTCAAACTGAAGCGCAGGTACACCTGCAGGTTACTTGCACTGAGCCATAGACTTCTGGTTTTACCTGCGGGTTGGGGCGCTTTCAGAAAGTGCACCAAAACTGCAGGATATAATAGAATTATATGGCAAACTGCAGCTAACCCACAGGAAAACCACAGGTGCACTGCGTTGAACCTGCGGCGTGGATAAACCACAGACCATCAGTGTAAAAGCAGCCTGAGGCCCCTTTTACATGATCGGTCCGACCCAATTGGACTCTCCATTCACCTCTATGGAGCGGCAGATGTAAACAGACTTGTGTCCATTTACACCCGCCTACCTTCAATCCAATCTGCAAAAAAAACAGAAGTGGATTCGTCCCCTTCCATCTGATCAGATCAGAGGGCCCAAAGAGTAGAGTGGGCTGTGTCTGTGTCCACTCTGCATATGCAAAATGGACACAGACCTGTCAGCTGCCCACTCCACTCATTGTGGCCCGCGACTGGTTATTAAGTAGCTTAAGTGGCCCTTGCTCCTCAAAGGGTTGGGCATCCCCGTCTTAAGTTAAAGACACACTACAACTAATAACGGGGGACCAAGAAAGGACTAACCCTAAATGTAGCTTCACCAGAGGACCAACAGCAGTGTAACCAGTAAAAAAAATTTGAGGGCACATAAAAAAAAATAACAATTTAGCCATCAGGGCATAAAAAAGTCCTCCAGTCACAGTTAAAATCAAGGATTGACAACTTTGTCACCTTAAAAACACTTGAGCCCAGGCCACCATTAGCACATAAGACACTTATTCGTTCATACATTTTCAGGCAATGGGTAAGCACTAAGCGGAATTATAGAGCAGTCAATCTGGTTAAAGGGGTTGTAAAGGAAAAAGTTTTTTCACCTTAATGCATCCTATGCATTAAGGTGAAAAAACATCCGACAATACCCCCCCCCCAAGCCTCCGTTTTACTTACCTGAGCCCTCGAAAGTCTCGCGCTCACCCCCGACATCCTCTTTGCCGCTCAGCCTGGCCGTTGATTGGCTAGAATGGATGGGGAGAAGCCGAGACAGCCGCCGAGGGACCCCAGAAGACGCCGTTCGGGGCCACTCTGTGTAAAACGAGCTGCACAGTAGAGGTAAGTATAACATGTTTGTTATTTAAAAAAAAAAAAAAAATTCTTTACAACCCCTTTAAGCCTGAAATCAGGCTAAGTGCACAGAGCGCAACAATTAAGTACTCTGTGGTAGTGTGTCGGTCTACCTGATAGTGAGCGCATGAAGCAAAGGGAAGCAGCCCCGCCAACCCTAAAATCACAGCCTGGAAAGTTTACAGTTTTTCACAGTCTACTGTTTTTGAGTTGCAAAAAAAGCTAAAAAAAGTAAAAAAATTAAAATATAAAAAATTTAAAAACTACAAAAAAATGTAAAAGTAAAAAATAATTAAAAAGTCACAAAAATAGTTGTCGTTTTATTGAGTTAATGTTCTGTTACTGTGTTTTACTTATAGCTGTTGTTTTCTTTGCAGGAATGCCAATCAACTGCAGCACTGATCTGTTTATTCTGACAGCAGCAGGGTGTGCTTTCAGAATACATACATCAGTACTTGCAGTGCTGCTGAAATATTTCTCATCCCCAAAAAATGTATATTATGCCCAAGCATGGGGGCCAGGGATGGTCAGTGGGCAAATCACCCCTATGCTTCGGCATATATATTTTTTCACTTATATGTAAATAGAGCAATCTGTTCTTTTATCCTTTAAGCATAAAAACAGACTCACATTTCATTGTACACAAATCAAGGTGCACTGCAGGTAAAAGCATGCACTATCCCCTTAAGAGATGGCTGTATGGCCGAGTTCTGGACAGGCTTCTCTCACTTGCTAAGTTCTGACATCTCTAGCTTAGCCCCTTATGTGTTATGCCCTTGTCCCATGGCTTCCTCAGATGAAATTATGATTCCTTCTATATTTGAAGCATATGATTAGAAATGGGTGGAGCACTGGAGGATGTAAGCAGTAGCAGCAAAGATAAAAAAATAGATACATGAACACTGTAGCATAATCAATTTTGGGTAAAAATTATAGTGATTGCACAAAGGGTCTTTTATTTTAACATTAGCATTGTAAGCTCTATTGAGCAGGGCCCTCTGATTCCTCTTGTACCAAATTGTAATGTAACTGTAATGTCTGCCTTTATTTTTTTAAGCGCTGTGCAAACTGTTGGCACTATATAAATCCTGTATAATAATAATAATATTATGATTTCTAATAACTTTGCTTTTTTGGGATAGTTTTGGCTGACATCTGATTTTTGTTATCCAGCAGTAAGAGGCTTGAAGTAAATGGTAGAAGCCACAACACATCTCTATAGGAAAATGTATTCTTACAAATAAATAAAGCTCAACATTTTATTCTATAGATTGTAAGCATCTTTTTGCGCAGTACCACAATTCATTGTCTTAAAAGTTTAATTAAATGTCAAAACAGAATTCACAAAAACACTTCAAATTCACATCTTTGCCACATTTCTGCCCTCCATTGCAAAACACAGGGGAAAAGGCAGAAAGCAGAAAAAAGGCAGCCTACTCTTCCTTAACTCAAAGGTTTCTATATTGTGGAGGTATATTCTAACTTATTTTACTATAGACTTTTTTTTGAGGGGTGGGGGGGGGGTGGAGGGTTTATGTTGGCAGGGATCACTCGTTGCTGAAAAAGCTGAAGCTGCCCTTAGTTTACAGCTCGTCAATGTAAACTTGTGACGTAAATACGCTGTTGCCCAAAGAAGTACCACATACAGTATTTATCCTCCCTATTGTCATAGCTGCCATTAAATGTATTTTAAATACGGGACAGGCAAGCTTAAAGTCAAGGATAGAATACAGAGGTTTTTTTTTTTTATTTAATTTTCCTACAGCATATACAAATTTTAATGTCTACAATTATTTTTGTATATATTTTGTTTTTCCATGTAAATTTGTTCCTGAAGGAAACAAGGGAAGGGGCTGCAATGCAGTTATAATAGTCCTAACTACTGTTGGATGATCGGTTTGGGGCATTCAGGGAACACTGAAATTTGCAGGGTGTTCGGCAAGTGTTCACCCCCCCCCCCCCAATGCCCTGAAATGCACTGCACGCTGCACAGTGCATTCTGTGCCCAAGCTAGTAAAATCTGGTTGTTAAGGCTGTGGCGTCCTTAACAACTGATGAATCATCAATGTCAATGGGCTTTCCTGCTGACAGCTGAATAAAAAAAAAATTGCCGGTAAAAATAAAAACCGCGTGGGGTCCCTTCAAAATCCATACCAGACCCTTGTCCGAGTATGCAGCCTGGCAGGTCAGGAAAGGGGGGAGGAGCGAGCACCCCCCTCCTATACCATACCAGGCCACATGCCCTCGCCCCCCTACCCCAGGGCACCTTGTCCCCATGTTGATGGGGACAAGGGTCTCTTCCCCACAACCCTAGGCTGTGGTTGTGGGGGTCTGTGGGCGGGGGGTTTATCAGAATCTGGAAGCCCCCTTTAGCAAAGGGGGCAGCCAGATCCCACCCCCCAATGTTAATGAGTATGGGGTATTACCAAAAATTTGTCAAAATAAATAAAAACAGTACACAGGTTTTTGACAATTCCTTTATTAAAAATATTTTTTAAAAAGTGTCCCCGATGTAAATCCATCATCAATCATGACACAGCCACAACACCAGAACCGAAAAAAAAAAAATACTCCGCCCCCGTGAAGGCAAACTGTCAAATGGCTGGCTTGCTGTTTGACGCTTCTTATATAGGTTAGGGCGGGCCGACCTGGCAAAATCACCTGGTGGCATCACCCCCTTGTGACATCACGGACCAGTGCATGCTGGGTCGGTGATGTCATAAGGGGGCAGGGCCACCAGGTGATGTCCCCAGGTGGCCCGTTCCTTACCTATATAAAAACTGTCAAATGGCAAGCCAGTCATTGGGCGGTTTGCCTTCACAGTGGGCGGAGCAATTTTTTCCGGTTTGGGTGGTGCTGTGGCATCATGATTGATGATGGATCTACATTGGGGGACATTGTTTTTTATTTTTTAATAAAGGAATTGTCAAAAACTGTCTGTTTTTATTACTTTTTGACCCTTTTTTTGTGAATGTGTAGGGGCACGTGCCCCAGGACGATGTCATCTTGTGATGAAACACGTCGGTAGGAGGGACGTGCTGACATCACCACGTTGCTACGATCCCGGAAGGACGGGTGGTCTATGCACGCCGGCCCGCTTTTTATTTTTGCTTTTATTTCTGCTCCTTTCTGTAAGTGCATTACCATTTTTACTATTAAAGGTGTAGTTGGTTTTACACTATAGCGAGTTTCTTTTTGGGTATCCTGGGCTATTTGTCTATTGATTGCGTAGTTGACTCCTTGGTCCCTGTGAAAGTATAAGGACGTCTGCTTAGCTTCATCCCATACGGAGTGCGATCTGTCCATGAGCTGACATCAGATTTCCCCTCAGGATAAAGGCCTTGGCTGGGCTTTAGCTGCAAGCTTTTCTAAGCTTGCCATCTTTGTTTGTCTGTCCAGAACTATACTGGTTTATATATGTTTTATAAGTAGAAATATAGTTTATTTTCAAAATGTTTGTACTTTTATCATTTCTATAATAATAAAAAAAAAAACAATGGTGATCAAATACCACCAAAAGAAAGCTCTATTTGTGGGAAAAAAATTATATAAATTAAATTTATGTACAGTGTTGCGTGATTGAGTAATTGTCAGGTAAAGTAACACAGTGAGTGCTGAATAGCAAAAAAATCTGGTCATGAAGGGGTAAAACCTTACAGAGGTCAAGTGGTTAATGATAGTTTGTTTAATGTCAAATACGTTTTATCAGCTGGTGATAAATGTCCTTGTTTGGAATTGCCATTATGGGGTGTCCCACAAACATTTTGTAGCGGAGACCAGTGGTGGCTGGTGGGTTCTCCTTTTGGAGGGGAGGCAAACATGCACCAACTATCCTCCCCCACCCCCGCTGCAAGGCATCGCAGCATTGACCACCCACCAGACCACCGGCGGCACTGACCACAGCGGCACCCGCTGGACCACCTGTGGCACTGACCAACAGCCGGACCACCTCTCCTGCATTGGCGGGGCTGTCCTCCTCCTCTGCTGCAGTGGCAGGGCTGTCCTCCTCCTCTACTGCAGTGTGATAGGATCATCTGGCGCTTTGGCCAATTGGAAACAGGTCTCACAGACCTGCCTCCTGATTGGTGGGGAGGAACTGTAGTGTGACCATAGCGAAAATTCATTTGTTATCATCACACAACAGGGTGGGATTGGGACGCAGTGCTCTGCTCCCTGAGCCCACCCTATTTTGAAACCTATTAGAGCCTCTGGCTCTAATCACATGCTTCAAAATACACAACGACCGCCTATCCCCGCCATAGTAATGAATGTGTCCGGCGTCCTGAAAGGGGCTGAGCACATTGATAGGGAGAGCGGCAGAGTTGTTGGGGGGGGCGGTGCCTGTGTGCCCACTAGGGTTGTCCCGATACCACTTTTTTAAGACCGAGTACAAGTACCAATCCTTTTTTTCAAGTACTCGCCGATACCGAATACCGATACTTTTTTTTAATCTCGTGTCAGTATTTTTATTTTTATTTTTTTTTTTACAATTTTTTTTTATTTATTTATTTTTTACAATGCTTTATTTTTTAAGGGGGGTGGACAGTGTCAGTGTGTGTGTTTTTCTTTTATTTATAATTTTTTACAATAATTATTATTTTTTTTATCAGCCCTGTTGGGGGGGCTTTGGTGAGATATCAGGTGTCTTAACAGACCTCCGACATCTCCCCTTTGAGACAGGGAAAGGGACACATATTCCCCAGTCCCTTTTTCAGCAGCCTCAGCTGCGCTGAAAATGAATGGAGAGAAGACAAGCGGCTCCTTTCCATTCATAAACTGAAACATTGTAAACACAGTTTACGATGTTTCAGTTCTGTGAATGGACAGAGTCAGTGATGACTCTGTACATTCCGACAAGTAAGGAGCCGGATTTACCGGCTCCTACCTCCACTCTCCATCCTGAGATACCGAGGGGGTGGAGGAGGAGCACGGAGGGGGACGGCAGCACGGCAGCACGGAGGGGGATACAGAGGGGGGCGGCAGCATGAAGGGGAACGGCGGCATGGAGGGGGCCAAAGAGGGGGACGGCAGCATGAAGGAGAACGGCGGCATGGAGGTGAAGGGGAACAGCGGCATGGAGGGGAACATGGAGGGAGAGAGACAGCAGCAAAACAGAGGGGGCTGGAGGAGGATACGGGGACAATCAGCGGTGATCGTGTGTGGGGGAGTTACAAGCACCGATCACCGCTGATTTTAAAGCAACTGAAAGCCGCGCGGGGGGGAGAGAGTAGCGGAGAAACAGCTGTCAATCTTTTAAATCTATACAGCGGTGATCGGTGCTTGTAACACCCCCACACACGATCACCGCTGACTGTCCAGGTATCGGATCAGGCATCTGGAACATTTTCCTGAGTACAAGTACTCAGGCAAATGCTCAGTATCGGTACCGATACCGATACTAGTATCGGTATCGGGACAACCCTAGTGCCCACAATGCATGGGCCGCCACCGGCGGAGACCCAGCTGTGGAATCATTATGTGTGTGGTACTGTTACAGTGCCAAAGCACTGGAAAGGGGTAGGAGAGACTCCAAGAGCTGGTAATGGTGGCAGGTCAGCAGAGGTTGCAGGAGCTGGTAATGGTGGCAGACCAGAAGATGTGGCAGTGGCTGGTAATGGTGGCAGTCAGTGGCGGCTGGTGAAGTTTTAGGATGGGGGGGCGCAAGACCCCGCCCCTCCATGTTTGGCCCCTCCCAATTCTCATAAGCCACACCCCTTATAGAATCCACCCACTCCGTCCCCTGTATTCCACTTGCTTCCACTCAGTGTCAGGAGTATACAGCCCCAGCATCACAGGACATAGTATATAGCCCCAGCATCACAGGACAGAGTATATAGCCCCAGCATCACAGGACACAGTATACAGCCCCAGCATCACAGGACAGAGTATATAGCCCCAGCATCACAAATCATGGTATATAGCGCAGCCTTACAGATTGGCGCAAACAAACTGAAAAATTACACTGTTAGTAATGAAGGACTCTGAGACCGCATTCACACCTGAGCGTAGCGCTTTGAGCGTTTTTACCGTCATTTTTACCATAGTTTTGTCGCGCGAATTTGCGCCCGTCGAAACGCTCCTTGTCGCGCTAGACGCTTGAATCGGGCGTTTCCATTACATTCTATGACTCCTAAAATGCCCAAATATGCCCAATTCGCGCGACAAAAAAGGGTCCGGAACTTGTTTGAGCTTCAGGCGTTCGGCTTCAGGCACTTTTGAGTGGAGATGTGAACCATCTCCATAGAGAATAATGGATTTTTTCCCCTCTAGCGTTTTGTAGCTTCAGGCTTAGGGCTACAAAACGCTCAGGTGTGAATGCAGCCTAAATGGGCATTGATTATGTGTCATTCCTGCTAGATAAAATAGAAAATGTTAATGTTTAAAGCGGAGCTCCGCCGGAAAAAAAATTATTAAAAGCCAGCAGCTACAGCTACAGCAGCTGCTGGCTTTTAATATTTGGTCACTTATCTGTCCTGGAGTCCAGCGACGTCCGCAGCAGAGGACGAGCGATCGCTCTTCACTCTGCTGCTCCCTCCGCCATCCTCGCTGAGGGAACCAGGAAGTGAAGCCCTGCGGCTTCATGCCCGGTTCCCTACGGCGCATGCGCGAGTCGCGCTGCGCCGTTCTGATTCGTCCTCCTGTGTTCTGGGAGCCGAGTGTCTCCCAGAACACTACGGGAAGTCTGGGGGAAGTGACGTCACTCCCGCAGATTCCCGCAGAGAGGACTCCCGGATGTGGGTGAAAATACCTGTCTTAGACAGGTATCTTCACCCCCCTCCCCCCTGAAAGGTGTCAATTGTGACACCGGAGGGGGGGAGGAATCCGATTAGCATAAGTGTAAAATTAGGGTGGAGCTCCACTTTAAGTCAACTGTTAAAGAATGCAATAAATGTACCACGAATCAGTGAATTTTTTTAAAACAGTAAACAAACTTTATTGAACAACAAACAGCAACAAAAAAACTCTGAATCAGAGTAAAGGTGACTGAATACAAATGAACGCCACATTCACATTAGCGCCAGTAGAATTATTTGAAAATAAATTTGGCTCTCCTTTCTTTCTGGCTTGCAAATTTCTCAATGACCTTCTGGTTGAAATCAGTCATCTCTGTCACCACTCTCTTTTCCATGGACAGCATGGCCAATGCATTCAGCCTTTCCTGGGTCATGCTATTTCTCAAAAAAGGCTTAATTCTTTTTAAGGTTGAGAAGCACCTCTCAGCTTCTGCTGTGGTCATGGGTGTGGTGATGATAATCTTCAGAAGAGTGACAGTCTCTCTAAATAAGTTTTTAAGATTGTTCTCCATAAACAGCTTGAATAGTTCCAAAGCACCATTACATTTTCTGAACTCGTCTGTGCGGTAGATGAGACTAAGCTCTGTCTTTAACTTGCTCTTATTGAGCAGTGGATAGGCCTTCAAAGTCTTACTCAGTGCATCCTCCGGAAACTCCATTGCGTACTGATCAAACCTGTCTGCTTGAAGCAAGGTGGCACTAACCAGGTGGTTTGTGAAGGAGAAACGTTGCATGGTGTGCAAGAGTATGGTATCACAGACCTATAGATTGAAGGATAAAAAAAAAAATTATGTAGTGATGACAAATGTCAATGTCATCTCTGTTAGCTCCCTGAGCATCAGAAATGCATGAAACTTGACAAACTGATCTCCCTTCATAACTTAAAACTGGTCATTTTAAATGTTCAGTTTTAAGTTATAAAGGGAGATCAGTTTCAGTGGTTTTGAATCCATAACTTCTCAGAACTCCATACACATGGACAAGACATTCTTAGTAAATATGTCAGGTTTCATGCATTTCTGATGCTCAAGCAGCTAACACAGATGAAGGCTGTAATACTCATGTTATCCACTAGAGGGAATAACAAATCCTTTTAGATCACATCATTTTCATATGAATATTGTAAGAAAAATATTTTTCTTGCCAATCTTCATATCTATAAGGCCCCTTTCACACATGCGGACCGTATGTCCGTTTTTTCATCCATCCGTTTACGGATGAAAAAGGGACATACATTGGTCCCTATGAGATAGCGGGTGTCAGCGGATGAACATCCGCTGACACCCGATCTCCTCCGTGTCCGCAATCCCCCGATTCTGCAGACGGAGGAAAATCCTATTTTTCTATCCGTCTGCGGATCAGATGAACACGGACAGACGGTCCGTGTTCATCCGATCCCCCCATAGAAGAGAGCGGAGATCTGACAGGGCGGTCCCTGCACAGTGTGCGGGGACTGCCCTATCATCCGCCAGCTCAGCGGGCATCAACGGAGCGATCACCGCTGAGCAAGCGGAGGTTCACGGGGCGGATCATTACGGATCCGTCCCGTGTAAAAGGGGCCTAAGAGGGAGCTATCAAAAAGACAAATATTGCAACAAATAAAAACTCACCTCAGATGCAATGCGTTTATGTTCTCCTGGATTCAGCGAGCACCGCCTCCTTGGTTGAGAACCACCTTGACTGCTTTGGTCAACAAGGGATGTGATAGAATCTCTGCAAAATGTATGAACAATAATAATAAAAATAATAATAACAACAACCACAACAACACATGAAAAGGAGGAATACAGCTGCTACCTGATCTTCTGTATGTCCTTCTGGAACTGCTGGATGCTCCCCTTAATGTGGACTGAATCTATGTCCTTCTTCTTGAGTTTGGCATAGAGGAGGTCCACATGCGGCATTATGTTGTGGAAAAGAGTCAGAAAAAATTTAAAATACTGATCATCCAGTAGCACGGCAAAGCCTGCTGACTCTCTCATTGTAACAAGGTCAAAGTCGCCTGAGTCTTGCATTGTTTCAAAACAGCGGATGAGGTCCTCTCTGTGCTCAAACACCGTATTGACGACACGGCTGTGGAAGTTCCATCTGACACTGCTTGATGTCGGTAGTCTATGGGCAACTATTTTATCAAGAACATCTGTGCGCTTGGGTGATCTGGCAAAAAAGCTGGCAAATCCTCCAAGGTTAGCAAAAAATAGTCTCACTTTGGGCATTTGAGAAGTGGCCTGTTGCATTATCAGATTGAGCTGATGTGCATAGCAGTGAATGTAATGGGCATTTGGGTACACATCTTGAATTTTCTTTTGAACACCTGCAGTGGCACCCCTCATCACGCTGGCGCCATCATACGCTTGGGAGATTAGTTTTTGCTTCTGATCCTCTGGAAGGATGACAGCAAGGCGCTCTTGTAGTGCTGTAGCGATGGAATCCGCTGTTGTTGAATGCAGAGGAATAAACTCAAAAAACCTCTCCTGTATGTTGTTTTTGGCATCAATGTAGCGCAGTATAATCACAAGTTGGCACTGTGTGGCAATATCGGTGGTCTCATCGGCCTGAATTGAGATGAAATCGCTGCTCCGTGCTTCTTGAATAATGTGCTCCTTCACAACAGACAACATACAGTCCAACAGCTCATTCTGCACAGTTTTTTAAGTTCCCTTAAAAACAGTGGCATTCTCAAGGTGCTCTTTCAAAACTCCATCAAGTGAAGCAACAAAATTGATCAAGCCACGGAATATCCCAGGATTCTCTGATGTCTCGCTCTCGTCATGGCCACGCAAAGCCAGCTCAAATGCACCACAAAATTTCACGCAGTCTATTATTCTAGACAGGATGTGTCGATTTTTTGTGACCTCTTCATTGTGTCTTCTAATGGCAATTCTGTAGCCGGCATCTAGCTGTTCACCAATGCTACGCTTCCCAAAAAACTTGAGCCTCATAATATTGTCAAGATGGCTTTGGGTAATTTCATGCCGCTTGCACTTTCAGTGAGATGCTTTAGGTCGCAAACTCCTGTTGATATCCATAACATGTCAGTGCCATGACTTTGAAAAAGCAAACAGGGAAAACAATAATAGGCATTAGTCACATCACATCACATCCAGCTAGCCAACTCCATTTGCTATATGAAGTGGCAGAAAAGCTTTGAGTGTAAACTCGACCACGATCACTTGACCTCTGCTGAATTTGCAGTTTGGGTTGATGTGGTCCAAGCTCCTTTATCCTCTTTTTTTCATCATCTGAACGCCTTGTGAAGGGCACTTGCTTCAAAGATAGAACCAAATTGTCATTCGTTTTGAAAAACAAATTCCACAATGATCAGTACCTATGAGTCAAATGAAAATCAGGGTAAGTTTAAGAGATAGGTATGGCTGCCAAATCCAAGTGTCTATTTCATCAAATGTAGCCTCACTGTGCACATAATGAGGGGTTCCCACCATCCCTGTGCTGAGTTCCCGGGTCTGTACACCCACTGTGCCCATTATGAGGGATTCCCACCATCCCTGTGCTGAGTTCCGGGTCTGTACACCTGCTGTGCCCATTATGAGGGGTTCCCACCATCCCTGTGCTGAGTTCCCGGGTCTGTACACCCACTGTGCCCATTATGAGGGATTCCCACCATCCCTGTGCTGAGTTCCAGGTCTGTACACTAGGGATGAGCTTCGAGTTTGAGTCGAACTCATGTTCGACTCGAACATTGCCTGTTCGCCCGTTCGCCGAACAGCGAACACCTCAATTCGAAAAGTCTATGGGAGAAATCTAAAGTGCTAATTATAAAGGCTTATATGCAAGTTATTATCATAAAAAGTGTTTGGGGACCTGGGTCCTGCCCCAGGGGACATGTATCAATGCAATTTTTTTTTTTTTTAAACTGATGTTTTTTTGGGAGCAGTGATTTTAATAATGCTTAAAGTGAAACAATAAAAGTGAAATATTCCTTTAAATTTCGTACCTAGGGGGTGTGTATGATATGCATGTAAAGTCGCGCATGTTTCCCGTGCTTAGAACTGTCCCTGCACAAAGTGTCATTTTTGAAGGAAAAAAAGTCATTTAAAACTCACTCCCGGCTATTAATGAATTGTCGGCTCCCGGCAATACATAGAAAAGTCATTGATAAAAAAAAAAAAAAAGCGTGGGGGTCCCCCAGAATTCAATTACCAGGTTCTTCAGGTCTGGAATGGATATTAAGGGGAACCCAGTCGCAAATTAAAAAAAAAATGCGTGGAGTACCCCCAAATATCCATACCAGGCCCTTCAGATCTGGCATGGATTTTAAGGGGAACTCCACCCCAAATTTAAAACAATTTGGCGTGGAGTCCCCCCAAAAATCCATACCAGACCCTTATCCAAGCACGCAACCTGGCCGGCCGCAGGGGAAAAGGGGGGGATGAAAGAGCGGCCCCCCTCCCTCCTGAACCGTACCAGGCCACATGCCCTCAACATGGGGAGGATGTCCCCATGTTGATGGGGACAAGGGCCTCATCCCCACAACCCTTGCCCGGTGGTTGTGGGGGTCTGCGGGCAGGGGGCTTATCGGAATCTGGAAGACCCCTTTAACAAAGGGGACGCCCAGATCCCGGCCCCCCCCTATGTGAATTGGTAAGGGGTATATTGTACCCCTACCATTTCACGAAGAAAGTGTCAAAAAATGTAAAAAAAAACACACAAACACCTTGAAAAAGTCCTTTATTAAAACAAAAAAGCAAAAAAACAAAAAAAAAACATGAGAAGGGGCGGGTCTATACATGAATAACAAAGTGAGAGAAGTTCCCCATCAGGTCCGCCCCCCCGGGATGTCGGACCCCGCCTACGTCATTGGCCTGAGCGGGGAACTTCCTTCACTGTGTAATTGACATAGGCGGGGTCTGACATACCGAGGGGGCGGACCTGATGGGGAACTTCATTCACTGTGTAATACATGTATAGACTCTATACATGTATTACGCAGTGAAGGAAGTTCCCCATCAGGTCCGCCCCCTCGGTATGTCAGACCCCGCCTACGTCATTGGCCTGAGCGGGAAACTTCCTTCACTGTGTAAATTTAAATTACACAGTGAAGGAAGTTACCCGCTCAGGCCAATGACGTAGGCGGGGTCCGACATACCGAGGGGGCGGACCTGATGGGGAACTTCTCTCACTTTGTAATACATGTATAGACCCGCCCCTTCTCATGTTCCGCATCAGGTCCGCTCAGCCTTACACCGAGTCATTGGCTGAGCGGACCTGATGGGGAACTTTAGAAGGGGCGGGTCTATACATGTAATAGACTGCGGAGGAAGTTCCCCATCAGGTCCGCTCAGGCTCAGCCAATGACGGACAGCGCTGGACATCGGATCGCCGCGGGACACTGGATTTCTCCGCTGGAATGTTTTTTTGTTTTTTTTTAATAAAGGAATTTTTCAAGGTGTTTTTTTTACATTTTTTGACACTTTCTTCTTGAAATGGTAGGGGTACGATGTACCCCTTACCAATTCACATGGGGGGGCGGGATCTGGGGGTCCCCTTTGTTAAAGGGGTCTTCCAGATTCCGATAAGCCCCCCGCCCGCAGACCCCCACAACCACCGGGCAAGGGTTGTGGGGATGAGGCCCTTGTCCCCATCAACATGGGGACACCCTCCCCATGTTGAGGGCATGTGGCCTGGTACGGTTCAGGAGGGAGGGGGGGCGCTCTCTCGTCCCCCCCTTTTCCCCTGCGGCCGGCCAGGTTGCGTGCTCGGATAAGGGTCTGGTAAAAAATTGGGGTGGAGTTCCCCTTAAAATCCATGCCAGATCTGAAGGGCCTGGTATGGATATTTGGGGGAACTCCACGCATTTTTTTTTTAAATTTGCGGCGGGGTTCCCCTTAATATCCATTCCAGACCTGAAGGGCCTGGTAATTGAATTCTGGGGGACCCCCACGCTTTTATTTATTTTTTTATCAATGACTTTTCTATGTATTGCCAGGAGCCGACAATTCATTAATAGCCGCGAGTGAGTTTTAAATTACTTTTTTTCCTTCAAAAATGTCATTTTTTGCAGGGACAGTTCTAAGCACGGGAAACATGCGCCACTTTACATGCATATCATACACACCCCCTAGGTACGAAATTTAAAGGAATATTTCACTTTTATTTTTTAATTTTAAGCATTATTAAAATCACTGCTCTCGAAAAAACGGCCGTTTTTAAAACTTCTTTTTGCATTGATACATGTCCCCTGGGGCAGGACCCGGGTCCCCAAACACTTTTTAGGACAATAACTTGCATATAAGCCTTTATAATTAGCACTTTAGATTTCGAACGTTCGAGTTCATTGTATTTAATAGGGTTCTAAAGTTCACACGAACATTTTGTCTGTTCGCAGGTTCTGGTGCGAACCGAACGGGGGGTGTTCGGCTCATCCCTGCTGTACACCTGCTGTGCCCATTATGAGGGGTTCCCACCATCCCTGTGCTGAGTTCGTGGCTGGCTTTTATACTGGCATCAGACTTCAGAGAACAAGTGTACATTATGTAGGTTCAACCTGATCACCACATTTTTCAAGTTGTTCTGGATGCATGTTTATTTAATATTGCCATGTGAAAAACACAACCAGAAATTTTCAGTTTATCTTGGAAAAACAATAGCTATCAGTTGTTATTTTGGAGTATTTCCCTTTAGAATGCACACTTGAAAGGAAGTATAGACTAGGGGTCTCCAAACTATGGCATGAGAACCACATCCGACCCACTACAAGATTTTACCGGTCTGCATCATATACCAGGCTGCACATTATACAGAGCTCTGCACATTATATACCAGGCTGTACATTATACACAGGGCTCTGCACATCATATACCAGGCTGCACATTATACACAGAGCTCTGCACATCATATACCAGGCTGTACATTATACACAGGGCTCTGCACATCATATACCAGGCTGCACATTATACACAGAGCTCTGCACATCATATACCAGGCTGTACATTATACACAGGGCTCTGCACATCATATACCAGGCTGCAAATTATACACAGGGCTCTGCACATCATATATCAGGCTGCACATTATACACAGGGTTCTGAACATTATATACCAGGCTGCACATTATACACAGGGCTCTGCATATCATATACCAGGCTGCACATTATACACAGGGCTCTGCACATCATATACCAGGCTGCACATTATACACAGGGCTCTGCACATCATATACCAGGCTGCACATTATACACAGGGCTCTGCACATCATATACCAGGCTGCACATTATACACAGGGCTCTGCACATCATATACCAGGCTGCACATTATACACAGGGTTCTGCACATCATATACCAGGCTGCACATTATACACAGGGCTCTGCACATCATATACCAGGTTGCACATTATACACAGGGCTCTGCACATCATATACCAGGCTGCACACTATACACAGGGCTCTGCACATCATATACCAGGCTGCACATTATACACAGGGTTCTGCACATCATATACCAGGCTGCACATTATACACAGGGCTCTGCACATCATATACCAGGTTGCACATTATACACAGGGCTCTGCACATCATATACCAGGCTGCAAATTATACACAGGGCTCTGCACATCATATATCAGGCTGCACATTATACACAGGGCTCTGCACATCATATACCAGGCTGCACATTATACACAGGGTTCTGCACATCATATACCAGGCTGCACATTATACACAGAGCTCTGCACATTATATACCAGGCTGTACATTATACACAGGGCTCTGCACATCATATACCAGGCAGCACATTATACACAGAGCTCTGCACATCATATACCAGGCTGCACATTATACACAGAGCTCTGCATATCATATACCAGGCTGTACATTAGACACAGGGCTCTGCACATCATATACCAGGCTGCAAATTATACACAGGGCTCTGCACATCATATATCAGGCTGCACATTATACACAGGGCTCTGAACATCATATACCAGGCTGCACATTATACACAGGGCTCTGCATATCATATATCAGGCTGCATCTAATGTGAAAAAAAAAGTAATAGGGGGGGTGCCGCTGCTCCCGCCGGCCATCTAATGTGAACAAAAAAAGTAATAAAAAAAGTAATAAGGGGGGGTGGGGGGGTTTGGGTTGTATGGCTGCCGCTGTCCCGCCGGCCATCTAATGTGAAAAAAAAGTTATAAGGGGGGGGTGCCGCTGCTCTCCCGCCGGCCATCTAATGTTAAGAAAAAATTTATAAGGGGGATGTGGCAGAGCTGGTAATGGTGGCAACATAGGAGTTGTGGAAGGCCAGCAATGGTGGCAGGATCTAGAAATGGTGTCAGCACAGGGGAATTGGCAGCTCAGCTTTGGTGGCAGGAGCTGGTAATGATGTAAAAGGTACAATTTTGGGAACGGGGGCTGATTATAGGAAAACATTTTCTCGCTAGCAAAAGCTTCAGGTACTGCCTTTGATTGTGCCTGTCAGCAGTGGTTGGAGGCATGCTCTTCCTTTCAGTGATCTGGGGTTTGAATGCACATTGGACATATCCTTCCATTATCTGAAAACGCAGGCAAGAGGTGCCTGCATACAATGCATTTCATTGTGTATAGCATTTTTTATCACTTTGTACATCAACCATCTCTTTCTACAAACTATAGCAAAACACAGTACTGTGTTTGAAATAACACGGTATAACACAACCATCTCTCTCTAATCACATACTGTCAGCTCCCCCTATTTTTTTCAACACACCGACAAAAGTCTGCTTGAAACCTTGCCTTTTATTATTTTTCTTGCACATATGTCTTATGTTTTCTTGCACATAAGAACACCCTTATTATTGGCCATTCTAAGCCACATGACCTAAGTCCAAGGACCAGAAAATACATTATTGGTAGTTAAATGATATGGATGCAAAAGCTTCATTGGTTTGCCAAGTCCATGAATTGTGAACAGCATCTGTTCGCTGTGAACCCTACATTGACCGAAGGATGAAGCACATCCTTAGTTATAACAAGTGCTTTAATAGGACATTGTTGACCATATTAAAAAGTGTCTTAAGACTGCTTTCCTATGTAATCAATTTCCTTATCAAAGTAATTTACAGTATGCACAACTAAAAATTGTGCATTCCTTTTATAGTCATGTAAATATGAAATAATGCGGGGCGTGGCTTGGCGCGCAACGGGTATGGACGCACACTAGGAGAGCTCCGGCACACACACAGCCTGCAACTGCCTAATTTCCCGACCCTAAGCCTCCAGA
Source organism: Rana muscosa (assembly GCA_029206835.1). Classification (NCBI taxonomy): domain Eukaryota; kingdom Metazoa; phylum Chordata; class Amphibia; order Anura; family Ranidae; genus Rana; species Rana muscosa. The sequence continues at coordinate 96,723,541 of CM055123.1, read as the reverse complement.
TGCCGGGCAAACATCTGTACAACACCCCGCACTCACGCCCGAGGAGAGGTTTGGCTTCTACCCCCGCTCGGAACATCACAGACCTGTTCAAACCTGCGACAGGGGCCCGCTGCAACGTGGGGAAGGCCAAGATGGCGCTGATGCAGCCACACAAGGAGGAATACAGCGAGGACACTCAATCTCCGCCTGAGGACTCAGGTAAGGGGAACACCCACTCGAGCCATCCCCTCACCCTAGCCGACATGTCAGTGATAGCAGCGGACATTAAATCCTCCTTCTCGGCCGCCATCACGGACATTAAATCTAACCTATTGGCTCTGAATGAGCGGATGGCGGTGTCTGAGGTGGCGGGAAGGCACAGGGACAAGGCAATTCTCAGACTGGAGAAGACGTCTAGTATTCAAAACCATCATTTAATTGAAATAAACAGACACTTAGAAGATTTAGACAACAGGGGAAGGAGGAACAATATAAGAGTGAGGGGTATCCCTGAGACAGTAGACCCAGCTCAAATCATTTCAGCCTTGCAGCGAGTTTTTAATAGCTTGTTGGAGTGGCAAGAAGACATGGCAATAGATTTTGTCAGGGCTCACAGAGCACTCAGACCAAAGGGCCCAGACAATGCTCCTCCAAGGGACATCATTTGCTGCCTTCAGAGCTTCTTGCTTAAAGAGGACATAATGAGAAAGGCGAGGAGAAATTAGCATATTATTTTCAATGGGGCCACTATCCTGCTCTTTCAGGATTTATCACAGATTACCCTGAGAAACCGAAGAGACTTGCGCCCTCTGCTGGAGAAACTCAGGGAACGTGAATTAAAATATACCTGGAAGTTCCCTTTTGCATTATCTGTGCACCATAATGGGCATCAATACATCCTGCGTGAACCGGATGAGCTGCCAGACTTCTATGCCGCACTGGACCTTGAATACATCCCACTGCCTGACTGGTATGCTGAGTTCCAGGAAGCAACCCGAGAACGGTCGCCCTCCAGATCTCCCTACTCCACCCCGGACAAAAGAATCCACAAAAAGCAGAAGCTGAACCGCTCTGGGAGAGTTGGAACCCCAGGTCCCAGCAGAGAGGAACGCAGAGATCATGATGATGACTGATCGACACTTGCTGAGTTCACCCTGATCTGCTCTTTTGTTATCCCACGTTTCCTATAGGTTTCCTTATGGGCTTCTTTAACAACTTTAACAACTTTGCTAGAGTCACCGCTCGCCCCCTACGCTTTGTTTTGCCCTCCTGGCTGGCATCACCCCCCCTTTTTTCTCCCCCCCTCCCGCTTTCCCACTCCCCCCCTTTTTTTTTCTAGGTTACCCCCCTCAAATTCACTGGAGGGAGAGACAGGGACTCAGGACAAGGTGGGACCCCTGCCCCATCCCCCCTACGTAGGAACACATTTTGTCCCTCTGCCATTTATCACAGTGCCCTGTACCTCCTCCTGGTCTGGAAGTTTGCTGACCTATGCCTCCATGGGACAATTGCTGTTGCCCAGATAAGACGGACTTGTGTCTTGCGCCTTGGCATTAGCTGTCAGGCTTCATGTTCAAGGGGAGCATTAGTTGGAGGTTGGAGCTATGTTACCTCATCCCGAAGACCAACCATCGATACTGAATAACACTTCCTGGGTCCAGATGACTTACGGCCAAAGGGGTCGGGGACTTAGGTGTACTTTGGGTGGCACTGTGTGAATTAGGGGGTCCTCCCCCTCCTTTTTTTTTTGTTTTTCTCTCAGGGGGGATGGTCAGGCAGAGGAGGGGAATCCTGTTGAATGTTGAAATTATAGGGACGTCCTATCTACAGTGTTGCCCGTGAGCAGTTACGTTTGCATCACCCCTGGGTCGAGGGGGAAAAATGTTCATCTAGTAATAGATGAGGCTATGTTTGCTTTCATGTGCAGGCTGTGTGTGTTATGTTGCAACCTGTCCACATACATTTAAATTTTTACTCTTACAGAGTTACACTGGCAGAGACGAGTAGCTGACTGTTTTACCCTGTTGTCAGCTGCCTCGCTCTACCCCCACCAAGTGCCTCCTCGCCTACTGGTTGGGCGTGGGATGCACTAACTTACCTACTACTCAGGTCAGGAATCCCTGCCTGTTTAGGGAAATCTTTGAATTACTCCAACATCTTTCACTTTCCTTTTACTGACTCACCTTTCCCCTCTTTCTTCTCCTCTTTTCTTTTGATTTACTGTTGTAAACATAGTTGTATTGGTTCTAACCTGACATCAACAGTTTTGTATCCTAGGAACACTCCGGGACGTCGCACTCTGAGTTACCATCATGGCTTACGCGGATCTCGGCCAAAATCCACTCGTTATATCCCACAATGTTAGGGGTTTGAACGTACCCAAAAGGCGCTCCACTCTGCTGAGGGAGCTTAAAAAAGGTAGGCCGCATTTCGTATTTTTCATTTTAAAACGCATGTCCCTAAACTTACGAGTTCTTACTTTAAAGAGGCATTTCATGCTACGAGTGATGACTCCAGGGCCAGGGGGGCTTCTATTCTGATAGGTAGAGACGCACCCTTCACCTTACAGGAAAAAAGGCTAGACCCCAAGTGTAGATATGTATTCCTCAAAGGCCTATATAACAACACACCCATGACGTTAGCCAACGTCTACTTTCCTAACAAATCTCATATATCCTTTTGCCAGCAAATTGTTCAAGAGCTATTGGGGTTTTCCTCAGGATGTTTAATCCTGGGCGGAGACTTCAACGTGCCACTTAACCCACTGCAGGACACGTCCAATGGGAAAACCTGTTTCACATATAGGACCCTTAAACAAATCAAGGCTCTGCTGCAGTCCTTGCACCTGACTGACACCTGGAGATTTGCCCATCCTGACGGTCGTGATTTTACGTTTTTCTCCCCCCTCATAACCGACACTCTCGCATAGACTATCTTTTCATTTCACAGAGGGATTTGGCCCTAGTTATGGGAGATCACATTGGTATTCAATCCTTCTCGGACCATGCTCCAATTTTGCTCTCCGTACAGGAACTCACTTCAATCCCCAAATCATTCTCCTGGAGGTTGAATGCGTCCCTGCTAACCGACCCTGTCCTCCTTTTTTCGGCAAAATTTCTCCGCCACCACTGACCCACTAATGACCTGGGAGGCTCACAAGTGCATGATCAGGGGGGTACTCATGGGAATGGGCGCGAGGTGTAAAAAAGAAAGAGAAAAACTTATTAAGACTCTGACAGACCGAATAAAACATTTAGAAACATTGCACAAGCAATCCCTTACTGCCCAGACAGCTACCGAGCTTTTAGAGAAAAGGAAGGCCCTTCAGCAAGTCTTTGATGACAAATCGCAGAGATTCCTGTTCTTTAAGAAACAAATCTACTACGAGTCTGGTAATAAGTCGGAGAAACTGTTGGCGAGGGCCCTAAAGGAACAGACAGGGAAAAATTTCATACAGGGTATTAGGAGGGCAGATGGCAATCTGGATATAATCACTGACGCCATAGCGAAACACTTACATGACTTCTACACAAAACTATATAACCTACCGACTCAACATAAACTGGCAGACATGGAAGGAGAGAGACCACAGATCATTCGTGACTACCTTGAGAAGAGTGGCATGCCCACCCTTACAGACTCAGACATATCACTCCTAGAGGAACCAGTAACAGCAGAGGAGATCATAGTGACCATTAAGCAACTTAAATCTGGTAAGAGCCCAGGAGCAGATTGATTCACCTCCATTTACTATAAAACCTTTGCCAACATACTAGTGGACCCGCTTAGGGCCGCGTTAGATTCCATGTCTGAACCTAGAGTAATTACCCCTGACTTCTTGTCAGCACACATCACAGTAATCCATAAGGCAGGTAAGGACCCGGCAGATTGTGCAAGTTATCGCCCTATATCTTTGCTGAATCTAGACACCTAAATACACGCTAAGATCCTGGCCTCTCAGTTGAGCCCATTGCTTTCAGATTTAATAGGAATGGACCAGGTAGGCTTCATGCCTGGCTGTGAAGCCAAAGATAATATTATAAAAGCCATGCTTTTGATTCAGGCAGCCCAGGGGGGTAACACAGAAGGTCTTCTCCTGTCCACGGATGCGGAGAAGGCCTTCGATCGTGTGGCATGGGACTATATGCTGGCTGTATGTTCTAAAGTCGGATTGGGACCGCACATGATGGCCAGGATCTCGGCGTTGTACCAGTGCCCATCGGCAAAGCTTAAAATTAACGGTACTCTATCAGATAATGTCCAGATACTGAATGGCACAAGACAGGGATGCCCGCTGTCCCCTCTGCTGTTCATACTGTCCCTGGAACCGTTCATTAGATTAATCAGAGCTAATATTGACATCCGGGGCTTCAGGGTCTTGGATAGGGAGTACAAGGTCGCCGCATATGCGGATGACCTGCTCTTCTTTCTAACAAGCCCAGTGACATCCCTACCCATTCTCCTCAGGGAGTTTGCGGTCTATGGCTACGTCTCTAATCTCAAAATAAACTACGCCAAGTCTGAGGCCCTGAATGTCTCCTTGCCAGACAACCTACTAGGCCTAGTAAAGTCAACATCTTCCTTTCGGTGGGAATCCGCGAAACTTAAATACCTTGGAGTGTGGCTCACGCCCAGACTGGCCAGAACTTTACCATGTTTCTCAAGACTGTTAAAGAGGATTTGGACAGATGGCAGTCAGGTTATTTCTCTTGGTTTGGCCGTGCGGCCATAATCAAGATGATAGTACTACCCAGGCTACTTTACCTGCTCCATACCCTACCCCTCAAGATCCCTATAGCTTTCTTCTCCTCGCTGAAAACCATTCTGTTGAGATTTCTCTGGAATGCTCAGAGGCCGAGGATCAGGTATTCCCTCTTGATGAAACAAAAGGACTTTGGTGGCATGGGTATACCTGACTTTGGGTCCTACTACCAGGCCACGCACCTGACTCGGATCGTCGACTGGCACTGCCATGGTAATACTAAAGATTGGGTGACCCTGGAAAATGACTTATGTCCACTCCCATTAAAATTCTCCCCGTGGATCCCGTGGGGTAGCTGTCCGAATAGTCTTAAAAACACCCCATCACTGGCTGTACCCTGGAGATTTTCCACAGATTGACCAAGACCTTGGACATATCCTCCCAACCCAGCCCCCTGACTCCTTTAAAAGATAATCCGGACTTTGAGCCGGGCCTGGATAACCCTCATTTTCAACCCTTGGACACCTCGAAACCGCTCCTATTAGGGGACTGCTTTGACAAAGGGGTGGTGAGGGAATGGACAGCACTTAAATTGAAGCTGAACAGTCCACGTCTACCCTTTTGGACATACTGTACCTAGAACTCCGCAGCTATTTAGGAAGGCAACCAGATAAAACTAAGCTCTATAGACCCCCCACTGCCCTGGAGACGATCTGCCTTGAGGGTGCTAGGTGCCCAAAAGCCACTTCCATGGCCTACGCGTGGCTACGAGATTTGAAATATGGTCCGGAGGAGGGGCTCAGAGTGAGATGGTCCACGGATCTACAGATGAAAATAACTGCTAAAAACTGGAGGTATTTTGACTCATAAATGTTCTATAAGTTCAAAAATGCAAGAGACAGCCTACAAAATCTTCACACATTGGTACAACACCCCAGCCAAGATACATGGATGGAACCCACAATTTCCAGACACCTGTTGGAGGTGTAAGAATGAAAAGGGCACACTGCTACACATTTGGTGGCAATGCCCGCTAATCGCGCAATTTTGGGTGGAAGTCAATCTTCTAATTAAGAAAATTACAGAGACCAAAATCATCCTGAATGCCGCAGCGTGCCTACTCCACATCACGAACGTCTCGTTGAGGAGATACAAAAACTCCTTGACGAGACACCTTCTAAATGCGGCAAAATCCCTGATTCCGTTATACTGGAAATCTCAAAGGGTTCCCTCCATTGCAGAATGGCTTAACAGGGTTTCTGACATCTACAAGATGGAGGAGACACTGACCCAGACCACTGATAAGGTGGAAAAATTTTATGAGACCTGGCAACCCTGGCTGCTCTTTAAATACTCAACTGAACACACTGATATTGTGTCGCCCCCTCCAGACTGAGAATGTTCGCCTGTGATACACTGACCAAAACTGTCCTACTTTTACTGCTCTATATACTTTCCCTCTTGATTTCTTCTTTTTTTCTCTACCTCTGTTGTTTGCAGCCTACAATTTTTGTTCTGGCTGCTGGTAGTGAATAACGATTTAAAGCATGATTGTATATTGCCCTGGTGATTTACATGCCTTGTACTAGAGTACTATGTTCTACGCTCTTGGTTTCATTACCTATGTTTGTCGAAATGTTGCACTACGAGCAGTTGCATCTGCTCCTGTCTTTCTTTGTTACACTTTTCATCAGTTTCAATAAACTTGGAATGATAAAAAAAAAAATGAAATAATGCATATAACGATTACATAATAACTCCTTGAAACCAGCAGGTGTTAGTACGTGTCTTGTACTACATGGTAGTTGTACTGATAACTGATTTATTGTCATGCTATAAATAGAGATATGAATACCAGGATCTTAGTGCACACACTCTTTAGTGAGTCCTTTAAATATAGAGATGGTGCCATTGGGATCTTCAGTCTACAGAAATAACAACAGCTGCAAAGTGTAATAATGCTTTGGTGTCACCCAAGGTTATTACCCACGCAGGTCAAGTGTCTCCCAAAAGTCTGTTCTGGAAGGAAAAAAAATGGCTTTACAGTTTTTTCTAGGATTGGTAAATCCTACTATGTATTTTTAATATATTAATTATAACTTATCACATATTGGTCATAACTAAAATAGCCTATATTCTTATAACCATGTCTGATGTGTGTATGATAGCCAGGGTTAAGAGCATCAAATACAGCCAACATTTATTAGTTTTGTGGCTACTTCCCTCCTGGCCTGGGTATTCTTTATGCTCTATAACTGTGCTCAGTCCAGATAAGTAAGAAAAAAAATCTCTTTTCTGTTTCAGATTTATTTTTTTAAGTCATTCTGTTTCAGTTATGGGCACCTCAGGTGTCAATGGAGTCAGATCATTTTTGGGTGGGGGTGGTACCTCTCTGTCCTTCCAAGGTTTTAAGAGATTGACATGATACATTTGCTCTGTTTTTTTTCTACCTGGCTGGTAAACTTCATAGTTTACTTTCCCTACTCTCTCCAAAATTTCAAAGGGACCTTGCCACTTGGCTAGGAATTTAATCTTAACCATAAAGACTAGTACCAGTACTCTATCCCCAGGGTTAAATTTACAGATCCTGGCACCCTGATTATAAATCCTTTTCTGTGCCTTCTGGACTTGTGCCATATGTTTACTTATGAGCGGCATGACACTCGCGATTCTATCCTGCTTCAGCAAGATAAGATAGATGATGCTTCTTTAGGGTGTGGTCTCTATTTCAAATGTTTCATGTCAGGCTTGGGAAACCACAATCTGAAAAATATACGAAAGGGATGCCAAGCAGTTACGTAAGGTAGTAAGTCAATTTATTAAATAATGTATAGTAAAAATAATCCTGTATGCACTCTTAAGTAAAGGAGAGTACTAGGCATGTCACTGTGGGGAGATGTCCAAGCTGTGGATGGATGGAATGGTAAACCTGGCACAGCTGCTGTGTAAGGCAGAGGCACCACCACTACAGAGACTTGGCGTCGCCACTAAAGGCCAAAAGTTACACATAGGATCATAGCTGAACACTTTTTTCCTCATGTCTAATTACACAGTATGCACATTTTGGGAGACATGAGGCTGTGTCAGCTTTGCTGATCTATCCATCCAAGGCTTGGACTTCTACCACGGTGACACGCCTAATACTTCCCTTTGCTTGTGAGTGCACACAAGATTGTTTTTACTTATATATTCAATAAATTGACGTATTACACTATGTGGCAATGTGTATAGAGAGAAGCGAGCAGTGTTATTGTTTGGGTCTTGCAGCAATTACCTCTCTAGTGTGGATCCTCTCTCTCCGTTGTCTAGGTAGAAGTTCCTCAGAATAAGGCCAATGTCCACACAGGAGTAAAACCCAAGCAGCAAGGTTTTATTCTTTTATCTTTTCAGTGAACTTGAATAGGGAGTAGGAAGATGAGAGAAGTAAGGGGAAAAAGGTTCAGGCACGCAAAACCTAGAGCACAGTGTCAATCTTTCGTCACCACTCAAGCCTGAGTGGGTATTGCTCACCCGGATAGTCCCTTTGAGAGCAGTCCTAGCAGCCGTGATGAAGCATGGACAATCAAGACAGTGAATTCCTCTTTAGGCGAGTTTCCAGGCCTCTTCCCAAGACAGCAGTACCGTCGCTAATCTCCTCTGGGACTGATCCTCCCCTGGTCTCCTTTCCTAAAGGTGGGCTCCCTACAGATGGGCAGCCTGGGATCCTTCTTTGAGGTGTAGGCCCCTGCCAGCAGAGCTGGGCCTACCATGCAGCAATGCAGTCTTGGGCTGAAGGTGCCCAAGGCCCAAACACACTCGCGAACCTCATGCCATACGGACCACGAGGCACACCTACAGGACCAAAGGGTCCCCTGGAAAGCACCCCCTAATGGTGTCTGCCCCTTATGTACCCTCTCCCAGCATGCACAGCGGGTCAACCACGCCCACTGCACGGCTGCCGAGAGAGAACACCCAAGGTGCTGTGATACCCCTTTTGGTTCACCTATGCCGGTGGTGACAGTGCCACCTACAGGCAACAGGGAACACTTCTGCCAGGCAGTATCACACCCAGAGCAGAAGCAATAATGAAATATCAATTGGTCTGAGCCCAACTACTGGCCCAGATTACCCCTAAATAGACACATAGTGCCCCCAAATATTGGGGGGGGCGCTACACACACCCCCTCCTAGAATAGACACTGTCCCCAGTGGCTGGGGAAATCAAATTCCTTCAGTCCTGAAGGCTGTTAATTAAAAAAAAAAAAATTAAATTGAACTGGTGCCTGAACCAAATTTTGAGGAAAGGGGAAAGAAAGAAAGCACACAAGATAACATTGCATTTCTCAGATACTGACATTTCAAATATACACTTCTCCCATTTACTAACTATCTATCCCACCCCATTCTCCGGTGGTCTCGGCAGTAGCTCCTGGTACCTGCAAGAAATCACAAAATATGCACAGAAAAATAAACATCCTATCACTAATATCTATACTACTTAGAAGCAGACTGTTTCCCCTAAAGGAAGCAGTTTCCTTCTTAAAAAAAGGTTTTGATATGCTAAGCCTAGCATAAAACAAACAAAAAAAGTATTCCAATTCTAATCATAAGTACTGTGCAGTCTCTGTCCCTGCAGACCACTGCCACCTAGTGTCAGCAGGGTTACAACGTCCTATGTGGTTACGCATGGGCTTGTAATAAAAAAAACATTGAAATTCCCACTCTTGACCACGGCGTCTCTTCACCACAACTCTCTGACTGACTACCCCATAGTTCACTTGAAGGAAAAAGTGTCCTTTTTCCGGAAAATAAAACAATGTTCTCCGTCTTTTCCACCTTAAAGCAGACATCCTCTTTTTTTTTTTTTAACAGAGGGCAAAGTCACCTTGATCTTGGGCACGGTTTATCTGTGCAGAGACAGGATATAATGGCAGAGAAAAAAAACAAGCTCCTGTCTTTAAACGTTTAAAGATAAAATGTTGGATCCGGAAGGGTAATTGACTTCCATTGCTTGTCCAGAGTCTCTATAGAATAAGTGACGTCATCTCTCCCTGGGCAACAAATTACAATTCGGTCAGCGTGAATATGCTGACCATAATTCCAGTCCCGGCGGCAACATTTAAAGTGGTTGGTCATGGCAGCTGAGTGGGCAAAGTACCTGTATGGCTTGGACACTTGAAGGTAGTCCCAGATAGCTTCCGCGTACCACCTTTCACGACAGGCCTCTATCTCAAATAACAGTTCTTTGGGTACGTAGGGATAATCCAGGGAATACTCATCCGTCACTCTTTTCATGAGGATCCGCTGCAGGCGAGCCATTTTAGGCAAGGTTGCAGGGTCTCTTGCTCCAGGCAACACATAAGAGCACGGGGACTTCCGGACCAAAACCGTAACAGGCCCTGGCAAAAGTTTCTAACTTGGGACAGATACAACTTTCTCCTCTATGGCCGGGACCTCCACACGGGGTGTAGTGTTCCCCAAACTCATGGGTGATCCTTCTCTGAGGCTGCGGGTCAGGGCAACAGTTCTAGCCTTGTCCCATCCCTTTTTAAGAAAGATCTCATCAATCTCGACATCATCCCCAATATCAGATGATGAGTCAAGGTCTGATGTATCATACTCTTCAGCAGGTAGGTAGTTACGGGTAGAACTTGACATATTTTCCCCAGCCTCCTTACCGTCACCTGATGCGGACTTCTCGGGCATCCTCCCGCTCTTGAGGTCCGGTTCCGGCAGGCCCTGGGGCAGGCTTCGACCGCGGCCGCGGGAGGCCTTGACATATCCCACCTTCCGTTTCGCTGACGGGACATGTACTTCAGTAGTGGCAGAGGCAGCGTCCGCTGCGGTGTCCGCCGATAACTCTGCAGTCTCAGGGGCATCCCTCCTGGATACATCCGCAACAAGAGAAGCGATGCACGTGGGTCTGGCTGTAGGGGTGTAGGCAACTTCTTCCTCCAAAGTAACAGCGCCTGTCACCCAATTAACCCGGTATGCTCGGGGCAATTCGGTGGGCTGGTCCACCTCGAAGAGGAACTCCCCGCAAGTTAAACATCTTCCAAATGGGCGTAACTGCACAGCCAGTCCATCACACTTGGGGCAAAGCATGCCCAGGGCCTCTGCATCCCGACATGTGTACAGTGCGAAACGGCCCCGGGGTTTGAGCCGGATCCCCGTATCCGTGATCGTGGCTGCAAGTGGAGCAATGTCCATGGAAGTGGGTATTGAGAACATCCGGGGTCCCGGTAAAGCTGAAGTCCATGGAAGTACAGACATATTGCTCCTTCTTGCTCAATCCAAACTCTCTCTCTGCCCTTGGCGCCAACTGCATCCACGTGCAACACGCAAGTGGTGGGAACTCCTTTTTCTCTTCCTGCACGTAGCTCGCAGGCTTTTCTTTTTCTGGACACGCCCACGAACTACGCAGTTGGAAAAAATCACAGTTATGTGCCCCTTAATCCCTTCTTCTCATTCAAAGTTCAGCAACACAATCCAACTCCCTCAATGGCCGACTTTCCAATCACATAGAAAACAGTCCACTCATGCCAGAGGTAGCCACAAATCCCGGACTCGAGCCCCCACGTGTAGCACACAAACCCCTTTTTCTCCATTCGCTCTGCCTTCCTCCACCTGCAGCGGGGCACACCTGCTACTTGCCCGGTATCCCCTCCCTGTGTATAGAGAGGAGCGAGCAGTGTTATTGTTTGGGTCTTGCAGCAATTACCTCTCTAGAGTGGATCCTCTCTCTCTGTTGTCTAGGTAGAAGTTCCTCAGAATAATGCCAATGTCCACACAGGAGTAAAACCCAAGCAGCAAGGTTTTATTATTTTATCTTTTCAGTGAACTTGAATAGGGAGTAGGAAGATGAGAGAAGTAAGGGGACAAGGGTTCAGGCATACAACACCTAGAGCAGTGTTTCTCAACTCCAGTCCTCAAGGCGCCCCAACAGGTCATGTTTTCAGGTTTTCCATTATTTTGCACAGGTGATTTGATCTGTTTCACTGCTTTAGTAATTACCACAGCAGTTTCATCTGAGGGAAATCCAGAAAACATGACCTGTTGGGGCGCCTTGAGGACAGGAGTTGAGAAACACTGACCTAGAGCACAGTGTCAATCTTTCGTCACCACTCAAGCCTGGAAATATTAATTTAACTAAAGATGGACTTTAAACGGCACATGGGTAAGTATTGTAAAAATTCTAAAGGTTTTATTGTTAGTAAAAAAAATATAATTGAATTTAAGTAAAAAATACATTAATACATTTCAGAAAAATTACATTATATGACAATCATCAATAATCGGTATAGGATCCCAATTACAAGACTCAACAACCTCCCAGAGATTACATTAGCATGTAAAATACAAAATAAAGTAATATATGGCCAACAAACACAATTAAGGAGTTGAATGATATACACAAGAGATGGATGGTCTTATTGATAGATCCGGAAAATTGAAAGATAAAAATCTTGCTTTCGCTCGACTAGTTTCGCGTTCCGAGACGCTTCGTCGGGAGCATAGTATTAGACAGGGCCGTGTTAGATAATGAAACAGGCCTGGGTATTTTTAGCTGGCGGTCCGTGTATCACAGAGGGCCAGTAATGTGTAGACACATTCGTAATGGACAGTAATGCGTGATTAGATAGAGGGGTAAATTACACAGGCTACTGATAAGTAGAGCGAGAGCGTTCCTCCAGGTGTAGCAAGCCAGAAGGCATAAAGTAGTGTATGTCAATCAAAGACAATTGTTCGGGCCAAACAGTGGTATTCTGTCTAAGTGACCCCAAACGATGGAATAACCCAGCTTGTAACTTGAGGTAGATCGTTCACTAATGGACCTGGATGGAGCCTCTCCTGTAGACAAGCCCTGGTGGGTATTGCTCACCCGGGTAGTCCCTTTGAGATCGGCCCTAGCAGCCGGGATGAAGCACGGACAATCAAGACAATCAAGACAGTGAATCCCTCTTTAGGCGAGTTTCCAGGCCTCTTCCTGAGACAGCAGTACCGTCGCTAATCTCCTCTGGGACTGATCCTCCCCTGGTCTCCTTTCCTAAAGGTGGGATCCCTACAGATGGGCAGTCTGGGATCCTTCTTTGAGGTGTAGGCCCCTGCCAGCAGAGCTGGGCCTACCATGCAGCAACGCAGCCTCGGGCTGAAGGTGCCTGAGGCCCAAACACACTCGCGCACTTCGTGCCATACAGGCCACGAGGCACACCTACAGGACCAAACGGTCCCCTGAAACACGCCCCCTAATGGTGTCTGCCCATTATGTACCCTCTCCCAGCATGCACAGCGGGTCAACCACGCCCACTGCACGGCTGCAGAGAGAGAACACCCAAGGAGCTGTGATACCCCTTTTGGTTCACCTATGCCAGTGGTGACATTGCCACCTACAGGCAACAGGGAACACTACTGCCAGGCAGTATCACACCCAGAGCAGAAGCAATAATGAAATATTAATTGGTCTGAGCCCAACTACTGGCCCAGATTACCCCTAAATAGACACATAGCGCCCCCAAACATTGGGGGGGGGGCGCTACAGTAGTATGGCCAGCCTTATGTTCTGTCAGCAGTCAACTTTTTCACCCTGTGGTGGACTAAAAATGGAGGCTTATAAATAGAGATATGAATACCCAAAGCCTCTAGGACCCATAACAGGACTAATTAAGACTCTGAGACAACAAAAAATAATGTTTTCTCCATATCAGACATAAAGCCTGTAACTCCTCACCATATGTAGGTGACGAACCTAGATAACACGTATACATTGTCTACCGTCCCGCCAGCCAGTGCATCACAAAATATATACTTTATATGTTCTGCATATTAAACAATGTACATACATACATTATATACATAAAAAACACAAATTGTTGGTGGGCTCGTGGCATAGATGTAAAAATTGATGTATGTACTGTATATACATAAAAACACAAATTGTTGGTGTACACATTAAAAAAAAGATGGAGGTACAGTGCAATGTTGAAGTACTTGGTACTGCAAAATTTCAGAAGGAATTAGTCCACCCGACTTCACTTTCAGCTTTATCAAGTAAAAATATCACATGACAGCTGCAAATGAAGCCATGGGAATCTGATTTGAGGGAATGAGCAGGGACATGGTATTACAGCTATACACAGTCCCTGCAGGGCTGTGGGTATTGTAACCAGTGGCACTGCAGTCACTGTAAATAGCTGTAATACAAAATTACTGCTTTTGGAGAGGGGTCCTTTAAGCACTGGGGGCCCTGGGCAACTGTCCAATTTGTTTATATATATGAAGCAAACACACCACCTATGTACATGATGGATGTATTCTATATATTTAAAACTATTGTACTAGCAGAGTAAAGGATAAATTCACATTTTAACAAAAAAAAAAAATGTGAGAAAAATATTTACCCTGTGTATTGCAGTAAATAGTAGCGCTGGTGTCTCAAAATTACACAATGATCACCTAGTGATATGTGTGAATAACAAATAAATATATACATTTTAAATCTTAGTCCATAAATAAGCCATAATGGTACATGTAGATAATAGTCTTCAAAATCTTCCACCACACCGTGTGCACTTGGTGATGCCACTCCCTCTAAGAAATGCACTCACCAGATGAAGATGCCTTGCATTCTCATGCTCGGCAAATAAAAATCAACCCTCCCAGGGTTAAATCATTCACCAATATCCAATCTTGCATCAGATGTCAGATACTCTCCACATAAAAATGAAATAAAGTGCTCTGATAGTGCAGTACAGTTATGATAAATGTATTAAATTAAATTAAAATAAAAAGCCTTCAAACATTGCACATGTAATAAAAAATAAACAAGCATGTATCTTATCTAGTAGCCGCAGCAAGAACTGGCACATGTGGTTACAGCAGACCCGGCGTGTGTGTCCTGTATCTCACCCACATGAGATCATCAACCTTGGAGCGTTACTTCCTGGTAGGGATGAGCTTCGTGTTCGAGTCGAACATACGTTCGACTCGAACATCGGCTGTTCGATCGTTCGACGAAGATCGAACGATTTGGGCCGTTCGCGCCAAATTCGAGTGACGCGAACGGCCCACAATGCACTACGCCATCGCAGTGTCATCCAGGCGCTGTGATTGGCCAAGCATGCACTGTGACCCCGCATGCTTGGCCAATCACAGCGCCGGCAGCGAGGAGAGCAATGATTGGCCACAGGCAGGATGCCTGTGGCCAATTATTGCTGAGGGTGTTTAGTACACGCCCCACACTATAAAAGGCCGCCAGCACGGCGGCCTAGTGTAGTGTGTTCCGGAGCAGGGATAGAGCAGCATAGGCAGGGACAGTGACTTTTATTTCTTTCTTGCTTAACCTGGATTCCTTTAGTTTAGGGAAAGAGAAGGATAGGTAGGGAGAGTGTCAGTGTGTTTTGTGCTTGTGCTATAGTGTGCTTAAAAAAAACATTTTTTCTAGGGACAGAAAACTGTAGGTAGGGAGAGTGTCAGTTTCTTTCACTGTGCAAGTCCTTGTTTCTAGGGACCTGGAAGGACAGTGAGTGAATTCTCCTTGTGCTATATTGTGCTTAAAAAAAATATTTTTTCTAGGGACAGAAAACTGTAGGTAGGGAGAGTGTCAGTTTCTTTCACTGTGCAAGTCCTTGTTTCCAGGGACCTGGAAGGACAGTGAGTGAATTCTCCTTGTGCTATAGTGTGCTTAAAAAAAACATTTTTTCTAGGGACAGAAAACTGTAGGTAGGGAGAGTGTCAGTTTCTTTCACTGTGCAAGTCCTTGTTTCTAGGGACTGGGAAGGACAGTGAGTGAATTCTCCTTGTGCTATAGTGTGCTTAAAAAAAAAAAAAATTCTAGGGACAGAAAACTGTAGGTAGGGAGAGTGTCAGTTTCTTTCACTGTGCAAGTCCTTGTTTCTAGGGACCTGGAAGGACAGTGAGTGAATTCTCCTTGTGCTATATTGTGCTTAAAAAAAAATTTTTTCTAGGGACAGAAAACTGTAGGTAGGGAGAGTGTCAGTTTCTTTCACTGTGCAAGTCCTTGTTTCCAGGGACCTGGAAGGACAGTGAGTGAATTCTCCTTGTGCTATATTGTGCTTAAAAAAAACATTTTTTCTAGGGACAGAAAACTGTAGGTAGGGAGAGTGTCAGTTTCTTTCACTGTGCAAGTCCTTGTTTCTAGGGACCTGGAAGGACAGTGAGTGAATTCTCCTTGTGCTATATTGTGCTTAAAAAAAACATTTTTTCTAGGGACAGAAAACTGTAGGTAGGGAGAGTGTCAGTTTCTTTCACTGTGCAAGTCCTTGTTTCTAGGGACCTGGAAGGACAGTGAGTGAATTCTCCT
The DNA here is from genome assembly GCA_029206835.1 of Rana muscosa. Lineage (NCBI taxonomy): Eukaryota > Metazoa > Chordata > Amphibia > Anura > Ranidae > Rana > Rana muscosa. The sequence goes on along the minus strand of CM055123.1, from coordinate 96,707,561 downwards.
TGTGCTATATTGTGCTTAAAAAAAACATTTTTTCTAGGGACAGAAAACTGTAGGTAGGGAGAGTGTCAGTTTCTTTCACTGTGCAAGTCCTTGTTTCCAGGGACCTGGAAGGACAGTGAGTGAATTCTCCTTGTGCTATATTGTGCTTAAAAAAAACATTTTTTCTAGGGACAGAAAACTGTAGGTAGGGAGAGTGTCAGTTTCTTTCACTGTGCAAGTCCTTGTTTCTAGGGACCTGGAAGGACAGTGAGTGAATTCTCCTTGTGCTATATTGTGCTTAAAAAAAACATTTTTTCTAGGGACAGAAAACTGTAGGTAGGGAGAGTGTCAGTTTCTTTCACTGTGCAAGTCCTTGTTTCCAGGGACCTGGAAGGACAGTGAGTGAATGCTCCTTGTGCTATAGTGTGCTTAAAAAAAACATTTTTTCTAGGGACAGAAAACTCTAGGTAGGGAGAGTGTCAGTTTCTTTCACTGTGCAAGTCCTTGTTTCCAGGGACCTGGAAGGACAGTGAGTGAATTCTCCTTGTGCTATAGTGTGCTTAAAAAAAACATTTTTTCTAGGGACAGAAAACTGTAGGTAGGGAGAGTGTCAGTTTCTTTCACTGTGCAAGTCCTTGTTTCCAGGGACCTGGAAGGACAGTGAGTGAATTCTCCTTGTGCTATATTGTGCTTAAAAAAAACATTTTTTCTAGGGACAGAAAACTGTAGGTAGGGAGAGTGTCAGTTTCTTTCACTGTGCAAGTCCTTGTTTCTAGGGACCTGGAAGGACAGTGAGTGAATTCTCCTTGTGCTATATTGTGCTTAAAAAAAATATTTTTTCTAGGGACAGAAAACTGTAGGTAGGGAGAGTGTCAGTTTCTTTCACTGTGCAAGTCCTTGTTTCCAGGGACCTGGAAGGACAGTGAGTGAATGCTCCTTGTGCTATAGTGTGCTTAAAAAAAACATTTTTTCTAGGGACAGAAAACTCTAGGTAGGGAGAGTGTCAGTTTCTTTCACTGTGCAAGTCCTTGTTTCCAGGGACCTGGAAGGACAGTGAGTGAATTCTCCTTGTGCTATAGTGTGCTTAAAAAAAACATTTTTTCTAGGGACAGAAAACTGTAGGTAGGGAGAGTGTCAGTTTCTTTCACTGTGCAAGTCCTTGTTTCCAGGGACCTGGAAGGACAGTGAGTGAATTCTCCTTGTGCTATATTGTGCTTAAAAAAAACATTTTTTCTAGGGACAGAAAACTGTAGGTAGGGAGAGTGTCAGTTTCTTTCACTGTTCAAGTCCTTGTTTCTAGGGACTGGGAAGGACAGTGAGTGAATTCTCCTTGTGCTATAGTGTGCTTAAAAAAAAAAAAAATTCTAGGGACAGAAAACTGTAGGTAGGGAGAGTGTCAGTTTCTTTCACTGTGCAAGTCCTTGTTTCTAGGGACTGGGAAGGACAGTGAGTGAATTCTCCTTGTGCTATAGTGTGCTTAAAGAAAACATTTTTTCTAGGGACAGAAAACTGTAGGTAGGGAGAGTGTCAGTTTCTTTCACTGTGCAAGTCCTTGTTTCTAGGGACCTGGAAGGACAGTGAGTGAATTCTCCTTGTGCTATATTGTGCTTAAAAAAAACATTTTTTCTAGGGACAGAAAACTGTAGGTAGGGAGAGTGTCAGTTTCTTTCACTGTGCAAGTCCTTGTTTCCAGGGACCTGGAAGGACAGTGAGTGAATTCTCCTTGTGCTATATTGTGCTTAAAAAAAACATTTTTTCTAGGGACAGAAAAATGTAGGTAGGGAGAGTGTCAGTTTCTTTCACTGTGCAAGTCCTTGTTTCTAGGGACTGGGAAGGACAGTGAGTGAATTCTCCTTGTGCTATATTGTGCTTAAAAAAAACATTTTTTCTAGGGACAGAAAACTGTAGGTAGGGAGAGTGTCAGTTTCTTTCACTGTGCAAGTCCTTGTTTCTAGGGACCTGGAAGGACAGTGAGTGAATTCTCCTTGTGCTATATTGTGCTTAAAAAAAACATTTTTTCTAGGGACAGAAAACTGTAGGTAGGGAGAGTGTCAGTTTCTTTCACTGTGCAAGTCCTTGTTTCTAGGGACCTGGAAGGACAGTGAGTGAATTCTCCTTGTGCTATATTGTGCTTAAAAAAAACATTTTTTCTAGGGACAGAAAACTGTAGGTAGGGAGAGTGTCAGTTTCTTTCACTGTGCAAGTCCTTGTTTCTAGGGACCTGGAAGGACAGTGAGTGAATTCTCCTTGTGCTATATTGTGCTTAAAAAAAAACATTTTTTCTAGGGACAGAAAACTGTAGGTAGGGAGAGTGTCAGTTTCTTTCACTGTGCAAGTCCTTGTTTCAAGGGACAGAGAAGGACACCTGAAGGTAGCCCTTATTGCTTTTTTCCCATCTCCCTGCAGGCCATCTATTAGAATGTCTGGAAGGCAAACAAGGAGAGGCAGACAGTCAGGAGGCAATAAAAGAGGGCAAGCAGGCTCTGTGTCTGGGGGCAACAGTGCTGGTCGTGGACGCGGTGCATTGTCATCAGCACATGGCCATGGGACACGCTTGTCCTTCTTTTCCGCAGCTGGACATGTTGAGCCACATCATGCCGAAGACTTGGTAGAGTGGATGACCAAGCCCTCCTCCTCCTCCTCATCCTCTCTCACCCAGGCTCAGGGTACTGGCAAAGCAGCTGCCAAAGCGTCCTCTTCCCTGGTATCAATGTCAGACTCATCATCAGTCACTCCTTCCCTAGACCCACCATGTCCTCCTCCTGAGGAGTCCCCCAAACTGTTTGAGCACAGTGTTGGGTACATGCTCCAGGAGGATGCCCAGCGTTTCGAAGGGTCTGATGATGAAACCCAGCTACAGGAAGGCAGTAGGGTGAGAGCAGACAGAGGGGATGCTCAAGAAGGACACCAATCTGGCAGTCATGTTCCAGCAGCTGCAGCATACTGCCAGATTGGCTCCAGTGATGAGGAGGGAGGGGATGATGAGGTCACTGACTCCACGTGGGTGCCTAATAGGAGAGAGGAGGAGGAGGATGAGGAGGAGGCACATCTCCAACGAGACAGGATGCCCTTTGGTGGCCAGCGTAAGGGCAGTACACCGACGGAATCACACCGCAGAGCTCCGCCTGTGCAGGGCGCTGCCTCTGCCCGTCATTCAAAAAGTTCCTTGGTGTGGGCCTTTTTTGAGGCTAGTGCATCAGATCGCACAGCTGCTGTTTGCAACATATGTCTCAAGCGTATATCGCGTGGCCAAAACATCAGCCGCTTGGGTACCACATGCCTGACCAGACATATGTTGATCTGCCATGCAGCTCGTTGGCAAGCCTACCTCAAAGACCCACACCAAAGAACAAAGCGGACCTCTCCTTGCACCGCATCAGCTGGGATCTCCAACCCCACTATAACTTCAGTCCTCTCTGAAACATGCACTGAGAGGAATGAAGGTGTAGAATTAGGTGTGTCACAGCCAAGTACTTGCGGCCACTCTGCTAGCAGTACACCGACGTCCGATTCTAGCAGGCAAATTTCCCTGCCCCAGCTGCTGGACCGTCGAAAGAAGTTCACTCCCAGCCATCCACATGCCCAGCGGTTGAATGCTAGCTTGGCTAAATTGCTAGCGCTTCAACTGCTGCCTTTTCAGTTGGTAGACTCGGCCCCCTTCCGTGAGTTTGTGCAATGTGCGGTTCCTCAGTGGCAGGTTCCCAAACGCCACTTTTTCTCACGGAAGGCTATTCCGGCTCTCTACCGGCATGTGGAAGGCAATGTCTTGGCCTCGCTGGACAGGGCGGTCAGCGGTAAGGTGCATATTACCGCTGACTCATGGTCCAGCAGGCATGGACAGGGACGTTACCTTTCTTTCACGGCCCATTGGGTCACTCTTTTGGCAGCTGGGAAGGATGCAGGACAAGGTGCAGTAGTGTTGGAGGTTGTCCCACCGCCACGCCTCCAAAATGCTACTACTGGTTGTGACACACCTCTCTCCTCCACCCCCTCCTCTTCTTCTTCCTCCATGGCCTCTTCCTGTGGTTTGTCCTATGAACCAGCGGTGCTCCGTAGCCGTTCACGGGGCTACGCAAGTACGCAGGCAAAAAGATGCCATGCCGTGCTTGCGCTGGTGTGTTTGGGGGACAGAAGCCACACTGGGGCAGAGGTCCTGTCTGCTCTGCAGGGCCAGGCCGAGAGGTGGTTGACGCCACGCCAGCTTAAGCCAGGAATGGTGGTTTGCGACAATGGCACCAACCTCCTCTCCGCCCTCCGACAGGGACAACTGACCCATGTGCCCTGTGTGGCTCACGTCCTTAACCTGGTGGTGCAGCGCTTCTTGGGCAGGTACCCGGGCTTACAGGATGTCCTGAGGCAGGCCAGGAAAGTCTGTGTGCATTTCCGCAGATCTTATAATGCCAGTGCTCGCCTGGCTGAGCTGCAAAAGGAGTTGAACCTGCCCAAGAACCGCCTTATATGTGACATGCCCACCAGGTGGAACTCAACGTTGGCCATGCTGCAGCGGCTGCACACGCAGCAGAGGGCCATCAATGAGTACCTGTGCGACTACGGCACCAGGACAGGGTCAGGGGAGCTTGGTTTTTTTTCTCCACGCCAGTGGGGCATGATCAGGGATGCATGCACTGTCCTGGCACCATTTGAGGAGGCCACGAGGATGGTGAGCAGTGACAGTGCATGCATCAGTGACACTGTACCTCTTGTCCACCTGTTGGAGCACACGCTGCGTGGAATAATGGACAGGGCACTTGAGGCAGAACAGAGGCAGGAAGAGGAGGACTTCCTTGCCTCTCAAGGCCCCCTTTACCCAGACAGTGTTCCTTCTGTCCCACCCATCGCACAGGAAGAGGAAGAGGAGGAGGAGGAGGAGGAGGAGGATTGTGTCAGCATGGAGGTGGAGGCTGGCACTCAGCATCATCAGCAGCAGTCTTTTAGGGATGATTTACAGTCCCAAGAAACCAGTGGACTTGTACGTGGCTGGGAGGAGGTGACTGCGGATCATGTCGTCCTTAGTGACCCAGAGGACTCCGGAGCGAATGCCTCAGCAAACCTACGCTGCATGGCCTCCCTGATCCTGCAAAGTCTGCGGAAGGATCCTCGTATTCTTCGGATCAAGGAGAGGGACCATTACTGGCTGGCCACTCTCCTTGATCCACGGTACAAGGGTAAGGTTGCGGACCTTATGTTACCGTCGCAGAGGGAGCAGAGGATGAGACAACTCCGGGAGGCCTTGCAGAAAGGTCTGTGCAACGCGTTCCCAGAGACTGGGAGGTTACAAACTCCTGGTCCAGGACAACGAGTTGCTGAGGCTTCGGCCAGTCAAAGAAGGAGCGGTGGGGAAGGTGGCCGTCTGACCGATGCGTTCAGACAATTCTTTAGTCCGCAGCCCCAAAGTATGATTGGTTCCAGCAACCATCGCCAGCGTCTGATAAACATGGTGCAGGAATATCTAGGGGCAAGGTCAGACTTGGACACCTTCCCCACCGAAAATCCTCTGGCTTACTGGGTCTTGAGGATGGATCACTGGCCAGAGCTTGCACAGTATGCAATTGAGCTACTGGCCTGTCCTGCATCCAGCGTTCTTTCGGAACGCACATTCAGTGCTGCTGGAGGATTTGTCACGGATCACAGGGTGCGCCTGTCCACCGACTCGGTTGATCGACTGACTTTCATCAAGATGAACCAGTCTTGGATCACCACCAGCTACCACACACCTGATGCTGATATAACAGACTAATTGATTTTAACATGTCACGTCCCTTCAAGACTGATGCTGATGCTGAGTGCCTGTGCTGTTATGTTGACTGGCTATCCTCCTCCTCCGAGTCCTCAATGATACGATTGATGATGATAGCTTGGAAGATCATTTTTGTTTATGGGTGCCGCCACCAGTGGCTAAGGCCCAATTTTTCAGCCCCTGTTTTACAGGGGCGTGTACTTACAATTTTTTTAGCAATAATTTGCCATAGGGCTCATTGCTGTGCTCCAAGCACAGTATCTGTGAGGGGTTGTAGTGTTGTGCCACCAGTGCCTAAGGCCCAATTTTTCAGCCCCTGTTTAACAGGGGCGTGTCATTACAATTTTTGAAGCAATACTTTGCAACAGGGCTCATTGCTGTGCTCCAAGTACAGTATCTGTGAGGGGTTGTAGTGTTGTGCCACCAGTGCCTAAGGCCCAATTTTTCAGCCCCTGTTCAACAGGGGCATGCAATTACAATTCTTGATGTAATAATTCACAGCAGGGCCCATTCCTGCACCCACCAAGAGTAAGTCTGAGGGCTTACAGTGTTGTGGCAACGCCACCACCACCACCACCACGAAAGGCCCAATTTTTCAGCCACTGTTCAAAAGGGGCATGTAATTACAATTCTTGATCTAATAATTCACAGCAGGGCCCATTCCTGCACCCACCAAGAGTAACTCTGAGGGCTTACAGTGTTGTGGCAACACCACCACCACCACCACCACCACGAAAAGCCCAATTTTTCAGCCCTTGTTCAACAGGGGCATGCAATTACAATTCTTGATCTAATAATTCACAGCAGGGCCCATTGCTGCACCCACCAAGAGTAACTGTCAGGGCTTACAGTGTTGTGGCACCAGCACCACCATCAAAGCCCCAATTTTTACTACCACTGTTCAACAATTATATGTAATTAAAATTCCTGATATAATAGTTGACAGCAGGGCGTTCCAGCACCAACCAAGAGTAACTGTGAGTGCTTACAGTGTTGTGCCAACACCAACAACTAAGGGGCCTATTTCTGCAGAGTATATACGGCAGGTCCCTACTTTCAAACATCCAACTTACAAACGACTCCTACTTGCAAACGAAAGAAGACAACAGGAAGTGAGAGGAAATCTACCCCTAGGAAGGAAAATTCTCTCCTGTAAGAATAAATATGGGAGAAAGGTGTCTCCTCTGTACTGATGCTTTATCAGCAATCCTTGTTTCAAGAAAAACACCACATTTCAAAAACAGTTGTCATTGGGACGGAAAGTGAGGTGAAATGTTCTGAACAGGGGCACAGACAGCAAAACAAATGTTACAGGGGTGATAACCCTTACCTATGTTTCCTAAAAAGTTTAAAAATAGATTTTTGGGCTGGAGCTACAGTTCAACAATGTACCTGTTCAAAATTACAAACACATTCTACATAAGAACAAACCTACAGTCCCTGTCTTGTATGCACCGCCTGTATACGGCTGTTCAGAGTATATAGGGCCTTTTTTATTTTATGTGCGGGGTTCCCCTTAATATCCATACAAGACCCAAAGGGGCTGGTAATGGGCTGGGGTAGGGGGGGGGGGTCATGGGGTAGCTATGCCATTTTTCTTAAAGATTTTCATCCATATTACCGGGACCAGACATTACATTAAAGCCGCAAGAAGTTTTAAATGGCTTTTTTTTCCTTTAGAAGTGTCATTTTGTGCAGGGACAGTTCTAAACACGGGAAACACGTGGCACTTCACAGGCATACTTTAGACACCCCCCAGGTACGATATTTAAAGGAATATTTGACTTTTTTTTTTCACTTTATGCATCATTAAAATGACTGCTCCCGAAAAACGACCGTTTTTAAAACTTCTTTTTGCATTGATACATGTCCCCTGGTGCAGAACCCGGGTTCCCAAACCCTTTTTAGGACAATAACATGCATAATAGTTGTTATAATTAGCACTTTAGAATTCGAACGTTCGCATCCATTGTATTTAATAGGGTTCTAATGTTCGTACGAACTTTCGGTCCGTTCGCGGGTTCTGGTGCGAACCGAACCCGGGGGTGTTCGGCTCATCACTACTTCCTGGTTTAGCATCCAACATCACAACTGGTTGCCATACAGGATGTGGCTGTACAATGCGGCTCTGCCCCGCCCCCAGCTCCCTTGTCATAGGATTTGATTGACAGCAGAAATGGCTCCTTCTGCTATCAATCTGCCCAGTGAGCAGGTAGAGAGCTGATCTCATGCACTTCGCTGGATAATGATCAGGCTCAGATTACGGGCGGGGGGGGGGGGGGTTTCCCTCTGGCACAGATGTTTTTTTACCTTAATATATTGCATGTATTAAGATAAAAAGCCTCAAGACTATGCAATGTATTAGACACCCAAAAATGTATAAACGAAAAAAAAAATGACTTCAAATCCTTATAGTTCCCCTTTAAAATTAAAGATTTTCATAAGTTCTGCATGTTCAATTTACCAGCATTCTGCATAGTAATTTTCTCACATTTCCTGCTATATAAATTTCCTCCCAGGAGACCAGTGGTAATAAAGGAGTGCACAATTAGCTTCTTCGTTTCATATGGCAAACATTGACAAGCAAGCATTCTTGCACCAAGTCAAGGATCCAGTATTGACAATTTTATACAAAGCCCCTAGCCATTCTGCCTTGTAATGGTGACATATCACCTTGCACCAACCAGGAACTTATTTCAAGTACTATGCATAATGAGCGAGCTACGCTCTAATATGCATGTTTTATTGACCTGCAGATTGAAGAGAGGTAGAAATGTACACGGGACGTTATAAGGGGAAAAGGACATTTCAAAGAGTGTAATGAGGAAGTTGCCAATACAGATTTACTGCAAATGAGTACTAATCAATATGGCAGAGTAATTAAAAAGGAGGGAAAAAAGGTTATTTATGACTTCAGGATACAAATAGCTGTTGATCCAGTAAACAAGTTCATAAAGCTTGGAAATAGTCTTATTTTAGCAGTCTGTACCAATTACTTGTAGCAAGACATTAGACGTGTACACATTATGCGGTAATTGGATAGACTTAATGTTTCATCAAACATGAGCAAAAACAAAGTGAAAAGGAATAAGCAAACGGTATATATATATTTAGTGATTCTACAAGAAAGAAGCAAGACTGCATATTAAACTGACATACTTCTTTATACATAGACGTGTGACAGCAAATGAGTAAAAACAAAATAAGAAATTATGGTCAGAAAATGAATTTTTTTCTTAGAAGGTTATACCCAAGAGGGAATTTATCATGGCTCTTTTAAAAAGAGCAATCAGATCTTTGCCCCATGGGCTCACTAGGATGGGATGGTGTCACAAAAAAAAAAACTTTCAAGGAGTTAAAACGGTTTTGGAGAAGCTAAACAACACTTCATGTCTTGTCTGTCATTTTGTCTGAGGCCTCGTACACACGACCGAGTTTCTCGGCAAGAACCAGCAAGAAACTTGCTGGCAGAGATGTCTTGCCGAGAAACTCGTTCGTGTGTATGGTTTCTCGTCAAGAAAACCGACAAGTAATCTCAACGAGAAAATAGAGAACCTGCTCTCTATTTTCTCGTCGAGATTCTCGTCGGCATGTTTCTCGACGAGAAAAGTGAGTGTGTGTACACTTACCTGTCCTCCCGGAAGCCCGCGCAAGTTCGAAATGAATTTGACGCATGCGCGGTAGCTTCCTAGGCATAGGTAGGGTATACCAAGATGGCGGCGACGGCATCGAATGTGACGAGCGCATGCTCGTCGTAGTCGATGACGTCACCGCGTACGCTCCATTCAAAGAACCGCGGGTTCTTTGAATCGAGCGTGTGTACACTCGGCCGGGACAAGTTTCTTGTCCAAGAATCTCGTCGAAAAAAACGACGTTTTTTTTGACGAGAATCTCGGCCGTGTGTACGAGGCTTTAGTCTGTAGCCTTAAACTGTATTCAAGGCTGTATTTAGACATTTTGCTGTCCTAATCACTCTTGAATGATGATGTCCTTTTGCACAATCTCAGCCTCCTGTGTCTTTGTTTTGGCAAAAACTACTGCCAAAATAAGCTATCCTATCTCCTATTCTATAAAATATCAGAGTTAAGTCATACCCTTCACACTCCTCCCCTGCACAACAACCAACTGTCTTAAGCTGGCCATACATTATACAATGTTCTTATTCAATTTCCTTTAGATTTACCTTTAACTATGTAGTTCAGGTGCCTGCATGATTACATACACATTAAAAGTGTTTAGGTATGACCTCATATTATATGGTTTTGGTAAATCTAAAAGAAAATTGTACAAGAACATTGTATAATGTATGGCCAGCCTTACCCCACATCTCTCTGCTACACATGCTGCCCACTAAGACACTCTTTTAGCAAGGTTTGTAATATCCACAAAGTTGTTTGTTCTAGAAAAGGAGGCATTAATTATATTTATATAGTCATGTGAAAAAAATAAACGCACCCCATAGAAATGTTCAAGCAAATCATTTTTGAACAATAACACATACAATCGACATGGTGCATTTATTCTCACAATCTTTATTATTGAAAATGCTACTTTTTTCTTGTTGAAAAATGTAAGTACACCCCTACATTTCTTACCCCTTTAAAACAATGTAATTAGAATCAGATACTTCAGATTAGGAACAAAAAAAAAAAATAGAACCTATTTGGGTAGTATGCACCTGTTTTAGTTAAAGCTAAGATTTCTACAGTCTTTTGTTTTATTTGCTATTAACATGTGGGTGTCATATTCCCAAGATCAAAAGAGCTCTCTAATGCCCTCAGAAAAAAGAGGTGGATGCCTGGTCTGGCAAGAGATTTTAAATGATTGGCAAATTATTTGAATCAATCATAAATCAAGGAAAATAATCTACGAAGTGATAGATTTCAAACGACTGCTAACATGCTAAAAGAAGTCTCCAAGAACCCTAAAATTTAATTGCAGGATCTACAGGTAACACTTACAACCATTGATGTCAAAATGCATGCATCAACAATCTGGAAGAGATTAAACCAGTTTAACCTGTGTGGGATATGTGCTAGTAAAAAGCTTTTGATGTCCAAAAAGAACATTAGAGCAAGGCTAGAGTTTGCCATTGAATTTATAGATAAAGATTGTGCCTTCTGGAACAATATACTGTGGACTAGTGAATCAAACAGTTGTTTGGTCAGAGCAACACAAACCACAAATCAAATACAGAATTTAAGAGAAGAATGTCATACCAACTGTGAAGCATAGTGGTGAAAATGTTATGGTTTGGGTTGCATTGCTGCTTCAGGGCTCATTGCGTCAACTGTAAATTCTGAATCATGTCAAAATGTGCTTGATAATAATGTTAGGCCTCAAAGTGGTCAGAAAATTGTTAAACTGGATTTGGCTCAAAAAGAAGAAATGGAGAGGTATGGACTTGCCTAGTCAAAGCCCTGATTTGAATCCCAATGAAATGTTTGGGGAATATAAATTAGACAGTTCATGCATGTCAACCCAAAAGCATCTTGCAACTGAAGGAATTTTGCATGGGGGAGTAGTCAAGAATGTCATGGTCATCGTGGTGTCAAAAAATAAAGGCAATTATGCAAAATGCCTACAAGAAATACTTTCCGCTAAAGAGGGCAACACCAGCTTCTGAAGCCAAGGGTATACTTCATTTTCATAAAGTACGGCATTACCTCTTTTGATGTTTTTGTTGACTAAAGGTTTAAAAAGGAAAATTGCTTTGCCCCTGCAGGGCGCCTTTTAGCTCTGGAACACCAAAGGCAAGTATATGGAGGGTGCCCTCTGGATGGGAATGCAGCCACAAGCTACTTCCTATTTTGGATGTGAATAGGAGGCAGAACTGGGACTCAGCTTTACTGCTTTTAACTACTTCCCACCCGGCCACTGTATATATACGGCCGGGTGGGCGCTCTCTCCTTCTGAGTGAACGTTCAGGAACGTCCCTCAGAAGGAGGGGGATCGCGCGCGGACGCGGCGCATCACAGATAAGCAGGAGGGCTCTGTGATTGGCCCTCCTGATCACATGACGGCCGTGTCCAATCACAGCCGCCATGTGATGTTAATAGAGAGCCGGTTGCTAGGCGATCGGCTCTCCTCTCCTCATAACAGAAGTTGTCGGTAAGGAGAGGAGAGCGGATCGCTGCACCCGGCCGGTGATCAGTGAGTATGAGCTGTTTTTTACAGCTTTTTACTCACGGATCACCAGTCTAGTGTTCCCACAATGTAAACACACATGTCCCCACAATGTAAACACACATGTCCCCGAAATGTAAAACACACATGTCCCCAAAACACATGTCCCCACATAGTAAGAACACCAGTCCCCCACATATGTCCCAGTAAAATCACGTGTCCCAATGATCATTTGCACACATATGTCCGTGATCATCTGCACACATCTGTACATGATCATTTGCGTACATCTGTCTGTGATCACACAAACCAATTATTATACACTTAACGGGATTTTTTTTACCAAAAACATGTAGCAGAATACATTTTGGCTTAAATTTATGACAAAATTCGCTTTTATTGGATTGCTTTTAAAATAGAAAAAAGAAAATATTGTTGTTTTTTTTCCAAATTTCCGCAATTTTTTCGCTTATATCGCAAAAAATAAAAAACAGAGTCATGAATAAACACCACCAAAAGAAAGCTCTATTTGTGTGAAAAAAATTATAAAAATTTCATTTGGGTACAGCATTGCATGACCGCGCAATTCTCATTGAAAGTGCGAGAGCGATAAAAGCTGAAAATTGGTCTGGGAAGGAAGGGGGCGAAAGTGCCCAGTATTGATGTGGTTAAGCACTAAACCCCAAGAATCCCACTATAAGTTTCTTTCCTGATGGTACCGGACGCCCCAACGACTAGAAAGAATTTTCCTTTGAGTGGAGTCTAGGTGTTGGAGAGGCTGTCCACAGAAGGGGATATATTTGCACTTAGGGTGGACATGCCCCAAAATAAATGAATTCTGACAAGAAAAACTACACTTAGGCCCATTGAATTCATTCCTTTTCACTACTTGTTTCATGCTAACCCCTCCTCTTTAAAATCATATGTAGCGGGTATGTACTTTCCCGGGTGTAATTTGAACTTGGCAGAGACATCAGTGATGTGTAATTCCCTGCAGCCCAGCAGGTGGCGCTGTCGCCCTGGGCTGGGGTTGAATCATTGCTGTGTGCCGTGCCTTCTTTTTGTCCTTCCTCGGCAACGGTATGGTGGGGCGGGGAACCCGCCGTGCTTGCTGGGAGAGGGTATAAAGGGGCCAGCCATCTTTGTCACGGGTTAGAGTCCCAGGCACCTTCAGCCTGCGGGCGGTGGTTCGTGTTGGTCCTCTAAGTGGCCTAGGCCTAGAGGACAGCCGGAGGTCGTGTTCCATCCCAGGCACCTTTAGCCTGGGGTGAGGTACTCGGATGGAGGTCTGGAGCTCAGTGCCCAACACTGAGTTCCGCGAGGGAAGAAGATCCTAGGGTACCCAGGGATTGGGTACCCGATCCGGAAGGCGCAATGGACCGGGGGGAGCTCCTCACTCGAAGACCTGGTGCAGCATATTGCCAGTGACGGGTGAGCCTCTCATCGGAGACCGCCTGGAAGGAAATCCCCCCCCCGCTCGGAGACTGCAACCCACTTTCAGGGAGGAAAGTGGAGAACACATTGTGTCTGGGCCTACTCGCATCCACACCTCCTTTTCTGTTCTGTTTCTACAAGGGAGTTCAACTGATTGTGTTCATTCGAGAGGAATAAAGGAGTGTTGAACTTTAATGGTGTGGGGCTCATTTCCTGACAGACATTGTTCAAGGTAACTCTCGGTGGAGGCTCCAGGTGCACAGCACTGACCCGAAGGTAAAAGAACTTTGCTTACACCACACTGACACCTGTGGTGAAGGCCAGGCGTCGTGTATCCGCTCCCTTCCCCTCTGAAGGTACCCCTAGACAAGAGACAGACGAGCTGAAGGAAAAAGAGGGGAGTGAGGAGGGCGCTACACATATAAGCAAAGTGTTTCCCCACATCTTCTGAATGCAGCCAAAAGTCTCATCCCTAGATATTGGAAGTAGAGTAACTGTCCAACCCTTAAAGACTGGCAGAGAGGATTATGGAGGCACAGCGATGGGTTTATCTTAGTAAACATAAAGAACAACAGTTTCTCGACATCTGGGCTGGTTGGATGTATTATTCTCTGAAAATTCATAAACTTACTTAGCCACAACTGACCTACCTGTAATATATGTATGGCTACATATACCCTATATTACCATAAGTATTGGGACGCCTGCCTTTACACACTCATGACATCCCAGTCTTAGTCCATAGGGTTTAATATTGAGTTGGCCCACTCTTTGCAACTATAACAGCTTCAACTCTACTGGGAAGGCTGTCCACAAGGTTTAGGAGTGTGTCTATGGGAATATTTGAACAATCTTTCAGAAGCGCATTTGTAAGGTCAGGTTCTTATGTGGACAAGAAGGCCTGGCTCCCAGTCTCTGCTCTAATTCATCCCAAAGGTGTTCTATTGGATTGGGGTCAGGACTCTGTGCAGGCCAGTCACGTTCCTCCACTCCAAACTCGCTCATCCATGTATTAATGGACCTTGCTTTGTGCACTGGTCCAAATCATTTGATGGAGGGGGATTATGGTGTGGGGTTGTTTTTCAGGGGTTCGGCTTGGCACCTTAGTCCCAGTGGAGGAAACTGTTAAAGCATCAGCATACCAAGACATTTTGGACAATTTCATGCTCCCAACTTTGTGTTTGGGGATAGCCCCTTCCTGTTCCAACAGGACTGCGCACCAGTGCACAAAAAAGGTCCATAAAGAATTAAATGGACGATTTTGGGTAGAGGAATTTGACTCCGCCGCGTACGGGGGGAGGAGCTATCGCACAGACGTCACCCGCTGCCATCTCTCTATGCTCGATCTTCGGATCTTGCTGTCTATTGGCATTTTATTGCGCTGAGTTGTGCTTAGTTTTTATGCCATTTCATCTTTTTAATAAATACCATACAGAGTACACTTAGATTGTCTCCTTTTATTTTATACACATCATTTGGATGTTTTGGTCCCATCACCACGCTGCTTACAAAAAAAAAACAGGAAATTGGTCGCACACTGAAACTCCAACTTATCTTGATGTCATCTTTATTGTCAAAAGGATCAGACAGATACAGGCAATGGTAGACGCGTTTCACAAGCGATAGCTTGTTTGTTCACAACATGTTTCTTCCACGGTGGTGAGCCGAGGTCTGCACTTGTGATCTACCTTGCACCTGATTCTGCCTGGTGCGGTGTGCTTCTTCTTTGTTACCACGCTGCTTACCACTGCCACATTGGAGATCATTGATACTGGATATCCTGGCTGAAGTTCCAGTTTGCCGTTTTGGAGACACCTCAGCTGTGCTGGATACCATCTCTATCCTCTTGTGGATAAACGCGTTTATGACCTTCTGTTGCACAGTGGTCCACCTCATCTGGTAAGCGCATTTGGCTTTGTGGTGGAGGACCTTGTCATGTACATATAAAGAGAATAAAATAATGAATAAAAATAAAGCTGCTACATAAAATGTGACTAAAGCCTCGTACACATGAACGAGTTTCTCGGCAAAAACCAGCAAGAAACTTGCTGGCAGAGATTTTTTGCCGAGAAATTCGTTCGTGTGTATGGTTTCTCGTCAAGAAAAGCGACAAGAATCTCGACGAGAAAATAGAGAACCTGCTCTCTATTTTCTCGTCGAGATTCTCGTCAGCCTGTTTCTCGACGAGAAAATTGTGTGTGTGTACACTTACCTTTTCGCCGGGAAGCCCGCGCATGCTCGAAATGACTTCGACGCATGCGCGGTAGCTTCCTAGGCATAGGTAGGGTGAACCAAGATGGCGGCGACGGCATCGAATGTGACGAGCGCATGCTCGTCGTATTCGATGACGTCACCGCGTTCGCTCCATTCAAAGAACCGCGGGTTCTTTGAATCGAGCGTGTGTACACTCAGCCGGTACAAGTTTCTTGTCCAAGAATCTCGTCGAAAAAAACGACATGTTTTTTTCGACGAGAATCTCGGCCGTGTGTACGAGGCTTAAAATTAATAAACATGGAATGAAGATGTAGCGCTAAGTGAAGAAATGAAGCCCAATAATTTGGGCCTCCAATCAAACCAAAGTGATAAATAATATCAATATAATGAGTCCATACAGTGTCCATAGAAAATTTTCGTGTTGTGAAGAAAGAACATGTAGCACTGAAGGGTCATCACATAACTCTTGTAGAAAAAGAGAGGTAGAATACTCTTACCGGAACGTTAGACCTGTGGTTTAGGCAGGTCAAATAGGCATACAAAATCCCAGTGGCACTCCTCATCAGTTAGTCTGGAAACTGTATCAGATAGGTCCCCAATGTAGACTGTCCATGAGGCTCCCCGACTTGACAGCAGACTCTGGGTTTCACACCGATCCAGGTGGTCCTCCGATGGAACTGGAACCGTCACTCAGCAAGGAGACTATTTACCACAGTGAATATTAGTAACCAGTGTCCAAAGAAAGCTATTACTTGACCAACCACCCATGTGAGGAGAAAATAAGGGAAGGAATGCTCCAATGGTGCAGGTCAATGAGGGTTTATTCAACCAACATAAAAGTGATCACAAATAATAAAAACGTTTAAAAAGGGGCAGTGAATGAGGTAGTGTACCAAGCCCTACGCGTTTCGAACAAATGTTCTTCAACAGGGGGCATCTGAGGATCACATTTCATCTTTCTTCACGAGGGATCTTGTCTTTTTTTCTTTGGGACATTCTTAATTCCGTTTTGTTGTCAAATGGACTTTGCCCCTTAATAATAATTTTTTGCGCTGCACTAACCATTTGTTTTGTATATTTATCATAGGCTTTGTGATTACCTATAGTTTTCAGCTTGCCATTATCTGTGTTCATTTTTATATTTGTTTGCGCTGTGTGTCTTCCTTTTATACAGAGTCCTGACCTCAACCCAATAGAACACCTTTGGGATGAATTAGAGTGGAGATTGAGCTAGACCATTCTCGTCCGTACCATGGCTTGACCTCACAAATGTGCTTCTGGAAGAATGGTTAAACATTTCCATAGACACACTCTTAAACCTTGTGGACAGCTTTCCCATAAGAGTTAAAGCTGCAAAGGGTGGGCCAACTCAATATTGAACCCTACAAACTAAGACCGGAATGCCATTAAAGTTCATGTGCGTGTAAAGGCAGGTGTCCCAATACTTTTAACAATATAGTGTATTTTCCCCTTTAGTGTTATTCCTGTTGCTATGTAACTGGCCATTTTCTGTCAGTTACAACTGCTACAGATAGATGTTGTAGTCCTAACAAAGTTTGACACTATATAACCAATGGTTGTATTATTATTATTATTTGCAGCTTATGTTGATTTTTTTGGGGGTTTGTCAATGGTCTGATCTTCTGTCTCGAACATGGGACCTACCTTCTATGCTATTGTACTCATGATCTTCTAGAGACCGGTGTCATGTGAAGTAATGTATATACTGTATGTGTGTGTGTATATATATATATATATATATATATATATATATATACACAGTATATACACACACACTGTAAATATACAGGCCTTGCTTTCTTAAGTACACTTTTGAATGGAGTTTCAATTGTGTGGTTCACTCACTGTTAAAGTGTAAGTAAACCCTCCTATCATTTTCAGGCAAGGAAGCTGCCATCTTGGCCTCTGTTTAATCTTCAACTGCCATGATGCTGCACATGTGATCAGTTATGACACCAGCCATTGGATGGTTTGACAGTTTGGTTGAGAGCACAACCAATGTGACAGTTGGCATTCCCGGCATGCCGGGAATGTAACTGCTTTTTGAAACTGTAAAATCAATGGGTTTACTTCCGCTTTAAGTATGTGAAGGCAACATTTACAAATATGACAATTGTCTGTCACTGAATATATTCTATCGCCTTGTCCATGTTCACATTGCTGTATGGACTGTTTACAATGCCTGTCACATTTGGTGCCAGTTCTTCGCTGACTGAACCTATTATTTTGCTATATTGATATTTTGTGTATTTTATGCTTTGTATTGTTTTATAAAAAAAACTATTAAAATTGATTATACAAAAAAAAAAGGAAAATTGCCTGTTGTTTTTTTTTTTTTTTCAAGTAAATAATTGTTATCTATAGGCATTTTTTGAATGAATAGCTAACGTTTGCATGTTCAAATATGTAGATAAAGTCAATCATTTTGTTCAAACCAACTCCCATAGAATGGGATATTCTGAATTATCAGTGTATTAGGAAGACCTTTGGTACTCCTGTATATGAGCATGTAACATATTTTCAGAGTCTTCCTATTAGTATTATACATGAACACATACAGTATAAGAAATTGCAGTATTTAAGGCATTTAATATTTCACAGATCAATAAATGGTAACTAATTTGAATTATTTTATTTGACAAAGACAGTTCTTGCATGGTGGGTTACCAATGGAGTGAAACCAACCTTGCAAATTCAGATGGTGATAATTTATTGAGGCACATATAGCATGAGAGAGGAAGCATATATCTCTAGTGTATTTGACCTTACTAAAAGCTAGTTTACAAGGCCCTAGAGTGGAAGAAAAAAGGAACGGGTCAATTTCCTCAGTCCAGGCCAACTTTACTATTCCTTATGGAGAGTAAAAGCCAAACCCTGTGATTATAGATAACAAAAAAACAATAAAAACAATATTCCTTATTCATTGATTTTTTCATTTGTGAACACGCCTATTATTTGAAAAAGTAACTGAAAGTGGTTGATAATGGTGCTCAAATTAGGGAAGTTTAAGTGGTTCTAAGGCTAAAAGGTTTTTGACTTTAATGCGTTGATCTCTTGAATTAACTACTATAACTCTGTATTATTGTATTAAGGTAAAAAACCTTCTCTGTGCAGTTCTACCCGACCCCCTCTTATACTTATCTCAGCCTGATCTAGGTCCAGCGCTGTGTATGAGAACAACAACTCTCTCATCCTCCTCACTGGGCAGATTGATAGCAGCGGGTGTCATTGACTCATTGAATGGGTTGCGGGGCTGAGCCCCACTGTCTGTCTCTATAGACACATGCAGCTGGGCTTGGGAGTGAGCCCGCAGGAGTTTCTTCTTAGAAAGCAGCTTCCTATGGGGCACTAGCCAAGTGGAGGAGCCAGGAGCTATGGCAGGAGACCCAAGAAGAGGAGGATTGTGGCTGCTCTGTGCAAACACATTGCACAGAGCAGGTGAGTTATTAAAAAAATGTCCTTTAGAACTGAGTTGAGTACATTGACTAAGATGAAGAAATATTTGACTACATTTGCTATGCACTTTGCATGCTGCTGCTAACAATAATACTTCTCCTGACAATTGCTTTCATATACTTGCAACCAGCAAGCAACACATGAAAGTGAGAGCAAGTCAGACAAATTCATTATTCCTTATCTCTATGCTTTGAATAGGTCAATGACTGAGAACATATTGAAGCCAAAGAATTAACATGGCAGCAAGGTGAGCATTTTTAGATGATGTGATCTGCAATCACAGCCCTTATAGTGTTCATAATATTATGATAGTGTATACAATTATACACTTCCTGGCCTCTGAACTTAGGTTGGGTGGCTGAGGATGGTCAATAATGTGGGCTTTCTTATGTGCCAGCCTCTCACTATAAAAAGGCATGGTTCCCAGAAGTCATTTTGACAAGTTGATTAGCTGTGATAGGGAAATCATAAATAGTGCTGTTGATAAAGTATATAGGGACAGATTAGAGTAGGGCTTGTTGGCACTCTAAAGTAGATGCAAACATTTCCTGAATGTCTGAAAGGTTGCTAAATGCTTTGTATCTTGAAGAACCTGGGGGTGGGGGAGGGAAAGCTTTTTACATGTGAATGCTTCAGATGTGTGCAGTTTCTTCACAGTCTATCTACGTGAACCATTCACAATCGTAACAGGCTAAATGTGTTAAATTAGCCATATTTCCAATTTTTTTGCTGGCTATATTTTTTTTTTTTCACAGCTTGTCTGAGTTTACATGTACTTCACTGCTAACCGGCTGCATGTGTACTTTCACAGGACAATTTTCATAATTGTTTCATTTTTTAAAGGACTTTTTTTGTAAAAACAGTGTAATATTCTTGGGCAATGTGCATTAGCACCAAAATTTATTTTTTTGCGGAGGCATATGTAAAGTTTATTTGTAGCATTGCAACTCCATAGGACAAAGTGCCTAAACAAGGACCTTTATCATCAGCATTAGGGATAAGCTTTGAGTTCGTGTTGAACTCATGTTCGTCCCGAACATCGGCTGTTCGACCGTTCGTTAAAATTTAGAACATTATGGGCCGTTCGCGCCAAATTAGAGTGGCGCGTCACGGCCCATAATTCACTGCGGCATTGCAGTGCATTGCTGGCTGATGATTGGCCAAGCATGCACTATGACCGCATGCTTTGGCCAATCACAGCGCGGTAAGAACGGAGAGCCATAATTGGCCAAAGCCAGGGTGGCTTTGGCCAATTATGTCTCAGGGGGTTTAGTACATGCCCCACACTATATAAGGCCGCCTGCATGGCGGCCTTGTGTAGTGTGTTGCGGCCAGGGATGAGCCGAACACCCCCCTGTTCGGTTCGCACCAGAACCTGCGAACAGACAAAATGTTCATGTGAAATTTAGAACCCTATTAAATACAATGGACTCGAACGTTCAAAATCTAAAGTGTTAATTATAAAGGCTAATATGCAAGTTATTGCCCTAAAAAGTGTCTGGGGACCCGGGTCCTGCCCCAGGGGACATGTATCAATGCAAAAAAAAGTTTTAAAAACGGCAGTTTTTTCGGGAGCGGTGATTTTAATAATGCTTAAAATGAAAAAATAAAAGTGAAATATTCCTTAAAATTTCGTACCTGAGGGGTGTGTATGATATGCATGTGAAGTGGCGCATGTTTCCCGTGCTTAGAACTGTCCCTGCAAAAAATGTCATTTTTGAAAGAAAAAAAGTCATTTAAAACTGACTCGCGGCTATTAATGAATTGTCGGCTCCCGGCAATACATACAAAAGTCATTGATAAAAAAAAAAAAAAAAAAAGCGTGGGGGTTCCCCAGAATTCTATTACCAGGCCCTTCAGGTCTGGAATGGATATTAAGGGGAACCCCGCCGCAAATTTTAAAAAAAATTGACGTGGGGTTCCCCCAAATATCCATTCCAGGCCCTTCAGATCTGGCATGGATTTTAAGGGGAACTCCACCCCAAATTTAAAAAAAAATGGCGTGGAGTCCCCCTAAAAATCCATACCAGACCCCTTATCCGAGCACGCAACCTGGCCGGCCGCAGGGGAAAAGGGGGGGACGTGAGAGCGGCCCCCCTCCCTCCTGAACCGTACCAGGTCACATGCCCTCAACATGGGGAGGATGTCCCCATGTTGATGGGTAGGGATGAGCTTCGTGTTCGAGTCGAACATACGTTCGACTCGAACATCGGCTGTTCGATCGTTCGACGAAGATCGAACGATTTGGGCCGTTCGCGCCAAATTCGAGTGACGCGAACGGCCCACAATGCACTACGCCATCGCAGTGTCATCCAGGCGCTGTGATTGGCCAAGCATGCACTGTGACCCCGCATGCTTGGCCAATCACAGCGCCGGCAGCGAGGAGAGCAATGATTGGCCACAGGCAGGATGCCTGTGGCCAATTATTGCTGAGGGTGTTTAGTACACGCCCCACACTATAAAAGGCCGCCAGCACGGCGGCCTAGTGTAGTGTGTTCCGGAGCAGGGATAGAGCAGCATAGGTAGGGACAGTGACTGTTATTTCTTTCTTGCTTAACCTGGATTCCTTTAGTTTAGGGAAAGAGAAGGATAGGTAGGGAGAGTGTCAGTGTGTTTTGTGCTTGTGCTATAGTGTGCTTAAAAAAAACATTTATTCTAGGGACAGAAAACTGTAGGTAGGGACAGTGTCAGTTTCTTTCACTCTGCAAGTCCTTGTTTCCAGGGACCTGGAAGGACAGTGAGTGAATTGTCCTTGTGCTATATTGTGCTTAAAAAAACATTTATTCTAGGGACAGAAAACTGTAGGTAGGGAGAGTGTCAGTTTATTTCACTCTGCAAGTCCTTGTTTCCAGGGACCTGTAAGGACAGTGAGTGAATTGTCCTTGTGCTATATTGTGATTAAAAAAAACATTTTTTCTAGGGACAGAAAACTGTAGGTAGGGAGAGTGTTTTTTTTCTTTCACTCTGCAAGTCCTTGTTTCCAGGGACCTGTAAGGACAGTGAGTGAATTGTCCTTGTGCTATATTGTGCTTAAAAAAAACATTTATTCTAGGGACAGAAAACTGTAGGTAGGGAGAGTGTCAGTTTATTTCACTCTGCAAGTCCTTGTTTCCAGGGACCTGTAAGGACAGTGAGTGAATTGTCCTTGTGCTATATTGTGATTAAAAAAAACATTTTTTCTAGGGACAGAAAACTGTAGGTAGGGAGAGTGTTTTTTTTCTTTCACTCTGCAAGTCCTTGTTTCCAGGGACCTGTAAGGACAGTGAGTGAATTGTCCTTGTGCTATATTGTGCTTCAAAAAACATTTATTCTAGGGACAGAAAACTGTAGGTAGGGAGAGTGTCAGTTTATTTCACTCTGCAAGTCCTTGTTTCCAGGGACCTGTAAGGACAGTGAGTGAATTGTCCTTGTGCTATATTGTGATTAAAAAAAACATTTTTTCTAGGGACAGAAAACTGTAGGTAGGGAGAGTGTTTTTTTTCTTTCACTCTGCAAGTCCTTGTTTCCAGGGACCTGTAAGGACAGTGAGTGAATTGTCCTTGTGCTATATTGTGCTTAAAAAAAACATTTATTCTAGGGACAGAAAACTGTAGGTAGGGAGAGTGTCAGTTTATTTCACTCTGCAAGTCCTTGTTTCCAGGGACCTGTAAGGACAGTGAGTGAATTGTCCTTGTGCTATATTGTGATTAAAAAAAACATTTTTTCTAGGGACAGAAAACTGTAGGTAGGGAGAGTGTTTTTTTTCTTTCACTCTGCAAGTCCTTGTTTCCAGGGACCTGGAAGGACAGTGAGTGAATTCTCCTTGTGCTATATTGTGCTTAAAAAAAACATTTATTCTAGGGACAGAAAACTGTAGGTAGGGAGAGTGTCAGTTTATTTCACTCTGCAAGTCCTTGTTTCCAGGGACCTGTAAGGACAGTGAGTGAATTGTCCTTGTGCTATATTGTGATTAAAAAAAACATTTTTTCTAGGGACAGAAAACTGTAGGTAGGGAGAGTGTTTTTTTTCTTTCACTCTGCAAGTCCTTGTTTCCAGGGACCTGTAAGGACAGTGAGTGAATTGTCCTTGTGCTATATTGTGCTTAAAAAAAACATTTATTCTAGGGACAGAAAACTGTAGGTAGGGAGAGTGTCAGTTTATTTCACTCTGCAAGTCCTTGTTTCCAGGGACCTGTAAGGACAGTGAGTGAATTGTCCTTGTGCTATATTGTGATTAAAAAAAACATTTTTTCTAGGGACAGAAAACTGTAGGTAGGGAGAGTGTTTTTTTTCTTTCACTCTGCAAGTCCTTGTTTCCAGGGACCTGTAAGGACAGTGAGTGAATTGTCCTTGTGCTATATTGTGCTTAAAAAAAACATTTATTCTAGGGACAGAAAACTGTAGGTAGGGAGAGTGTCAGTTTATTTCACTCTGCAAGTCCTTGTTTCCAGGGACCTGTAAGGACAGTGAGTGAATTGTCCTTGTGCTATATTGTGATTAAAAAAAACATTTTTTCTAGGGACAGAAAACTGTAGGTAGGGAGAGTGTTTTTTTTCTTTCACTCTGCAAGTCCTTTTTTCTAGGGACCTGTAAGGACAGTGAGTGAATTGTCCTTGTGCTATATTGTGCTTAAAAAAAACATTTATTCTAGGGACAGAAAACTGTAGGTAGGGAGAGTGTCAGTTTATTTCACTCTGCAAGTCCTTGTTTCCAGGGACCTGTAAGGACAGTGAGTGAATTGTCCTTGTGCTATATTGTGATTAAAAAAAACATTTTTTCTAGGGACAGAAAACTGTAGGTAGGGAGAGTGTTTTTTTTCTTTCACTCTGCAAGTCCTTGTTTCCAGGGACCTGTAAGGACAGTGAGTGAATTGTCCTTGTGCTATATTGTGCTTAAAAAAAACATTTATTCTAGGGACAGAAAACTGTAGGTAGGGAGAGTGTCAGTTTCTTTCACTCTGCAAGTCCTTGTTTCCAGGGACCTGTAAGGACAGTGAGTGAATTGTCCTTGTGCTATATTGTGCTTAAAAAAAACATTTATTCTAGGGACAGAAAACTGTAGGTAGGGAGAGTGTTTTTTTTCTTTCACTCTGCAAGTCCTTGTTTCCAGGGACCTGTAAGGACAGTGAGTGAATTGTCCTTGTGCTATATTGTGATTAAAAAAAACATTTTTTCTAGGGACAGAAAACTGTAGGTAGGGAGAGTGTTTTTTTTCTTTCACTCTGCAAGTCCTTGTTTCCAGGGACCTGTAAGGACAGTGAGTGAATTGTTCTTGTGCTATATTGTGATTAAAAAAAACATTTTTTCTAGGGACAGAAAACTGTAGGTAGGGAGAGTGTTTTTTTTCTTTCACTCTGCAAGTCCTTGTTTCCAGGGACCTGTAAGGACAGTGAGTGAATTGTCCTTGTGCTATATTGTGCTTAAAAAAAACATTTATTCTAGGGACAGAAAACTGTAGGTAGGGAGAGTGTCAGTTTATTTCACTCTGCAAGTCCTTGTTTCCAGGGACCTGTAAGGACAGTGAGTGAATTGTCCTTGTGCTATATTGTGATTAAAAAAAAACATTTTTTCTAGGGACAGAAAACTGTAGGTAGGGAGAGTGTTTTTTTTCTTTCACTCTGCAAGTCCTTGTTTCCAGGGACCTGTAAGGACAGTGAGTGAATTGTCCTTGTGCTATATTGTGCTTAAAAAAAACATTTATTCTAGGGACAGAAAACTGTAGGTAGGGAGAGTGTTTTTTTTCTTTCACTCTGCAAGTCCTTGTTTCCAGGGACCTGTAAGGACAGTGAGTGAATTGTCCTTGTGCTATATTGTGCTTAAAAAAAATATTTTTTCTAGGGACAGAAAACTGTAGGTAGGGAGAGTGTCAGTTTCTTTCACTGTGAAAGTCCTTGTTTCAAGGGACAGAGAAGGACACCTGAAGGTAGCCCTTATTGCTTTTTTCCCATCTCCCTGCAGGCCATCTATTAGAATGTCTGGAAGGCAAACAAGGAGAGGCAGACAGTCAGGAGGCAATAAAAGAGGGCAAGCAGGCTCTGTGTCTGGGGGCAACAGTGCTGGTCGTGGACGCGGTGCATTGTCATCAGCACATGGCCATGGGACACGCTTGTCCTTCTTTTCGGCAGCTGGACATGTTGAGCCACATCATGCCGAAGACTTGGTAGAGTGGATGACCAAGCCCTCCTCCTCCTCCTCATCCTCTCTCACCCAGGCTCAGGGTACTGGAAAAGCAGCTGCCAAAGCGTCGTCTTCCCTGGTATCAATGTCAGACAAATCATCAGTCACTCCTTCCCTAGACCCACCATGTCCTCCTCCTGAGGAGTCCCCCGAACTGTTTCAGCACAGTGTTGGGTACATGCTCCAGGAGGATGCCCAGCGTTTCGAAGGGTCTGATGATGAAACCCAGCTAGAGGAAGGCAGTAGCGTGAGAGCAGACAGAGGGGATGCTCAAGAAGGACACCAATCTGGCAGTCATGTTCCAGCAGCTGCAGCATACTGCCAGATTGGCTCCAGTGATGAGGAGGGAGGGGATGATGAGGTCACTGACTCCACGTGGGTGCCTAATAGGAGAGAGGAGGAGGAGGAGGATGAGGAGGAGGCACATCTCCAACGAGGCAGGATGCCCTTTGGTGGCCAGCGTAAGGGCAGTACACCGACGGAATCACACCGCAGAGCTCCGCCTGTGCAGGGCGCTGCCTCTGCCCGTCATTCAAAAAGTTCTTTGGTGTGGGCCTTTTTTGAGGCTAGTGCATCAGATCGCACAGCTGCTGTTTGCAACATATGTCTCAAGCGTATATCGCGTGGCCAAAACATCAGCCGCTTGGGTACCACATGCCTGACCAGACATATGTTGACCTGCCATGCAGCTCGTTGGCAAGCCTACCTCAAAGACCCACACCAAAGAACAAAGCGGACCTCTCCTTGCACCGCATCAGCTGGGATCTCCAACCCCACTATAACTTCAGTCCTCTCTGAAACATGCACTGAGAGGAATGAAGGTGTAGAATTAGGTGTGTCACAGCCAAGTACTTGCGCCCACTCTGCTAGCAGTACACCGACGTCCGATTCTAGCAGGCAAATTTCCCTGCCCCAGCTGCTGGACCGTCGAAAGAAGTTCACTCCCAGCCATCCACATGCCCAGCGGTTGAATGCTAGCTTGGCTAAATTGCTAGCGCTTCAACTGCTGCCTTTTCAGTTGGTAGACTCGGCCCCCTTCCGTGAGTTTGTGCAATGTGCGGTTCCTCAGTGGCAGGTTCCCAAACGCCACTTTTTCTCACGGAAGGCTATTCCGGCTCTCTACCGGCATGTGGAAGGCAATGTCTTGGCCTCGCTGGACAGGGCGGTCAGCGGTAAGGTGCATATTACCGCTGACTCATGGTCCAGCAGGCATGGACAGGGACGTTACCTTTCTTTCACGGCCCATTGGGTCACTCTTTTGGCAGCTGGGAAGGATTCAGGACAAGGTGCAGTAGTGTTGGAGGTTGTCCCACCGCCACGCCTCCAAAATGCTACTACTGGTTGTGACACACCTCTCTCCTCCACCCCCTCCTCTTCTTCTTCCTCCATGGCCTCTTCCTGTGGTTTGTCCTATGAACCAGCGGTGCTCCGTAGCCGTTCACGGGGCTACGCAAGTACGCAGGCAAAAAGATGCCATGCCGTGCTTGCGCTGGTGTGTTTGGGGGACAGAAGCCACACTGGGGCAGAGGTCCTGTCTGCTCTGCAGGGCCAGGCCGAGAGGTGGTTGACGCCACGCCAGCTTAAGCCAGGAATGGTGGTTTGCGACAATGGCACCAACCTCCTCTCCGCCCTCCGACAGGGACAACTGACCCATGTGCCCTGTGTGGCTCACGTCCTTAACCTGGTGGTGCAGCGCTTCTTGGGCAGGTACCCGGGCTTACAGGATGTCCTGAGGCAGGCCAGGAAAGTCTGTGTGCATTTCCGCAGATCTTATAATGCCAGTGCTCGCCTGGCTGAGCTGCAAAAGGAGTTGAACCTGCCCAAGAACCGCCTTATATGTGACATGCCCACCAGGTGGAACTCAACGTTGGCCATGCTGCAGCGGCTGCACACGCAGCAGAGGGCCATCAATGAGTACCTGTGCGACTACGGCACCAGGACAGGGTCAGGGGAGCTTGGTTTTTTTTCTCCACGCCAGTGGGGCATGATCAGGGATGCATGCACTGTCCTGGCACCATTTGAGGAGGCCACGAGGATGGTGAGCAGTGACAGTGCATGCATCAGTGACACTGTACCTCTTGTCCACCTGTTGGAGCACACGCTGCGTGGAATAATGGACAGGGCACTTGAGGCAGAACAGAGGCAGGAAGAGGAGGACTTCCTTGCCTCTCAAGGCCCCCTTTACCCAGACAGTGTTCCTTCTGTCCCACCCATCGCACAGGAAGAGGAGGAGGAGGAGGAGGAGGAGGAGGAGGATTGTGTCAGCATGGAGGTGGAGGCTGGCACTCAGCATCATCAGCAGCAGTCTTTTAGGGATGATTTACAGTCCCAAGAAACCAGTGGACTTGTACGTGGCTGGGAGGAGGTGGCTGCGGATCATGTCGTCCTTAGTGACCCAGAGGACTCCGGAGCGAATGCCTCAGCAAACCTACGCTGCATGGCCTCCCTGATCCTGCAAAGTCTGCGGAAGGATCCTCGTATTCTTCGGATCAAGGAGAGGGACCATTACTGGCTGGCCACTCTCCTTGATCCACGGTACAAGGGTAAGGTTGCGGACCTTATGTTACCGTCGCAGAGGGAGCAGAGGATGAGACAACTCCGGGAGGCCTTGCAGAAAGGTCTGTGCAACGCGTTCCCAGAGACTGGGAGGTTGCAAACTCCTGGTCCTGGACAACGAGTTGCTGAGGCTTCGGCCAGTCAAAGAAGGAGCGGTGGGGAAGGTGGCCGTCTGACCGATGCGTTCAGACAATTCTTTAGTCCGCAGCCCCAAAGTATGATCGGTTCCAGCAACCATCGCCAGCGTCTGATAAACATGGTGCAGGAATATCTAGGGGCAAGGTCAGACTTGGACACCTTCCCCACCGAAAATCCTCTGGCTTACTGGGTCTTGAGGATGGATCACTGGCCAGAGCTTGCACAGTATGCAATTGAGCTACTGGCCTGTCCTGCATCCAGCGTTCTTTCGGAACGCACATTCAGTGCTGCTGGAGGATTTGTCACGGATCACAGGGTGCGCCTGTCCACCGACTCGGTTGATCGACTGACTTTCATCAAGATGAACCAGTCTTGGATCACCACCAGCTACCACACACCTGATGCTGATATAACAGACTAATTGATTTTAACATGTCACATCCCTTCAAGACTGATGCTGATGCTGAGTGCCTGTGCTGTTATGTTGACTGGCTATCCTCCTCCTCCGAGTCCTCAATGATACGATTGATGATGATAGCTTGTAAGATCATTTTTGTTTATGGGTGCCGCCACCAGTGCCTAACGCCCAATTTTTCAGCCCCTGTTTAACAGAGGCGTGTAATTACAATTTTTGAAGCAATACTTTGCAACAGGGCTCATTGCTTTGCTCCAAGTACAGTATCTGTGAGGAGTTGCAGTGTTGTGCCACCAGTGCCTAAGGCCCAATTTTTCAGCCCCTGTTTAACAGGGGCGTGTCATTACAATTTTTGAAGCAATACTTTGCAACAGGGCTCATTGCTGTGCTCCAAGTACAGTATCTGTGAGGAGTTGCAGTGTTGTGCCACCAGTGCCTAAGGCCCAATTTTTCAGCCCCTGTTTAACAGGGGCGTGTCATTACAATTTTTGAAGCAATACTTTGCAACAGGGCTCATTGCTGTGCTCCAAGTACAGTATCTGTGAGGAGTTGCAGTGTTGTGCCACCAGTGCCTAAGGCCCAATTTTTCAGCCCCTGTTTAACAGGGGCGTGTCATTACAATTTTTGAAGCAATACTTTGCAACAGGGCTCATTGCTGTGCTCCAAGTACAGTATCTGTGAGGGGTTGCAGTGTTGTGCCACCAGTGCCTAAGGCCCAATTTTTCAGCCCCTGTTCAACAGGGGCATGTAATTACAATTCTTGATCTAATAATTCACAGCAGGGCCCATTGCTGCACCCACCAAGAGTAACTGTCAGGGCTTACAGTGTTGTGGCACCAGCACCACCATCAAAGGCCCAATTTTTACTACCACTGTTCAACAATTATATGTAATTAAAATTCCTGATATAATAGTTGACAGCAGGGCGTTCCAGCACCAACCAAGAGTAACTGTGAGTGCTTACAGTGTTGTGCCAACACCAACAACTAAGGGGCCTATTTCTGCAGAGTATATACGGCAGGTCCCTACTTTCAAACATACAACTTACAAACGACTCCTACTTGCAAACGCAAGAAGACAACAGGAAGTGAGAGGAAATCTACCACTAGGAAGGAAAATTCTCTCCTGTAAGAATAAATATGGGAGAAAGGTGTCTCCTCTGTACTGATGCTTTATCAGCAATCCTTGTTTCAAGAAAAACACCACATTTCAAAAACAGTTGTCATTGGGACGGAAAGTGAGGTGAAATGTTCTGAACAGGGGCACAGACAGCAAAACAAATGTTACAGGGGTGATAACCCTTACCTATGTTTTCCAAAAAGTTTAAAAATAGATTTTTGGTCTGGAGCTACACTTCAACAATGTACCTGTTCAAAATTACAAACAGATTCTACATAAGAACAAACCTACAGTCCCTGTCTTGTATGCACCGCCTGTATAGGGCTGTTCAGAGTATATAGGGCCTTTTTTATTTTATGTGCGGGGTTCCCCTTAATATCCATACAAGACCCAAAGGGGCTGGTAATGGGCTGGGGTAGGGGGGGGGGGGGTCATGGGGTAGCTATGCCATTTTTCTTAAAGAATTTCATCCATATTACCGGGACCAGACATTACATTAAAGCCGCAAGCAGTTTTAAATGGCTTTTTTTTCCTTTAGAAGTGTCATTTTGTGCAGGGACAGTTATAAACACGGGAAACACGTGGCACTTCACAGGCATACTTTAGACACCCCCCAGGTACGATATTTAAAGGAATATTTGACTTTTTTTTTTTCACTTTATGCATCATTAAAATGACTGCTCCCGAAAAACGACCGTTTTTAAAACTTCTTTTTGCATTGATACATGTCCCCTGGTGCAGAACCCGGGTTCCCAAACCCTTTTTAGGACAATAACATGCATAATAGTTGTTATAATTAGCACTTTAGAATTCGAACGTTCGCATCCATTGTATTTAATAGGGTTCTAATGTTCGTTCGAACTTTCGGTCCGTTCGCGGGTTCTGGTGCGAACCGAACCCGGGGGTGTTCGGCTCATCACTATTGATGGGGACAAGGGCCTCATCCCCACAACCCTTGCCCGGTGGTTGTGGGGGTCTGCGGGCGGGGGGCTTATCGGAATCTGGAAGACCCCTTTAACAAAGGGGACCCCCAGATCCCGGCCCCCCCTATGTGAATTGGTAAGGGGTACATTGTACCCCTACCATTTCACGATAAAGCGTAAAATTTTTTTTAAAAAAAACACACAAACACCTTGAAAAAGTCCTTTATTTAAAAAAAAAAACAAAAAACATTCCAGCGGTGAAATCCAGTGTCCCGCGGCGATCCCGATGTCCAGCGCTGTCCTTCATTGGTTGTGCCTGAGCGGACCTGATGGGGAACTCCCTCTCAGTGTTTTAAATGTATAGACCCGCCCCTTCTAAAGTTCCCCATCAGGTCCGCTCAGCGGACCAGATGCGGAACATGAGAAGGGGCGGGTCTATACATGTATTACCAAAGTGAGAGAAGTTCCCCATCAGGTCCGCCCCCTCGGTATGTCGGACCCGCCTACGTCATTGGCTTGAGCGGGGAACTTCCTTCACTATGTAAATTTAAATTACACAGTGAAGGAAGTTCCCCGCTCAAGCCAATGATGTAGGCGGGTCAGACATACCGAGGGGGCGGACCTGATGGGGAACTGCTCTCACTTTGGTAATACATGTATAGACCCGCCCCTTCTCATGTTCCGCATCTGGTCCGCTGAGCGGACCTGATGGGGAACTTTAGAAGGGGCGGGTCTATACATTTAAAATACTGAGAGGGAGTTCCCCATCAGGTCCGCTCAGGCACAACCAATGAAGGACAGCGCTGGACATCGGGATCGCCGCGGGACACTGGATTTCACCGCTGGAATTTTATTTATTTTTTAAATAAAGGACTTTTTCAAGGTGTTTGTGTGTTTTTTTAAACATTTTTTTACGCTTTCTTCGTGAAATGGTAGGGGTACAATGTACCCCTTACCAATTCACATAGGGGGGGCCAGGATCTGGGGGTCCCCTTTGTTAAAGGGGTCTTCCAGATTCCGATAAGCCCCCCGCCCGCAGACCCCCACAACCACCGGGCAAGGGTTGTGGGGATGAGGCCCTTGTCCCCATCAACATGGGGACATCCTCCCCATGTTGAGGGCATGTGGCCTGGTACGGTTCAGGAGGGAGGGGGGGCCGCTCTCTCGTCCCCCCCTTTTCCCCTGCGGCCGGCCAGGTTGCGTGCTCGGATAAGGGGTCTGGTATGGATTTTTAGGGGGACTCCACACCATTTTTTTTTACATTTGGGGTGGAGTTTCCCTTAAAATCCATGCCAGATCTGAAGGGCCTGGAATGGATATTTGGGGGAACCCCACGTCAATTTTTTTTTAATTTGCGGCGGGGTTCCCCTTAATATCCATTCCAGACCTGAAGGGCCTGGTAATTGAATTCTGGGGAACCCCCACGCTTTTTTTTTTTTTTTATCAATGACTTTTGTATGTATTGCCGGGAGCCGACAATTCATTAATAGCCGCGAGTCAGTTTTAAATGACTTTTTTTCTTTCAAAAATGACATTTTTTGCAGGGACAGTTCTAAGCACGGGAAACATGCGCCACTTTACATGCATATCATACACACCCCCCAGGTACAAAATTTAAAGGAATATTTCACTTTTATTTTTTCATTTTAAGCATTATTAAAATCACTGCTCCCGAAAAAACGGCCGTTTTTAAAACTTCTTTTTGCATTGATACATGTCCCCTGGGGCAGGACCCGGGTCCCAAAACACTTTTTAGGACAATAACTTGCATATAAGCCTTTATAATTAGCACTTTAGATTTCTCCCATAGATTTTTCGAATTTGCCGCGAACACCCCAATTTGTTCGCTGTTCGGCGAATGGGCGAACAGGCAATGTTCGAGTCGAACATGAGTTCGACTCGAACTCGAAGCTCATCCCTAGTTGCGGCGGTGAAAGAAAGACAGAGAGAGAGAGAGAGATAGTGTCATCTCATTTGAGTTAGATAGAGCAGGCAGGCGAGTCAGTTAGCTGCAGTTACAGTGTGTAGAGGATATATATGCATCCTAGGTGTTGTGTATATATATATATATATATATATATATATATATATATATATACACTGTATTCAGTTTAGCTAGATCCGTTCCTGTTATTCTCTTCATAATATACTGACAGGCAGGCAGGTGATTGTGCTACCTGCAGTATTTTCATTTAGTGTACTGTGTCCTTTGCACAGTGTGCACCTAAAGCTACCTGAATACAATTGCTGGTGTTCTCATACAAATACAGGCAGGGAGCTGCAGTATTTTCATTTAGTGTACTGTGTCCTTTGCACAGTGTGCACCTAAAGCTACCTGAATACAATTGCTGGTGTTCTCATACAAATACAGGCAGGGAGCTGCAGTATTTTCATTTAGTGTACTGTGTCCTTTGCACAGTGTGCACCTAAAGCTACCTGAATACAATTGCTGGTGTTCTCATACAAATACAGGTAGGGAGCTGCAGTATTTTAATTTAATGTACTGTGTCCTTTGCACAGTGTGCACCTAAAGCTACCTGAATACAATTGCTGGTGTTCTCATACTAATACAGGCAGGGAGCTGCAGTATTTTCATTTAGTGTACTGTGTCCTTTGCACAGTGTGCACCTAAAGCTACCTGAAGACAAATGGGCTGGGGGGGGGTACCCATGCCGATTTTCTCAATGATTTTCATCCATATTGCCGGGACCACACATTACATTAAAGCCGCAAGCAGTTTTAAATGACTTTTTTTCCTTTAGAAATGTCATTTTGTGTAGGGACAGTTCTAAACACGGGAAACACGTGCCACTTCACAGGCATACTATAGACACCCCCCAGGTACGATATTTAAATGAATATTTCACTTTTTTTTCACTTTAATCATTAAAATCACTGCTCCCAAAAAAACGGCAGTTTAAAAAAAAAAAATTGCATTGATACATGTCCCCTGGGGCAGGACCCGGGTCCCCAAACACTTTTTAGTACAATAACTTGCATATTAGCCTTTAAAATTAGCACTTTTGATTTTGAACGTTCGAGTCCCATAGACTTTAACGGGGTTCAAGAGTTTGCGCAAACTTTCGTCAGTTCGCAGGTTCTGGTGCAAACCGAAGAGGGGGTGTTCGGCTCATCCCTAATCAGCATACATGACATTTTAGTGGTTGGGTTTACATCTACTTTAATAAGCTGTGCTTGAGTTCTTTGAATTGTTGCTACCATTACTTATGTATAGGGATGAGCTCGGTGTTCGAGTCGAAGATCGAACTATTTTGGCCATTCGCATGACGCGAACGGCCCACAATACACTGCGCCATTGCAGTGCAATCCCGGCGCTGTGATTGGCCAAGCATGCACTGTGACCCCGCATGCTTGGCCAATCACAGCGCCGGCAGCTAGAAGAGCCATAATTGGCCACAGGCAGGTTGCCTGTGGCCAATTATAGCTCAGGGGGTTTAGCACACGCCCCACACTATAAAAGGCCGCCAGCGCAGTGGCCTTGTGTAGTGTGTTCCGACGCAGGGAAAGAGAAGGATAGGCAGGGACAGTGTCATTGTGCTATTCTTTGTGCTATTCTTGTGTGTAGGGAGAGAGAAGGATAGGCAGGGAGAGTGTCAGTGTCATATTCTTTGCTAAACCTTGTGTGCAGGGAGAGAGAAGGATAGGCAGGGGACAGTGTCAGTATCATATTCTTTGCTAAACCTTGTGTGCAGGGAGAGAGAAGGATAGTCAGGGAGAGTGTCAATGTCATATTCTTTGCTAAACCTTGTGTGCAGGGAGAGAGAAGGATAGGCAGGGAGAGTGTCAGTGTCATATTCTTTGCTAAACCTTGTGTGCAGGGAGAGAGAAGGATAGGCAGGGAGAGTGTCAGTGTCATATTCTTTGCTAAACCTTGTGTGCAGGGAGAGAGAAGGATAGGCAGGGGACAGTGTCAGTGTCATTGTTGCTAAGCTCAGGGTACTGGCAAAGCAGCTGCCAAAGCGTCCTCTTCCCTGGTATCAATGTCATCATCAGCCACTCCTTCCCTAGACCCACCATGTCCTTCTGAGGAGTCCCCCGAACTGTTTGAGCACAGTGTTGGGTACATGCTCCAGGAGGATGCCCAGCGTTTCGAAGGGTCTGATGATGATACCCAGCTAGAGGAAGGCAGTAGCGTGAGAGCAGAGAGAGAGGGGATGCTCAAGAAGGACACCAATCTGGCAGTCATGTTCCAGCAGCTGCAGCATACTGCCAGATTGGCTCCAGTGATGAGGAGGGAGGGGATGATGAGGTCACTGACTCCACGTGGGTGCCTAATAGGAGAGAGGAGGAGGAGGATGAGGAGGAGGCACATCTCCAACGAGGCAGGATTCCCTCAGGTGGCCAGCGTAAGGGCAGCACACCGACTGAATCACACCGCAGAGCTCCGCCTGTGCAGGGCGCTGCCTCTGCCCGTTATTCAAAAAGTTCTTTGGTGTGGGCCTTTTTTGAGTCGAGTTCATCAGATCGCACAGCTGCTGTTTGCAACATATGTCTCAAGCGTATATCGCGTGGCCAAAACATCAGCCGCTTGGGCACCACATGCTTGACCAGACATATGTTGACCTGCCATGCAGCTCGTTGGCAAGCCTACCTTAAAGACCCACACCAAAGAACAAAGCGGACCTCTCCTTGCACCGCATCAGCTGGGATCTCCAACCCCACTATACCTTCAGTCCTCTCTGAAACCTGCACTGAGAGGAATGAAGGTGTAGAATTAGGTGTGTCACAGCCAAGTACTTGCAGGCACTCTGCTAGCAGTACACCGACGTCCGATTCTAGCAGGCAAATTTCCCTGCCCCAGCTGCTGGACCGTCGAAAGAAGTTCACTCCCAGCCATCCACATGCCCAGGGGTCGAATGCTAGCTTGGCTAAATTGCTAGTGCTTCAACTGCTGCCTTTTCAGTTGGTAGACTCGGCCCCCTTCCGTGAGTTTGTGCAATGTACAGTTCCTCAGTGGCAGGTTCCCAAACGCCACTTTTTCTCACGGAAGGCGATTCCGGCTCTCTACCGGCATGTGGAAGGCAATGTCTTGGCCTTGCTGGACAGGGCGGTCAGCGGTAAGGTGCATATTACCGCTGACTCATGGTCCAGCAGGCATGGACAGGGACGTTACCTTTCTTTCACGGCCCATTGGGTCACTCTTTTGGCAGCTGGGAAGGATGCAGGACAAGGTACAGTAGTGTTGGAGGTTGTTCCGCCGCCACGCCTCCAAAATGCTACTACTAGTTGTGACACACCTCTCTCCTCCACCCCCTCTTCTTCTTCCTCCATGGCCTCTTCCTGTGCTTTTTCCTGGGAACCAGCGGTGCTCCGTAGGCGTTCAAGGGGCTATGCAAGTACGCAGGCAAAAAGATGCCATGCCGTGCTTGCGCTGGTGTGTTTGGGGGACAGGAGCCACACTGGGGCAGAGGTTCTGTCTGCTCTGCAGGGGCAGGCCGAGAGGTGGTTGACGCTAGACATGTGCATTTCGGATGAATTTTCATTATTCGGACGTTCGGATGCATCCGAATTACCGAATTACAAATGCTAACGAATTCGACCGAATCCGAAATAACGATTTGAATCGAAAAACCACGGACAAAATTCGAATCGAATTCGAAAAAAATTCTATTCAAATCGAATTTGTAAACAATTAGAATAGAATCTAAAATATTGGAAAGAATCAAATAGAAAAACAATAGAACAGAATAGAATAAAATAAAATATATATATATTATATTTTATTCTATTCTGTTCTATTTTTTTTCTAGTCTATTTTCTATTTCTATTCTAATCTTTTCTAATTGGAATTCGAAAAATCGGTCGCATTCGAAAATATTTCAACAAAATTCGAAAATATTTCTACCGCATTCGATAATATTTCAACCGGATTCGAAATTATTCCAACCGAATAGGAAAGATTATAATAAACCATGTTCCAACATTCGAATTTCGTATAGAACGAATTCTAATTCCAATTATAAAAGATTAGAATAGAAATAGAAAATAGACTAGAAATAGTCTATTCTCTGTTTTTCTATTTTATTATAATCTTTTCTAATCGGTTGAAATAATTTTGAATCCTGTAGAAATATTTTCGAATTCTGTTGAAATAGTTTCTAATGCGGTTGAAATAATTTCGAATCATGTTGAAATAATTTTGAATCCGGTTGAAATATTATCGAATCCAGTTGAAAGTCTGAAAGATGATCGAATCCGGTTGTAATTTTTTCGAATGCGGTTGAAATATTTTCGAATCCGGTAGAAATATTTTCGAATTCGGTTGAAATATTTTCGAATGCGACCAATTTTACGAATTCGGTCGAAAACGGAACGAAAGCCGAAAATGAATGTAACGAATGTAACGAATCGAACTAAACAAAATTAATTAATTAACGAATTAAAACAAAACTAAACACATTTTTTCCTTTTGCACATGTCTAGTTGATGCCACGCCAGCTTAAGCCAGGAATGGTGGTTTGCGACAATGGCACCAACCTCCTCTCCGTCCTCCGACAGGGACAACTGACCCATGTGCCCTGTGTGGCTCACGTCCTTAACTTGGTGGTGCAGCGGTTCTTGGGCAGGTACCCGGGCTTACAGGATGTCCTGAGGCAGGCCAGGAAAGTCTGTGTGCATTTCCGCAGATCTTATAATGCCAGTGCTCGCCTGGCTGAGCTGCAAAAGGAGTTGAACCTGCCCAAGAACCGCCTTATATGTGACATGCCCACCAGGTGGAACTCAACGTTGGCCATGCTGCAGCGGCTGCACAGGCAGCAGAGGGACATCAATGAGTACCTGTGCGACTATGGCACCAGGACAGGGTCAGGGGAGCTCGGTTTTTTTTCACCACGCCAGTGGGGCATGATCAGGGATGCATGCACTGTCCTGGCACCATTTGAGGAGGCCACGAGGATGGTGAGCAGTGACAGTGCATGCATCAGTGACACTGTACCTCTTGTACACCTGTTGGAACATACGCTGCGTGGAATAATGGACAGGGCACTTGAGGCAGAACAGAGGCAGGAAGAGGAGGACTTCCTTGCCTCTCAAGGCCCCCTTTACCCAGACAGTGTTCCTTCTGTCCCACCCATCGCACAGGAAGAGGAGGAGGAGGAGGAGGAGGATTGTGTCAGCATGGAGGTGGAGCCTGGCACTCAGCATCATCAGCAGCAGTCTTTTAGGGATGATTTACAGTCCCAAGAAACCCGTGGACTTGTACGTGGCTGGGAGGAGGTGGCTGCGGATCATGTCGTCCTTAGTGACCCAGAGGACTACGGACCGAATGCCTCAGCTAACCTACGCTGCATGGCCTCCCTGATCCTGCAAAGTCTGCGGAAGGATCCTCGTATTCTTCCGATCAAGGAGAGGGACCATTACTGGCTGGCCACTCTCCTTGATCCACAGTACAAGGGTAAGGTTGCGGACCTTATCTTACCGTCGCAGAGGGAGCAGAGGATGAGGCAACTCCGGAAGGCCTTGCAGAAAGGTCTGTGCAACGCGTTCCCAGAGACTGGGAGGTTACAAACTCCTGGTCCTGGACAACGAGTTGCTGAGGCTTCGGTCAGTCAAAGAAGAGCGGTGGGGAAGGTGGCCGTCTGACCGATGCGTTCAGACAATTCTTTAGTCCGCAGCCCCAAGGTATGATCGGTTCCAGCAACCATCGCCAGCATCTGATATACATGGTGCAGGAATACCTAGGGGCAAGGTCAGACTTGGACACCTTCCCCACCGAAAATCCTCTGGCTTACTGGGGCTTGAGGATGGATCACTGGCCAGAGCTTGCACAGTATGCAATTGAGCTACTGGCCTGTCCTGCATCCAGCGTTCTTTCAGAACGCACATTCAGTGCTGCTGGAGGATTTGTCACGGATCACAGGGTGCGCCTGTCCACCGACTCGGTAGATCGACTGACCTTCATAAAGATGAACCAGTCTTGGATCACCACCAGCTACCAAACACCTGAAGCTGATATAACAGACTAATTTATTTTCAAATGTCACATCCCTTCAAGACTGATGCTGATGCTGAGAGACTGTCCTGTTATGTTGACTGACTATCCTCCTCCTCCTCAATGATCCGATTGATAATGATAGCTTGGAAGAACATTTTTGTTTCTGGGTGCCGCCACCAGTGACTAAGGCCCAATTTTTCAGCCCCTGTTTAACAGGGGCATGTAATTACATTTTTTATGCAATGCTTTGCAGCAGGGCTCATTCCTGCACTCCAACTAGAGTATCTGGGAGAGGTTGCAGTGTCGTGGCACCAGCACCAGTGCCTAAGGCCCAATTTTTCAGCCCCTGTTTAACAGGGGCATGTAATTACAATTTTTTATGCAATGCTTTGCAGAAGGGCTCATTCCTGCACTCCAACTAAAGTATCTGGGAGAGGTTGCAGTGTCGTGGCACCAGCACCAGTGCCTAAGGCCCAATTTTTCAGCCCCTGTTTAACAGGGGCATGTAATTAAAAAAATTTATGCAATGCTTTGCAGCAGGGCTCATTCCTGCACTCCAACTAGAGTATCTGGGAGAGGTTGCAGTGTTGTGGCACCAGCACCAGTGCATAAGGCCCAATTTTTCAGCCCCTGTTTAACAGGGGCGTGTAATTACAATTTTTGATGCAATACTTTGCAACAGGGCTCATTGCTGTGCTCCAAGTACAGTATCTGTGAGGGGTTGCAGTGTTGTGGCACCAGTGCCTAAGGCCCAATTTTTCTGCCCCTGTTTAACAGGGGCATGTAATTACAATTCTTGATCTAATAATTCACAGCAGGGCCCATTCATGCGCCCACCAAGAGTAACTGTGAGGGCTTACAGTGTTGTGGCAACACCACCACCACCACCACCAAAGGCTCAATTTTTCAGCCCCTGTTCAACAGGGGCATGCAATTACAATTCTTGATCTAATAATTCACAGCAGGGCCCATTCATGCGCCCACCAAGAGTAACTGTGAGGGCTTACAGTGTTGTGGCAACACCAACATGTAAGGGGCAAATTTCAGCAGAGTATATACGGCAGGCCCCTACTTTCAAACATCCATCTTACAAACGACTCCTACTTGCAAACGAAAGGAGACAACAGGAAATGAGAGGAAATCTACCCCTAGGAAGGGAAATTCTCTCCTGTAAGGGTTAATATGGGAAAAAGGTGTCTCCTCTCTACTGATGCTTTATCACCAATCCTTGTTTCAATAAAAACCCCACTTTTCAAAAACATTTGTTATTGGGACGGAAAGTGAGGTGAAATGTTCTGAACAGGGGCACAGACAGCAAAACAAATGTTACAGGGGTGATAACCCTTCCCTATGTTTTCCAAAAAGCTTAAAAATAGATTTTTTGGCTGGAGCTACACTTAAACAATGTACCTGTTCAAAATTACAAACAGATTCTACATAAGAACAAACCTACAGTCCCTGTCTTGTATGCACCGCCTGTATACGGCTGTTCAGAGTATATAGGGCCTTTTTTATTTTGTGTGCGGGGTTCCCCTTAATATCCATACAAGACCCAAAGGGGCTGGTAATGGGCTGGGTTGGGGGGGGGGGGGGTGATGGGGTAGCTATGCCATTTTTATCAAAGATTTTCATCCATATTACCGGGACCAGACATTACATTAAAGCCGCAAGCAGTTTTAAATGGCTTTTTTTTCCTTTAGAAATTTCATTTTGTGCAGGGACAGTTCTAAACACGGGAAACAAGTGGCACTTCACAGGCATACTTTAGACACCCCCCAGGTACGATATTTAAAGGAATATTTGACTTTTTTTTTCACTTTATGCATCATTAAAATGACTGCTCCCGAAAAACTTTTGTTTTTAAAACTTCTTTTTGCATTGATACATGTCCCGTGGTGCAGAACCCGGGTTCCCAAACCCTTTTTAGGACAATAACATGCATATTAGTCGTTATAATTAGCACTTTAGATTTCAAACATTCGCATCCATTGTATTTAATAGGGTTCTAACGTTCGTGCGAATTTTCGGTCCGTTCGCGGGTTCTGGTGCGAACCGAACCCAGGGGTGTTCGGCTCATCCCTACTTATGTACCCTGCCTGTATGCACAGATCCGTAATTCCCAAAAACATTTTAAGGACCAATTATCTGTCCACAACATCTGACTGATAGCTAGATGTTCAGTTGTCAACACCTTGGCTAACTTTTTCTAATAAATGGGGTCCCTTTATTTTAAGTTTTTTAATTTTAGGCTTGGGATGATTCAAGCACATTAGGTAGTTGTTGTTGACTGTCATTTCAAAGCTTTTTGTTTGCATTATTTGAAAAAAAATATGCAAGAACAGTGCAAGAACCTAAACCACCTCACATCACGTCACTCATATTCACTTAATCCACTTATCCTCATAGAGTAAATAAAAGTCAGGCATGCACCAGTTAGGCATATTATCCCTGAGTAGGGATGAGCTTCGTGTTCGAGTCAAACTCATGTTCGACTCGAACATTGGCTGTTCGGCCATTCGCCGAATTTCGAACATTATGGGCCGTTCGTGCCAAATTCGAGTGGCGCGTTACGGCCCATAATTCACTGCGGCATCGCAGTGCATTGCTGGCTGATGATTGACCAAGCATGCACTATGACCCGCATGCTTTGGCCATCCGCACAGAGAGCCATAATTGGCCAAAGTCAGGGTGTCTTTGGACAGGGACGTTACCTATCTTTCACGGCGCATTGGGTGACTCTGCTGGCAGCTGGGAAGGATGCAGGACAGGGTGCAGTAGTGTTGGAGGTTGTTCTGCCACCACGCCTCCAAAATGCTACTAGTAGTGAATCTGACACACCTCTCTCCTCCACCCCCTCCTCTTCTTCTTCCTCCATGGCCTCTGCCTGTGCTGATTTGTCCTCGGAACCAGCGGTGCTTCGTAGGCGTTCAAGGGGCTACTCAAGTTCACAGGCAAAAAGATGTCATGCGGTGCTTGAGCTGGTGTGCTTGGGGGCCAGGAGCCACATTGGGGCAGAGATTCTGTCAGCTCTGCAGGGGCAGGCTCAGAGGTGGTTGACGCCATGCCAACTTAAGCCAGGAATGGTGGTTTGCGACAATGGCACCAACCTCCTCTCTGCCATCCGACAGGGACAACTGACCCATGTGCCCTGTTTGGCTCACATCATTAACTTGGTGGTGCAGTGGTTCTTGGGCAGGTACCCAGGCTTACGGGATGTCCTGAGCCAGGCCAGGAAAGTCTGTGTGCATTTCCGCCGGTCATATAATGCCAGTGCTCGGCTGGCTGACCTTCAAAAGGAATTTAACCTGCCCAAGAACCGCCTAATCTGTGACATGCCCATCAGGTGGAACTCAACGTTGGCCATGCTGCAGCGGCTGCACACGCAGCAGAGAGCCATCAATGAGTATCTGTGCCAATATGGTACCTGGACAGGGTCAGGGGAGCTTTTTTTTTTTTACCACGCCAGTGGGTCATGATCAGGGATGCATGCACTGTCCTGTCACCATTTGAGGAGGCCACGAGGATGGTGAGCAGTGACACTGCATGCATCAGTGACACTGTCCCTCTTGTCCACAGGTTGTAGCACACGCTGCGTGAAATAATGGACAGGGCACTTGAGGCAGAACAGAGGGAGGAAGAGGAGGACTTCCTTACCTCTCAAGGCCCCCTTTATCCAGACAGTGTTCCTGCTGGCCCGCCTATCACACAGAAAGAGGATGAGGAGGAGGTGGAGGATTGTGTCAGCATGGAGGTGGAGCCATGCACTTGTACGTGGCTGGGCGGAGGTGGCTGCGGATCAAGTCGTCCTTAGTGACCCAGAGGACTCCGGATCGAATGCCTCAGCAAACCTATGCTGCATGGCCTCCCTGATCCTGCAAAGCCTGCAGAAGGATCCTCGTATTCGTGGTATCAAGGAGAGGGATCATTACTGGCTGGCAACCCTCCTCAATCCACGTTACAAGGGTAAGGTTGCGGACCTTATCTTGCTGTCGCAGAGGGAGTAGAGGATGAAACATCTTCGGGAGGCCTTGCAGAAAGGTTTTTGCAACGCATTCCCAGAGCCTGGGAGGTTACAAATTCCTGGTCCTGGACAACTTGTTGCTGTGACTTCGGTCAGTCACAGAAGGAGCGTTGGAGAAGGTGGCCGTCTGACCGATCCGTTCAGACAATTTTTTAGTCCGCAGCCCCAAGGTATGATCGGTTCCAGCAACCATCGCCAGCGTCTGTTTTACATGGTGCAGGAATACCTAGGGGCAAGATCAGACTTGGACACCTTTCCCACCGAAAATTCTCTGGGTTACTGGGTCTTGAGGATAGATCACTGGCCAGAGCTTGCACAGTATGCAATTGAGCTACTGGCCTGTTCTGCAAATCTATGTAAGCAAACATCTACTTGTTGTAAATTATTTTTATTTTTATTTTTATTGTTTCTCCATAGACAATTCCTGACTTTTATGTCTAAAAATCCCCCGAAGAAGGGTTTACCGAAACAGCTGTCGGGTCTGACCATAAATGTAAAATTTTCTCCTTGTTAATTTATGTAGCTCTCTGGATTTGTACATATTTCATGTGTGTTTTTTATTCAGATTGTCTTTGTATTTTTGTACTCATTTATTAAATTTATATTTTTGTTATACTCTTGTGTGTTTTCAGTCACTGTTAAAGTCCCACCTCCAAGGGTTTTTTTTGTTTTGTCCTGCATCCAGCGTTCTTTCAGAACGCACATTCAGTGCTGCTGGAGGCATTGTAACCGATCACAGGGTGTGCCTGTTCACCGACTCGGTCGATCGGCTGACCTTCATAAACATAAATCAGTCTTGGATCACCACCAGCTACAAAGCACCTGATGCTGGTGTAACCGAATATTTTTTTTTTGAATGTCAGATCCCTTCAAGACTGCCTATGCTGATGCTGAATGACTATCCTGTTATGCTAAGTGACTATCCTCTTCCTCCTCAATGATCATGCTGATAGCTTGTAAGAACATATTTGGTTCTGGGCACCGCCACCAGTGGCTAAGGCCCAATTTTTCTGCCCCTGTTATAGGGGCGTGTAATTAAAATTTTTGCTGCAATACTTTGCAGCAGGGCTCATTCCTGCCCTCCAACTAGAGTTTTTGTGAGGGGTTGCAGTGTTGTGGCACCAGCACCAGTGCCTAAGGCTCAATATTTCAGCCCCTGTTTAACAGGGGCGTGTAATTACAATTTTTGCTGCTATACTTTGCAGCAGGGCTCATTCCTGCGCTCCAACTAGAGCTTCTGTGAGGGGTTGCAGTGTTGTGGTACTGCCACCAGTGGCTAAGGCCCAATTTTTCTGCCCCTGTTTAACAGGGGCATGTAATTAAATTTTTTGCTGTAATACTTTGCAGCAGGGCTCATTCCTGCGCTCCAACTAGAGTATCTGTGAGGGGTTGCAGTGTTGTGGCACCAGTGCCTAAGGCCCAATTTTTCTGCCCCTGTTCAACAGGTGCATGTAATTACAATTCTTGATATAATATTTCACAGCAGGGCCCGTTCCAGCGCCCACCAAGTGTAACTGTGAGGACTTAGTGTTGTGGCACCAGCACCACCACCACCAAAGGCCCAATTTTTCTGCCACTGTTCAACAATGGCATGTAATTACAATTCTTGATATAATAGTTCACAGCAGGGCATTCCAGCACCCACCAAGAGTAACTGTGAGCCTTACAGTGTTGTGGCAACACTAACACCTAAGGCCCAAATTTCTGCAGAGTACATAGGGCAGGCCCCTACTTTCAAACATCTGAGTTTCAAACGACTCCTACTTACAAACGGAGGGAGACAACAGGAAGTGAGAGGAAATCTACCTCTAGGAAGGGAAATTCTCTCCTGTAAGAGTTAATATGGGAAAAAGGTGTCTCCTCTCCACTGATGCTTTATCACCAATCCTTGTTTCCCTAAAAACCCCACATTTTCTAAATCCAATTGACATTGGGACAGAAAGTGAGGTGAAATCTTCTGAACAGGTGCACAGACAGCAAAACAAATGTTACAGGGGTGATAACCCTTCCCTATGTTTTCCAAAAAGCTTAAAAATTTATTTTTTGTCTGAAGCTACAC
This sequence comes from Rana muscosa, assembly GCA_029206835.1. Lineage (NCBI taxonomy): Eukaryota > Metazoa > Chordata > Amphibia > Anura > Ranidae > Rana > Rana muscosa. The sequence goes on along the minus strand of CM055123.1, from coordinate 96,663,255 downwards.
TTTAAAAATGTACCAGTTCAAAATCACAAACAGATTCTACTTAAGAACAAACCTACAGTCCCTGTCTTGTTTGCACCGCCTGTATACTGCTGTTCAGATTATATAGGGCCTGGGGGCCTCACGCCTTTCCTTTTTTTAATTTGGTTCCCCTTAATATCCACCATACAAGACCCAAATGGGCTGGTAATGGGCTGGGGGTGGGGTTTCTCAATGATTTTCTCAATGATTTTCATCCATATTGGCAGAACCAGACATTACATTAAAGCCGCAAGCAGTTTTAAATGACTTTTATTTCTTTAGAAATGTCATTTTGTGCAGGGACAGTTCTAAACACGGGAAACACGCGCCACTTTACAGGCATACTATAGACACCCCCCAAGCACGATACTTGACAAGGAATATTTCACTTTTATTTTTTCACTTTAAGCATTGTTAAAATCACTGCTCCCGAAAAAAAACGGTAGTTTTTAAAACTTTTTTTTGCATTGATACATGTACCCTAGGGGCAGGACCAGGGTCCCCAAACCCTTTTTAGGACAATAACTTGCATATTAGCCTTTAAAATTCGCACTTTTGATTTCTCACGTTCGAGTCCCATAGACTTTAACGGAGTTCGAAAGTTCCTGGAAAATTTTGGTCCGTTCGCAGGTTCTGGTGCGAACCGAACCGGGGGGTGTTCGGCTCATCCCTATCCCTGAGTAAAAATAGGACTTTTATAACAGCTTACCTGTAAAATCCTTTTCTTGCAGTACATCACGGGACACAGAGCCTACTTAATTACTTAATGGGTTATATCTCACCTTCAGGTGCTGGACACTGGTGTGATCAATTAGACAGGAAGTTTCCTCCCTATATAACCCCTCCCATACTGGGAGTACCTCAGTTTTTGGAGCAAAGCAATAAGTGTTCCAAAATCCTCAAATAAGAGGGGCGGGAGCTCTGTGTCCCGTGATGTACTACAAGAAAAGGTTTCCCGTTGCATCAGAGGTGGGCGGGGTCACCCGTACACGTCACTGGGTAACCCCGGAGATTCCCCTTGCGTCTCAGCTATAAAAGAGCTGTCAGGCTGGCGGCGCGTCATTCGTGGGGTGCCTCCGGTGGAGGCAGGATCATGTGCGTAGTATTCTCGCTGGAGATCATCGCTGGAGATCATCGCTGGATACCGAGAATGGATTACATTGCTGGAGATCGAGAGTGGATTACATCGCTGGAATCTTTTTTTTATTTTTTTATTTTTAATAAAGGACTTGTCCCAAGCCATCTCCTGTCGTTTTTAACATTTTGAAATTTTTTGTGAAATGGTAGGGGTACAATGTACCCGTTACCAATTCAGATAGGGGGGGGCGGCATATGGGTGTCTCCTTTGTTAAAGAGGGCTTGCAGATTCCGATAAGCCCCCCGCCCGCAGACCCCAACAACCACCGTGAAAGGGTTGTGGGGATGAGGCCCTTGTCCCCATCAACATGAGGACATCCTCCCCATGTTGAGGGCATGTGGCCTGGTACGGTTCCGGTTCAGGAGGGGGGGTGCTCTCTCGTCCCCCCTCTTTTCCTGTGGCCTGCCAGCAGGGCCGTTTGAAGGAATTTGGGGGCCCCAAGCAAAATGGACATGGAGGCACAGGATAGCGATACAGATACACATTAACATTAAGATGCTGTTTAGGACTGTTTATGGACATTGGGATGGACAGGGGGACCGTGGGATGGACAGGGGGACCGTGGGATGGACAGTGGGATGGACAGGGGGACAGTGGAATGGACAGGGGAACAGTGGGATGGACAGGGGGGCCGTGGGATGGGCAGGGGGACCGTGGGATGGACAGGGGGACCGTGGAATGGACAGAGGGACCGTGGGATAGACAGGGGGACCGTGGGATGGACAGGGGGACGTGTGATATCCACATCATCTCCCCCACTGTAATATCCACATCATCTCCCCCACTGTAATGTCCACATCTCCCCCACTGTAATGTCCACATCTCCCCCCTGTACTGTCCACATCTCCCCCCTGTACTGTCCACATCTCCCCCTGTAATGTCCACATCTCCCCCCTGTAATGTCCACATCTCCCCCTGTACACATCTCCCCACATCTCACCTCGGCCGCTGCCGCCGGGTGTACCAAGATGGCCGCCGCTCCAGGACTATAGCCGCAATCCACGGATTGGCTTGGGCGGCTCGACTGCTCGAGTCTTGCAAAGGGAACTGCGTTCCTGCTGTGAAAAAGTGCAGGGACGCCATTCTCATGCGTTCCCGCAGGACTCGAGCTCTGAACCCAGGGCGGAAAACCAGGACAGTGACAGGCAGCAGGCAGGCACCCTAGGCTGGGCCCCAGGCCAGCTCGGGGCCCCAAGCAATTGCTTGTTTTGCCTGTCCTGTTGCGACGGCCCTGCCTGCCAGGTTGCGTGCTCTGGTATGGATTTTTGGGGGGAACCCCATGCCATTTTTTTTATTTTGGCGTGGAGTTCCCCTTAAAATCCATACCAGACCTGAAGGGTCTGGTATGGATTTTTGGGGGGAACCCCGCACCATTTTTTTTTTATTTGGCGCAGGGTTCCCCTTAATATCCATACCAGACCTGAAGGGCCTTGTAATGGAATTTGGGGGGACCACACGCTTTTTTTTTTCAATGACTTTCAATGACTTTTATCTGTATTGCTGGGACCCGACAATTCATTATAGCCGCGAGTAGTTTTAAATGACTTTTTTTCCTTTAGAAATGTAATTTTGTGCAGAGACTTTTACAAACACGGGAAACATGTGCTACTTTACAGGCATACTATAGACACCCCCAGGTACGAAATAGGAGTTAAAGGAATATTTCACTTTTATTGTTTCACTTTAAGCATTATTAAAATCACTGCTCCCGAAAAAACGTCTGTTTTTAAAGCTTTTTTTTTTGCATTGATACATGTCCCCTGGGGCAGGACCCAGGTCCCCAAACACTTTTTATGACAATAAATTGCATATTAACCTTTAAAATTAGCACTTTAGATTTCTCCAATAGACTTTTAATGGGTGTTCTGCGGCTTTTCGAATTTGCCGCAAACACCTCAAATTGTTCGCTGTTCAGTGAACGGGCGAACAGCCAATGTTCGACCCGAACATAAAGCTCATCCCTAAATGTGATATTAAAGAATAAAACTTTCCTGAATATAGTCCTTCTGCAGGACTTGTATGATGGTACAACAGGTCTCTGGAATAATGACTCCCAGAGCCTGGGGAGAGATCCCAGTGGTAAACTTGATATCCTGTCGCCAAGTACCGCAAGGTGGCTATGAGTCTTTGCTCTGCTGGAAAAGCAGCCTTCATGCAGGTGTCCTGCTTCCTAATATAGGGGGACAGCAAGGACAAGAGGTGCTGAAAACAGGAGTCCGTCATCCGGAGATAATTCCGAAAATCATTAGGATTATTCTCCTGGAGCTCCCGCAGCAAAGGCATATGACAAAATTGGTCACGATTAAGCAACCAATTTTTGGTCCAACAGCTCCTCCTCCTCCTCCTTCTGTTCCTGGACCAGGCTAGAGTCAAAGCCCATAAATAGCATGCTCTCTCGTAGGATTGCTCAACATGGCTGGTTGACGAATGACCGTTCAGAAACAAACTGAAAAGTACGAAACTGAAAAGCGCGAATCAACACTGACCAAACTTCTACTAACTCAAGATTAGCAGAAGGAACCCAAAGGGTGACACCGGAGAATTGAACTTGAAGTGTCATCAGTACTTTGAAACATCACTACGTTCGTGTTTTGTTGGCTGAAAAAGTCCTGCCGTGTGTATGCATACCAAGTTCACGGCCAACGCCCTTCGGACAAAAATCCACGGAAAATTCCGATGGAAGTCCAATTGTATTTTCGAGGCTTTAGGGAAAGTTCCTTTCCTATGAGCTCAGCAGAGCTGTTGATCCAAGATGGTATCACTAATGATGTACAGATTGGTGAGAGGACAAGAGTCATATAGCATTCAAACATCCAGTTACACTGAGAAGCAGGGCTGTAGACTGGAATATGCAGGTATAAGCCAGGGTGTGGTGATGCAATGCTGGAAAGGGTGATCATCAGAAGAAGCGGTAAACTCTATTTCTTTTAGTATTGAATTCCTTGTTGCTATTTATAAAATTTAATACATTTTGTATTTTTATTAAACCCTATTATGAACTTTTGTTACCATAGGAACCGCTATGTTTCCCGGGTGATCTTCACTAGGGTTTTCTTTTTTTATCAAGCAATACTTCCCTAGTAAAAGTGCCAAATATGGGGTAACATTTTACAAGGCATGCGACAGGGCCACGGGTTATACCTATGATTTTCAAATTTATGAGGGAAAGGACAGCCAGCTAAACCCCCCTGGATGTCCTACCTATATGGGGACAAATTGTGTCAAAAAGTGTCAAAATTGTCTGCCAACTGATAGAATCACTGTTACCACCTACCTATATGTAGATAATTTTTACACAAGTCTCTCACTTTTCTGCCATCTCTACCTGAAGAAAACTGTGGCCTGTGGGGCAGCATGGACCAACCGCAGGGGCTTCCCACAGATATTGGTCACCACAAAATTGAAACTGAGGGGGGAAAAAGCCAGTATGCGGAATGAAAAGGTACTAGCCCCAAAGTGGAGAGATAAATGAGACGTGTACATCTTTTCAACAATACATGACGACTAGAGTTGAGCGGACACCTGGATGTTCGGGTTCGACGGGTTCGGCCGAACTTCTGAAAAAAGTTCGAGTTCGGGACCGAACTTGACCCCGAACCCGAACCCCATTGAAGACAATGGGGACCCGAACTTCTGAGGACTATTCGCGCTTGTTTCCCGTGCTTAGAACTGTCCCTGCACAAAGTGTCATTTCTGAAGGAAAAAAAGTCATTTAAAACTCACTCGCGGCTATAATGAATTGTTGGCTCCCGGAAATACATATAAAAGTCATTGATAAAAAAAAAGTGTGGATATTAAGAGGAACCCTTCAGGTCTGGTATGGATTTTAAGGGGAACTCCACCCCAATTTTTTTTTTAAAATGGCGTGGAGTACCCCCAAAAATCCAGACCAGACCCTTTATCCGAGCACGCAACCTGGCAGGCCGCAGGAAAAGAGGGGGGACGAGAGAGCGCCACCAACCTCCTGAACCGTACCAGGCCACATGCCCTCAACATGGGGAGGATGTTGATGGGGACAAGGGCCTCATCCCCACAACCCTTGCCGGGTGGTTGTGGGGGTCTCCGGGCATGGGGCTTATCGGAATCTGGAATCTGGAATTACTCGCTGCAAGCATTTACATGCAACTTGTTTTCTCATCACAGTCCTCACCACACACCTGTATTTCATTCCATTCACACTCTCTTTCACTCATTACTTTCCTCTCTGATCTTTCCTTAATCATACTAGTCAATCTGGTATTTTTTCACTCTCCCCCTCAGTCTCCATACTCTAACCATTCTTGGCTCATGTCTTTTATACATGCAAAGACATATATGTTACCATATACTCGTATACTCCCATATTTTAATTATTCAATATACATATTTATATTTAGAGCCAACATTCCTCTTGGATTCACTGACACTTTTGGGGTTACACCTATTCCATCCATGCTGGGCCTTCCTTCCGTTTGACTCCGATTTGGAGCTTTGTTTGGCTCCGCCTCCTCAGCTCCCTGGTGAGACAGTCGCTGCCGCCGTTTGAGCTTCACCCCCGCTGTCTTTTGGCAATGTCCAGTGGTGAGTATGGGGTTTTCCATATTCAAGGCCCCCCCCCCTGTGCCTTCATATCATGCTTTATACTATATCACTCTCATTTTAGGTACACTACGTGCATCTACCCCTGAAGAGCGAGCCAAGCCTCGCGAAACGCGTCGGGTTACTTTTGATGCCTATGTGTTTACATAATTACTGTCAGATACTCGTAATATCATTTTACCTAATTTATATTGGTCTTGTATTTTGTATGAATTGGCCCATGTTCATGACATCAATGTATGTACTGCTCTTTACCTGAATAAATATACACTGCAATTATTCTTGCGATTTTTTTATTGGCCTAACAGTGCTCACCTCACTCAAAGTCCCAAGGGCGAATCTCTCTTCCTTTTTTTCATGAAATTCAGGGATGGAGGTGTGTCACTGGTGACACCAGACCCTTCTTTTTTCTTTTTTCTCAAAGATACCCGGGTGGAAGACACCCAATAGCCCAAAACTGGTCTGCGGTCACACTCGCCAATAAAAACAAAAACATACATATATGTATGGATTTTACATTTTTATCATGCACTAGCCATTTGTTATTCCAACATATCCAATAACATCTCGCATTGGACTTTTATCCCAATCCAGCTGGTGTGGTGTTCTCTGTTGGCGGCGGTGCTACTTTATTTCTCCCTGGGAGCTGCGATGTGCATCACAAGGGGGATCCTTGTCCCCTGCTGTCCCCGCCTGCCCTTTTTGAGCGGGCGGGGCCACTTGCACATCGGCACCATGTTAATGCGTCGGCCGCGCGATGTCTGTGATTTTGCAGCATCGCTGTGGCTGCAGGCATTACTACCATCAAGATGGTCCTGGGAGTGTCTTGGCTCACACACCGCCTTTTTGATGGTTGGTGGGTTTAGGCACTCGTTTGCTGGTCATTTGCACATGGTGTTGGGGGCGGAGCCTCTCGGGCCCCTTCGGGGGTATATATTGGAGGTTTGCACAGCATGGATCTCATTGTTTGCTTTCTTTCACTGAGGACAGACACACAAGTGCAGGTCCTTCCCTTGGAATTTACTACTCTTAGACCTACTTCACCAAGGTATACTTTTATATGTTTATATATTACTCGCTGCAAGCATTTACATGCAACTTGTTTTCTCATCACAGTCCTCACCACACACCTGTATTTCATTCCATTCACACTCTCTTTCACTCATTACTTTCCTCTCTGATCTTTCCTTAATCATACTAGTCAATCTGGTATTTTTTCACTCTCCCCCTCAGTCTCCATACTCTAACCATTCTTGGCTCATGTCTTTTATACATGCAAAGACATATATGTTATGTGACAGCAGGAAGGTAAAGTCACCTGGTTGCATCCAGGGGGGTAGATATATTTCGCCCAGATTCAGGCTTTACGCTGACTTATACAACTAGGTGGAGAGTTGTATAGGCCCAGCTAAGGCTAGTGGGCTCATGGATGACTCATACCTCTAGGGAGAGTGTGGGGCGTCGTGCAGACAGAGATGAGGAGACCAGCTGAACCTTGTCAGCTCATTTAGGCCTCTATAAGAACTCCCAGCTTCATTAGATGTTAGCTCATGCCTGGAACCAGACCTGTGTGGACTGTCTAGGGAGAGTGAACCCCTGTGCGGTGAGGCAAAGCCTGTGTGGCTATTTGTTTGGACTTTTACTAAACCAGGGACTTAGGGACTAGGACAGCACTAGGCTGATCCCAGTTGTTAGTTAGGAAACCTGTATGTTTAGTCAGAGGTCAACTTGACCAGGATTTATTTTGGTTATGTTTCTTTTGCTTTGCTGTGTTTTGTCACTGTAAATAGAAAATAAACCGCACCTTTTTGATTTTGAAAACCACAACCTCCGTTTGCTGGGCCTGTTTTGTGTGGGGAGCCCATCCCGGGGGTCACACACACCCGCTGCCGAGCTAACCCCCTCACAGTTGGTGGAGAATGCGGGCAGTTTTTTTTTAAGCCAGCATGGAGGAGATACTGAAGCAGCTGGCTCTAGCAAATGCCAATCAACAGCAGACAAATGCAGGTTTGCAAAAGAGCCTTGCAGCTCAACAACAGAGCCTTGCAGCCCAGCAGCAGACAAACGCAACTTTGCAACAGAGTCTGGAGGCTCAGCAACGAGCCCAGCAGCAATCTGAGGCCGCTTCATAGACCTGTTGCAGAAGCAAGAGCAGAGACTACAACAACAGATGGAAGCAGTAATGCAGCAACGTCCGCAGACCAGTGAGGAAAGCCGTCCCACTAATAACGCGTCCTTTGGGGTGAGTCGTTTATTGACAAAAATGACTGGAGAGGATGATCCAGAGGTATTTTTGACCACATTTGAAAGGACCGCTGAAAGAGAAAAGTGGCCTGAGGAGCAGTGGGCTGGACTGGTGGCTCCTCTGTTAACTGGTGAATCGCAGAAAGCTTACTATGACCTAGAGCCTAACCAAGCAAAAGACTATGTGATGCTAAAAGCTGAAATATTGGCAAGGCTGGGTGTCACCCAGGCTGTCCGGGCTCAGCGTGTGCATAACTGGACTTTCCAGCTTGGAAAACCCCCCAGGTCTCAAATGTATGATCTCATTCACCTGAGCAGAAAGTGGCTACAGCCAGAGACTTTGTCCGCACCAAAGATTGTGGAACGTGTTGTAATGGATCGGTTTTTGAGAGCTCTTCCTACTGCCATCCAAAAGTGGGTAAGCCATGGAGACCCAGAGACGGCCGATGGTCTTGTGGATCGTGTGGAGAAATACTTGGCTACAGAGAACCTGACGGCCTCTTCCAGAGACACTCGGACTTTCCACCCTAAGACCAGACCATCCCCAGGGGCGGATAAGAGGATTCCAAGGGGTGAGGGTGGAGAGAGTGAGAGGGTGGGAGCTCTACCCCAAGTTTGGCGAGAACAGCCTGGGAAATCAGCGGCTCAAGAGGCGGCAAGAAGGATCGTTTGCTACCGCTGCCGGCAAGCGGGACATATTGCAGCCAATTGCCCGGTTGTGGAGGAACCCATGCAGTGTGACTTTCTGACGGGCAGACGTCAGTCGCTGTGTGCGACAGTCGCATGCACTGCCATTCGAGGAACTGAGAAACATTTATGCAAAATGTGTGTTAATGGTAGAAATGTTGTGGTATTGCTGGATTCAGGTAGCCTTGTGACCCTGATAAAGGCTGAGTTAGTTAAAACAGAGGTCTCTGGGAATAGCAAGGTAGCTGTTATTTGTGTGCATGGGGACACCCGAGAGTATCCAGTGACTACAGTGTGTTTCGAGACCCCCAAAGGTACCCTCTCTCATCCAGTGGGCTTAGTATCTCAGTTACCGCATGACGCCATTGTGGGAAGGGATTTTCCGAAGTTCTGGGAACTGTGGGATGATCCTGAGCCCCTCACTGGTGCCCCTATGTACCAGGAATGTGATAGCCAGAACTCCCCTGAGAGTGGTGAGGACTCTCCGGAATTTCCCTTATCAGTATTGGCAGGGGAGACTCAAGAAACTGGAGAGGAGCCCACCTCCTCAGACGAAAACCTACCGTCTGTGGAGTTTTCTGATCTTGAGGTTCACAGGGAAAACTTTGCCACAGAACAGTTGAAAGACCCCGCCCTAATAAAGGCACGGGAAAACGTAGTGAAAATAGATGGCGAGTTAGTGAACCCAGATAATACCTGCACTTACCCATACTTCAGCGTAGAGAAGGACCTACTGTATCGGGTGGCAAAAAGGGCAGAAGAAACCGTTGAGCAGCTTGTGGTGCCCAAACCTTACAGGAAGTTGGTGTTGGAGTTGGCCCATGGGCACATTCTTGGAGGTCATCTGGGGACAGAGAAAACCCGAGAGAGGGTATTACAGAGATTCTATTGGCCGGGGGTGATGAAGGACGTAGAAAATTATTGTTCCTCCTGCCCTGTGTGTCAGAGGTTGGCCCCGATGCCACATTTCCGTAGCCCGCTGGTCCCTCTACCCATCATTGAGGTCCCGTTTGAGAGGATCGCCATGGATTTGGTAGGTCCTATAATCAAGTCCGCTAGGGGGCACCAGTACATATTAGTTATAATGGACTATGCCACCCGTTATCCAGAAGCGATCCCTCTCCGAAATACCTCGGCCAAAACCATAGCCAAAGAGCTATCTCTTGTTTTTAGCCGGGTGGGTATTTGTAAAGAACTGCTTACGGACCAAGGTACACCCTTTATGTCCCGGGTTATGAAAGAGCTGTGTAAATTGTTCAAAGTGACGCAATTGCGTACGTCTGTGTATCACCCCCAAACCGATGGGCTGGTTGAAAGATTCAACAAAACCCTAAAACAAATGTTGAAGAAAGTGGTGGATAGAGATGGAAAGGATTGGGACTGTTTACTTCCTTATTTGATGTTTGCTATTAGGGAGGTGCCCCAATCCTCTACGGGATTCTCCCCCTTTGAGTTACTGTATGGGAGACACCCAAGAGGGCTGTTGGATATTGCCAAGGAAACTTGGGAAAGTGAGAGTTCTCCCCACAGGAGTGTGATTGAGCATGTCGCCCTGATGCAAGATCGAATTGCACAGGTAATGCCCATCGTGAAGGAACATTTGGCCCAAGCGCAGTTGGCACAGCAGAGAGTGTACAACCGTGGAGCCAAGACCCGTACCTTTTCCCCGGGGGATAGGATATTGGTACTTGTCCCTACGGTTGAAAGTAAATTCCTTGCCAAATGGCAAGGCCCCTACGAGATAATGGAAAAAGTGAGCGAAGTGAATTACAAGGTCAGACAACCAGGAAGGCGAAAGCCCGAACAGATCTATCACGTTAATCTGTTGAAAGCCTGGAGGGATAGAGAGTCCCTAGTCACAGACACTTGGTCACCAGCTCAAACTGGTTGCGTGATTCCTGAGGTTGGAATAGCAGCCACCTTGTCACAACCCCAACAACAGGAGGTTAAGGAGTTTGTGCTTCGCAACAAGGAGGTATTCTCTGAGCTGCCGGGACAAACATCTGGGGTAGAGCATGACATCATTACCCCGCCCGGTGAAAGGGTGAAGTTAAAACCCTATCGGATCCCAGAGGCTCGACGGGAGGCAATACGGGAGGAAGTACAGAAAATGCTGAACTTAGGGGTGATAGAGGAGTCCCAAAGTGATTGGTCTAGTCCCATCGTGTTGGTGCCTAAACCGGATGGGAGCTGGCGATTTTGTAACGATTTTCGTCAGTTGAACAAAGTTACAAAATTTGACACCTACCCCATGCCACGTATAGATGAGTTGATCGACCGGCTGGGAACAGCCCGATACATGACGACTCTTGACCTCACAAAAGGGTATTGGCAAATCCCCCTGGCCAAGTCGGCCAAAGAGAAAACCGCATTTGTAACCCCAGACGGGGCGTTCCAATATAAAAGAATGCCGTTCGGGTTACAGAATGCGCCGGCCACATTCCAGCGGAAAATGGACCAGATGCTGAGGCCCCATCGGAAGTATGCTGCGGCTTACCTGGATGACGTAATTGTCCATAGCACAGATTGGGCCTCACATCTGCCAAAAGTGCAAGCAGTCCTGGACTCTGTTCGGGAAGCGGGGTTTACGGCTAACCCCAAGAAGTGTACCATTGGGCAGGAGGAGGCCAAATATCTTGGGTACACCATTGGGAGGGGAGTAATAAAACCCCAACTCAACAAAGTCGAGGCCATCCAGAGTTGGCCACGTCCCAACAGCAAGAAGCAGGTACGAGCCTTTCTGGGAATCGCTGGGTATTATCGGCGATTCATTCCCCACTTTGCTTCTAAGGCTGTGCCCCTAACCAACCTGACGAAGGGGAAAGGGTCGGTCATGATTAAATGGACCCCCGAGGCTGAGGCAGCATTCCAATTCTTGAAACAAGCCTTATGTAGCCAGCCAGTGTTGTACTCACCCGACTTCTCTAAAGACTTTGTTGTACAAAGTGATGCGTCAGATGTGGGGTTAGGAGCAGTATTGTCCCAGGTCTGGAACGGGGAAGAGCACCCAGTCATTTACCTCAGCAGGAAATTGAAGTCCCATGAGGTAAATTACGCCACCGTTGAAAAGGAGTGTTTAGCGGTGAAGTGGGCTCTAGATTCCCTTCGGTACTACCTGCTAGGTAGGCACTTTGACATGGTTACGGATCACGCTCCGTTAAAGTGGATGGCTCAAAACAAGGAAACAAATAGAAGAGTGAATAGGTGGTTCCTGGCCCTCCAGGAATTCAACTTCACAGTAAAGCATCGCCCTGGCGTTCAAATGGGGAATGTGGATGCTTTGTCTCGAGTACATGAATGCCTGATTGCTGGTGTTCCAACCCGAGGTTAAAACAAGAGGGGGGGGTATGTGACAGCAGGAAGGTAAAGTCACCTGGTTGCATCCAGGGGGGTAGATATATTTCGCCCAGATTCAGGCTTTACGCTGACTTATACAACTAGGTGGAGAGTTGTATAGGCCCAGCTAAGGCTAGTGGGCTCATGGATGACTCATACCTCTAGGGAGAGTGTGGGGCGTCGTGCAGACAGAGATGAGGAGACCAGCTGAACCTTGTCAGCTCATTTAGGCCTCTATAAGAACTCCCAGCTTCATTAGATGTTAGCTCATGCCTGGAACCAGACCTGTGTGGACTGTCTAGGGAGAGTGAACCCCTGTGCGGTGAGGCAAAGCCTGTGTGGCTATTTGTTTGGACTTTTACTAAACCAGGGACTTAGGGACTAGGACAGCACTAGGCTGATCCCAGTTGTTAGTTAGGAAACCTGTATGTTTAGTCAGAGGTCAACTTGACCAGGATTTATTTTGGTTATGTTTCTTTTGCTTTGCTGTGTTTTGTCACTGTAAATAGAAAATAAACCGCACCTTTTTGATTTTGAAAACCACAACCTCCGTTTGCTGGGCCTGTTTTGTGTGGGGAGCCCATCCCGGGGGTCACACACACCCGCTGCCGAGCTAACCCCCTCACAGTTACCATATACTCGTATACTCCCATATTTTAATTATTCAATATACATATTTATATTTAGAGCCAACATTCCTCTTGGATTCACTGACACTTTTGGGGTTACACCTATTCCATCCATGCTGGGCCTTCCTTCCGTTTGACTCCGATTTGGAGCTTTGTTTGGCTCCGCCTCCTCAGCTCCCTGGTGAGACAGTCGCTGCCGCCGTTTGAGCTTCACCCCCGCTGTCTTTTGGCAATGTCCAGTGGTGAGTATGGGGTTTTCCATATTCAAGGCCCCCCCCCCCTGTGCCTTCATATCATGCTTTATACTATATCACTCTCATTTTAGGTACACTACGTGCATCTACCCCTGAAGAGCGAGCCAAGCCTCGCGAAACGCGTCGGGTTACTTTTGATGCCTATGTGTTTACATAATTACTGTCAGATACTCGTAATATCATTTTACCTAATTTATATTGGTCTTGTATTTTGTATGAATTGGCCCATGTTCATGACATCAATGTATGTACTGCTCTTTACCTGAATAAATATACACTGCAATTATTCTTGCGATTTTTTTATTGGCCTAACAGTGCTCACCTCACTCAAAGTCCCAAGGGCGAATCTCTCTTCCTTTTTTTCATGAAATTCAGGGATGGAGGTGTGTCACTGGTGACACCAGACCCTTCTTTTTTCTTTTTTCTCAAAGATACCCGGGTGGAAGACACCCAATAGCCCAAAACTGGTCTGCGGTCACACTCGCCAATAAAAACAAAAACATACATATATGTATGGATTTTACATTTTTATCATGCACTAGCCATTTGTTATTCCAACATATCCAATAACATCTCGCATTGGACTTTTATCCCAATCCAGCTGGTGTGGTGTTCTCTGTTGGCGGCGGTGCTACTTTATTTCTCCCTGGGAGCTGCGATGTGCATCACAAGGGGGATCCTTGTCCTCTGCTGTCCCCGCCTGCCCTTTTTGAGCGGGCGGGGCCACTTGCACATCGGCACCATGTTAATGCGTCGGCCGCGCGATGTCTGTGATTTTGCAGCATCGCTGTGGCTGCAGGCATTACTACCATCAAGATGGTCCTGGGAGTGTCTTGGCTCACACACCGCCTTTTTGATGGTTGGTGGGTTTAGGCACTCGTTTGCTGGTCATTTGCACATGGTGTTGGGGGCGGAGCCTCTCGGGCCCCTTCGGGGGTATATATTGGAGGTTTGCACAGCATGGATCTCATTGTTTGCTTTCTTTCACTGAGGACAGACACACAAGTGCAGGTCCTTCCCTTGGAATTTACTACTCTTAGACCTACTTCACCAAGGTATACTTTTATATGTTTATATATTACTCGCTGCAAGCATTTACATGCAACTTGTTTTCTCATCACAGTCCTCACCACACACCTGTATTTCATTCTATTCACACTCTCTTTCACTCATTACTTTCCTCTCTGATCTTTCCTTAATCATACTAGTCAATCTGGTATTTTTTCACTCTCCCCCTCAGTCTCCATACTCTAACCATTCTTGGCTCATGTCTTTTATACATGCAAAGACATATATGTTACCATATACTCGTATACTCCCATATTTTAATTATTCAATATACATATTTATATTTAGAGCCAACATTCCTCTTGGATTCACTGACACTTTTGGGGTTACACCTATTCCATCCATGCTGGGCCTTCCTTCCGTTTGACTCCGATTTGGAGCTTTGTTTGGCTCCGCCTCCTCAGCTCCCTGGTGAGACAGTCGCTGCCGCCGTTTGAGCTTCACCCCCGCTGTCTTTTGGCAATGTCCAGTGGTGAGTATGGGGTTTTCCATATTCAAGGCCCCCCCCCCTGTGCCTTCATATCATGCTTTATACTATATCACTCTCATTTTAGGTACACTACGTGCATCTACCCCTGAAGAGCGAGCCAAGACTCGCGAAACGCGTCGGGTTACTTTTGATGCCTATGTGTTTACATAATTACTGTCAGATACTCGTAATATCATTTTACCTAATTTATATTGGTCTTGTATTTTGTATGAATTGGCCCATGTTCATGACATCAATGTATGTACTGCTCTTTACCTGAATAAATATACACTGCAATTATTCTTGCGATTTTTTTATTGGCCTAACAGTGCTCACCTCACTCAAAGTCCCAAGGGCGAATCTCTCTTCCTTTTTTTCATGAAATTCAGGGATGGAGGTGTGTCACTGGTGACACCAGACCCTTCTTTTTTCTTTTTTCTCAAAGATACCCGGGTGGAAGACACCCAATAGCCCAAAACTGGTCTGCGGTCACACTCGCCAATAAAAACAAAAACATACATATATGTATGGATTTTACATTTTTATCATGCACTAGCCATTTGTTATTCCAACATATCCAATAACATCTCGCATTGGACTTTTATCCCAATCCAGCTGGTGTGGTGTTCTCTGTTGGCGGCGGTGCTACTTTATTTCTCCCTGGGAGCTGCGATGTGCATCACAAGGGGGATCCTTGTCCCCTGCTGTCCCCGCCTGCCCTTTTTGAGCGGGCGGGGCCACTTGCACATCGGCACCATGTTAATGCGTCGGCCGCGCGATGTCTGTGATTTTGCAGCATCGCTGTGGCTGCAGGCATTACTACCATCAAGATGGTCCTGGGAGTGTCTTGGCTCACACACCGCCTTTTTGATGGTTGGTGGGTTTAGGCACTCGTTTGCTGGTCATTTGCACATGGTGTTGGGGGCGGAGCCTCTCAGGCCCCTTCGGGGGTATATATTGGAGGTTTGCACAGCATGGATCTCATTGTTTGCTTTCTTTCACTGAGGACAGACACACAAGTGCAGGTCCTTCCCTTGGAATTTACTACTCTTAGACCTACTTCACCAAGGTATACTTGTATATGTTTATATATTACTCGCTGCAAGCATTTACATGCAACTTGTTTTCTCATCACAGTCCTCACCACACACCTGTATTTCATTCCATTCACACTCTCTTTCACTCATTACTTTCCTCTCTGATCTTTCCTTAATCATACTAGTCAATCTGGTATTTTTTCACTCTCCCCCTCAGTCTCCATACTCTAACCATTCTTGGCTCATGTCTTTTATACATGCAAAGACATATATGTTACCATATACTCGTATACTCCCATATTTTAATTATTCAATATACATATTTATATTTAGAGCCAACATTCCTCTTGGATTCACTGACACTTTTGGGGTTACACCTATTCCATCCATGCTGGGCCTTCCTTCCGTTTGACTCCGATTTGGAGCTTTGTTTGGCTCCGCCTCCTCAGCTCCCTGGTGAGACAGTCGCTGCCGCCGTTTGAGCTTCACCCCCGCTGTCTTTTGGCAATGTCCAGTGGTGAGTATGGGGTTTTCCATATTCAAGGCCCCCCCCCTGTGCCTTCATATCATGCTTTATACTATATCACTCTCATTTTAGGTACACTACGTGCATCTACCCCTGAAGAGCGAGCCAAGCCTCGCGAAACGCGTCGGGTTACTTTTGATGCCTATGTGTTTACATAATTACTGTCAGATACTCGTAATATCATTTTACCTAATTTATATTGGTCTTGTATTTTGTATGAATTGGCCCATGTTCATGACATCAATGTATGTACTGCTCTTTACCTGAATAAATATACACTGCAATTATTCTTGCGATTTTTTTATTGGCCTAACAGTGCTCACCTCACTCAAAGTCCCAAGGGCGAATCTCTCTTCCTTTTTTTCATGAAATTCAGGGATGGAGGTGTGTCACTGGTGACACCAGACCCTTCTTTTTTCTTTTTTCTATCGGAATCTGGAAGACCCCTTTAACAAAGGGGACCCCCAGATCCCGCCCCCCCCATGTGAATTGGTAATGGGGTACATTGTACCCCTACCATTTCACAAAGAATGTGTAAAAAAAAATTTAAAAAAATACACAGACACCGTTGGTAAAGTCCTTTATTAAAAATAAAAAAATAAAAAATAAAAATTCCAGCGATGAAATCCAGTGTCCCACGGCGATCCGATGTCCAGTGCTGTCCACACGAAATGTCATTGGCTGAGCCTGAGCGGACCTTATGGGGAACTTCCTCCGCAGTGTAATAAATGAATAGACCCGCCCCTTCTAAAGTTCCCCATCAGGTCCGCTCAGCCTTACACCTACGTCATTGGCTGAGAGGACCTAATAGTGAACTTTAGAAGGAGCGGGTCTATTCATTTATTACACTGCAGGGTCTGACATACGAGGGGGCGGACCTGATGGGGAACTTCCTCCACAGTGTAATACATGAATAGACCCGCCCCTTCTCACATCCTGCATCAGGTCCTCAGCCTTACACCTACGTCATTGGCTGAGCGGACCTGATGGGGAACTTTAGGAGGGGCGGGTGTATTCATAGAGTCTGCAATTTCACTGTACAATGTAAACGCAACTGTGTCTCTGACCACAGTTAGAACCCCCCGTTTTTTAGCAGAAGTACTTTCAGTAAAAACATGTGGAAATTTGGGATGGGTACATTTGGGCATCTTTTGACTGTGAAAGTGGGTCTATTGGGTGCAGAGGATATCACAGTTATGGTGAGTCGCTTCATTTCACAATGACTTTCTCTTTACCGGATGATTAAGCCCCTTGGCATTAATGGTTAAAAAAGTGATAGTCATTCTGAAAGGAGCATAGATGCCAGTAAATAAATAATGTGTGTGTAACACTTACATTAGGTGGCGAGGGGCCCCATACCAGTGCATTGAAGAAGACAGCGTCCATGTACGACCAGGCAGGTAAGTGTCCTTTCATTTGACTCTCAGTAGATAAGAATGCAACTGCATAACCAACTGCAAAATCGCGTGTTAAACAATTAGATAAACAAAGGGTGGAAAAAACATAAAAAAGGGTCCACAAAAAGAACTTGTAGGTCATGGTGACCAGGGTGATGCTAGCTCAAAAGGGGTAAAAAGTCTGGCTTAACAGGTTATCTCCAGATCAGGGACAAAAAATAAACAGTAGGGTTTTAATCAGCCCTTAAACCACTTTAACGGTGTGTGCGAGCATTTTTGGAGTTGACCAAATTCCATTCCTCTGCGGTGCGACCTGGATTGCGGTTGTTGGATCCCTGGGGAGGGTCGTCAGGAATGATGTGCCATGTTTTAAGCAGTTCTAGGCCCTTAGTGAGGGAATCTACTGTGTGTTCCTTTCCGTCATTGGTGATGATAAGTTTAGTTGGAAACCCCCATCTGTAGGCTATTTTGTGGTTGTGCAAAGCTTTGGAAATGGTATTAAGGCTTCTCCTTTTTTGTAGTGTGAATTGAGACAGGTCGGTGAACAACTGCAAGTCTTTATATTGTGCTGGAAGGAGATCCTTATTGCGCGCAGCAGACATCAAACGTTCCTTCACATAAAAAAAATGCAAGCGCAGTATATTTTTTCTTGCCACTTTGTCTGGGAGATAAGAGGGTTTCGGTAACCTGTGGATTCTGTCTGTAGCGGGGTGTCACTTTAAGGAGCTAAAAAGACTATCATGCCCAGTCTGCAGCAGGACACCCAGAGTACATTGCCTGGCGCAAGGTCTGCTGGGGAAGGCTTATTTAAGGAGGAGCGGAGCTACACGCGGCTCTCTTTGAACGCCACCCCCTAGCAAGTGGAACCAACGCTGAGTCTGCCGCTGGACTGGGCCTAAGAGTTTGGGCCTTGAGATCCAGAGAGCCCCCCGACCTTCACGGGAGAACCCAGGAGTCATTTCGTCCATCATCCTTCCAAGGACTGTCGGGAGGATCAGAGACTACGGGTGTCGTGAGACTGTGTGCTGGAGCCCCAGCTACAGAAGTCAGTTGTACGGACTGGTCCGGTCGGGTGAGAGAGCACTTGCTCAGAGATAAACTGACTAATCTTAGGCCCAGTGTCCTTTGTTCAGGGACCACCGTTTCCAGAGTGTTATATTGCACGCCAGAGGGACAGTGTGCTGTGCAGCGTTAGTTGAACTCTTTAGTACATGCCAAGAAGTTAACTGTTTTGATGCCTGTGGATTACAAATAACCTACAAAGTGCACCACCATTGCTAGTGAAGATCCTTCCCAATGGAAGCACCATATCTGCAATAGTCAGGCCTGACTGTAGAACTGTTAGATATTGTTTGGGCGCCATCTTGTCCACGAGGGGGAAGCTCGCTAGCATAGTTAAATGACATTTAGCGTATGTAATACTATTGGAACTTAGCGCTTGTTATATGCTAAATGGTTAACATTGCAGGGCTCTGCATATGCATAAGTATTACTGTTTAACTTGATGCTTTATATTCAGTAAAAAGTACTTGTGGTTAAATGTTTGTTGCAGTATTGTGATCCCCATAGCCAACGGGTTTCACAATCCCACCTTTACTGCTATCTGTGCCAAAGGAGGTTAGAGCCAGTGACAGCAGCAGTGTGTACAGGCCCAAAATCTATACCAGCAGCCCTCTTAACTGGGGGTATTGCTACATGTCTATTGTGACATCTATTTCTGTAAGGTCAGGTAGGATAGAGGTGAACAATTGGGTGACATAATTGCGTATTTCTGACTGTTGAACAGACTCGGGGACCCCCTTAGCTTTAGGTTGTTCCTCCTGGAGCGGTCCTCGATATCTGCGATCTTAGCCTTGACTGCCTCCATCTCCTCATCCCTGGCGTCATGTGCATCAACTAGGCTGTTAATTGTGGAGGCATATTCCCCCATCTTAGTTTCCACATGATCCACTCGTGCAGACGCAGTTTGTATATCTTTCCTAAACTTGTGAACACATGCCATCATGTCATTGTGGAGTGAGCTTCTTAAGGAGACTAGCATGTCTTTGAGTGTGGTGTCTAAGACTGGCTGGTTTCTAGTGGGGAAGTGATCAATGGAGTCAGGGAGCTCCCTGGTGTCATCCCCTGAATCTAGGCCCACGCTCACCTCATAAGAAGGATCTGTGCCATCCAGCTTGAATCTGGTCTTCTCAGGACTCCCAGAAGCTGAAGAAGGTGCAGGAGAGTGTCTATTACTCTATGGTGAGTTTCTTTTAGGAGGTTTATCCTTCTTCTGCGTGGGATGAGAAGTATTAGCCGCGGATGGCATAGGAGATCCGGCGCCATCTTGCCTCTGCTCCAGTGTAAAATACTCCGTCAGTTTCTGCGGTCTCTGGAGCCCCTTCCCCTTGTTGGTCAAGATGGCTGTTGTCAGCGGGGTGTGGTCGCTGGTGAGGGGTGTCTCGATCGCCGCAGTAAGGGCTGCTATGTGCCGCTGTGTCCCTGGTATGCCTGGAGCTCCATTCTCACGCGGCCATCTCGGTCCTCTGCAAGCTTTGACTATGCTTTTTGCCTGCCTCCTGAACTGATCGTTTCCCCTGGCACTGTATTAGTGGGATTCAAGACAGCACAGGGGTTTCACATATGTGAGGGGCTCCAAAATAGATTTTCTGAGTGGAGAAAACTTTTTTGGCTTTCTCCGGGTTTTTGTTTTGTGGATTAGGGTCTGGAGACTCAGAAGCTTCAAAGAGATTTGGGTGGGAAGAAGCCTCTACCCTATCCTCAGGTCTTACCTGACAGAGGCCCTAAGCCTTATAGTGCTGCCTGCTGCCACTTCTGGCCATGCCTCTGCCTGCCACCTGAACTGGCCATGCCTCTGCCTGCCACCTGAACTGGCCATGCCTCTGCCTGCCACCTGAACTGGTCATGCCTCTGCCTGCCACCTGAACTGGTCATAACTCTGCCTGCAACCTGAACTGCCTGCTTTTGGACCATCTTAAGAAAAAGTGTGTAGCGCCAAAAGTAAATGAACAGCGATGAGATAAGTATACAGTGTTATAAATGGACAGCACATTGAAATAAAGTCCCCAAAAAGTTTAAAAGTGAAAAACTGCTAAATTTAAAAAAATATATATATATACTGTACATATTTAGAAGTCCAATCATGGATGGAAATCAACAATAAAAAAACAATGTATTGAAAAATATATATTTAAATGTACAGTACCATGATAGGATCAGCAATATAAACTTATAGGTGAAAACACAGTGCGAAGATGTGCACAAAAAATTGGTGGTGACTTGAAAAATGAAAAGATGATCCAGTACAGTGCTCCAGAATCATCCACCACACCCCTGTGAAATGGACACTCACCAGAAAAGCTGGCTGCCGTTACAGCAGCAAACACACACTCAGTGTAGATTTGCCATCTGTTGTGGGGAAGTCTGTTCAGCAACTCACACCATCCATATGTAGCTGTAGTAAATAAAGCTCACCGGGAGCCAGATGCAGTGTACATAGTGTAGTATTTATTGGAATAGTAAGTTAAAAGCCAAAATAAAATGAATCATAAAAACATATGACAATGGGTGCCACTGCCGACCTGGTATCGGACAGTGGCACGATGTCAGCACTAGTGTCTGCTCCCCAAAGCTTTTCATCCAATAGGACATTATCAAGAGGTCCTCTAGTGTCAAATGTCAAACTAGTTTTTAATGCCTCTCAAAACTGCTCAAATCACTGTGTCTCGTTAGAGAAATTGCAAACAGGAAGTGATTTGTCTGCCTATTTGCCAGTGATCGGAGACACAGCCACCATTATAGCTATGCTCAAAGGCACAGGAAATACCAAAATGCCATTTTGTTGAAGACCAGGAAGTAACCAAAATAGTTCAGTGGAACAACCACGAAAAGATAAGAGTACAGGGGGTCCCCTACTTACAAACATCCGACTTACAAACGACTCCTACTTACAAACGGAGGGAGACAACAGGAAGTGAGAGGAAATCTACTCCTAGGAAGGGAAATTCACTCCTGTAAGCATTTTTATGGGAAAAAGATACCTCCACTGGAGCTTTATCACCAGTCCATGTTTCCCTAACAACCAAAAATTTTAAAAATCCATTTGTCATTGGGATGGAAAGTGAGGTGAAATCTTCTGAACAGGTGCACAGACAGCAAATTAAATGTTACAGGGGTGATAACCCTTCCCTATGTTATCCAAAAAGTATAAAAACTATTTTTTTGGCTGAAGCTACCCCTAAAAAGTGTACCTGTTCCGACTTACAAACAAATTCAACTTAAGAACAAACCTACAGTCCCTATCTTGTTTGTAACCCGGGGACCCCCTGTATTGGTGTCTCCTAATGCGGGAAAAAGTGCATTTCTTGTCTGAAAATTTTTCAGAACATCAAAAATAAATTAAAAATAGGAAATATATATATATATAAAAAACATCTAAAAATCAGACATCACAACCACAGAGCAGTAATGATACACCAAAGCAAAATATATTAATACAGACAAATGCATACAAATATATAAAAAACGCACACATTCGTAGTGCAAAGATATCTAAAAATAGGAAGCAATAGACACACAGAACAATTTTTTATCAATGAAGCTGTTGATATCCCACTCAATATTATGTCCTGAGGGGAATGACAGCGTAATTCATGTATCCACCAAACTTCTAACTTGGATACCTCTCGTCTTTTGTTACAGCCTCTCCATTGTAATTTTTCTTTAGCAATAACAGCAAATTTCAAATCTTTAGGGTTTCTGGCATGGTACTTTCTGAAGTGTGACGAGAGACTATGATGTTTATATCCATGTCTGATATTGTAGACATGCTCTCTCAGCCTGTCCCTTAAACGTCTTGTGGTTCTACCCACGTACTGTTTCTCACAGGTACATTCTAAAAGGTACACCACATGGGTAGATTCACAAGAAATAAATTGATCAATCTCGTATTGTCTACCTGTTATGGTGGAGGTACATTTTGCCTGCTTCCTATGTCTATGTCCGCTAACACCACACATGACACACTTATTACATGGGTAAAAGCCTTTCATGTTGCCAAAGAATTCAACTTTTTGTGGGGGATTAATGACATTAGGTGCAATCTTATATCTCAGATTTGGGGCCCTCCTAAAGACTATTTGAGGTTTATCTGGAAGGATTTGTTTAAGGGAAGAGTCCTGTTTAAGGATATCCCAGTGACGCTTGATGATTCTCTTAACCTGCCAATGTTGCATGGAAAAGATGGTAATAAAAGGGAAGGAAAGATTTGATGTGGTACTTTTACAAGCAGAGAAGGTCTGTCAAACTCTGCTACCTGTTTGATCAACACATCTAGTTCAGTCTCCTTATAACCCTTTTGCAGGAATCTGTCCTTGAGAATGCTACTCTGTGAAAAATATTCAAATAAATCAGAACAGCTCCTCTGCATTCGGACAAACTATCCCTTTAGGGATATTTTTAAGCCAGATAGGGTTATGGCAGCTAGAGAGGGGGATATAGCTATTTCTATGAGTACTCTTGAAAAATTATTTAGTAGTAATACCGACTTCCTCTACCGTCAACATTAAAGCGGTGTTCCAGCCAATATTTTCTTTTTAAAAGTCAGCAGCTACAAACACTGTAGCGGCTGACTTTTAATAAGGACACTTACCTGTCCAGGGAGCCCGCGATGTCGGCCCCCCGAGGCCGATCCGTCCATCGGATCGGGTGCTGGCTCCGCCATCCTAATAAATGGAAACAGGCAGTGGAGCCTTGCGGCTTCACAGTCCGTTTCCTACTGCGCACGCGCAAGTCGCGCAGCGCTTTGTGAATGGACGGCTGTCTTCTGGGACACTCACAGGTCCCAGAAGACAGTGAGCCCCATTTCCCAGGAAACAACGCAAGGGATGAAGAGAAGGAACAGCTCAGCGGAGAAGGAAGTGGCAGATTAGGACGACTACCTAGCAACAGTCATTTCTGGTAAGTACATTTTTTTTTCAATTATTTTTTTATGTACCGTATATACTTTTTTTGTGCTGAAAATGCCCCCCTCGTCTTATACTCGAGTCACCTTTTTACGCCTGATCTCCCGGACTTTGGGGACACGGTACCACACATGTAGCCCCACTCTTCCTCTACAAGTGTGAAAAGTTTGTTGTCCGTCTGTAGTCTAAAAATGACTGACTGTTTCCATCCCATCCTTATTGGAGATATTGGTATACAAGGAGGTGACATCAGCTGTTACAAGAAGGTCACCTTCCTCTAATGCTACTTCCTCAAGGTCAGAGATGTACCTAATATATGATCTGGTCTTAACCCCTAGGGGTTGGAGAAAGTAATCAATATA
Source organism: Rana muscosa (assembly GCA_029206835.1). NCBI lineage: Eukaryota > Metazoa > Chordata > Amphibia > Anura > Ranidae > Rana > Rana muscosa. Next base: position 96,639,549 of record CM055123.1, on the reverse strand, counting down.
TTCACCGATCCTGAAGACAAGGGAATTAATTCCTTTGATAATGGGTCTCCCAGAAGGAGTAGTAAGTTGCTTGTGTATTTTTGGTAAATAATAATTAATGGGTATCCTAGGTGAACTAGGAATTAAGTATTCTTTCTTTTTTTATATACGTGGGTAGAACCACAATACGTTTAAGGGACACGCTAAGAGAGCACATCTTCAATATCAGGCATGGATATAAAAATCATAGTCTCTCGTCACACTTCAGAAAGTACCATGCCAGAAACCCTAAAGATTTGAAACTTGCTGGCATTGCTAAAGCAAAATTACAATGGAGAGGCTGTAACAAAAAACTAGAGGTATCCAAGTTAGAAGTTTGGTGAATACATGAATTACGCTGTCATTCCCCCTCAGGACATAATGTTGAGAGGGATATCAACAGTTTCATTGATAAAAAATAGATCTGTTTGCCTATTGCTATCAATTTTTTGATATATTTGCCCTATGAATGTGTGCGGTTTTTATATATTTTTTTAAACATTTTTATGCATTCTTCTGAATTAATATATTTGAATTTGGTGAATCATTACTACTCATTGGTTGCGATGTCTGATTTTTAGATAATGGTTTTTTGTTTATATATTTTTCCTATTTGTAATTTATTTTTGATGTTCTCTGAGAATTTTTCAGACAGGATATGCACATTTTCCTGCATTAGAGGACACCAATACTCTTATCTTTTGGTGGTTGTTTCACTGAATTATTTTGGTTACTTCCTGGTCTTCAACAAAATGGCATTTTGGTATTTCCTGTGCCTTTGAGCATAGATATAATGGTGGCCGTGTCATTTCCAATCACTGGCAAAATGGCAGACGGATCACTTCTTGTTTGCAATTTCTCGAACAAGACACCGTGATTTGAGCAGTTTTGAGAGGCAATACTGTATAAACTAGTTTGACATCTGACACTAGAGGACCCATTGATAATGTCCTATTGGACGAAAAGCTTCAGGGAGCAGACACTAGTGCTGACGTCAGGCCACTATTCGATACTGGGTCAGCAGTGGCACCCATTGTCATATGTTTTTATGATTCATTTTATTTTGGCTTTTAACTTACTATTCCAATAAATACTACACTATGGAGACTTCATCTGGCTCCTGGTGAGCTTTATTTACTACAGCTACATCTGGATAGTGCGAGTTGCTGAACAACATTCCCCACAACAGATGGCATATCTACACTGAGTGCGTGTTTGCTGCGAGTTTGATGCTGTCCATTTCACAGGTTGTGTGGTGGATGATTCTGGAGCACTGTACTGGATCCTCTCTTCATTTTTCAAGTCACCACCAAATTGTGCACATCTTCGCACTGAACTATTGTGTTTTAAGTTTATATTGCTGATCCTATTATGGGACTGTGCATTTAAATCTATATTTTTCAATACATTGTTTTTTTTAGTGTTGATTTCCATTCATATAATTGGACTTATATAAATATATACTGTATATATATATATATATATATATATATATATATATATATATATATATTTATTTTTTATTTTATTTTTTCACTTTAGCTTTTTTCTTTTACTTTTAACACTTTTTTGACTTTATTTCAATGTGCTGTCCATTTATAACACAGTATTCTCATCTCATCGCTGTTCATTTACTTTTAGCGTTACACAATTTTTCTTAAGATTGTTTATAAGTTTGGTGTATCACTTATCTGTGTCAGCTGCCGCCCCACCACAGCGCAGAGATACATATTTTTTATTTCTGTTGCTTATGCTTATGTTCTTGCCTACTGCCAGGACCAATACTTTGACATATCTCTACCCGCTGCCTGGACAATTCCTTTGGCTTTCTGGACCAATGTTTTGCCTTTGCTGGGACAGTATTCCTGCCTGCTAAAATCACAGGTAATCCTTTTTTTTTTACCATTTGCTTAGCAAAATGTTTTTTGGGATGTAATTATTGGTATGTACAGTACATGCTATGTGTTAGAAGCCTGAAGGTGCTACTTGGATGTTGGTCCTATGTATATGGCCAGGCTGTGAAAAAGTCTCACATATGTGGTATCTCCATACTCAGGAGCAGTAGCAGAATGTATTTTAGGGTGTCATCCTTGGTATGTACATGCTATGTGTTAGAAATATTTTTAAAATGTATAACTTTATGTAAAAAAATATGTTTTCATTTTTTTTTTCAACATTATGCCTCATAGAATATACATTAGGGTGTTTGCCTTCCAAAATGTGGTAATTTAGTTGGTGTTTCCATTGTCCTGGTGCTCCAGGGCCTTCAAAAATGTGATAGGTAGTCAGGAAATTAAATGTGTAATTTATGCCTTTAAAACGCCTGACGGTGCTACTTGGATGTTGGGCCTATGTATGTGGCCAGGCTGTGAAAAAGTCTCACACATTCAGTATCACCATACTCAGGAGGAGTAGCAGAATGTATTTTAAGGTGTAATTATTGGTTTGCACAGGCTATGTGTTAGAAATATTGTATAATTTGACAACTTTGTGTAAATAAAATACACAGTAAAAATTTGCGCTAAAAAAGTCTGATTATAGAGATCAATTTAATAATCACAGCAACAGTTCATAAGCTTGTTTGAAGAAAAAATGTATTTTAAACAATGGCCAACTGATAGGTGCAATGAATGCTTACCAGACTAAAAGTCTTTAACATGAATGGCTTATACCCAGCCAGGGCCTCTATTCCAATGGGGGATCACGAAGTCCTCTGTGGATGATGGTGGCTCCCACAACCTTTAGATTGACTCCTAAATCCCACGGGCCTCATATAGTGGCATAAATATTCGTAGCACAATGTAATAAATTTGAAACAAAAAAACAACAATAGCGTGATATTGTTAAGGATCACTATAGGTGCCTGTGTCTTGAGGCAACAGGCACCAATTACATAGATAACACCAATGAATAAAGGACAACCAGTGCGCACCACCACCACAGGGAAGAGCCTGCTTACCAGATGCCTTTAAATAGTGTGCCTATGGCCAAACCCAGCCAGGGCCTTTGGGGAGATCCGTCCACTGAGACTAAAAAGCTGATGTAATCCTCAAACACCCAACAGCCGTCCGTGGTGCCGTATTCAATGTATTTTTAAATTTCACCCAAAAAGGAAAGATGGGGAGCCATAGTGTGAAACCGTTTTGGTAATTTAATAAAATAAATAGAAACACACTTACAGTTATGCGGAATAAAAATGAGACGATAAAAAATAAAGCCGGCCGGCTCTTAGAGCAACCCCCGTCCAGACACGATAACGCGGTGACGTCAGCACGCTCCTAGTCCTCAGACGCGTTTCGTCATATCTGACATTCTCAATGAGGGACGGGTGGTGTGCTGACTCACCGCAACTTGTACTTTCCCACCTCGGTCTGAGTCCCGGACGTGAGGTCGTATTCACCATTTTGGATATGGGCAAACATATCGAAACCTGGAAATTTCTACCATGATATGAGGTCGCGAACTCCATCTTGTCTGCGGGCAATTACACCCGCATATCGAGGTATTCGCTAGCTGCATTCATGGAGAATCCCGAATAGGAAAAAATATATATATATATCCCCGGATGAGGTCGCAATCGCCATCATATATGTGGGCAATTATACCCAACTATATAGATAGTTGCCAACCTCATCCCTACGACAATCCCGGATGGGAACAATATATATATATACATTGTTATCGAGCAGAATCAACGAATCAAGGCAAACAAAGAAAAAAAGAAATATAAAAGAAGAAAAACTTTGCTGCACAAAGATTCGTAGAATACTATGCTCGTCATTATAGCTATAATAGTGCTTTTCAAAACAGTCCCAAATTATACTTTGGTGGTGCTTTTCAGAGTGGTCCCTATATAAACAATCTAAATGGATGAATAACATAAAAATAATGTTTTTAAATATATGTATATACTGTCAATACACACATATATAATTAAAATTAAGTCGGTGTAACTAAAAGTGAAGACACTCAACCAATCAAAATTAATTATTAATTATTGATTAGCAAAATTAGTGTAATGTGTAATATAAACACATATAGGGCATTTTATCTGGTAAAAAATATATATGTATAGAGACATAATTAATACTTATCTAGTATTACAAAATGTAAAAATATACGTGACAATATATCTAGTGAAAAATATATGAAAAAAACGTAATAAATACTTATTTGGTGACTGCTAAAGTGTAGATATATTATAAAAAATGAATGAAATATAAGAATTAATCTATATTATGTGAAAAATAATTATATTTAAATGCAGTGTTAAATACATAAGTGCAGTAGTGAATATAGATATGCGTGTATTGAAGGAAACAGATCTTATTAACCCTATTTCTCATATTTGGATTTTATAGTGAATATAGAGTTACTGGTATATAGTCCATTTTTGGAAGAAAAAATGTCATTCCAGACATCCAATATCCAATTGGAACCTGACAGAATCAGAATTTAATGGAGAAGGTATTAGACTTGAAAAATTACTTTTAAAATATTCATCTATATGGCCCCCATACGTGACTCAGACCAAGTTTACATATCCATATAGATCTAAAATCATGAATTGTCAATAAAAGCATTTACGTCTACGTAAATGTTTAAACCATATGGCACATAGGTCCTAACCTTATGTATCCTTGACATTTCGAGCTTAGAGATTTCTCTAACAAGAGAACTACCCCTCCAGTTTGGGCTAAACTTGTCTATGCCCAAAAAAAGGGTATTAGATGGATCCTTTTTGTGAACTAGCAGGTAATGCTTGGATACCGAATGGTTCTTGAACCCAGATTTGATATTAGTTATGTGTTCATTTAGTCGGACCTGAAGAGGGCGTTTCGTCCTCCCTATATATTGTAGTCCACATGGACATTGAAGTAGATAGACTACCCCGACAGTCGCACAAGTTATAAAGGACTTAATGTCATGGGATTCTTGAGTACTAGTAGAGGTAAAACTAGTGTTCCTCCGATGTGTACAACTGTTGAGGGAGCACACCCTACATCTCTGGCATTTATAATAGCCAATTAATTGGCTAAAAAACGTTAATCCTCTAACAGGTGGGTCAAGAATATTTGGAGCCACTCTGTTCCTTAGTGAGGGTGCTCCCTTAAATACAACAAAAGGCTTCTCAGGCAAAATAGCCTTCAGAATCCGATCATTTTTGGCTATATGCCAATGCTTAGAGACCATCTGTTTAATGCTTCTGGATTGCAAAGAGTAAGTGGTCACGAACAGGACACCTCGTGAGGAAGGAACCAATTCCGGACGTGGACGATCTATCAAGAGGTCTTCTCTATTGAGTAGGTCTACAGAATTCAATACCTCTCTTAGGGTCGTTTCTGAATACCCTTTATCCACAAACCTCTGAGTGAGGACATCAGCCTGGGATAGGAATTCACTATGATTTGAACAATTCCTCTTGAGTCTCAAGTACTGACTTTTAGGAACCGACTTGAGCCAAGGTCTATGGTGGCAACTATCTACAGGAATATATGAATTTCTATCCGTGGGTTTGAAGTAGGTAGCCGTAACCAATCTATCCCCCTCTCTCCTTATGATTAGATCCAGAAAATTGATCTCCAATTCACATGATTCGTACTTGAGTTCAATACCTCTGTCGTTTATGTCATCTATCCTCCTCCTATGGGATGGCGATATTCCATCATTAGAGGCATTTATGTCTTCCTTGAACAAAAACGTCAGAGGTATTGAACTCAAGTACGAATCAAGTGAATTGGAGATCAATTTTCTGGATCTAACCATAAGGAGAGAGGGGGATAGATTGGTTATGGCTACCTACTTCAAACCCATGGATAGAAATTCATATATTCCTGTAGATAGTTGCCACCATAGACCTTGGCTCAAGTCGGTTCCTAAAAGTCAATACTTGAGACTCAAGAGGAATTGTTCAAATCATAGTGAATTCCTATCCCAGGCTGATGTCCTCACTCAGAGGTTTGTGGATAAAGGGTATTCAGAAACGACCCTAAGAGAGGTATTGAATTCTGTAGACCTACTCAATAGAGAAGACCTCTTGATAGATCGTCCACGTCCGGAATTGATTCCTTCCTCACGAGGTGTCCCGTTCGTGACCACTTACTCTTTGCAATCCAGAAGCATTAAACAGATGGTCTCTAAGCATTGGCATATAGCCAAAAATGATCGGATTCTGAAGGCTATTTTGCCTGAGAAGCCTTTTGTTGTATTTAAGGGAGCACCCTCACTAAGGAACAGAGTGGCTCCAAATATGCTTGACCCACCTGTTAGAGGATTAACGTTTTTTAGCCAATTATTTGGCTATTATAAATGCCAGAGATGTATGGTGTGCTCCCTCAACAGTTGTACACATCAGAGGACCACTAGTTTTACCTCTACTAGTACTCAAGAATCTCATGACATTAAGTACTTTATAACTTGTGCGACTGTCAGGGTAGTCTATCTACTTCAATGTCCATGTGGACTACAATATATAGGGAGGACGAAACGCCCCCTTCAGGTCCGACTAAATGAACACATAACTAATATCAAATCTGGGTTCAAGAACTATTCGGTATCCAAGCATTACCTGCTAGTTCACAAAAAGGATCCATCTAATACCCTTTTTTTGGGCATAGACAAGTTTAGCCAAACTGGAGGGGTAGTTCTCTTGTTAGAGAAATCTCTAAGCTCGAAATGTCATGGATACATAAGGTTAGGACCTATGTGCCATATGGTTTAAACATTTACGTAGACGTAAATGCTTTTATTGACAATTCATGATTTTAGATCTATATGGATATGTAAACTTGGTCTGAGTCACGTATGGGGGCCATATAGATGAATATTATAAAAGTAATTTTTCAAGTCTAATACCTTCTTCATTAAATTCTGATTCTGTCAGGTTCCAATTGGATATTGGATGTCTGCAATGACATTTTTTCTTCCAAAAATGGACTATATACCAGTAACTCTATATTCACTAAAAAATCCAAATATGAGAAATAGGGTTAATAAGATCTGCTTCCTTCAATACACGCATATCTGTATTCACTACTGCACTTATGTATTTAACACTGCATTTAAATATAATTATTTTCCACATAATATAGATGAATTCTTATATTTCATTCATTTTTTATAATATATCTACACTTTAGCAGTCACCAAATAAGTATTTATTACGTTTTTTTCATATATTTTTCACTAGATATATTGCCCCGCACATAAAATAAAAAAGGCCCTATATACTCTGAACAGCCGTATACAGGCGGTGCATACAAGACAGGGACTGTAGGTTTGTTCTTATGTAGAATCTGTTTGTAATTTTGAACAGGTACATTGTTTAAGTGTAGCTCCAGCCAAAAAATCTATTTTTAAACTTTTTGGAAAACATAGGTAAGGGTTATCACCCCTGTAACATTTGTTTTGCTGTCTGTGCCCCTGTTCAGAACATTTCACCTCACTTTCCGTCCCAATGACAACTGTTTTTGAAATGTGGTGTTTTTCTTGAAACAAGGATTGCTGATAAAGCATCAGTACAGAAGAGACACGTTTCTCCCATATTAATTCTTACAGGAGAGAATTTTCCTTCCAATGGGGTAGATTTCCTCTCACTTCCTGTTGTCTTCTTGCGTTTGCAAGTAGGAGTCGTTTGTAAGTTGGATGTTTGAAAGTAGGGACCTGCCGTATATACTCTGCAGAAATAGGCCCCTTAGTTGTTGGTGTTGGCACAACACTGTAAGCACTCACAGTTACTCTTGGTTGGTGCTGGAACGCCCTGCTGTCAACTATTATATCAGGAATTTTAATTACATATAATTGTTGAACAGTGGTAGTAAAAATTGGGCCTTTGATGGTGGTGCTGGTGCCACAACACTGTAAGCCCTGACAGTTACTCTTGGTGGGTGCAGCAATGGGCCCTGCTGTGAATTATTAGATCAAGAATTGTAATTGCATGCCCCTGTTGAACAGGGGCTGAAAAATTGGGCCTTTCGTGGTGGTGGTGGTGGTGGTGTTGCCACAACACTGTAAGCCCTCAGAGTTACTCTTGGTGGGTGCAGGAATGGGCCCTGCTGTGAATTATTAGATCAAGAATTGTAATTACATGCCCCTTTTGAACAGGGGCTGAAAAATTGGGCCTTTCGTGGTGGTGGTGGTGGTGGCGTTGCCACAACACTGTAAGCCCTTTAGAGTTACTCTTGGTGGGTGCAGCAATGGGCCCTGCTGTGAATTATTAGATCAAGAATTGTAATTACATGCCCCTGTTGAACAGGGGCTGAAAAATTGGGCCTTAGGCACTGGTGGCACAACACTACAACCCCTCACAGATACTCTACTTGGAGCACAGCAATGAGCCCTGTTGCAAAGTATTGCTTCAAAAATTGTAATGACACGCCCCTGTTAAACAGGGGCTGAAAAATTGGGCCTTAGGCACTGGTGCCACAACACTCCAACCCCTCACAGATACTGTACTTGGAGCACAGCAATGAGCCCTATGGCAAATTATTGCTAAAAAAATTGTAATTACACGCCCCTGTAAAACAGGGGCTGAAAAATTGGGCCTTAGCCACTGGTGGCGGCACCCATAAACAAAAATGATCTTCCAAGCTATCATCATCAATCGTATCATTGAGGACTCAGAGGAGGAGGATAGCCAGTCAACATAACAGCACAGGCACTCAGCATCAGCATCAGTCTTGAAGGGATGTGACATGTTAAAATCAATTAGTCTGTTATATCAGCATCAGGTGTGTGGTAGCTGGTGGTGATCCAAGACTGGTTCATCTTGATGAAAGTCAGTCGATCAACCGAGTCGGTGGACAGGCGCACCCTGTGATCCGTGACAAATCCTCCAGCAGCACTGAATGTGCGTTCCGAAAGAACGCTGGATGCAGGACAGGCCAGTAGCTCAATTGCATACTGTGCAAGCTCTGGCCAGTGATCCATCCTCAAGACCCAGTAAGCCAGAGGATTTTCGGTGGGGAAGGTGTCCAAGTCTGACCTTGCCCCTAGATATTCCTGCACCATGTTTATCAGACGCTGGCGATGGTTGCTGGAACCGATCATACTTTGGGGCTGCGGACTAAAGAATTGTCTGAACGCATCGGTCAGACGGCCACCTTCCCCACCGCTCCTTCTTTGACTGGCCGAAGCCTCAGCAACTCGTTGTCCAGGACCAGGAGTTTGTAACCTCCCAGTCTCTGGGAACGCGTTGCACAGACCTTTCTGCAAGGCCTCCCGGAGTTGTCTCATCCTCTGCTCCCTCTGCGACGGTAACATAAGGTCCGCAACCTTACCCTTGTACCGTGGATCAAGGAGAGTGGCCAGCCAGTAATGGTCCCTCTCCTTGATCCGAAGAATACGAGGATCCTTCCGCAGACTTTGCAGGATCAGGGAGGCCATGCAGCGTAGGTTAGCTGAGGCATTCGCTCCGGAGTCCTCTGGGTCACTAAGGACGACATGATCCGCAGCCACCTCCTCCCAGCCACGTACAAGTCCACTGGTTTCTTGGGACTGTAAATCATCCCTAAAAGACTGCTGCTGATGATGCTGAGTGCCAGCCTCCACCTCCATGCTGACACAATCCTCCTCCTCCTCCTCCTCCTCCTCCTCCTCTTCCTGTGCGATGGGTGGGACAGAAGGAACACTGTCTGGGTAAAGGGGGCCTTGAGAGGCAAGGAAGTCCTCCTCTTCCTGCCTCTGTTCTGCCTCAAGTGCCCTGTCCATTATTCCACGCAGCGTGTGCTCCAACAGGTGGACAAGAGGTACAGTGTCACTGATGCATGCACTGTCACTGCTCACCATCCTCGTGGCCTCCTCAAATGGTGCCAGGACAGTGCATGCATCCCTGATCATGCCCCACTGGCGTGGAGAAAAAAAAACAAGCTCCCCTGACCCTGTCCTGGTGCCGTAGTCGCACAGGTACTCATTGATGTCCCTCTGCTGCGTGTGCAGCCGCTGCAGCATGGCCAACGTTGAGTTCCACCTGGTGGGCATGTCACATATAAGGCGGTTCTTGGGCAGGTTCAACTCCTTTTGCAGCTCAGCCAGGCGAGCACTGGCATTATAAGATCTGCGGAAATGCACACAGACTTTCCTGGCCTGCCTCAGGACATCCTGTAAGCCCGGGTACCTGCCCAAGAACCGCTGCACCACCAGGTTAAGGACGTGAGCCACACAGGGCACATGGGTCAGTTGTCCCTGTCGGAGGGCGGAGAGGAGGTTGGTGCCATTGTCGCAAACCACCATTCCTGGCTTAAGCTGGCGTGGCGTCAACCACCTCTCGGCCTGGCCCTGCAGAGCAGACAGGACCTCTGCCCCAGTGTGGCTTCTGTCCCCCAAACACACCAGCGCAAGCACGGCATGGCATCTTTTTGCCTGCGTACTTGCGTAGCCCCTTGAACGGCTACGGAGCACCGCTGGTTCAGAGGACAAACCACAGGAAGAGGCCATGGAGGAAGAAGAAGAGGAGGGGTGGAGGAGAGAGGTGTGTCACAACCAGTAGTAGCATTTTGGAGGCGTGGCGGTGGAACAACCTCCAACACTACTGCACCTTGTCCTGCATCCTTCCCAGCTGCCAAAAGAGTGACCCAATGGGCCGTGAAAGAAAGGTAACGTCCCTGTCCATGCCTGCTGGACCATGAGTCAGCGGTAATATGCACCTTACCACTGACCGCCCTGTCCAGCGAGGCCAAGACATTGCCTTCCACATGCCGGTAGAGAGCCGGAATAGCCTTCCGTGAGAAAAAGTGGCGTTTGGGAACCTGCCACTGAGGAACCGCACATTGCACAAACTCACGGAAGGGGGCCGAGTCTACCAACTGAAAAGGCAGCAGTTGAAGCGCTAGCAATTTAGCCAAGCTAGCATTCAACCGCTGGGCATGTGGATGGCTGGGAGTGAACTTCTTTCGACGGTCCAGAAGCTGGGGCAGGGAAATTTGCCTGCTAGAATCGGACGTCGGTGTACTGCTAGCAGAGTGGCCGCAAGTACTTGGCTGTGACACACCTAATTCTACACCTTCATTCCTCTCAGTGCATGTTTCAGAGAGGACTGAAGTTATAGTGGGGTTGGAGATCCCAGCTGATGCGGTGCAAGGAGAGGTCCGCTTTGTTCTTTGGTGTGGGTCTTTGAGGTAGGCTTGCCAACGAGCTGCATGGCAGGTCAACATATGTCTGGTCAGGCATGTGGTACCCAAGCGGCTGATGTTTTGGCCACGCGATATACGCTTCAGACATATGTTGCAAACAGCAGCTGTGCGATCTGATGCACTAGCCTCAAAAAAGGCCCACACCAAAGAACTTTTTGAATGACGGGCAGAGGCAGCGCCCTGCACAGGCGGAGCTCTGCGGTGTGATTCCGTCGGTGTACTGCCCTTACGCTGGCCACCAAAGGGCATCCTGCCTCGTTGGAGATGTGCCTCCTCCTCATCCTCCTCCTCCTCCTCTCTCCTATTAGGCACCCACGTGGAGTCAGTGACCTCATCATCCCCTCCCTCCTCATCACTGGAGCCAATCTGGCAGTATGCTGCAGCTGCTGGAACATGACTGCCAGATTGGTGTCCTTCTTGAGCATCCCCTCTGTCTGCTCTCACGCTACTGCCTTCCTGTAGCTGGGTTTCATCATCAGACCCTTCGAAACGCTGGGCATCCTCCTGGAGCATGTACCCAACACTGTGCTCAAACAGTTCGGGGGACTCCTCAGGAGCAGGACATGGTGGGTCTAGGGAAGGAGTGACTGATGATGAGTCTGACATTGATACCAGGGAAGAGGACGCTTTGGCAGCTGCTTTGCCAGTACCCTGAGCCTGGGTGAGAGAGGATGAGGAGGAGGAGGAGGGCTTGGTCATCCACTCTACCAAGTCTTCGGCATGATGCGGCTCAACATGTCCAGCTGCCGAAAAGAAGGACAAGCGTGTCCCATGGCCATGTGCTGATGACAATGCACCGCGTCCACGACCAGCACTGTTGCCCCCAGACACAGAGCCTGCTTGCCCTCTTTTATTGCCTCCTGACTGTCTGCCTCTCCTTGTTTGCCTTCCAGACATTCTAATAGATGGCCTGCAGGGAGATGGGAAACAAGCAATAAGGGCTACCTTCAGGTGTCCTTCTCTGTCCCTTTACTTAAGGATTTCTAAATATGGTTGAGGATGATTGCTTTTGCACAGAATAGCACAACGACAATTTCCCTGACTGTCCAAAAAACAAGGATTTCAAAGATGGTTGATGAGGAATGCTTTAGCACACTATAGCACAAGGAGAATTTCCCTCACTGTCCTTCCCTGTCCCTAGAAACAAGGATTATCACAGTGAAAGAAACTGACACTCTTCCTACCTATAGTTTTCTGTCCCTAGAAAAAATGTTTTTTTTAAAGCTGATTGATGATCAATGCTTTAGCACACTATAGCACAAGTAGAATTTCCCTCACTGTCCTTCCCTGTCCCTAGAAACAAGGATTATCACAGTGAAAGAAACTGACACTCTTCCTACCTATAGTTTTCTGTCCCTAGAAAAAATGTTTTTTTAAAGCTGATTGATGATCAATGCTTTAGCACACTATAGCACAAGGAGAATTTCCCTCACTGTCCTTCCCTGTCCCTAGAAACAAGGATTATCACAGTGAAAGAAACTGACACTCTTCCTACCTATAGTTTTCTGTCCCTAGAAAAAATGTTTTTTTAAAGCTGATTGATGATCAATGCTTTAGCACACTATAGCACAAGTAGAATTTCCCTCACTGTCCTTCCCTGTCCCTAGAAACAAGGATTATCACAGTGAAAGAAACTGACACTCTTCCTACCTATAGTTTTCTGTCCTAGAAAAATTTTTTTTTTAAAGCTGATTGATGATCAATGCTTTAGCACACTATAGCACAAGTAGAATTTCCCTCACTGTCCTTCCCTGTCCCTAGAAACAAGGATTATCACAGTGAAAGAAACTGACACTCTTCCTACCTATAGTTTTCTGTCCCTAGAAAAAATGTTTTTTTAAAGCTGATTGATGATCAATGCTTTAGCACACTATAGCACAAGTAGAATTTCCCTCACTGTCCTTCCCTGTCCCTAGAAACAAGGATTATCACAGTGAAAGAAACTGACACTCTTCCTACCTATAGTTTTCTGTCCCTAGAAAAAATGTTTTTTTAAAGCTGATTGATGATCAATGCTTTAGCACACTATAGCACAAGGAGAATTTCCCTCACTGTCCTTCCCTGTCCCTAGAAACAAGGATTATCACAGTGAAAGAAACTGACACTCTTCCTACCTATAGTTTTCTGTCCCTAGAAAAAATGTTTTTTTAAAGCTGATTGATGATCAATGCTTTAGCACACTATAGCACAAGTAGAATTTCCCTCACTGTCCTTCCCTGTCCCTATAAACAAGGATTATCACAGTGAAAGAAACTGACACTCTTCCTACCTATAGTTTTCTGTCCCTAGAAAAAATGTTTTTTTAAAGCTGATTGATGATCAATGCTTTAGCACACTATAGCACAAGGAGAATTTCCCTCACTGTCCTTCCCTGTCCCTAGAAACAAGGATTATCACAGTGAAAGAAACTGACACTCTTCCTACCTATAGTTTTCTGTCCCTAGAAAAAATGTTTTTTTAAAGCTGATTGATGATCAATGCTTTAGCACACTATAGCACAAGTAGAATTTCCCTCACTGTCCTTCACTGTCCCTAGAAACAAGGATTATCACAGTGAAAGAAACTGACACTCTTCCTACCTATAGTTTTCTGTCCCTAGAAAAAATGTTTTTTTAAAGCTGATTGATGATCAATGCTTTAGCACACTATAGCACAAGTAGAATTTCCCTCACTGTCCTTCCCTGTCCCTAGAAACAAGGATTATCACAGTGAAAGAAACTGACACTCTTCCTACCTATAGTTTTCTGTCCCTAGAAAAAATGTTTTTTTAAAGCTGATTGATGATCAATGCTTTAGCACACTATAGCACAAGTAGAATTTCCCTCACTGCCCTTCCCTGTCCCTAGAAACAAGGATTATCACAGTGAAAGAAACTGACACTCTTCCTACCTATAGTTTTCTGTCCCTAGAAAAAATGTTTTTTTAAAGCTGATTGATGATCAATGCTTTAGCACACTATAGCACAAGTAGAATTTCCCTCACTGTCCTTCCCTGTCCCTAGAAACAAGGATTATCACAGTGAAAGAAACTGACACTCTTCCTACCTATAGTTTTCTGTCCCTAGAAAAAATGTTTTTTTAAAGCTGATTGATGATCAATGCTTTAGCACACTATAGCACAAGTAGAATTTCCCTCACTGTCCTTCCCTGTCCCTAGAAACAAGGGTTATCACAGTGAAAGAAACTGACACTCTTCCTACCTATAGTTTTCTGTCCCTAGAATTTTTTTTTTTTTAAAGCTGATTGATGATCAATGCTTTAGCACACTATAGCACAAGTAGAATTTCCCTCATTGTCCGTCCCTGTCCCTAGAAACAAGGATTATCACAGTGAAAGAAACTGACACTCTTCCTACCTATAGTTTTCTGTCCCTAGAAAAAATGTTTTTTTAAAGCTGATTGATGATCAATGCTTTAGCACACTATAGCACAAGGAGAATTTCCCTCACTGTCCTCCCCTGTCCCTAGAAACAAGGATTATCACAGTGAAAGAAACTGACACTCTTCCTACCTATAGTTTTCTGTCCCTAGAAAAAATGTTTTTTTAAAGCTGATTGATGATCAATGCTTTAGCACACTATAGCACAAGGAGAATTTCCCTCACTGTCCTTCCCTGTCCCTAGAAACAAGGATTATCACAGTGAAAGAAACTGACACTCTTCCTACCTATAGTTTTCTGTCCCTAGAAAAAATGTTTTTTTAAAGCTGATTGATGATCAATGCTTTAGCACACTATAGCACAAGTAGAATTTCCCTCACTGTCCTTCCCTGTCCCTAGAAACAAGGATTATCACAGTGAAAGAAACTGACACTCTTCCTACCTATAGTTTTCTGTCCCTAGAAAAAATGTTTTTTTAAAGCTGATTGATGATCAATGCTTTAGCACACTATAGCACAAGTAGAATTTCCCTCACTGTCCTTCCCTGTCCCTAGAAACAAGGATTATCACAGTGAAAGAAACTGACACTCTTCCTACCTATAGTTTTCTGTCCCTAGAAAAAATGTTTTTTTAAAGCTGATTGATGATCAATGCTTTAGCACACTATAGCACAAGTAGAATTTCCCTCACTGTCCTTCCCTGTCCCTAGAAACAAGGATTATCACAGTGAAAGAAACTGACACTCTTCCTACCTATAGTTTTCTGTCCCTAGAAAAAATGTTTTTTTAAAGCTGATTGATGATCAATGCTTTAGCACACTATAGCACAAGTAGAATTTCCCTCACTGTCCTTCCCTGTCCCTAGAAACAAGGATTATCACAGTGAAAGAAACTGACACTCTTCCTACCTATAGTTTTCTGTCCCTAGAAAAAATGTTTTTTTAAAGCTGATTGATGATCAATGCTTTAGCACACTATAGCACAAGGAGAATTTCCCTCACTGTCCTTCCCTGTCCCTAGAAACAAGGATTATCACAGTGAAAGAAACTGACACTCTTCCTACCTATAGTTTTCTGTCCCTAGAAAAAATGTTTTTTTAAAGCTGATTGATGATCAATGCTTTAGCACACTATAGCACAAGTAGAATTTCCCTCACTGTCCTTCCCTGTCCCTAGAAACAAGGATTATCACAGTGAAAGAAACTGACACTCTTCCTACCTATAGTTTTCTGTCCCTAGAAAAAATGTTTTTTTAAAGCTGATTGATGATCAATGCTTTAGCACACTATAGCACAAGTAGAATTTCCCTCACTGTCCTTCCCTGTCCCTAGAAACAAGGATTATCACAGTGAAAGAAACTGACACTCTTCCTACCTATAGTTTTCTGTCCCTAGAAAAAATGTTTTTTTAAAGCTGATTGATGATCAATGCTTTAGCACACTATAGCACAAGTAGAATTTCCCTCACTGTCCTTCCCTGTCCTTAGAAACAAGGATTATCACAGTGAAAGAAACTGACACTCTTCCTACCTATAGTTTTCTGTCCCTAGAAAAAATGTTTTTTTAAAGCTGATTGATGATCAATGCTTTAGCACACTATAGCACAAGGAGAATTTCCCTCACTGTCCTTCCCTGTCCCTAGAAACAAGGATTATCACAGTGAAAGAAACTGACACTCTTCCTACCTATAGTTTTCTGTCCCTAGAAAAAATGTTTTTTTAAAGCTGATTGATGATCAATGCTTTAGCACACTATAGCACAAGTAGAATTTCCCTCACTGTCCTTCCCTGTCCCTAGAAACAAGGATAATCACAGTGAAAGAAACTGACACTCTTCCTACCTATAGTTTTCTGTCCCTAGAAAAAATGTTTTTTTAAAGCTGATTGATGATCAATGCTTTAGCACACTATAGCACAAGGAGAATTTCCCTCACTGTCCTTCCCTGTCCCTAGAAACAAGGATTATCACAGTGAAAGAAACTGACACTCTTCCTACCTATAGTTTTCTGTCCCTAGAAAAAATGTTTTTTTAAAGCTGATTGATGATCAATGCTTTAGCACACTATAGCACAAGTAGAATTTCCCTCACTGTCCTTCCCTGTCCCTAGAAACAAGGGTTATCACAGTGAAAGAAACTGACACTCTTCCTACCTATAGTTTTCTGTCACTAGAAAAAATGTTTTTTTAAAGCTGATTGATGATCAATGCTTTAGCACACTATAGCACAAGTAGAATTTCACTCACTGTCCTTCCCTGTCCCTAGAAACAAGGATTATCACAGTGAAAGAAACTGACACTCTTCCTACCTATAGTTTTCTGTCCCTAGAAAAAATGTTTTTTTAAAGCTGATTGATGATCAATGCTTTAGCACACTATAGCACACTATAGCACAAGTAGAATTTCCCTCACTGTCCTTCCCTGTCCCTAGAAACAAGGATTATCACAGTGAAAGAAACTGACACTCTTCCTACCTATAGTTTTCTGTCCCTAGAAAAAATGTTTTTTTAAAGCTGATTGATGATCAATGCTTTAGCACACTATAGCACAAGTAGAATTTCCCTCACTGTCCTTCCCTGTCCCTAGAAACAAGGATTATCACAGTGAAAGAAACTGACACTCTTCCTACCTATAGTTTTCTGTCCCTAGAAAAAATGTTTTTTTAAAGCTGATTGATGATCAATGCTTTAGCACACTATAGCACAAGGAGAATTTCCCTCACTGTCCTTCCCTGTCCCTAGAAACAAGGATTATCACAGTGAAAGAAACTGACACTCTTCCTACCTATAGTTTTCTGTCCCTAGAAAAAATGTTTTTTTAAAGCTGATTGATGATCAATGCTTTAGCACACTATAGCACAAGTAGAATTTCCCTCACTGTCCTTCCCTGTCCCTAGAAACAAGGATTATCACAGTGAAAGAAACTGACACTCTTCCTACCTATAGTTTTCTGTCCCTAGAAAAAATGTTTTTTTAAAGCTGATTGATGATCAATGCTTTAGCACACTATAGCACAAGTAGAATTTCCCTCACTGTCCTTCCCTGTCCCTAGAAACAAGGATTATCACAGTGAAAGAAACTGACACTCTTCCTACCTATAGTTTTCTGTCCCTAGAAAAAATGTTTTTTTAAAGCTGATTGATGATCACTGCTTTAGCACACTATAGCACAAGTAGAATTTCCCTCACTGTCCTTCCCTGTCCCTAGAAACAAGGATTATCACAGTGAAAGAAACTGACACTCTTCCTACCTATAGTTTTCTGTCCCTAGAAAAAATGTTTTTTTAAAGCTGATTGATGATCAATGCTTTAGCACACTATAGCACTAGTAGAATTTCCCTCACTGTCCTTCCCTGTCCCTAGAAACAAGGATTATCACAGTGAAAGAAACTGACACTCTTCCTACCTATAGTTTTCTGTCCCTAGAAAAAATGTTTTTTTAAAGCTGATTGATGATCAATGCTTTAGCACACTATAGCACAAGTAGAATTTCCCTCACTGTCCTTCCCTGTCCCTAGAAACAAGGATTATCACAGTGAAAGAAACTGACACTCTTCCTACCTATAGTTTTCTGTCCATAGAAAAAATGTTTTTTTAAAGCTGATTGATGATCAATGCTTTAGCACACTATAGCACAAGTAGAATTTCCCTCACTGTCCTTCCCTGTCCCTAGAAACAAGGATTATCACAGTGAAAGAAACTGACACTCTTCCTACCTATAGTTTTCTGTCCCTAGAATTTTTTTTTTTTAAAGCTGATTGATGATCAATGCTTTAGCACACTATAGCACAAGGAGAATTTCCCTCACTGTCCTTCCCTGTCCCTAGAAACAAGGATTATCACAGTGAAAGAAACTGACACTCTTCCTACCTATAGTTTTCTGTCCCTAGAAAAAATGTTTTTTTAAAGCTGATTGATGATCAATGCTTTAGCACACTATAGCACAAGTAGAATTTCCCTCACTGTCCTTCCCTGTCCCTAGAAACAAGGATAATCACAGTGAAAGAAACTGACACTCTTCCTACCTATAGTTTTCTGTCCCTAGAAAAAATGTTTTTTTAAAGCTGATTGATGATAAATGCTTTAGCACACTATAGCACAAGGAGAATTTCCCTCACTGTCCTTCCCTGTCCCTAGAAACAAGGATTATCACAGTGAAAGAAACTGACACTCTTCCTACCTATAGTTTTCTGTCCCTAGAAAAAATGTTTTTTTAAAGCTGATTGATGATCAATGCTTTAGCACACTATAGCACAAGTAGAATTTCCCTCACTGTCCTTCCCTGTCCCTAGAAACAAGGATTATCACAGTGAAAGAAACTGACACTCTTCCTACCTATAGTTTTCTGTCCCTAGAAAAAATGTTTTTTTAAAGCTGATTGATGATCAATGCTTTAGCACACTATAGCACAAGTAGAATTTCCCTCACTGTCCTTCCCTGTCCCTAGAAACAAGGATTATCACAGTGAAAGAAACTGACACTCTTCCTACCTATAGTTTTCTGTCCCTAGAAAAAATGTTTTTTTAAAGCTGATTGATGATCAATGCTTTAGCACACTATAGCACAAGTAGAATTTCCCTCACTGTCCTTCCCTGTCCCTAGAAACAAGGATTATCACAGTGAAAGAAACTGACACTCTTCCTACCTATAGTTTTCTGTCCCTAGAAAAAATGTTTTTTTAAAGCTGATTGATGATCAATGCTTTAGCACACTATAGCACAAGTAGAATTTCCCTCACTGTCCTTCCCTGTCCCTAGAAACAAGGATTATCACAGTGAAAGAAACTGACACTCTTCCTACCTATAGTTTTCTGTCCCTAGAAAAAATGTTTTTTTAAAGCTGATTGATGATCAATGCTTTAGCACACTATAGCACAAGGAGAATTTCCCTCACTGTCCTTCCCTGTCCCTAGAAACAAGGATTATCACAGTGAAAGAAACTGACACTCTTCCTACCTATAGTTTTCTGTCCCTAGAAAAAATGTTTTTTTAAAGCTGATTGATGATCAATGCTTTAGCACACTATAGCACAAGTAGAATTTCCCTCACTGTCCTTCCCTGTCCCTAGAAACAAGGATTATCACAGTGAAAGAAACTGACACTCTTCCTACCTATAGTTTTCTGTCCCTAGAAAAAATGTTTTTTTAAAGCTGATTGATGATCAATGCTTTAGCACACTATAGCACAAGTAGAATTTCCCTCACTGTCCTTCCCTGTCCCTAGAAACAAGGATTATCACAGTGAAAGAAACTGACACTCTTCCTACCTATAGTTTTCTGTCCCTAGAAAAAATGTTTTTTTAAAGCTGATTGATGATCAATGCTTTAGCACACTATAGCACAAGTAGAATTTCCCTCACTGTCCTTCCCTGTCCCTAGAAACAAGGATTATCACAGTGAAAGAAACTGACACTCTTCCTACCTATAGTTTTCTGTCCCTAGAAAAAATGTTTTTTTAAAGCTGATTGATGATCAATGCTTTAGCACACTATAGCACAAGTAGAATTTCCCTCACTGTCCTTCCCTGTCCCTAGAAACAAGGATTATCACAGTGAAAGAAACTGACACTCTTCCTACCTATAGTTTTCTGTCCCTAGAAAAAATGTTTTTTTAAAGCTGATTGATGATCAATGCTTTAGCACACTATAGCACAAGGAGAATTTCCCTCACTGTCCTTCCCTGTCCCTAGAAACAAGGATTATCACAGTGAAAGAAACTGACACTCTTCCTACCTATAGTTTTCTGTCCCTAGAAAAAATGTTTTTTTAAAGCTGATTGATGATCAATGCTTTAGCACACTATAGCACAAGGAGAATTTCCCTCACTGTCCTTCCCTGTCCCTAGAAACAAGGATTTGCACAGTAAAACACACTGACACTCTCCCTACCTATCCTTCTCTTTCCCTAAACTAAAGGAATCCAGGTTAAGCAAGAAAAAATAAATGTCACTGTCCCTGCCTATGCTTCTCTTTCCCTGCTCCGGAACACACTACACTAGGCCGCCGTGCTGGCGGCCTTTTATAGTGTGGGGCGTGTACTAAACACCCTCAGCAATAATTGGCCACAGGCATCCTGCCTGTGGCCAATCATTGCTCTCCTCGCTGCCGGCGCTGTGATTGGCCAAGCATGCGGGGTCACAGTGCATGCTTGGCCAATCACAGCGCCTGGATGACACTGCGATGGCGTAGTGCATTGTGGGCCGTTTGCGTCACTCGAATTAGGCGCGAACGGCCCAAATCGTTCGATCTTCGTCGAACGATCGAACAGCCGATGTTCGAGTCGAACGTATGTTCGACTCGAAAACCGAGCTCATCCCTAGTCTCTATACATATATATTTTTTACCAGATAAAATGCCCTATATGTGTTTATATTACACATTACACTAATTTTGATAATCAATAATTAATAATTAATTTTGATTGGTTGAGTGTCTTCACTTTTAGTTACAACGACTTAATTTTAATTATATATGTGTTTATTGACAGTATATACATATATTTAAAAACATTATTTTTATGTTATTCATCCATTTAGATTGTTTATATAGGGACCGCTCTGAAAAGCACCACCAAAGTATAATTTGGGACTGTTTTGAAAAGCACTATTATAGCTATAATGACGAGCATAGTATTCTACAAATCTTTGTGCAGCAAAGTTTTTCTTCTTTTATATATTTTTTTTTTTTGTTTGCCTTGATTCGTTGATTCTGCTCGATAACAATGTATATATATATATATTGTTCCCATCCGGGATTGTCGTAGGGATGAGGTTGGCAACTATCTATATAGTTGGGTATAATTGCCCACATATATGATGGCGATCACGACCTCATCCGGGGATATATATATATTTTTTTCCCGTTCGGGATTCTCCATGAATGCGGCTAGCGAATACCTCGATATGCGGGTGTAATTGCCTGCAGACAAGATGGAGTTTGCGACCTCATATCATGGTAGAAATTTCCAGGTTTCGATATGTTTGCCCATATCCAAAATGGCGACTACGACCTCACGTCCGGGACTCAGACTGAAGTGGGAAGGTACAAGTAGTGGTGAGTCAGCACGCCACCCGTCCCTCATTGAGAATGTCAGATATGACGAAACGCGTCTGAGGACTAGGAGCGTGCTGACGTCACCGCGTTATTGTGTCTGGACGGGGGTTGATCTAAGAGCCGGCCGGCTTTATTTTTTATTGTCTCATTTTTATTCCGCATAACTGTAAGTGTGTTTCTATTTATTTTATTAAATTACCAAAACGGTTTCACACTATGGCTCCCCATCTTTCCTTTTTGGGTGAAATTTAAAAATACATTGAATTCCAGCACCACGGACGGCTGTTTGGTGTTTGAGGATTACATCAGCCTTTTAGTCTCAGTGGACGGATCTCCCCAAAGGCCCTGGCTGGGTTTGGCCATATGCACACTATTTAAAGGCATCTGGTAAGCAGGCTCTTCCCTGTGGTGGTGGTGTGCACTGGTTGTCCTTTATTCACGGGTGTTGTCTATGTAATTGGTGCCTGTTGCCTCAAGACACAGGCACCTATAGTGATCCTTAACAATATCACGCTATTGTTGTTTTTTTGTTTCAAATTTATTACATCGTGCTACGAATATTTATGCCACTATATGAGGCCCATGGGATTTAGGAGTCAATCTAAAGGTTGTGGGAGCCACCATCATCCACAGAGGACTTTGTGATCCCCCATTGGAATAGAGGCCCTGTCTGGGTATAAGCCATTCATGTTAAAGACTTTTAGTCTGGTAAGCATTCATTGCACCTATCAGTTGGCCATTGTTTAAAATTAAATTTTTTCTTCAAACAAGCTTATGAACTGTTGCTGTGATTATTGAATTGATCTCTATAATC
This sequence comes from Rana muscosa, assembly GCA_029206835.1. NCBI lineage: Eukaryota > Metazoa > Chordata > Amphibia > Anura > Ranidae > Rana > Rana muscosa. The sequence goes on along the minus strand of CM055123.1, from coordinate 96,617,171 downwards.
TGACTTTTTTAGCGCAATTTTTTACTGTTTACTTTTACTTGTGTTAATCCCACTTATTTTTGCTTCTTTCTGGACTGGTCCATCCCATTTCTTTTTCCTTTTTCTTTAAGCGCAGTTTTTTTACCCTCCATACTGTAAATAAAATACGTTTTAATTTTCTTTCCACATTTTCCAAAAACTAGTGGAAAAAAATGACATGTTCAAAAGACACATTATGCCTCATAGAATGTACATTGGGGTGTTTGCTTTCTAAAATTGGGTCAATTTGTGGGTAATTTCATTGTCCTGGTGCTCCAGGGCCTTTAAAGATGTGATAGGTAGTCAGGAAACTAAATGTGTAATTTATGCCTTTAGAATGCTTGACGGTGCTACTTGGATGTTGGGTCTCTGTATGTGGCCAGGCTGTGGAAAAGTCTCACACATGTGGTATTGCCATACTCAGGAGGAGTAGCAGAATGTATTTTGGGGTGTAATTGCAAGTTTACCTATGCCATATGTAAGAAATAACTTGTTAATATGACAATTTTGTGGAAAAAAATAATTCTTAATTTTCCAAACAATTGTGGGCAAAAAATTGCAACTTCAAAAAACTCACTATGCCTCTTACTAAATACCTTGGACTGTCATCTTTACAAAAAGGGGTAATTTGGGGGGGTATTTGTACTTTCTTGACATTTTAGGGCCTCAAGAAATGAGAGATGAGGCAGTCAGTACATCAGGATTGATCAATTTTTAATGATACATAGCATAGCTTATTGACACTATAACTTTCACACAAACCAATTGTCATACACTTGTCAGGATTTTTTATTTTTTTTGTAGCAGAATACATTCTGGCCTACATTTAGGATGAAATTTGATTTTATTGGATTTTTTTTAAAACTGAAAGTAGAAAATATTGTTTTTTTCCAAAATGATTGCTCTTTTTTCACTTTGTGTTGTATGAAACAAATGAGAAACATTTCATTTGGATACAATGTAGCATGACTGAGTAATTGTTATTCAATTTGTGAGAGCACTGAAAGCTGAAAATTGGTCTGGGTAGGAAGAGGGTGAAAGTACCCAGTATTGAGGTGGTAAAATAGCACGGGTGGTCAGGCACTATAGCTGGCATCTGTGTTCTTCACCTATAGCAGCCCTGTCACAGGGAAAATGTTTGCATACACACAGGCGCATAAGCCTAAGAACCCCAGCCTGTGGCCAAGGCATGGGTGACCGCCTACATGTGCATGCGCGAGTGTGCATTGGCACCAGGCGGGGTGTTTAAACTGCACTAGTCCCCTGTGTCAGTGCCGTTTGGTCTATTATACTCCTGAGCATCTGTTCCTGTGTTGATCCTCTTTTGCTGACCTCATCTGTACCTGACTATGCCTGAACGATGCCTGTACCAAGTCCTAGCTTGCCTCTGGACTATTCTTCTGCCTGCTCCCTTGGTTTTTCTGCCTTGCTGTTACCGACCCTGGCCTGGTTTCTGACTGCTCTGTTGCCTGCTGTCTGTACCTTGATATGCTTGTACATTGCTGACCTGGACTGTCTGACCTTGCCTTGGCTCTCCTACCTACACCTGCATCAACTGACCTGTGCCTGCCTCTAGCTCTGGTCATTTCATCTGTGTGCATCCAGCCAGCCATCTCTGCGTACCCGCCAACAAATCAGTGTCTGCCGGCAAAAGACTTTACAGGCACTTGTGCCACTCTGTGCTCTGGCGTTCCCTACTATTACCTTACCAGGGCTTCTAAGCCAGAGATGCAAGAGAGGCCTACCTCTGCACTTTAGACTCCACCACCAGGTATGTTACACCCCCTTTCCCATAAGGCAAGCTGGCCTACCGATACTCGGTTACCCCCAAGTCTTATACACAATGCCATAGTGCCTGGCTACCACACCAGGGGAGGCGCAAGTTGGCCACAGCAAACAGGTGCTTGCGGTTGGCAGACAGGCAAAGTGGTCATTGAAAGTCCGGGTTCAAGACAGGCTGAGTTCTGAACATATTCGATTTCCGATCCGAGGTTGGCAACAAGGGAATCCAAATTAGCATGCACAGGAACAGGGCAGACAAACAGGGAGCTTGAAGCATGTGTTACAAACACTATCACAAGCAAGACTGTAAGGGTTTGGCCGGCTTAAAACACCACATCACCACATCTCCACCAAGAGACTGGCTACATTAATCACCAGTCAGATGTACAGGCTGACAGAGAGAATGCAGCTGTCAGGGCTGGGCTCAGCCCTTCCTTCTCTGAGCTGGCCGCTTAGCTGTCGGTTAATTGTCGGCTCCTATCTCTCCAGAGCGACTCACCTGTTGATGATGTCCTGCTCATCAGTCCTGCTTACTTAAGCCATCCAGCCCAGATCTTCTCTGCTTTCGCCTTGGTCAACATCACAGACTCTCTCCTGCGTGCCTTTTAAAGACTTGCTTGGCTGACGTCCCTTCTGGTTCCAGATCCTGATTGCTGTTCAACTACGCTGAATCTCTGGTTTCCTGATATCCTGGCCTGTTCTGAAGTACACTGATCCCTGGCATCCTGACGTCCTGGCTTGTCTGACTATCCATTCTGGTTACCAAACTTTGGCTATGTTTTGACTACAGTAAAGTAAAAATGGGGTATGTGGCGCTACCTATGGACCGAAGAGTAATTTGTCAGATCACTCTTTATATGAGTAAGTGCTCATTAGGGGAGGCTGCAACCTAGCCTGTATCCTAAGCACGGAATCCCAACTATATTACTATGTTTTCACTACGTTTGTTCTATTTACTGTTATTATTATTATTAAACAAGTGTGATTTAGGCCCCTTTCACACTTATACGACTTCAAAGTTGTGCGATTTTACCGCGATTTTGCCACGATTTGCGGCCGCAATTTTGACAAGACAGTCATACGACTGTGGATCCGACTTTGCCCCACGACTTGAAGACCGACTTCAATGAGCAGGGACACGACTTTGATCCCCCAATAATTAGGGGGAACTCCACGCCAATATTTTTTGAAAACAAAATGGCATGGGTTCCCCCTTCATTGGCATACCGGGCCCATCGGTCTGGTAAGGGTTTTAAGGGGAACCCCCATGCTGAAAAAATGGTGTGGGGTCCCCCCAAAATCCATACCAGACCCTTATCCGAGCACCAGCCCGGCCGGTCAGGAAAGGGGGTGGGGACGAGCGAGCGCCCCCCCCCCTGAGCCGTATCAGGCTGCATGCCCTCAACATGGGGGGTGGGTGCGCCCCCCCCACCCCAAAGCACCTTGCCCCCATGTTGATGAGGACAATGGCCCCTTCCCGACAACCCTGGCCGTTGGTTGTCGGGGTCTGCGGGCGGGGGGCTTATCGGAATCTGGGAGCCCCCTTTAATAAGGGGGCCCTCAGATCCCGGCCCCTACCCATTCACCTGGAATAAAAAGTGTAAAAAAAACCACACTAGACAGGTTTTCAAAGTAATTTATTAGGCAGCTCCGGGGGTCTTCTTCTGACTTCAGGGGTCTTCTTCCAACTTCGGGGGTCTCTTCCGACTCTCCGGCCTCTTCTCCCGCTCTCCGGTGCCTTCTCCTCCCTGCCCCAAAGCACCCACCCCCCATGTAGAGGGCATGCGGCCTGGTACGCCTCACGAGGGGGGGCGTTTGCTCGTCCCCACCCCCTTTCCTGACCGGCCGGGCTGGTGCTCAGATAAGGGTCTGGTATGGATTTTGGGGGGGACCGTTTTTTTTTCAAAAAAATTGGCGTGGAGTTCCCCTTCATGCACAAGTCGCAAGCCAAAGTCGGATCTGTTAATACTGAATCCGACTTTGATCCGACTTCAGAAAAAAGTAGTGCAGGAACTACTTTGAAGTCGGAACGACTTGAAGTCGTACTAGTATGAATGGATGTCATTGGAAATCATGGGAAATTACTTTTTCTGTCCAAAATTGTGGGACAAGTCGTATAAGTGTGAAAGGGGCCTTAACTGTACTTCTGTCTCGGTCTGATTCATGGTTTCTGACAGCAGCTCAGCAAAAACCAGGGTGCTGGAATGAAACCAGAAGCTATCATGGAGAAGGGGCGTTACACACATACACACACTAGCACAATATCGCAAAACCATTGGGAAAAATTCCCTAAAGGTTGGTAGACTGTGACCCCAGACAGTATGCTACCAAAATCTATATCATTTATTGGACAAGAAATGTTAGTAGCAAAAAGAACAAAAACAGTCAAATCAAAACCTTGGCCAGTTGGGGCCAAGATAATAGGGCCTTCTCCCCAAATGGTGGCCAGAACAGCCAACAATCTTGAGGATCTCTTGGTACATACTGAATTCTTGAAAACTCCACCCATCGAGAAATCTTTAAAAACATCGGGAATGTTCCCTTGAGGACACTGCAGCATCTGTCCCTTTGTAGAAAAAACTAAAGAATTCAAAAATGCAGGAGCGTCCAAATCCTATGAAATCAGAAGTTTTATCAACTGCTCGACAGAGAAATGTATTCATATGCTTGAACATCCATGCCATGTATATAGGGAAGACAAAAAGACCCCTAAGAGTGCTTATCGGTGAACATATTCGAGCCATTAGGAAGAAAGAGAAGGAACTAGAATCCAATGTGGATCGCAAGCTCAACCCATTGGTACAACAATTTAGGGAACAACATAATAGAAAACCAAAGGGCTTGAAAGTGAAGGCCATAATAGTCTTAAAGCTCCCACAAAGGAGAGGAGATTCTGATAGGATCCTCCAACAGACTGAAAAACGTTGGATTTTTGAACTGGGTACACTTTTTCCAAAAGGAATGAACCATGAATTAAAATTTTGGTGTCTTCCTGGAAAAATTAACACTTCTGGGAAGGCTCATGATTGAGTAGACTCCTATGTTGGGGTTTAAATCTGTATTCTGTAAACGAAGACCAAATATCGTCTGTTTAATAAATGTGTCCTATGTTCCCATTCCACTATCTTTTATCTTATTTTCCGATACTAATCTTTAAAGAAGTATTTGGCCAATGGTTGTGTGGTCTCCAGTGACACATAATTATATATCAATGTATTAATGGGATGGATTTTAACTTTTGTATCACCCCTTCTTCTGGGCAACTAAAGGTTTAAGGTTTGAGAACTCCCATTCATTAGCACTGCCCATAAGGGCTGTGGATATTTTAATTAAGTAGTCTTCCTTAACCACTTAAGGACTGGTGCACGACGATGTACATCGACAGAATGGCAAGGACAGGCACAAGGGCATACAGGTACGTCCCCTTTAAGAACCCATCCATGGGTCGCGCGCGCGCCACCGGTGCCGCGCTTGCGACCCGGTCCGAAGCTCCATGACCGCGCCCGCGGGACCCGCTGACTCGATCGCCGCCGGTGTCCAGCGATCGGGCCACAGAGCTGAAGAAAGGGGAGAGGTAAGTGTAAACAAACCTTTCTCCGTTCTTCCTAGTGGCATGTCAGTGATCGTCTGTTCCCTGTCATAGGGAATGACGATCAGTGACATCACACGCCAAGACACGCCCCCTACAGTAAGAATCACACATTAGATCACACTTAACCCCTACATCGCCACCTATAGGTTAAACCCTTCACTGCCATTGTAATTTTCACAGTAATCAGTTCATATTTATAGCTTTGATCGCTGTAAAAATGACAATGGTCCCAAAAATGTGTCAAAAGTGTCCGATGTGTCCACCATAATGTCGTAGTCACAATAAAAATCGCTGATCGCTTATTGCGATTTTTTTTACTAAAAATATGTAGAAGAATACGTGTCGGCCTAAACTGAGGAAAAAAATTTTGTTTATATATTTTTTGGGGATATTTATTATAGCAAAAAGTTAAAAAATATGTAATTTTTTTCAAAATTGTCGCTCTATTTTTGTTTATAGCGCAAAAAATAAAAACCGCAGAGGTGATCAAATTCCACCAAAGATCTATTTGTGGGGAAAAAAAGGACATCAATTTTGTTTGGGAGCCACGTCGCACGACCGCACAATTGTCAGTTAAAGAAACCCAGTGCCGAATCACAAAAAGGGGCCTGGTCCTTTAGCAACAATATGGTCCGGGGCTTAAGTGGTTAAATAGACCCTCATTTGTTGCCCTATTTTGCGGTTCTGAAGAAGCTTGAAAGGAAAACTGGGCAGGCGAAACATGTCAAACCAGGGGTACACTACTTGTAGCCTTTAAGCACTTTTACAGGATAACAGGAGGGGTGAAGATTTACATTGATTCCAGGACTAAGATGAAAAAGATGCGGAAAGAAAATGCCAGCCTGTAAACACATCTGATCCTTGAGAGCCGTGGAGAACCCTGCAACAGGCTGATTCCGGACTGACAAACAATATGTTCAGCTGAGACATACGTGCACGGACAGTTTATCTTCCTTGCTATCTTCTACCAACCATGAGTTGGCTATATGCGAAAATTACATCATCTTTACATCATCTTTAGCTGATATAGCTGTGTCCGCAGAGTGTATGTGCAAAATTAGACTGTATTGCAATTGGCCGAGAGGATCGGAGCTGAGGAATACAGTTATTCCCTGCAAAAAATTAGATATGGGATATACTGCGCTGTGCAATGAGTGAACACAAAAATTAGCTGCCAACACAGCTGAGACAAAGCAAAAACTGGTGAATATGAAAAAGTGTAGCGCTTATTTTGTGAAAGAGTCAGTTACCAACACATAACAAATGTTGCAAACATGCATATATATATTAATTTCAGTGACACCAAGTGACTGAGTGTGATCCGTGAAAAAAAATATTAATTGTACATAAATCAAAACGAAACAGTCCTCTATTGTAACCACACACAAATAACAGTCCAAAAGTGTAGAAAAAACTGCAAGGTTGAAATAAAGAGTCCCACATGGATATGACCCTCTCTGTGAAAGGATAGAGACACCACCACCGATATAAGGAGGAGGCTTACCAGATGGTATTGACTTGGTAAGGTGTATACCACCCAAGTCAAAACAGGCTTAAATAATCAGTCAGCAAGGTGTATCCAGCTGGTCTTGAATCCGCATATCAGTCGGCACCGCAAATTCCCGTAAACACCAGGAAGTGTGAATACATATAGTCTTGTTGGAGCCAGAGATACGGTAACCACATAACATGCGTAATGGGGAAAAAAAAACTCACATAGTGTGATACCGTACAGGGAAGTATTTATTTAAAAAAAGATAAAAAAATGTACACTCACATTTGGAAGAACATCATAGGCATATCACAAAATGCAAGAGCGATGTGTGTGAATGGGTCCACCCGACGCGTTTCAACTAAAAAGTCATCATCTGGGGTGTGGACCCCCACAACAACACCGCTATTTATAGATGGAATGACCCCAGCTGGAGTGACCCCGGAAATTACATCACTTCCTGTTGGTGAACAGGAAGTGGCGGCTGCTATTTAAAATATCCCATTTGATCTCAAAAAATCTTCCCATAATATAGGATAATACTGCCAATGAATATTTATTAGATTGTGTTAGATCAATAGATAAATAAGCAGTATAGACATGGCCAGAACTTCTATATCAGCCATATAGAACAGGAAGCGCCATCCAAGCCTCTCTATGAAGACGAGGCTGGATGACATCACTTCCGCTCTGCACAAGAACATTGGAAAAGATCCCCAAGCCTCACTATGTCTGATATGGCACTGTTTTTTATGAGCCCTAACAAACACTTCCAGTGGTGGTGCTATGGGCAAAGCGCCTGATGTGTTATCGGGAGGTTGTGAGTTCGAATCCCTGCTGAATTTGAAGTCAAATCAAACTGGGGTCATCCTTAAAAATCTAAAATGCTAATATTGGTTAATGTTCCAAAACCGACAAATTCAGCTGTCAAACACAAACTAGCCATTTGAATGGCGACTAGATAGTTGACAGGTTGAAATGGGTATTAAAATTATTAAAACATTATATTAAAAAAAGCTAAAATTTTAAATTACTACAAAAATTTATGAAAAATTGTCCTTGGAGTCAAGATCTATTAATAAAAGCATTAATATCCCACTCCACATTTAACCCCTGTGGGTGGTGAGTCTGTAACTCGTAAATCCAGAAAGTTTCGAGTCTGGAAACTCCTCTAGTGTTGGCCCCACCCCTCCATGGAGCAACATAACGGTCAATAATCAAGAATTGGGTCCCTGTTGGGTCACGGGCATGGTTTTGCCAATAATGCCGAGGGACCGTGTGTTTGACGCTCCCAAACTTGATTAAGTTGATATGTTCGGTTACCCTGGTCGTGAATGACCTAATGGTCCGCCCAACATATTGTTTACCACATGGACATGTCAGTAAATACACAACATTAATGGTTGCGCATGTACAAAATGGTTTGATTGGATAGACCCGGTTAGTCGCTGTGGACCTAAATTCTTTACTGGCCTTTCTCCCACAGGTGTTATACTGGCATACAAGGCATTTCTTACAGGGGTAGTAGCCTGTCCAGTTATGAAAAAATGTTGGCCTAATCGGAGGATTAATGATGGTTGGTGCAATTTTACTTTTAAGTGAGGGCACTCCTCGGTATATCACTTTAGGTCTTTCTGGTAAAAGTGTACCGAGGATTCGATCATTCCTCAAGATACCCCAATGTTGTTCAAAAATAGCCTTGATTTGCTTGTGTTGGGTAGAAAAGGCTGTAAGAAAAGACCATCTAAAATTGTCTTCCCTTTCTCTTTGAGGTCTATCTGCTAACAATAGGGATCGGTCGATATTCAGAACCTTAGTCATCTCATTCTCGACATCTCGATTGTCATATCCCTTTTCAATAAACCGGCCTCTTAGAATGTCAGCTTGTATCCTGAAAGTTTCTGTGTCAGTACAATTCCTGCGGAGTCGCAGGAATTGACTTTTGGGAACGGATTTTAGCCAGGACTTATGATGGCAACTGTCTGTGGGTATATATCCGTTCCTATCCGTAGGTTTGAAATACGTACTGTACTTGAATTGATACTCAAACCTTTTTATTTCAAGATCCAAAAAATGGATTTTAGACTGGCTAAATTCGTATGTAAGTGAAATCCCTCTGTCATTCTCATTGAGCTCTGAGAAGAAATCTTCAAGAGATTCAGGGGTGCCAGCCCAAAGGAGGAGGATGTCGTCTATGTACCTGGCCCACATAATTAACTGCGGGTGTTCCAGGGCATAGACGGCATCCTCCTCCCACTTGGCCATGAAAAGGTTTGCTAAACTGGGAGCAAACTTTGCTCCCATCGCAACTCCCTTATGCTGCAAATAAAAGCGACCATCGAACCAAAAATAATTATGTTGGGTGGCAAACTCCAACAAATCAACTATAAAATCCACCTGAGGTTTAGCGAGAGTGACATCCCTATTTAGAAAATCCTTAGCAGCCTCCACTCCTCTCTGATGAGGAATGCAGGTGTATAAGGATGCCACATCCGCTGTGGCCATAATCAAATCGCCTTCAAAGGTGATAGCAGACATCCTTCGTGTCTTTAAGGTAGGATGGAGTTTTACGTACAGATGGTTGCAAAAAGAAATCAATGTACCTACCAATTCTAGAGGTGACGGAATCTATCCCGCTAATGATGGGACGTCCAGGGGGATGAAGGGAATCTTTATGAACCTTAGGTAAATAATAAATAACAGGAATGCGGGGGGCTAAAGGAACAAGGAACGATTTTTCTTTACTATTTAAAATTGAGGACTCATAACCCTGAGCGATAAGACTGGTTAATTGTCTCTTGAATTTAGATGTCGGATTACTGGGTAGCTCTTTGTACGTATACTGATCACTCAGAATTTTGTACATCTCCCCCATATAGTCCTGTTTGTCCAGCAATACAATGCCTCCGCCTTTGTCAGCGGGACGGATAACCAGATCCTTATTGTCACACAAGGATTTAAGATCCTGACTAGGTAAAGGATTATTGAAAACTCGTTTAGGAGGTAATTTGGCAAGATCTTTCAATACCAGATCTCTAAACATGTTTATTGCTGGAGCAAGCTGGTTAGGGGGGTTGAACAGGGATGGATTGGATAAACCTGAATGGACAGTACCTGACGTAGCTGCCCTCGCTATACTTCTAGTAGGATTGGAAGTAATATAGCGCTGTATGTTAATCTTCCTAATGTACTTATGAATGTCGACAAAGGTGTCAAATTTGTTCAACCTCCGCGGGGGAGCAAATTTGAGACCCTTGTCCAAAACAATCTTTTCTTCATGTGTTAAAACAGTACTACTCAGGTTGAACACTCCTTTACAGATTATGTTCGCCCTCGCTTTTCGTCTCTGGCTCCTCCTCCCTCCTCTGGACCCTCTCTTGGGTCTCGGCCCCTTTTTCTCCCTGGGGGGTCCTCGTGAAAACCCTGATTTGGGCGGGGTTGGGAGATTGGTTGTTGATATCCATAGGAAGGCTGATCATACTCGGCATTTGGATACGGATATACTCCATCATTATACTGATCTTGAAGTGGAGAATATCTGTTATAAGTGGATGTTGGTGGATGACTATAGTGGGACGGTTTAGGGTAACCATTATGGTGGTCTTGATATCTAGCGGGTGATCCCCTATAATAGGGAGACCCCCTCTGATAGGATGGCTCACGATCATAATAATGACCGTCAGGGTTAGAATGGTTCCCTCTATGTCCTCTCCCTCCCCTTCTATTAGAATTATGTCCTCTACCCCTCTGTGTGTTCCTAGGGGTATGTACATTTTGGGGGCGACCACCCTGGGTTGGAGGAGGATCCCTAGGTAGTAGGCTCCTATTCATAGAAGGTTTCGGTTGGGTCTGGTAATCAATCAGAGGAGCCTGCGCTCCTATATTAGAAGAATTAACTTCCATAGTTTGATCCTGTACTGGGGTTTTCTGCCAGCTGAATACCTTACCCGCCCTATAGTCACCTATATCCCGCGAGTATTTTTTATGTTTTTTAGCCTTTTGATCTTTATCCTCCTTGATCAAATGGGCCTGGAAGTTAGAGGACAAGGAATTGTATTCAACTGAGTTTTTATACACAAGCAGTCCTTCCTTTAATTCCTTGATCTCTCTATCCAAGAGAGAGGCGACTTCTCTTCCTGGTAATGAGGAAATTTAAAAATTTGGTACCAGCCTCATTGAAATATTTAAACCAGGAGTCAAAATCTCCCTCACGCTGTTGTGGATGAATGTCCCATCTGAGACTTCGTGGGACCATCTGTTCCGTCACATATTGTTCCAGGAACACAAGGTCCCACTGAAGATGGAGTTCTGACACCATGACATTCCTAAGCCTTAAAAATAACCCTCCAATTTCTGTGTCGCTACCAGTGGCTACAAACACACCCTCTGTATTGACTGTGCGTGATGCACGGTAGTCAAATACATCCATATTAATGGTTGGTATTACACCAAATAAAGAGGCCGGTTCTAAGAGGCCGGTTTATTGAAAAGGGATATGACAATCGAGATGTCGAGAATGAGATGACTAAGGTTCTGAATATCGACCGATCCCTATTGTTAGCAGATAGACCTCAAAGAGAAAGGGAAGACAATTTTAGATGGTCTTTTCTTACAGCCTTTTCTACCCAACACAAGCAAATCAAGGCTATTTTTGAACAACATTGGGGTATCTTGAGGAATGATCGAATCCTCGGTACACTTTTACCAGAAAGACCTAAAGTGATATACCGAGGAGTGCCCTCACTTAAAAGTAAAATTGCACCAACCATCATTAATCCTCCGATTAGGCCAACATTTTTTCATAACTGGACAGGCTACTACCCCTGTAAGAAATGCCTTGTATGCCAGTATAACACCTGTGGGAGAAAGGCCAGTAAAGAATTTAGGTCCACAGCGACTAACCGGGTCTATCCAATCAAACCATTTTGTACATGCGCAACCATTAATGTCGTGTATTTACTGACATGTCCATGTGGTAAACAATATGTTGGGCGGACCATTAGGTCATTCACGACCAGGGTAACCGAACATATCAACTTAATCAAGTTTGGGAGCGTCAAACACACGGTCCCTCGGCATTATCGGCAAAACCATGCCCGTGACCCAATAGGGACCCAATTCTTGATTATTGACCGTTATGTTGCTCCATGGAGGGGTGGGGCCAACACTAGAGGAGTTTCCAGACTCGAAACTTTCTGGATTTACGAGTTACAGACTCACCACCCACAGGGGTTAAATGTGGAGTGGGATATTAATGCTTTTATTAATAGATCTTGACTCCAAGGACGATTTTTCATAAATTTTTGTAGTAATTTAAAATGTTATCTTTTTTTAATAAAATGTTTTAATAATTTTAATACCCATTTCAACCTGTCAACTATCTAGTCGCCATTCAAATGGCTAGTTTGTGTTTGACAGCTGAATTTGTCGGTTTTGGAACATTAACCAATATTAGCATTTTAGATTTTTAGGGATGACCCCAGTTTGATTTGACTTCAAATTCAGCATGCCAAAGCGGGGATTCGAACTCACAACCTCCCGATAACACATCAGGTGCTTTGCCCATAGCACCACCACTGGAAGTGTTTGTTAGGGCTCATAAAAAACAGTGCCATATCAGACATAGTGAGGCTTGGGGATCTTTTCCAATGTTCTTGTGCAGAGCGGAAGTGATGTCATCCAGCCTCGTCTTCATAGAGAGGCTTGGATGGCGCTTCCTGTTCTATATGGCTGATATAGAAGTTCTGGCCATGTCTATACTGCCTATTTATCTATTGATCTAACACAATCTAATAAATATTCATTGGCAGTATTATCCTATATTATGGGAAGATTTTTTGAGATCAAATGGGATATTTTAAATAGCAGCCGCCACTTCCTGTTCACCAACAGGAAGTGATGTAATTTCCGGGGTCACTCCAGCTGGGGTCATTCCATCTATAAATAGCGGTGTTGTTGTGGGGGTCCACACCCCAGATGATGACTTTTTAGTTGAAACGCGTCGGGTGGACCCATTCACACACATCGCTCTTGCATTTTGTGATATGCCTATGATGTTCTTCCAAATGTGAGTGTACATTTTTTTATCTTTTTTTAAATAAATACTTCCTTGTACGGTATCACACTATGTGAGTTTTTTTTCCCCATTACGCATGTTATGTGGTTACCGTATCTCTGGCTCCAACAAGACTATATGTATTCACACTTCCTGGTGTTTACGGGAATTTGCGGTGCCGACTGATATGCGGATTCAGGACCAGCTGGATACACCTTGCTGACTGATTATTTAAGCCTGTTTTGACTTGGGTGGTATACACCTTACCAAGTCAATACCATCTGGTAAGCCTCCTCCTTATATCGGTGGTGGTGTCTCTATCCTTTCACAGAGAGGGTCATATCCATGTGGGACTCTTTATTTCAACCTTGCAGTTTTTTCTACACTTTTGGACTGTTATTTGTGTGTGGTCACAATAGAGGACTGTTTCGTTTTGATTTATTTACAATTAATATTTTTTTTCACGGATCACACTCAGTCACTTGGTGTCACTGAAATTAATATATATATGCATGTTTGCAACATTTGTTATGTGTTGGTAACTGACTCTTTCACAAAATAAGCGCTACACTTTTTCATATTCACCAGTTTTTGCTTTGTCTCAGCTGTGTTGGCAGCTAATTTTTGTGTTCACTCATTGCACAGCGCAGTATATCCCATATCTAATTTTTTGCACAGTTTACTTGACATTATATTGCAGCAGTGTTCATTATTTATTTGGTGTAATACCAACCACTAATATGGATGTATTTGACTACCGTGCATCACGCACAGTCAATACAGAGGGTGTGTTTGTAGC